>CAVMJV010000116.1:0-619358 GCA_963681835.1 Meloidogyne enterolobii
ACGGAACAAAAATTTTTACGGGGAGATTTAAGGAATCTCCCAAATTTTCCGACTTTCGGAGACGTGGTACAACCCTAGCATATAGTATCATGCCGTTAACCTGTATTAAATGCCATCCCTCAAATAATTACCCAACTTCTATTTATTACCCCCACCAATGATAGGCTTAAACAATAATTACTTCCATTAAATGCCCTACCACATGCATATTCAAATCTCGAATAACTCCCTTCCCTCTATTAATGACTCCTTTTAACTATATGTTTTTTTCTAAATTACACAATAAGTTTAATTGTTTTTAAATTAAATTGAACAAATTAGTCTGAAAAAAACATTTTTTTTTAATTTTTAAAAATTTTTAATTGATTATTTGCCCAATCATTTACCAATAATCATATGTTTGACAGCTCTTAAAAATAAAAAATTATGGCTATTGCTTAAAATAAATAAATTCATTCATTTCCCTTCATTCATTACCGTAATCACATAATTCTCCCCCTTAATTTATTTCTAAGAAAAAATAAATTTTAAAAGATTTTATTTTTAAATAAAAATTAAATTTACAAATTAAAAAATAAAAACTCTTCTTTTCTGGACCGGTCAGAGCTGGCCTCACTTTCTTGATTAATCCCGTCTGGAAATAGGAAATCGCAAGAACCCCGGGTTGGAGCGTCAGGTCCCAAGACCTGTAAAAACCTTGCGACAAAGAAAAATTTATTTTTCTGATAAAAAGATTGTTTTTATAAATAAACATTTTATTTATAGGATGTAATGATTTAAATTTAAAAAAAATTTAAATTAAAACATAAAACAGTGAAAAAAACATTTTTATATTTCAAAATTTTTAATTGATTAATTACACAATCATTTACTCACATGCCAATAATCATGTGTATGTATTTCTGACGGCTTTGACAGCTTGCCCTTCATTCACTCCCCTCATTCCTTAATTTATTGCCCTTATTTTACCTTTAAGTAAAATTAAATTAAAAAAAAATTTATTTTTAAATAAAAATTAATTTATAAATTATAAAATAAAAAATAAAGCAAATGTTTTTTTCCTGAATGTTGAGGGGGACTTTGGATACTATAATAGATAATTTATATCTCAGAAAAGCTTTTCGTAGTTTTTTCTTCTTTCCTGGACCGGAAAGAAGATTAATCCTGTCCGGAAATAGGAAATCGCAAAAACCTCGGATTGGAGTGTCAGGTCCCAAACCCTGTAAAGTCCCAAACCCTGTAAAAATCCTGCGACAAAGAAAACTTGAAACTCAAAGAAAAATTTATTTTTCTGACAGAAAAGAGTTTTTTTATGAATAAACATTTTTTAATCGAAAATGATTTGAAATGAAAATTGTTGTGTCCATACTTGCAGAAAGAATATAAATAAAAAATAACCCGCATTGCGTTAGATGGTGGCACAGTCGGTTGTGCTTCGGTTTTGGGCCCTTTCCGCTATGGTTCAATTCCGTCTCCCGTCATATGAATTTTTCCACGCCATGCATGAACATCGTATATAATAAAAATAAAAATTAAACCTTTATACTATGTTCAGGGTTGCGTTGTAATTGAAAATTTTTTTTTGGAATCGTAATTCGTAACTCAAAAAACGCCGTAATTCGTAATTCGTAATTACGACGCAATCCTGATATGTATGTATTTTCAGATTATTTTAAATATTTTCAACAAAAAGGTTAAAAAAACAAGCAAAAAATGAAAGTAGCTGTTTTATTAGTATTTTTGCTTTTCTTAATTTTTACTTGTTTTGTTTCTTCACCCCGTCCAAATACAAACAACTACGAACAATTAGAACAAGAAAAATCTTCGAAAAAACCTGATACCCAAACAGAAGATACCGCTTATGGTATGACAAGTAAATCTCCACAAAAGATTAAAGCGGGGCGAGAAAAACAATTTGATAAAATAGTAAAAAAGAAACAAGGAAATGGAAAAGGGAAATCAACTTCTACATAAGTGATCGACTTTTTAATTCTGTTGATTTAAAAGGTTGCTTAAAAAGTTGGGTTGTTTATTAATATTTGGTTAAAATTTTAATTTTAAATAACCGAAACCGAAAATACATAGGTGTTTTGGGCATATAAACCAGCAATATGTGTATCTGAACACAATCTTTTGGATTCCGTTTTTACATATTTTTAAAATTTTAGTTTCCGGCATCCATTTAAAAGTGATTATAACAATAAATGATTTGAAATAATTTTTTAAATAAATAATTTTTAATTTGAAATAATTATAAAATTCATTTCATTCATATACATATTTATTAAAAATTCTTAAGGAAAATAAAAAAAACAATAAATACCATTTAATAAAATTTGAACAAAAAAAATAATTTAATTTAAAATATTATTATGAATTATATACATAAATAATTTCTACAAAAATTTTTTTTTATTTAACAGGAGGAAATCTGAAACTGAATTTTTTATAGCTAGATGAACATATTCACCAAATTGTGTGACTTATACATATAAACAACATATATAAACGTTATAGACATTCTTTTAGAATTTATTTTATATTTTTTAAATTTTGATGTTTCATTCAAAAATATTCAATTCCTGTTGGAATTCATTTAAGCATATTTCTTTAGTTTTGTTATTCGTAAATTTTATTTTAAATGTTAGATAAATTTAAATTAGTATTTGATTTATAAGTTAAACAACATTCTTCCATAAATTGTCATAAGAGATTTGAAATTCTCAACCAAACTTATTTTGTGTCAAAAAATAACAAGCTAGCTATATTTTATTTTAATTTAAAAATTTGACAAAATGTTCTGTCTCGGGAGAAAAAGCTTTAATAAAGTAGAGTAGCTGAATCCATTGCAAAGATTAGTAGGATTGATTTAGGAAATTCTTCAAAATAATATTGTTATCCCCACAACATCCCACCATGACTGGCAGTTTCCATTTTTGCTATGCTAGCCTTGCAAGCACATTTTAAATTTTTGTATCATTTTTGCCTAAATGGTACTTTATAAAATTATTCAGTTATTTTAAAGGATTTTTTAAATAAAACCCAATTAATGAAAAATAAATTTTAATATTATTCCTACAACAATTTTAATTAAATAATTTAATCGTTAACTAATTTATATAATTATTTTTTAATTAGGCCAGGAAAGCTTCTAAGTGATATCTCCAATACTGGATCGAAAGGATATAACAAAGTTAAATGTTTAACTTTAATGTTTATTAACTTGATTTTATTTTAAATAATTTATTTTTATTTATTTAAATTATTTGTCAATATCACCTGTCTATGAAATGCACGTGATGTTTATTATTGTATATCAGATGATCGAAATGCGTGATTGCCTTCCTTTTTGCTTTTTTCATTAAATAAAAACAACTACTGTATTTTTCCTAATAGTGCGACTGTCTATATTAGACCGACCCCTTTTAATAAACCGACCCCCTAAAGGAAGGTTGAAAAATAAACCGACCGATCGCATTATTAGGAAAAATACTGTATTTAAATTTAAATATAATTTAAAAAATATTTAAATAAATTACAGTAAGGTTTTGATTTTAAATATCCAAGGTTTAAATACCACCTTGCTTACATATACATTTTTTATATTTGATTGGAGGAGACAGCTACCTAAGCGATAGCAATTTTAAAAACCATCACTTTTTCTCTAAATATGATTTATCCCTAATTTAGAGTTCAGCGGTATCGGATTTTGGAATGGTGATACAGATCCCGGATCCCGATACGAGATCGGGATTGGCCGAAATCGGGATTCAAAAACCCGGGATCCCGATCCCTCTGAACTCTACTCTAATTTATAATATAAATGATTATTTATTTTTTTGCCCATAAATTCGTTATTCAATACACTGCCGGAATTTCCGTTTACATATAAGCAAAATTCATTAATAAAAAGCAATAGGGGCGTAAACTAGAGATAGGTTCCTTCTGCTTCCGCTTCCGCAGAATTTCGCTTTTTTGACCCTTCCAGTTCTTATCTGCTCTTTAATAATGGCCGTTTGTGTTATGCTATGGATTACTCTGGGAACTTCCCTTGACATAGCGCAATGTTTAGAGCAACATTATTCTTCACGTGACTTCAGGATGATACCGGTCTTACAATAAGAATATGAGCAAAGATAAGAGAATTTGTTGGCATATAACGGATACCGTATATGCTCGAATAATTACCCTCTCTCAAATAATTGCCCCCTCTCAATTAATTACCCCATGTAGCGAGAGGTTGAAACAATAATTACCCCTCCTAAAAACAGTTATAATTAGCCTGTTAAAAAAAAGCTCAAATAATTGCCCCCTCTCAAATAATTACCTCGTCTAGCGAGAGGTTGAAACAATATGTAATTACCCAGGGTAATTATTCGAGCATATACGGTAAGTCCATTTTTTTATATTGATCATTCGCTTTCTATTATAAACAATGAACTTGTTTTTAGAAATTACTCAACAAATTTAATTATTTTGTAATTCAAATTTACAAATTCATTTAAAAACATTTATTTATTTTTAATTTTTCAAAATTTTTAATTGATTAATTACCCAATCATTTACTCGCATGCAGTGATGTCAAAGTTCCAAGATTTCTCTGGAACTAGTTCCAGTTCCAGAACTAGGTTTTTAATTTTTGTAGTTCCAGTTCCAGTTCCGGAACTCCATTTTTGAAATGCCTTAGTTCCAGTTCCAGTTCTGGAACTAGTTCCAAGCTAGTTCTAGTTCCAAATTTTTAAATTTTCGAATATGAAAGGATTTATCAATTTTAACAAATAAAGGCATAACACTACTCCCACAATTGACTCGACACTCAACACTTGATAGTCGTCCGTGTCGAGTGTTGAGTGTCGAGTGGTTTCTCATGCAGTCTGCACCATGTACTCTCTAGCGTTGAGTGTCAAGTGCTTTTCAAGATTAAGAGGCTGAAAAAATCCACTTTTTCAGCGCCGCAGGCGAAAATTTTTAGAATTTCTAAGGTCGTAGGCCGAAAAAATTCACTTTTTCAGCGCCGCAGGCGAAAATTTTTAGAATTTTGGAGCTCAAGCAGCCAGATTTCTTCCATACTCAGCGCGCTGCACTCATTTTATCGTGTCCTGTTGATAAGACGGAAACCTAAGGTATTTGAGTTAAAACATTTTATTAAAAAACGGAGACCTCCTTTGCACCACGCTTTTCAACGGAATTTCTACCAGAATCTAGCCAAACTGATGTCTCATCACATCCATAAATTTTGTTCCCGAAATGTTTCTTCATACGGAGGTGGCGAACGTACATTAAGAATTTGACAATTGTTTTCTCATACTCAATAGGAGCTTTTTGACACACGGTTGTGGGACGACGATTGGATAAATTGTGCCGTCTGAGAAATTTTTCGAGCCAACCTCGACTTGCCTTAAATTTACAAATGCTTATTTATTTTCACTTAATTAACCTTAAATTCTGAACTTTCTTCATCATCATCGTCCATAAGATTATCAAGAAATTGTAACGCCTGTTGCTGTATCAAACGTCGAGAAACTCTTTGTTTTTCTTGACGACGACTTCGAACCCATTCAATAAGTTTTTCATCAAGATTCTTGTTAAGTAAATGACGGCCACCTCCAGCTAAACGCTTTTTTGAATTAGAATTAGATGTTGCCTCACTAAAAATATCAATTAAAATTTTAGGTAAGATAGTGAATTACTATGATTTCCTAAGTTCCTTCTCTTGTTTGATCCATTTCTGCAATGAACCTCTTAAAACTCCAAATTTTCGACTTGCTTTATGTATTGAATTTGATTTTGCGAATTCAATTGCCTCAAGCTTTTGTTTGAATGAATAAGAACGACGGCATTTTTTGGGTTTGCTTGGACCGGCTTCATTATCAGACTCACTAATATTTAATACATCGACGTCAGAATCGCTCATTTCTCTAAAATAAAAGATTCGAAAAAAATACAAATTAAAAGAAATTTTCATGTTGTTTCAATAACCCAAAATATGGAAAAAAATGCGAAAAGTAAATAGAATAATTTGAAATTTATTATATTTTTATATTTTGAAAAATTACATTGTAAAAAAAAGGGGGCCACTCTATTGGAGGGGGCCATTCAAATGGAGGGGGCCATTCTATTTTTCAATCACCCTCCAGAGGGCCACTCTATTAGAGGGGGCCATTCTAATAAAGGGGGCCATTCTAATAGAGGAAATACGGTATTTATCTTTTTAATATTTCAAAATTTTTAATTGATTAATTACCCAACCATTTACTCTCATGCCAATCATTCATTTGTATAGCCACTTCTTAAGATAGATAGGATTCATTCCCCCTAGCTTTATTAAATTAATTTACCTCTAAGAAAACAAATTAAAAAGGTTTATTTTTAAATAGGTAAAAATTAAATTTATAAATGAATATAATAAAAAATAAAGCAAATCCATTTTTTCCTGAATGTTGAGGGGGAATTTGAATACTAGATATATTAATATCAATTAGAAAAGCTTTTCATAATTTCGGATAAAAAGAGTTGCCATTTGAGATGGCGTTTATTAAAACACTATACTATAATATCTATTTCAACTAGGTATATAATTTGCCTATCTCTTCCGTTTCGCCTTTCACAGAATTCCGGTTTTTTGAGCTGAATTACGAATTTTTGGCGTTTTTGATAAATTTTAGACAAAATTTTTAAATAAAACTCTCAATGCCTTGTTAATTGATAGTTGAAACTTGTATTTAGAAGTTGAGTTGTAATTAAAGGTTAAAATCATTCAAAATATAGATAATATCCCCAATTTTCTTTTATTTTAGTATGAAAATTTATTTTCATATTTTACTTTTTATTCTTTTGCTTTATTCTAATTATGCTAGTCATGACGAAAATCGTCGAAATCGTCAGCATCGACGTAACCGTGATGGTAATCCTAATCCCGTTAGTCCGTGGAGAGTTTTACTTGGTCAGGCATCTCGTCAAGACACTTTTGATTATGCTTTAGGTAATTTTTTAATTAAAATTGGCCAATTAAAAAATCTTTTAGGGAGTTATGCAGCCACTAATCGACGATCTAACCGCCATCGTAACAATCAACATGAAGTAGTTGATGGGCATTCTACAACTGCTGAATTTGGTGATATGACGGGTAATAATTTAAAATTTTAAAAAGTCAAAAATATCAAACATTCCATTCCTTTCTTCATTTTCCAAAAATTAAATAAAATTAGTTTGGGAAATATTTTTTTATAAATATTCCCTAAAAATTTCAACCAAAATTTCAATCATTCCCTAAAAATTTGATATTTATAGACCAAAATGTACTTGATAGTTTGAATTCATTGACTATTAATGATAATGAAAACAATTCTGTTGCGACCCATAATCCGGGAGGTAAACATTTTTAATCTTAAATTCTTTAAAAAAATAAATTTTAGAAATATTAAAAATAATTATTAAAAATAACCATCTCATATATGAAAATAGTTGCCAATATTCTCTCTTTTGTTACCGTATTTTTATTAAGACAAATATGTATGTAGTAGTGATGCTCGGGAGAAGAAAAAACCCGGGAATCGGGAAACGGGAGTCGGGTCGGGAAATGACCTCGGGAGTCGGGATCGGGAGTCGGGAATTAGCAATAAAAAAATTTTTGGCGCCTTCGGCGCCAAAAATTCCGATTTTTTGAATCACAGGCAAAAATATTGAAAATTTTGGAAGGTAAAGAAGCCTTACTAGCGCCGCAGGCGAAAATTTTAAGAATTTTTAAGTCTTGAAGTCAGATTTCTTCCATTTTTTGCGCCGCAGCCAAAAATTTTGACTCTCATTGGAGTGAAATAGAAAGGGGTCTTGAACGATCTTTAAGGGTAACTTAAGAGTTTATTTCCCCGATTATTTGGAAAGATAAGCCAACAGCCTGTCCAAAAAACCTAGTAACCGTAGAGATAATCAGTGTTGGGTGTTGCTGGGGGCTTTTTCTTTGAGCCAGAGCCCAGCTTTGATTTATAATTGTTGCCATTGACCTTAAGTTCTTAGAATCTCTCCATTGGAGTGAAATAGAGGAAAAGAGAGTGAAACAGAGAAAAATATTTTTACGTTCAATTTTGGTGGAATTTTGGTGAACTAGCCACTTATATCTTCATATCCCTCTATAGTATTAACACCCCCTGTGCAACATTAATCATCCATTCATATCTCTCTTTATTACTCCAAATCCCTCGTTGTCTCTTCAAATTCACCATAATCCTAGTAAATCACCGAAATCTTCTATACTACAACTCCACAGATTCTTCAGTTTTCAGCGCCGCAGGCGAAAATTTTGGGAATTTTAGGAGACCAAGAGGCCAGATTTCTTCATTTTTTATAAATAAACTATAATTTTGTCAGAAAAATCCATTCTTAGGGGTGTAAAAATTTCCCGACTTAATCGGGAATTGACACCGGGAGTCGGGATCGGGATCGGGAGGCCAAAAACTCGGGAAATTTTCCCGAGTCGGGAGTCGGGATCGGGATACCCGAGCATCACTAGTATGTAGTAACTAGGCATCAATGAATTAAAGAATAATTAATTAATTAATTAATATCCATTTAAATAATTTATTAATTATTTTTTAACTCGGTTCTTAAACATTTTTAAAAATTTCTCATTCAAGACTCTTTTCCAAACGGTATTTTTAAGTACATAACACTGACCTTTTATTAAATATTTTTCATTAATAATGTTAGATAATGTTAACAATGCGGAAACAACACAAAATGTTCCACGTGCGCGTGAAGGTATATTTTCCTTATGTGTTAAATAATCTCAATAAATAATCTTTATCTCAAGAATTATGTTATATATTTTCTTTATTTGTCATAATTTAGGCCGTAGAAGTCGTCGAAGAAACCATCAAAATAACAACAATGAACATGTAGCTCATGCAAGCAATCCGACTCACCCTGGTATATAAATATATTTTAAATATGTTACTACAACAGTTAATACATTTAATAAAAATATAGTTAATTTTAATTAAATTGAGAAAATAAAGTTTGAAAAATTTCCTCTTGCCAAATTATTTAAGTTTAAAAATTAAATAAATATTACTATACTTTTCGAAAAATCTTAAATGTCAGGTATCGAAGGTGCTGTTATCTATGATGTTCCATCACCCCCAAATGGTATTTTTCTAGAAAATTATATTTAAACAAAATTTGTAAATCTTCAATGTAATTTTATAAATCTACCTAATTTGAAAATATTTTTACAAAAAAATTTAATTTTTAATTTATTTTTTGTTATTTTGAAGAAGGCGTAGTTCTTCAATCAGATGGTAGTAATGATGAATATGATTACATTCCGCGACCGAGAAGTTTTTAAATTTTTCTATAAAATTAATTAGACATAAATAATTAAATTTTAATTTTAACAGACTCCTATTGGGAGGGTTCTGATTAATATTGTTGTCAATCAACAATTTAGATAGATTATTTAACATAAAGAAACTTCTGTATCAGAAAGAACAAGTCTAAACTTTTTGTGATATTCAAAATTTTTATTAGTTTACAACTTTCATTAACTTTGCTCTATATAGTTTACTTTTTTTAAAATTTTTCTTCCTTTCCGTTAAAATTCTAACAAAAATTTTTGTCCAGATTACTGGAATTTATTTTTTGATAGATTTTTAGTTAAATATTTTTAAAAATGAGTTAACATTTATTTTTAAGAAATTTAAATTTTGTAAGCTTATTTATAAGAATAACAACTTTAGAAAGAGTTTAACAAAAGTTTAGCCACTTCCGCTTCAGCCTGCCGTAGAATTCCGCTTTTTTCGCCCTTCCGCTTCTTATCTGCTTTCTAATAAAGGCCGTTTGTGTTTTGCTATGGTTTACTCGGGTAACTTCCGTGACTTAGCGCAATGTTTAGAGCAACATTATTCTTCACGTGATTTCAGGATGATCTCGGTCTTATAATAAGAAAATGAGAGGAAGATAAAAGAATTTGTTGGCATATAAAGGATAAGTCCATTTTTTGATATTGATCTTTCACTTTCAGTTATAAACAATGAATTTAATAGATAAAGCATCTGGGCTATAGCTATTTCTCTCCTTTAGCTAGTGCAAAAGGTTATTCGGCGGCTGGGAGTGAACCAGCATCTTCAGTAGACCGGACTGATGTGTTAGCCAGTAAACCACGCCGGCTACTGCTCAGCCTTAGGAAATTAATAGCTATATGCTTTAAAATAGTTTTTAGAAATTACTCAACAAATTTAATTATTTTGAAATTTAAATTTACAAATTTATTTAAAAACATTTATTTATTTTTAATTTTTCAAAATTTTTAATTGATTAATTACCCAATCATTTACTCGCATGTCTATTATACATTTGTATAGCCATTTCTTAAAATAGATAGAATGTATTCCCCTAGCTTCATATTACTTTAAATTTTTCTCTAAAAGCTAAATTAAAAAAAAATTATTTTTAAATAAAAATCAAATTTATAAATTATAAAATAAAAAATAAAGCAAATCTATTTTTTCTTGAATTTTGAGGGGAACTTTAATGGTAGATATATCTATATAACCAGAATAGCTTTTCATAATTTTGGATAAGAAAAGAGTTGCCTTTTAGGAAGGCATCCCATTAAAACACTATGTGATTTCTTAGCCTAGATCTTGCCTGATATTTTCAGATTAATCCTTACAAAAAACACGGCGTGGGGATTCCCGTTTACATAGAAATTTTGAACTCCATAGAAATTTTCGCTCGCGGCGGTGAGGACAATTTGTTAGTTCAGACCAATGATTTGGCTGAACAATGCAGTTTGTGAAAGCTGCTTCTTTATCGTGTTTTAAAATCGGGTTTTAAAAATTTTTTTCGTATCCGGTTTCGGGTTGGGCATTTAAAAACTTTAATTATGATTGATTTAAGGGTTAAGAATGATACCCATGAGTTGGGAAGATTAAGAAAGATATTAGTGGATTTGAGGATCAAGACTAAAAGAATTGCTACGATATCGAGGGATTTTGAGAATTAGAAGGATTAGTGGGATTTTTCTCTACTTCTGTGACGTCGCCTCCACAAAGACTATTATCAAATTCTTATCCGTCACCGGACAATGTCATTATTTTAATACCGTGACCTGGATATCATAGGATTTCGTTTCGGATATTCCATCCGGATATGCGGGGATTTCCCTGTATTTGTCTTTTTTAAATAATTCAAAATTTTTAGCATAATTAACATATAGAATTTCGTTTTCTACTTACCTAAACAATGAACTTACAAACATATATCTTTTTGAAAATTACTCAACAAATTTAATTATTTTGAAATTTAAATTTACAAATTTATTTAAAAACATTTATTTATCTTTTTAATTTTTTAAAATAATTGATTAATTACAAGAGCATTTACTCACATGCCAATCATTCATTTGTATAGCCACTATTTAAGATAGATAGGATCCATTCCCCCTAGCTTAAAAAAATTTATTTTTAAATAAAAATCAAATTTATAAAAATATAATAAAAAATAAAGCAAATCTATTTTTTCCTGAATGTTGAGGGGGAATTTGAACACTAGATATATTTATAGTACCCAGAAAAGCTTTTCATAATTTCGGATAAAATAATAGGAGTTGCCATTTGAGATGGCGTTCCATTAAAACACTATATAATATTTCCACAAGGTATATAATCCACAGAATTCCGAATTTTTGGCGAGTTAGTTTTTAGGTTAAAATTTAGCTTTTAGGCAAAAAAAGAGTAGGAACCACTCAAAAAAGCGACAATCTTCTAAAATCTTTTTCCCTTTTTTCTTTATTATTTTGTTAAATTTTAAATAAAATTTTTAAAAAATGCTTTGTTAATTAATAGTTAAAAATTATATTTAGAATTTTATATTTATTTAGAAGTTATTTAAAATAATTATCTTTCAAAATCCTTTATTTTTTTATTTTAAGATGAAAATTTATTTTCATATTTTATTTTTTATTCTTTTGTTTTATTCTATTTATGCTAGTGATGATCATCAAAATCGTCGAAATCGTCAGCATCGACGTAACCGTGATGGTAATCCTAATCCCGTTAGTGCATTTAGTGTTTTTACTGGCCAAGCTTCCCGACAAGACACTTTAAACTATGCTTTAGGTAATTTTGTAATTAAAATTAGCAAATTAAAAATCTTTTAGGAAGACATAACCGTGAGAGTGACACTAATTCCGTCAGTGCATTTAGTGTTTTTACTGGTCAGGCATCTCGTGAAGACACTCAAAATTATGCCTTAGGTAATTATTAATTAAAATTAACAAATTAAAAATCTTTTAGGGAATTATGCACACACTAATCAACGATCTAACCGCCATCGTAACAATCAACATGAATTAGTTGATGATTATTCTACAACTGCTGAATTTGGTGATACAACGGGTACTAATTTAAAATTTTAAAAAGTCGGGAACTTTTAAACATTCCTTTCTTCATTTTTCAAAAATTAAATAAAATTAGGAAAGTCCGGAAAATATTTTTTTATAAAATTATTAGCTACCTACATATGTATTACTATTTCCTTTTTTATTCCCTAAAAATTATACATTTATAGGCCACAATGTACTTGATAATTTTAATTCTTTAACTATTAATGATAATGAAAACAATTCTCATGCAACCCATAATCCGGGAGGTAAAACAACTAATCCCTTTTTATTTTCCATATTTTAAATGTTAGATAATATTTACAATGCTGAAACTTCACAAAATGTTCCACGTGCACAACAAGGTATTTTTTCCTTATCTAGGAATATGGCTTTATTTCAAGAAATATGTTATATATTCTCTTTATTTGTCATAATTTAGGCCGTAGAAGTCATCGAAGAAACCATCGAAATAACAACAATGAACATTTAGCTCATGCAAGCAATCCGAATCACCCTGGTATTTTAAATATTTTTTAAATATGTTACTTAATATAACTCTTATTAATACAATTTAATAATATTTATATAATTAATTTTAATTAAATTAAGAAAATAAAGTTTAAAACATTTCCCCATGTCAAAAGTCAAAAATTAAATTGCTAGCTTTAACGGTGACTATAGAAATATATTATTATTAAAGCTGTGATAGTTAGGCACGTAAAATCAGTGAAATAGGCGCCTAAAATAGGCACCAAAAAGCCAAAAAAGGCACAAAAATAGGCATGTAAAAAAGGTTATCAGGCCTATAAAATTAAAACAAAAACAAGAAAATACCCATTTATTCGTTATTTTTTAAATTATAAACTAATTATTAATAGAGAGGGGTTTTAAAATTTCATACAGACAGGATCCTGCAGGATCAATCATGAAAATCCTGGAATCCTGATAATCATGAAAACTGAAAAAAGGCAGGATTTCGGACAGGATCCTGAAAAATCCTGTGCGGGATCCTGTCCTGTGCCGATCTCTAATTATTAAACTCTGCCATTTATTCGTCATTTTGAGTCATTTTTTGTAAAAAACTGTTTAAAAATGTCCATAATTGACAGAAGTGACATCTTGCCTAGCCCTCAAAACGTCACACCCCAAAATGTCCCAACACCAAAACGTCTCATCTAAAAATGTCCACATAGTAAAAATACTTATCATCGAATTATAAGTTAAAAATGGGAGTGGGCACTAATTTTTTAAAATCTGGGGCTGATTTTTTTAGATTTTGCACCGATTTTTAGGCAAATTTTAGGAAAAATTGCTTCAATAGGCAAAAATAGACCAAAAATTTCAAAATAGGCAAAAAGGCTCAAAAAGTCCAAAATAGGCAAAAATAGGCATATTAAAAGTCATGCTAGACTCTTCAAACCAAGCTAAAAACACGTTTTTTGAACGTATTACATCATCCCAAGCTTGCAGAAAAAATAGGCATTTGCCTATAAATCACAGCCTTAATTATTATACTTTTTTTTTAAAAAATCTTATCTCAAATGTCAGGTATGGAAGGTGCTTATATCTATAATGTTCCAACACCTCCAAGAGGTATTTTCTAAAAATTTATTTTTAAAATATTTTTATAAAAAATCTAATTAATTTGTTTAATTTTTAATTTATTTTTTTGTTGTTTTCAAGAAGGCCTGGTTCAACTTCCAGATGGTAATTATGTATATGCAAGCAATTATCGACCTAGAGGTATTTAAATTTTTCTATAAAATTAATTAGACATACTAAATTAAATTTTAATTTTTCTTTTTAACAGACCCCTATTGGGAGGATTCTGAATAGTATTGTTGGCAAAACAATTTAGATAGACAAAAGGAAGTTCTGTATCAGAAAGAACAAGTCTAAACTTTTTGTGATATTCACAATTTTTATTATTTTAAAACTTTCCTCTATATAGTTTACTTGTTTTTAATTTTCTTCCTTTCCGTTAAAATTCAAACAAAATTTTTGTCCAGATTGCTGGAATTTATTTTATTTTGTAGATTTTTAGTTAAATATTTTTAAAAATTAGTTAACGTTTATTTTGCAGAAGTATAAATTTTGAAAATTTATTTATAAAAATATATGGTCTTTAATTGAAGGAAAATTTACATAATTTCGAAAAATAATTTAAAATAAATAGCTGAACCTTTCTCTGCTGGCAGAAAAATAGTAATAAAGGAGGCAGAATTTTTTTTTTCTTAAATATTTAACCAATTAAGTACATATTTTTCAAAATATTTTGAGAAAACTTTCATTTTTTAGATATATTAAGGAAATTTCTTAAAATATTTGTGGATATCGTCAAGAATTTTCGTTAAAATAAAGAAAACTTTTTACCATAACGCTTCTTTTTAGCTAGAAAAGCTAAATTTATTTGTGTTTATAAATTTAAACTTAGGTATTTAAAAGGGGTGCATCTCGTCTCGTATCTCGTGAAATCTCGTGTTTTTTAGAGGTCTCGTATTTTGTGGCACGAGCTGCACCCTTGGTATTTAACTATTGTTTTGGCATTATTTTAATCATTAAATTTTATTGGATTTTAAAATTTTATTTTGACTATTTTGGTGAATTTAGCGACTACATAGGTACATATTTATTGACCCCTATAAGGGATCAACAAATTCAAAGAAATAAGGCTAAACATTATAATTTAATTTTAAACTAAAACTGAATTATATTTATTTATTTGTTTTGGTAAAAAACAATATTTGGATAAAAACTATCAAAAGAAAATCATGACTCAATATAGCCAAATAGAAAAAGAAAATGCTTGCCTATACAAAAAAAAAGTAATAAAAATAAATTTCTTTTTTTATTTTTAATAAAAAATCTTTTCCTCAAATAAAAATGCAAATAATCAAAAGAATTATTTATTTTTTAAATATTTTTCTTTCAATTATTTTTAAATCAAATGGTAATAATTCAATATTTTTAATACTATTGGATAGGGTTGGCGGCTCCTGGGAAATCCGAATATAAGGACCCGACAACCTAACAGAAATTTCGGATATCCAGAATAGTTCAATGTCGAAGAGGGTCTTTGGAGGGTCTTTTTTGAGAATTTTAGTATGCCAAGGAACCAGAGTTCTTCGTTTTTAGGAACCAAATCGAAATTTTTGGATATTTGAAACCAATAACAAAACGGAAAATTTCCGTGTATTCATACTTTTTCTGTTCCGGATATCCAGAACCACCAACTCTACTATCGGATTCCAAAGATATAGATTCTAATATTTGGACAAAATAAAATATACTCAATTAAGTAAATGCATTGTTATGTTATTCTTGTGAAGGCATTACTTGCAGTCAGGGTTGTCGTTTTACCCTATTTATAGGGGATTTTCCCTATTTTTGGCCTTTTCGCCCTATTTTTTCCCTATTTTATACATTTGCCATATTTTGCCCTATTTTTAACATTTTGTAATATTTTTAAAATTTTCAGGCATTTTGTATATAAAATGCGAAAAAAAACAAAAAATCTAACTCTTGGACATAAAAATTCCCAAAATTTTCGCCTGCGGCGCTGAAAAAAGAAATATCTCACATTATTCTTCTTAATTTCTCAAAATTTTCGCCTTCGGCGCTAAAAAAAGGAAAAAATCTGGTTTCATAACTTTACAAAATTCTCAAAATTTTGCTAAATATGGAAGAAATCTATTGGTTACAAAGCTCTTGAAGATAAACTTGATTATCGAAATTCTCTTGCGATTGTATTACGATAAATATTTCAGTTTTTCGAGATATCTCGTACTATTCACGTACGACATTCCCAGGCTAGTCTCTAATCTGAACTTTTCTGTTTTTTAGAAATTTAGTTAAAACTAGTGGAGAACATGCGGAATAAGCCTTTTTATTTGAAATTTCAATAAATTTTAAGCTTTTAAAATATTGCCCTATTTTTTGCCCTATTTTTTACCAATTTCGCCCTATTTTTTCCCTATTTTTGAGTGTCTGCGCCCCATTTTAGTGGTTTGGAAACGACAACCCTGCTTGCAGTTATAATCCAAATCCAATTAATTGTGAATATACTGTCCGTTCTTGTATGCGTGTATATAATATTATGAATGGAATGAGTAAATATTTAAATTAAAAAATATTTGTTTAATAAAAAAAATTTAGCTATAAAGGCTGGGTGCCTTTTACCATTTTTTGAAAGTTGTGATATGTTACAACAAATTGGAGGGGATCAGATAAGGTTGGGAAATATTTTTGAAAAAATATTAAATTTATTTTTAAAGATGTACAAGTTGTGGATTTGATCATTGTAATACTATTACAGCCCCATATTTTCCGGGGCCGGGAGGGAATGATGGAAGAATTCCCTGGAGTGGTGAAGGACCAAATCCTTATTATCCAGGCGCTGGTCGCTTTCCTCAAAGGTTTTGTAATTATTTAGAGGAGTAAAAATATTTTGAATAAAAAATTTTTAAAAGCAAAAACCCTTACATTCTAAATATATCCCAGGGTTTGGCTCTTCCAAGTGATCTTATAAAATAAAGATCATTAAGTCACCACTTATTTATTCAACAAACATTTTTTGATCACCTCACTAATATACCTATTTGATTTTATAATCTAAATAAAATTATTAGACCGCCATATTATGGAATTGGAGGGTTTGGTTATCCACGCCTTTGGTGGAATAGTGCTAAAAATATTAATACAAATTTTTGTTTACAAATGTTGATACTTTTTTATTTTATATTTTATTTTCTACTATAAAAATTATTTTGAATCATAAATTTATAAAGATTAATTGAAAATTATTTAAATTATGTAATACTTAAAAACGAACTTATTTGTAATATAAAAATATGTATTATTTAGTATATGTTTTTAGAAATCACTCAACAAATTCATTTATTGTGAAATTAAGACACAAAACAGTTTGAAAAAAAACATTTTTTTTAATTTTTAAAAATTTTTAATTGATTAATTACCCAATCATTTACTCACATGCCAATCATACATACATTAAGAAATTATAGCTATTTCTTAATTCCCCTAACTTCATACATTCCCCTAACTTCATTTTATTAATTTATCTATCTATAAGAAAAAAAATTTAAAAATTTATTTTTAGATAAAAATTAAATTTACAAATTATATAATAAAAAATAAAGCAAATCTACTTTTCCCGAATGTTGAGGATAATTTTGGGAAAAAAAGAAATTGCTATTTGAGATGGTATTCGATTAAAACACTATGTATATTTCTACTAGGTATATAATTCGTCTATCTCTTCCGCTTTCGCCTTCCAAAGAATTCCGGTTTTTCGAGCAGAATTCCGCATTTTTGGCGTCATCCGCTTATTTACTCTCTATTTCACCTAGTTACTAGGGTTGTTCCCCGTCCCCGAAAGTCGGGGAATTCGATTTTTCGCCTCGGCGCAAAAAATGGAATTTCAAAATAGCCCCAATTTTTTTTTTATTTTAAGATGAAAATTTATTTTCATATTTTATTTTTTATTCTTCTTTTGCTTTATTCTATTTATGCTAGTGATGATCATCAAAATCGTCAAAATCGACAGAATCGACGTAACCGTGATGGTAATCCTAATCCCGTTAGTCCGTGGAGAGTTTTACTTGGTCAGGAATCTCGTCAAGACACATTTAATTATGCTTTAGGTAATTTTTTAATTAAAGTTAACAAATTAAAAATCTTTTAGGGAGTTATGCACCCACTAATCGACGACATAACCGCCATCGTAACAATCAACATGAAGTAACAATCAACATTAACTTGTGCCATATGTAGGGTCATGGAAATGGTTCTTAACAAATATATTGTTCAATTTATGCATGATAACGATCTGTTTAGTAATGATCAATTTGGATTTATAAAAAATAGATCTACTACGACACAACTAATCACTACATTAGAAGATTGGTATGATGCAATAATGGGAAAAAAGAATATTGACTGTATATATATTGATTTTAAGAAGGCATTTGATTCAGTACCACATGACCTGTTAATCAATAAATTATATAGAATAGGTATAAGAGGAAAAATTTTAAGTTGGATTTCAGCTTTTCTTTCGAACAGAACTTTTAGAGTCAAAATTAACAATACGTTATCTGAACCTAGAAATATTAAATCAGGTGTACCTCAAGGATCAGTTTTAGGCCCGTTATTATTTTTGATTTATATTAATGATTTACCTGATATAATCCCAAAAGGTGTAAAAATTAAACTTTTTGCCGATGATGTTAAAGTATATGTTATACATAAAACTAAAAATGAAAGAAGAATGCTTATTAATGCTATTGAAAATATTGAACAGTGGACAACCAAATGGAAATTAAATATAGCTATAAATAAAACATATATAATTTATCTTGGTAAAAATAACCCGAAAGATCAATATAAGATTTTTGATACAACTATAAATGAGGTTGATTCAATACGAGATCTAGGCATCATAATAGATAATAAGCTTAAATTTAAGGAACATATACAAAAAATTATCAGAATAGCGTATATAAAAATGAATTTCGTGTTTAAAATAATTAAGTCAAAATCTACTAAAACTTGGCTTACTATCTATAAAAGTTACATAAGACCTTTGCTAGAGTATTCTCCTGAAACTTGGAATCCACAACAAAGATCTGAAGTTAACAAAATTGAAAAATGCCAGAAATTCTTTACAAAAGTCCTTCTTAGAAAATGCTCACTGCCTTATATACCATACTTACAAAGATTAGAATTTCTTAATCTTCCATCCTTGGAAAACCGTCGTAAGACTTATGATCTAGTCTTAGCTCATAAAATTTTACATGGATATACACATCTGGAATCCGACAATCTTTTTAAAATATCAAATAGAAAAAAATGTTACCTATTATCTAAAAATCAAAATTCTAAATCATCTAACTCATTTGTTAATAGGGTAACTAAGATGTGGAACGTTTTAAATGATGAAATTAGAACTACAAAAATAACCCCTAGTTTTAAAAATAAAGTAAAAGAAATACTTATTCAATAGATCTAAACAAATCTGTTTTTATTGGTATAATCTAAAAAAAATTTTTTTTTTTTCTTTTCTATGTTTTTTTTCTTTCTCTCTCACATTCTCGGTTTTTAACTATATTTAAATGACTACTATTTTGCATATTTGAATAAGGAAATTTCAAATTAATAAATAAATTTTATTGTTTGGCATTATGTTCAAAAATACATCTAAATGACAATTTATCCTATTGTTTCTTACTCAACTATACTATTTTTCCTTTGATGACTCATTAAATTAAAAACATAGTTTTTCATTTCTCTTAATTTTTATTTTTGCCCTTTTATCTCTTTTAAATCAATTTTTCATTTTTAAGGACTTTTGAAAAATTTAAAACAATTGGGTAATATTGTTTGACTAAAATGTCTAAGCGCAATTCTTCTGAATTTTCTCCATTAAATTTTGCAGCAAACATGACAAACAACGAAAAACGCAGCAAAATTGTAGAGGAAATTATTTTTTTTTTAAATTTTGACAATTTAAGATAATTAAATCAGTACACTTTCCTCTAGCTTCATAAATTTAAAGCATCCTATTTAGTTAAAATGGTCGGTATGGAGTATATTTATTTAAAGAATAAATCAATTATAATATTAAATTTGTGTTTTTTTTTTAATTTATTATGACTTTATATGCTGTTTCTTATTTTATTATTTTTATTGTGCCACGCTACGACATTGTTGTCGAATTAAGTGGCACGCCCTTTCGATGACATTTTTTTTTTATGTTGATAAATAAATAAATAAATAAATAATCTAAATAAAATTATTAGACCGCCATATTATGGAATTGGAGGGTTTGGTTATCCACGCCTTTGGTGGAATAGTGCTAAAAATATTAATACAAATTTTTGTTTACAAATGTTGATACTTTTTTATTTTATATTTTATTTTCTACTATAAAAATTATTTTGAATCATAAATTTATAAAGATTAATTGAAAATTATTTAAATTATGTAATACTTAAAAACGAACTTATTTGTAATATAAAAATATGTATTATTTAGTATATGTTTTTAGAAATCACTCAACAAATTCATTTATTGTGAAATTAAGACACAAAACAGTTTGAAAAAAAACATTTTTTTTAATTTTTAAAAATTTTTAATTGATTAATTACCCAATCATTTACTCACATGCCAATCATACATACATTAAGAAATTATAGCTATTTCTTAATTCCCCTAACTTCATACATTCCCCTAACTTCATTTTATTAATTTATCTATCTATAAGAAAAAAAATTTAAAAATTTATTTTTAGATAAAAATTAAATTTACAAATTATATAATAAAAAATAAAGCAAATCTACTTTTCCCGAATGTTGAGGATAATTTTGGGAAAAAAAGAAATTGCTATTTGAGATGGTATTCGATTAAAACACTATGTATATTTCTACTAGGTATATAATTCGTCTATCTCTTCCGCTTTCGCCTTCCAAAGAATTCCGGTTTTTCGAGCAGAATTCCGCATTTTTGGCGTCATCCGCTTATTTACTCTCTATTTCACCTAGTTACTAGGGTTGTTCCCCGTCCCCGAAAGTCGGGGAATTCGATTTTTCGCCTCGGCGCAAAAAATGGAATTTCAAAATAGCCCCAATTTTTTTTTTATTTTAAGATGAAAATTTATTTTCATATTTTATTTTTTATTCTTCTTTTGCTTTATTCTATTTATGCTAGTGATGATCATCAAAATCGTCAAAATCGACAGAATCGACGTAACCGTGATGGTAATCCTAATCCCGTTAGTCCGTGGAGAGTTTTACTTGGTCAGGAATCTCGTCAAGACACATTTAATTATGCTTTAGGTAATTTTTTAATTAAAGTTAACAAATTAAAAATCTTTTAGGGAGTTATGCACCCACTAATCGACGACATAACCGCCATCGTAACAATCAACATGAAGTAGTCGATGATTATTCTACAACTGCTGAATTTGGTGTTTAAATTAAAATAATTTAAAATATTAATAAGTCGAAAAATTTTAAAACATTCTATTCCTTTCTTCATCTTCCAAAAATCAAATAAAATTTGGTTACCATAAAGAGAGTCTAGTTAATATTTTTTATAAAATTATAGCTACCTATTCTTTTATTCAATTCCCTAAAATTAGACATTTATAGACCAAAATGTACTTGATAGTTTTAATTCATTGGCTATTAATGATAATGAAAACAATTCTTTTGCAACTAATAATCCGAGAGGTAAGCATTTTTAATCTTAAATTTAAAATAAATAAATTTTAGAATATTAAAAATAACTAGGTACTTTTGGTTATCCGTTTAAATAATTTATTTTATTAAATCTACAGGGTGACATGAAAATAACTGCACACCAATTTTTAGTTACGCTAAAACATTAGAACATTAGAAAATATTAGAAACATTTAGAAAAAGGTTCAATAAAGCTACAAGACCTAAAAGCCCTGAAAGAGAATTGAATTGGCTACAAGATGAGATAAAAATTCAAAAAAATTTTTAATGAGAAAAAAAGTTATGGCAAAATAAAAGCTGTGCAGTTACTTTTTTGTCACCCTGTAGTTATTTTTTAATTCGTTTCTTAAACATTTTTAAAAATTTCTCGTCTATGCCTCTTTTCCAACCCTTATTTTGGTTCTTTATTAATATCCCGCCCCCCACCCCTATTTGAGTCTCAGATTAATTTTCCTTTTTACCTGCCAATCATTTATTTTTCCTTCTTTTTTAATGTCAATCATTTTCTTCCCTCAAATATAAGACACCCAAAAGGGCGCGAGGCCACAAAGGCGCAAAGCCATAAATTGCTTCAAGGTTTTCGAACCTTATAAAAATTAATATTAAACTATTCCTTTCATCGAGCTAAAGAGATTGATAACAAAAATGACAAGGGCCAAAAATATTACAAAAGGTTATGGCTTTGCGTCGTTATGGCTGCGCGCCTTTTTGGGCTGTACTCCTCAAATATCTTAAGTTTCTAACTTGCCTTTTACTTATAATATTCGAGGGAAGAAAATGATTGGTATTAAAAAAAGAGGGGAATAAATGATTGACAGCAAAAAAGGAAAAATAATCTGAGACTCAAATAGGGTGGGGGGCGGGATATTGGCTCTTATCCAGTTTATGCGTCCCATGAAAGTATATGCGTCCCATCAACAAAAAATTGAATATTTCTTGGTGTTGCAAAGTAGGGGTATGGTTCCAAAGCATTTCTTCATGTTCGGGATCTACGTCCACTGGGTCTGGGACCGTTTCTTACCCTATACCTCGAAATTTCTGAAAGTTATAGCCAATTTTTAAAAATTTCAGAAAAACGATTTTAACTTTCAGAAATTTCGAGGTATAGGGTAAGAAACGGTCCCAGACCCAGTGGACCTAGATCCCGAACATGAAGAAATGCTTTGGAACCATACCCCTACTTTGCAACACCAAGAAATATACAATTTTTTGTTGATGGGACGCATATACTTTCATGGGACGCATAAACTGGACAAGAGCCGGGATATTAATAAAGTACCCTTATTTTTAAGTAGATAACACTGATTGAAAAAATTTTTTTCTTAATTTTTAAATCTCCAAATTTTTGTTATCTAGGTAATTATTACGTTTTAGAAATGAATTTTTTATTTTTGATATTGCTTTCATTCTTCGTATAATTAATTCCATTTTTCAGTCACTTCCTTAAGTGGGCGGGGTCACTTTAGTACGTGGGTGCAGGCTTTAAATTACAAATGTTATATCATTTGAAAGAGCTAGTCGAGCTGAGTCGAATGCCACCAAAATTAGCTCTAGGAAAAATTTTTGAACCGAGATACAGGCGATTGAAAATCGAAAAACCATAGGGGGGACCAAGCACTTTTTTGGGGTGAAAAATTCGAAAATGCAAATTATACCTCATTCGAAAGAGCTCCTCGAGCTGAGTCGAATGACACCAAAATCACCGTGATTGAACAAGATTAGACAAAGTTATGATACAAAAAACTATTAACCTAAACCTATGGAGCGTCGGCGAGGCGCTTGTGCAAAACCCCGCGCTTCGCGCGGGGTTTTGCGGCACGCGCCTCGCGGGGAGTCTACGGGCGATGGGTCTGGGCTCGTAACATAAACCTATTCCTAAATCCCTTGCTCTGGACGTATTTGGGTATGGTTTTTCGATTTTCCTATGGTTTTTCGATTTTCAATCGCCTGTATCTCGGTTCAAAAATTTTTCCTAGAGCTAATTATGGTGGCATTCGACTCAGCTCGACTAGCTCTTTCAAATGATATAACATTTGTAATTTAAAGCCTGCACCCACGTACTAAAGTACAGCCAAGTGGGCTTTATGGCTTTATTTCAAGAAATATTTTATTTTTTTTTATTTGTCGTAATTTAGGCCGTAGAAATCGTCGAAGGAACAATCAAAATAATAACAATGAACGTTTAGCTCATGCAAACAATCCGACTCACCCTGGTATACTATAACTCTTAATGCATTTTAAAATTTTGGCGCCTTCGTCCCCAAAATTTGTATTTTATTTTAGAGAATTTAATACCGTGTGTAACTCCATTTTTCGTGGGAGATGTGGCTTTATTTTAAGAAATATATACCTATTCTTAATTTATTTACCATAATTTCGCTCCTGGATCTTATTCCACAAAACGACTTTTGCTGTCACTGTCGAGGAAAAATGGCAAAACGAATTAGCGCCAACGATGGTTGGGGATAATAAAGAAAAGAAGACAAAGAAAACTCTGCCTCCAGCGTCTGCTGCTTATTATCTCTAACAACTTTTTTCAATAATTTTTGTTGACATTTATCTGTCGACAGCGACAGTAAAAGTCGTTTGGTGGAAAATGCCCCTGGAAATCATAACATAAATGATCAAAATATTAACAATTTAGCGTATACAAGTGATCCAGCTCATGAAGAGACTCGTATGTATATTTTATTATATAAATGTTGCATATCTTTATATAATTTATTTTAACTAAATTAAGAAAACAAACTTTACAAAATTTTTCCATGCCAGATTATTTAAGGTCATTAAATTTAACAAATAGGTAGCTTTAACGATAAATATAAAAAATATTACTATACTTTTTCGAAAAATCTTACCTCAAATGTCAGATATTGATGATGCTGTTATCTATGATGTTCCAACACCCCCAAGTTCTCCAAGAGGTATTTTCTAGAAATTTATTACTTATTTTTAAACAAAATTTCTAAATCTTCTGTTTAATTTTTTATCTATTTTTAAAATATTTTTATAAAAAATCAAATTTATTTGTTTAAATTTTTAATTTATTTTTTGTTTTGAAGGAGTCATAGTTCAACATCCAGGTAGAAATAATTATTCATATGCTTACATTCCGCGACCGAGAAGTATGTAAATTTTTTTATAAAATTAATTAGACATATGTAAATAATAACATTTTAATTTTTCTTTTTAACAGACACCTTGTGGGAGGATTAATTTTGTTGTTAATCAACAATTTAGATAGATTATTTAACAGAAAGAAATTCTGTATCAGAAAGAACAAGTCTAAACTTTGTGTGATATTCAAAATTTTTATTTTTTATAACTGTCATTAACTTTCCTCTATATAGTTTACTTTTTTTAAATTTTCTTCCTTCTTCTTAAAATGTAACGAAATTTTTGGGTTCTACTTGACTTTATGAGTCCAATCGAACTTTATGAGTCCAAACAAAACTTTATGAGTCCAATCAAGATTTATGAGTCCAAACAAAACTTTATGAGTCCAATCAAAATTTATGAGTCCAAACAAATTTTATAAATCCGACATGTCTTATTTTTCTAAGTAAAAATTGTGGTTCTACTACAGTTTATGATTCCAATCACAGTTTCCAAGTCCAATCAGATTTTTGTGAGCTATGAGGGTAGGTCGTCAGATCAAAGCTGGTGATGAAAAAAGGGATAGGTTTATGTTGCCGACCCAGAACCCAGCGACCGTTGACTCCCGCAAGGCGCGTGCCGCAAAACCCCGCGCGAAGCGCGGGGTTTTGCACAAGCGTCTCGCCTATACTCCATAGGTCTAACAACATAACCCTTTTCATTTTTATTGTATTATTTAATAAATGTATTATTTAATAAAATGTGATTGGACTCATAAAGTTTTGTTTGGACTCATAAATCTTGATTGGACTCATAAAGTTTTGTTTGGACTCAGAAATTTTGATTGGACTCAGAAAGTTCGATTGGACTCATAAAATTCGATTGGACTCATAAAGTTCGATTGGACTCATAAAGTCAAGTAGAACCAATTTTTGTCCGGATTATTGAATTTATTTTTTTATAGTTTTCTAGTTAAATATTAGTAAAAATTAGCTAACATTTTGCATCAATTTAAATTTTGTAAATTTATCTATAAGAATATACGTATCTCGTCTTTTATGGAAAGAAATTTACATAATTTCGAAAAATAATTAAAAATAAATAGCCTGTCAGAAAAATAGTAAATAAAGAAGCTAGAGTTCTTAAATACTTAACCAATTGTTTATTTTGGTAAAAAACAATATTTGGATAAAAACTATCAAAAGAAAATCATGACTCAATATAGCCAAATAGAAAAAGAAAATGCTTGCCTATACAAAAAAAAGTAATAAAAATAAATTTCTTTTTTTTATTTTTAATAAAAAATCTTTTCCTCAAATAAAAATGCAAATAATCAAAAGAATTATTTATTTTTTAACTATTTTTCTTTCAATGATTTTTAGCTCAAATGGTAATTCTTTTATATTTTAATACTTTTGTATAGGGTTGGCGGCTCCTGGGAAATCCGAATATAAGGACCCGACAACCTAACAGAAATTTCGGATGTCCAGAATAGTTCAATGTCGAAGAGGGTCTTTGGAGGGTCTTTTTTGAGAATTTTAGTATGCCAAGGAACCAGAGTTCTTTGTTTTTAGGAACCAAATTGAAATTTTCGGATATTCAACCAATAACCTAACTGAAAATTTCCGTGTATTCAGACTTTTTCGGTTCCGGATATCCAGAACCACCAACCCTACTATCGAATATAAAAGATATACATACATATACTAATTATTAGAAATTCTAATATTTGAACAAAATAAATATGTATATACCTAATTAAGTAAATGCATTGTTGTGTTATTCTTGTGAAGGCATTACTTGCAGCTATAATCCAAATCCAATTAATTGTGAATATACTGTCCGTTCTTGTATGCGTGTATATAACATTATGAATGGAATGAGTAAATATTTAAATACGTAAAAATATTTTTTAAATAATAAAAATTTAGCTATAAAGGCAGGTTGTCTTTTACCATTTTTTGAAAGTTGTGATATGTTACAACAAATTGGAGGGGATCAGATAAGGTTGAAAAATACTTTTGAAAAAATATTAAATTTATTCTTAAAGATGTACAAGTTGTGGATTTGATCATTGTAATACTATTACAGCCCCATATTTTCCGGGGCCGGGAGGGAATGATGGAAGAATTCCCTGGAGTGGTGAAGGACCAAATCCTTATTATCCAGGCGCTGGTCGCTTTCCTCAAAGGTTTTGTAATTATTTAGAGGAGTAAAAATATTTTAACTAAAATATCTTGAAATTCAAAAATCCTTGGCTCTTCCAAGTGATCTTCAATTATAAAGATCATTGAGTCGCTATAAATTTTTTCAACAAATATTTTTGATTACCTCACTAATAAATTTGATTTTAAAATCCAGATAATAAAATTATTAGACCGCCATATTATGGAACTGGAGGGCCTGGTTATCCTCTCCTATGGTGGAATAGTGCTGAAAATATTAATATAAATTTTTGTTTACAAATGTTGATACTTTTTTATTTAATATTTTATTTTTTACTATAAAAAATTATTTTGAATCATAAATTTATAAAAATTAATTGAAAATTATTTAAATTAACACAAAAATATTATTTAGCTTATTAAGCTTCAAATTTTTTTAATAATATCTTTGTACAATAGCGTTATGTTAAAACTAAAGCAATAATTAAAATTTAAATTAATTATTCATACATTGAAATTGATTTTGTTTATTTTCTAAAATATTAATTTTTTTACTATATAAAATTCTAAATTTATTTTTATCCTCATTTTCTTTTTTAAATTGAAAAAATGTTTTTAAATATTTTAATTCTTTTCGGAGCGCTTCATCGTAGTCAGAACTTAAATTTAAATAAATGTTTTCAAAATATTTATATAAAAATTTAAATGAATCATTTCAAGGATGAAAAGGTATTTCTGATAATATTATAACAGCTCCATATTTCCTGGGGGAGGTAATTATGGAAGAATTCACTGGAGTAGTGAAGAACGGAGTGAATCAAAAAATTAAGGGAATAAAGGGCTCTACTCCAGTTTATGCGTCCAATCGACTTTTATGCGTCCAATGAAAGTTTATGCGTCCAATAAAAAGAAAATGGGATTTTTCTTGGTATTGCAAAGTTGGGGTATGGCTCCAAACCATTTCTTCATGTTCGGGACCTACGTCCACTGGGTAGAGGACCGTTCCATACCCGACTCCTCGAATTTCTCAAAGTTATAATCGTTTTTCTGAAATTTTAAAAAATTGGCTGTAACTTTTAAAAATTTCAAGGGATAGGGCAAGGCATGGTCCCAGACCCAGTGGGCGTAGGTCTCGAACATGAAGAAATGTTGTGGAACCATACACCAACTGTGCAATACAAAAAAAATCCAATTTTCTTTTTATTGGACGCATAAAAGTCGATTGGACGCATAAACTGGAGTAGAGCCGAATAAAGATTAAATAATTTATTTAAATATATTTATCCACCTATTAATGTAAACAATTGGAGCAATTGAAGCATTTGCAATATTAAAATATAAATTTGATAAAAAGCTAATGTAGAAAAGTTTCAAAGGTGTAGAATTGGTCAAATAAATTATCATTATTGTAGTAGAATATGAAAGAAAATAACCTCCAACTTCAATAAAAACAATTAGAAAAAGTGAACGGAACAATTTTTGCATACTTTGAGGAGTTAAATCTAATAAAAAGAAATTTAAACCCAATACAGTTGAACTTCACTTTAATGTCAACCTAGGCCCTGACATACGATTGTGTATTGGGATTCGGAATTTGCCACTATATCCAAAGTAGAAAGTTACAATGTGAGGAAGGGTTGGATTGAAGGAATCAGACGAAAAAATCAGAAAGTACCGAGCGACTTACTATGATTCAATTCGACTGACACTCAAACAGACTACTATAATAGAGACCTGATCGAGACGAGATCTCGAACGAAAATATTGGTTATCGGAATAAGGATTCTTTAGCCTTCTCCCAGTCTGTGCCTAACTATGATAAGTAGAATTATAATTGACATTATACTAGTAAGGTTCTTTTTCAAAATTTTTCAATTCATTTTGCATACATAGTATATTTATTTACTAATTTTACCAATTTTTATTTTAGCCCAAATAGCAACAATTAGATAATTAATAATAACTAAACAAATAATAAATCCAGTAAGTATATTTATTTCATTATTTAATCCGACTATAGCAGCTGCAACATCACTAAGTGTAATACTAACATTTATAGCAGTTGTATTTGATAAATTTAATAAAGTATTGAGTGAAATAAAATTCGAAAAGATGGAAATAGATATAAGAAATAAAATGTGAATTAAAATATATTTTTTGTAGTTAACTTTATTATAACTTAAAAATTAAAATTTTTACGGATTTTTAAAAATGATTTTTAGAGTTGAGTCCATCTTCCCCCAGGGTGGCCTTTTTACCCTATTTATAGAGGATTTTCCCTATTTTTGATCTTTTCGCCCTATTTCTTCCCTATTTTATACATTTGCCATATTTTGTCCTATTTTTAACACTAGCGGAGGGGGTCGCCCTTCGGGCGAGCCCCTTCCGCTAGCCAAATTCTAAACATTACATAAACTTAAATTAAAACACCTCATACCTAAAACCCCAATCTTCAACTATTAACTCTAATTCAACTATTAACTAAAACTTTCAACTTCCAACTATTAATATCTGTCTACTATTAACTATCAATTCTAACTATTAACAATGATTCAACTATTAACTAAGACTTTCAATTTTCAACTATTAATATCTATTTCAACTATTAACTATTAACCAACTTTCAAATATTAATTTACAACTATTAACTATTAACCAACCTTCAAATATTAATTTTTAACTATCAACTATTAACAACCCTTGTGAATTAACCGTTGTCAGACTTAGAACTCAGTCACCACCACTTTTTTCTCACCCATTGTGTAACCGTTTTCTCATGCCTATTGGACGACTATTTTTTCTTTCCTATTGACGGACCTTTTATCTTGTTTATTGGCGAACCCTTTTCTCAAGCTATTTGACGGACACTTTTCTCTTGCTTGTTGCTCGAAATCTTTTCTTCCCACTTTTGTCAGACCCTTTTTACCCGTTTTCGAGTCCATTTTCGCTTACCATTATTCCAATATGCAGAATAAAGCATTTTATTTGAGAATTAAACTATTTTTAATTGTTTAAAATGATGCCCCTTTATTTTGCCCTATTTTTGACATATTTTTCCCTATTTATTCCCTATTTTTGAGGGGCTGTTTCCTATTTTGGTGTTTTGGAAAAGGCCACCCCACTTAAAAAAAGTCTTCCCCACTTAAATCGAAAAAAATCCTGACAGTTATTGCTAGGAGCTTTCGCTCACCACGTACAGGAGCTTTACCACTAACAAATGAGCTACCGGTCATCGACTAATGCTTTCTCTTTTATCCTTTTAGATCGTTTATCCCCCGCCTAAGCGTTTTAAATTCTCTAGGTGATAAGGTTGGCAGATATTTGGAAATCTATTCGAACCGAAAATTTCGGATATCCAGCCTTTCTTCGGATCAGGATCTGCCAACCTTTCTAGGTGAATCATCCTTACAATTTCCATAATTTAAACAAACAATTTTTGAATATAACTTACAAGATTGGCAAGAAAATAGCCATAAGTCTGTCCAAACTAATTGATACAAGTAAAAAGAAGGATAAAGAAGAAAAAATTAAAGGAATATATAGCCACTTTAATATATCCAAAATATTTAAAAAATATATTCCATTTAATGAAAATAAAAGGGAAATGAAATTTCCAAATTGGTGAAAACATTCACAAAAAGATTTAAGAAAAAGAAATAAGCTTGTTTTACTTTTTATTGTTGAATATTTTTTTCTTTAAATTAAAAAAAAATTATTTTTAATTTAAATATTTACCTATATTTTAAAGTAATATAGCAAATACTTAAATTTAAAGGAATTCCGATAATTGAGACAATTGAATACAAAATTGTTTGAATCAAAATTTCAAAACAGAAATTGGAACAACTCGAAGAGAAAGCTAAACAGGCTATCTAAATAAATATTTAATTATTAATTTAATTAGAAAAACATACAGAATTAATTGTTTTGTTCATTTATTTTTATGTGCTGTTTAATAATAATTAATTTATTTATTACCTAAAATATACACTTAGTAAATACCTAAATCCTCAAAAATAAGCCCCCTCTAGAGGTCGATCGATAAAAATAAGCCCCGGGGCTTATTTTAGAGGATTTACGGTAATAGATATGTAGCTCATCATCTTTGATTTTCGTTTGAATTTTTGGTATTAATTTAATCTGCTCATCGGCATTTTAATCATTAGATCTAATTCCATAAAATTTCAAACGAATAGGACACATTTTCATGAGATATGTCGAAAAAGCATGATGTTTGTTACGCCGTGTAGCTATAGCCAGATTTAAGTATCATTTTAGAATGTACATATTATTCTAATAATTTTTCCCAAAATTTTATATATACTACCGTACCCGCAACTAACTATTTCTGTATTACTCTAGTAATGTATTATTTTACGAAAAAATTTTATCAAAGAAATTAAAAACTTTTAATATGTATGTATTTAACTGTTAACATTTTTAATAAATACGCAATATAATGTAAAATATTTTAATATTTACCCTTAATATTTTTAACGTTGCTATGTAATTAACTATTTACAAATCTAATTTCTGTTTATTTAAACTTTTATAAAAAAATACCGTATTAACATATTTAAAAATTATTTAACAAAAATAAAATTTTATACAATTTAAGTGAAACACACCAAATACCTTTAAAGACAAATTAAAGTCTGTTTTTAGTGTTTAAATCATTTTTGACTCTTTAAGGGCCACTTCCGTATTGCACAAATCATTTTTATTACAACTTAAACAATCTTTGTATTCTGAAGGGCACAAGCCACAATTTTGCTCCACTTAAATTTTAAAAATAAAATTACAGAGAAATTTCAAATGCTTTCTATATGCCCTTAGGCAGATTTTATAATGTTATCGTTTACAGTAAATGCCCAAGTTATTATAACTGGAGTAGAAATTCTTTTTTTACACATGGGGAGTGGGTGGGGGGGGGCAATGTTGAATTAAAATCCCAAACTGTTTGAGGATAATAAGAAAAAATTCAAATTATTACCTCTCCCAAATTTATCCTTAGCAATATAGCAATGAGAATACATAGGGTGACATTTTTTCACTTTTTTCTTATAAAGCTTAGTTTTAGCAATGTTGTAGTGACATTTTATAGTTGGAAGTATATTCTTGACATTGCAATATGGGTTATTACAAGTCGCGCATTTTTCCAAGTGAGAAGGGCAGCTACCACAGCCTTGCACAAAGCCTGAAAATAAATATGACAAAATGTCTAATAATTCAAATATAAAGATATTTACTCATTTCAATTTGGTCAACTCCAATAAAACACGATTCTTTACAAACCCTCCTCCCTTTGGTTGAAGTCCACTTTTTAACATCTTTCTCCCAACAAAACAATTGTTTCTCAAAATATGTATCAGCGTTACAAGCTGGAATGTTGCTACATTCTGCACATTGCATTTTGGACATATCAAGATTTTTAAATTTATTCAGAAGCTTTGTATCTTTAGTTTTGATGTATGGTGACAAATCGAGGATATCAGAAGGACATTTTCCACAATCATAGTGATACTGTTGAATTTTCTGGTCTTAAATTTATAAGCTAGAAAAATAAGTAAGGAAGTGTCTAGTAGAAACATGGAATATTTCCGATCTCTGATATGTGGAATATACAACATAAAAATAATTTTTGAAACCATAGACTACAAAGCTAGCCTTAAATTATAGAATAAAACACCTCCAATTTTCTCCTCAATTTTAGCAATATAACAATCAGATTCACTACATTCTTTATAACTAGCCATAAATCCAAAGCAATAAAATGGCAATTCTGCATCCTCATTGCAACGATGAGTATTACATTCTTTACAAGTGAAAAAAGGACAAATTCCACATCCTTTTTTGACTTTAAAATTTAAAAAAGGATTTTTATTTAATTATTTATTCAAAATTTATTCAAAACCCCCATTTGTTGGAGTTCTCCATAAATAGCAAGGAGCATCAAAAGGTGTTTTACATATCCCCCCATCATTATCGGCCAAACAATGTTTGTCTACTTTACTTTCCTCGTTGCAGTAAACTTCTTTGCATTCTTGGCATTCTGTGGTGTCATTTGTTGGACAAGATCCACATCCTTGTGTTACTGTAAAAATATGAATTAAAGATCGTTTGGGGTGGGTTTTGTGTATCACATGAGTTTTTTATACGTAAAGCACTAGCCGGGATTTTGGCTCAGATGATGGTCGGTATTAAACTAGAATGTTTGGATAAATGGTTTTATATTTCATTTTTTGTATACAATGTAAACTTCAAACAAAGGTCATTTAAAATTCAGAAAAACTTTTGGTGATTTGGATTCAAAAAGAAGAATGAGAGGTTTATTGGTTCGGATTCAGATATCCTATGCTTTCCTATAATTGATAGCCATACCATGAGCTATTTCTCTTACTATTTAACTTTAGCAAAGAAAGAGTTTGCAAAAGTTTAGCCACCGGGCAGGATTCGAACCTACGACCACCTGCTAGTTGTTGCTAGGCGCTTTCGCTCACCATATGAAGGAGCTCTACCTCTGAGCTACCTGTGCATCGACTAATGCTTTCTCTTTCTCCTTCTTAGATCGTTTAACCCCCGCCTAAGCGTTTTAAATGCTGCTGGGTGAATATCCTTACAGCAACAATGTTAAACAACTACCATATCCTGTTAAATTATCTCTTGATACAAAACATTGCTCTTCGCATACACTCGCCCCCTTGACAAACATCGAGTCGTTAGATAACTTTTCCAAACAAAACAATTTCTCCTCTATAAACTTTTCTGTGTTGCATAATATCCCATTATTGCAGTCTGCACATTGGAGGTCATTATTATAATTTTCTTTTAATCTTTCCCCGAGTAGTTCGTCTAATGTGCCAATTAACGATGACCGTGTTTTCGGACATTTTCCACAATTTTGATAATATTCATTTTTATTATCTGAAGAATGATAAATTTATTTTAGTATTTTCAGTAGTAAAGATATTAATTTAATTAACACACATTGCTATTTTTAATACCCTTCCATTTCCACCCATTTATTACCTTTTTTATTCCTCAACCTCAAAATGTGGCAGTCAGGATCACTACATTCACTAACACCATTTACTCCATGATTACTATAACAATAGTAAGGAGTATCCTCCCAATCATTACAAAGATGAGTTAAGCATTTTCTGCATGCTTTAGTTTCACAGTTTCCACAGCCTTTCTTTGCTTTAATTTCTCAGAATTATTTTTAAATTGAGAAGATTATTTTACTTTCGTTTATCGAAATTCTTTCCATATGACAGGGAATATCAAAATCTGTTTTACAAATTTCTTTTTCATTTATCCAGCAATGTTTGGGAACAAGTCGCTCCTCGTTGCAATACTTTTCTGTGCAAGCTTTACAGTCAAGTTTAGGGTCTTCACATTCACCACAGCCAAAATATACTGTAAAAGAATTTAATGATTTAATTAATTCATTTAAACAGGATAACGAAAGAGCGGAAATGACCTATTCAAAAGATAGAAGTTTCCAAGAAATCACATTCACCAATCCAAATCAGTATTTCTGGAACAGCTTACTGGTTATTAACTGGTCGACTTTTAGGTCAGAAGACTTTTTCGTGGATATGAGAGGGGAGTGAGATAGGAGAAGGACTGGCTCGCGAAATCTTCCTTTGAGTGGCAACATTCCATCTCCTTTAAGGCTCTCCTTAATGCTCTCCTCGTGATAATTTATTAAAAATATTTTTATTCTTACATTTCCCATTAATTTCTCGAGATACAAAGCATTTACTCTTGCAAACTCTCGCTCCTTTTCCCATTCCCATTTTGTCAGTATTTGAATTCTCCCAACAAAATAATTGTTCTTCAAAGAATTTTGGTGTATTACAAAACGGACTGTTTTTGCATTCTGCACATTGAATACCGTTGAAGGAAAGGTCAGAGGAAGATTGAGGGCATTTTCCACAATCATACACGAAGGAACTTTGGTTGTTATCTGACAACAGAAAATTGAGCTTTTTAAATTTTAGCTTGTTAATTTATTAGGCTTCTCTTGGATGAATCTTTGACGAATATAACAGAGAAATTTACGAAAATTCCCGATATTCAAAGATTTCGGCAATCGGATTTTCGAGAAATTTTCTGTTTCAGATTGTGTGATTCAGGACCGGAAAAACGCCTAGTATCTAATTAATTAGCCTGATCTAACTAATCACTAACTCTATCATCTACCTTTTGAAATAAAGCAATCAGGTTCAGGGCATTCCTTGTCTCCATCAACACCTTTACAAAAATAAGGAAATTCTTTCTCAGAATTACAGCGATTATCATTGCATTGTTTACATGTTGAAGAACTTAAACATTTCCCACAGCCTTTGTTAACTTGAAAAAAATTTTTTGGAAAAATTTCTAAAAAGAGTTTAAAGACTTTGATTTGTCAAAGTTCTCTCAGTAAAGCAAGGGGTATCATATTCAGTTTTGCATATTTCCTTATAATTTATCCAGCACTGTTTGTGAACGAGTCGTTCCTCATTACAATACCTTTCAATGCAATTTACACAGTCTGCACTTTTAGAATTTGATGGACAAATCCCACAGCCTTGAGCTACTGAAAATTTATGATATATAAAGTTATTATTTAGATACTAGAGACGTAGAGAGGCAAGTTTAGGACAAAATTTCAGTTATAAGGATTTTGATATTTGTGAATATTCTGTAAATATCGGGGTTGTGGTTGAATGTTGTATCGTGGTTCGGGGATGAAACACAAAGTCAGATTCTTTTTGAAACTATTTAGTTTCAAACCTTTCCCATTTTCATCTCTCGCTACAAAACAGTGACTTTCACAACTTCTCAAATCACTAATTGGTATAGTCATTTCCACAGTCTTATTCCAACAAAACAAAGCATTATTGTAAAATTCTACAGTATTGCAAAATGGACTATTGTTGCATTGTGCACATTTATGTGAATGGTTTTGGATATCTGGGCAATTTCCACAATTCCATTCATAATTACCTATATTATTAATTGGTAAATCAACGTTTATAAGAGTCTATTGAAGAGAAGTGATGCTCTCGTTCAAAAAATAGAGTGATCTAAGCTCATAAAGGCCCGATATTTTAACAATTCCTGGAATATTGGACGGCAGACTGTTACAAATTTATCATGGATTATTATTATTATATCTCATTTGTAACTTAAATCCGCTCGAGGTGGGTGTTGTTATATTAAATTTGTGATGGAATTTACATCTCGAAATGAACCCAAAAAGTCCACCCAATAATGGGTATATTTAGCGTATGTCATTTTGGATTTTAAGCGTATACCTTTATCCATTTCCTCTAAATTAGCAATATAACAGCTCGAATTCTTGCAAATATTATCAGAACCAATCTTCCTTCTACAAAAGTAGTCATAATCTTTTTCATTATTGCAGCGATGTGTGTAGCATTTGTTGCACGTCGAAGAAGCACAATGGCCACAACCCTTTTTTACTTTAAATAATTTAATTTATTAAAGTAAAATAATTAATTAAAGACTTTTATTATCTTCTGTTCTCTCAGTAAAACAATTGCTAGTAGATGGAGTTTTACATATCTCTTTATCGTTTAACCAGCAATGCATATCAACATGTTTTTCTTCGTTACAATATTTTTCGTTACAGTTAAAACAATCGGTTGTACTGACATTGTTTGGGCATGCCCCACAACCTTGTTCTACTAAAATATTTTTTTGAAGAATTAAGTAAATCATTATGGCATAAGTTAAATCATAAAGTCAAGATACAGTGGGTTCAGTATCAATTTCAGTATCAATATGTGAGAGGTTTTAGTGAATTCAAGCTGTCTTAGTGTCTTACAGTTAGTGGAATACATTAAAGGAGAATTGACCCCCGAGTCTAACATTAAAAGCAAATCGAGTGTAAGAAGGGATAATATTCTTTAAAATTAAAAACAAACATTTTCCATCAAAATGTCTATGAACAAAACATTTCTGGTTGCATTGTTTAATACCCTTTTTTAATTCAATCTCTTCTTTTCCTTTGTTTAAACAAAACAAAGATTTGTCAAATAAATCTTTTGAGTTGCAAAGAGGCCTGTTACATTTAGCATAGGGTGTATCATTAAATTCTTTTGGTAGATCCCCACATCCTTGATTGACTAAATATTAGGATTATGTATAAAGAGTTTTTTAATATATATGTTAGATATCGACTTCCGATGTGCCCGATACTAACAGAATAGATTAGGTGTGATGGAAGTAATCTTCCATTACGACATTTGTGCCAAATCATTTATTTACCTTTATTATCGAAGTCTGAAGCATAATAGCAATTTGAACTATATTTACTCATATCACAATGTTCAACAAAATTTTCTTTCCCCCAGCAATAATTAACTTGTTTGAAAAACTTTTCTGTATTGCAAAGGGTTGTGTTACATATTCGGCATGGAATGCTAGTTGAATTACATTTCCCACAGCCTTGTTTAGAGTATTTTTTCGGAGATATTTCTTCAGTTTCTCCTGAAAAGTCAGAATATTTCAAACAAGTTCTTACTTAGGGTGAGGGATGTTAATTACCATTTAGAAGGTCTCCGGAAATAAAGCATGTTTTTTCAACGCATGGTCTGAAGCCTTCCCTCTCTTTGCCATTTTCTTCTTTTTCATAGCAAAATACATTTTCTTCTAGTTTATTTCTAGAATTACATTTGAAGTTGCTACAATCAACACAAGATATGTTAATTTTGTTTTCATCACAAGTCCCACAACCAGCATTTAACTCTAAAATCAAATTATCGTTATTCAAACTATTCCCAGGCTATTACTTTTATCAATATAACAGTTAGGAGATGGACATTCCAACAAGCTCGTTCCATCAGAATTTAAACAATAGTAGGGGAAATTTTTTACATCATTACAACGATGTTCAGTACATGTTTTGCATGTTGAGGAAGTACAGTTCCCACAACCCTTATTTACTTAAAAACAAAAAATTTCGATATTTATTTTATGTTTTACATTCATTTGACTCAGTTCTCTCTGTAAAACAATTTTCATAATATCCTGTCGAACAAGTCGAGCCGTTATTGGTCCAACAATGTTTAACCCCAATTTCTTTAGTATTGCAAAAATTTATTTTGCAACTTTTGCAATCGACAGCAGTACAATTCACACAACCTTGCTCCACTATAATAAATGGACTATTTTTTGATTAAACATGAAAAAACAAACATTTTCCATCCAAATATCGTCTAGTAAAACATTCATTATCACATTGGATAACTGAACTTTTTGTTTCCTTCAAATCATGCTTTCCTTTATTTAAACAAAATAGGCTTTCATCAAATAATCTTTTATTATTGCAGAGATGTACATTTTGGCACTTTGCTGCCCGTACATTAGTTTCATTCCATGTTTTATTACCACATCCTTGTTCAACTAAAACATAGTTTAGTCTTACTTTTATAAGGATACATTGTCTTTCGCAACTCTATTTAATGGAGGATTTCCCCTCAATACAATATTGAGAGTTTATTTGATTATGAAACAAAATTGATGTGCGCGTTAAAGTATACTTGACCAGTGGACTATGGTGCATGGGACTAGATTTCTATACCTATATTATCATTGATGACAGCATAATAACAAATCCTTTTGTGTTCTGAAACACTGCATTGTTCAGTCGAGTTTTCCGAAATCCAGCAAAAATGTCTCTCCTTAAAAAACTGTTGAGAGTTACACTTTTTGCTGTTGCAAGTTCTGCACGTGATAGAATTATCAGGGCAATTTCCACATCCTTGTTTAGTAAATTCTTTGAAGGCCAATTCCTCGGATTTTCCTGAATTTTCTAAATAAATTTTTTTCAGAAGAAACGAAAGACCTTTTAAAAGATCCACGGAAATATAACACATCTTTTTATCACAAGGTCTTTGTCCTACTATTTGCTCCCCAAATTCCTCCCTTTCATAGCAAAATATAGTTTCGTCTGATTTGTTTCTAGTATTGCATTTTAAGTCACTACAATCAACGCAAGATATGTTAATTTTGTTTTCATCACAAGTTCCACAACCAGCATTAAAATCTATGTATAAATGGAAGATGAGATTTGTAGAGTTTGATTCATTCAATTTACCGAAGTTAAGTTTGTTAAGTCGAATAGTTCGTTATATCAAGTAATTTTAGGGAGAAAGATATTCTTAAATATGGATATATTTTTAGATATGGATTATCCAGGGATGTATATTTAGAGTCCAATTCACATTTTAAATACCTCTGTCAATATAACAGTCAGGATTGGGGCATTCTAACAATGTCTTTCCATCAGAACCAAAACAATAATAGGGAAATCTATTTCCATCATTACAACGATGTCCAGTACATGTTTTACATGTTGCAGAAGTGCAATTCCCACAACCCTTATTTACTTAAAATAAAAATTTTTTGTATATTTTTTAGTTATTTTACATTCATTTGTGCTAGTTCTCTCAGTAAAACAATTATCATAATATCCTGTTGAACATGTCGTGCCATTATTGGTCCAACAATGTTTAACCCCGATTGTTCTATGGTTACAAAAATTTTGTTTGCAATTCCTGCAATCAACTTCTGTGCATTTTCCACATCCCTGTTCCGCTAAAAATTAATTTTATTCTTGTATCCCTAATCCCCCACTTCTGCCATCCGAGAGTCGATGAATTAAGCATTCTTCCTTACATTGTTTTAAAGACCTTTTGGATACAACCAACTTATCTTTTTCTTTATTTAAACAAAATAGACTTTCATTAAACAATTTTTTAGTATTGCAGAGGTGTTTATTTTGGCATTTGGCTGCAAGAACATTATATTCAGTCCAAGATGTTTTATCACCACAGCCTTGTTCAACTAAAATTATTTAAAATGTATAATAGTATCTGCTTAGTATACTAGATCTGTGGCTCGTTTCAGGTGATATTAAATATCAATTGTACATTGATAATGAAAATTTTTCTGTTTGGTGCCAAAACCGATAACCCCAGCTACTCATTCATTACATCGGTTTTATACCTTTACTATCATTGATGACAGCATAATAACATGCATTTCCGTATTCAGAAATTTTGCATGGAATGGTTGTATTAACCTCAGCCCAACAATAATGGCTGTCCTTAAACAATGTTTCATTATTACAAAGTGAAGTATTGCAAGTTTGGCATGGAATAGCAGCTGAAGGACATTTGCCACAGCCTTGCCGAGTATATTTCTTCAAATCTTCCTCAGATTCTCCTTAAATATTTTAGGGTATTTGTCAATCATTGTAGACTACCTTTAGTAGTATCGGCTGAGATGAAACATCTTTTCTCGGTACAGGGCTGGCTCCCTTCTTTCTCTTGTCCATTTTCTTCTTTTTCATAACAAAATACAGTCTCTTCCAGTTTATTTCTGGAATTGCATTTGAAGTTGCTACAATCTACACAAGATATGTTAATTTTATTTCCATCACAAGTCCCACAACCAGCATTTAACTCTAAAATCAAATTATCGGTCTTAAAACTTTGCCCAGGTTGTTACTTTTATCAATATAACAGTTAGGAGATGGACACTCCAACAAGCTCGTACCATCAGAACTTAAGCAATAGTAGGGGAAATTTTTTCCATCATTACAACGATGTCCAGTACATGTTTTGCATGTTGGAGAAGTACAGTTCCCACAACCCTTATTTACTTAAACAAAGATTTTAGATATTTATTTTATGTTTTACATTCATTTGTCTCTATTCTTTCAGTAAAACAATTCTCATAATATCCGGTTGAGCATGTCGAACCATTATTAGTCCAACAGTGTTTCATTCCAATCTCCTTAGTATTACAAAATTTTTGCTTACAATTTCTACAATCATTCTCTTTACATTTACCACATCCTTGTTCCACTAAAAATTAATTTTTATCAAAAAGACTGAACAATTATCAAACATTTTCCATTCAAATTTCGTCTTGTAAAACATTCTCCTTCTTTACAATATTTATAAGAATTTGGCTCTGTCATATTTTCCTTTGTCCAACAATAAACACTTTCATTAAACAGTTTTTGAGAGTTACACAATGTAGTGTTGCATGTTTGGCAAGGAACGGATGTATTTGAAGGGCAATTGCCACAGCCTTGTCGGGTGTAGTTTTTTAATGCTGCTTCTTCTGGTGCACCTGAAATTTAGCTCCATTTGGGATACACAAAATATTTAGCTAGGCTATGCGCTTTATAGCGAGTATACATATGTATTTAGGGTTTTGTATAAGGAATGAAATGATATTTAAGAAAAATTTTTGTCGTTACCTTTAAAAAGATCTACGGAAATATAACAAAGTTTCTCTAAACAAGGCCTTCTCCCCTCATTCTCCTTTCCATTTTCTTCTCTTTCATAACAAAATACAGTCTCTTCCAGTGTAATTCTAGAATTGCATTTAAAATCTCTACAATCAACACAAGATACATTAATTTTGTTTTCATCACATGTACCGCAACCAGTTTTAAAATCTTAAATATTTAAATAAAGGGATCGAGAAATTGCCTTAAAAGAGCCCCAAAACAAAATTTAATTGAAAAAACGATTATAATAAAAATTAAAATTAGCCAGGATGGCTTCAGACCAGGGTGGATTCAGACCAGGGTGGCCTTTTTACCCTATTTATAGAGGATTTTCTCTATTTTTATCTTCTCGCCCTATTTTTTCCCTATTTTATAAATTTGCCATATTTTGCCATGTTTTTAATTTACTGGCATTTTGTAAATAAAATGCGAAAAAACAAAGAAATCTGACTCCAGGACTTCAATAGGAAGTTTATTCCAAAACCGCAAAACCCAGCCCGTAAATTTTATAAAAATATTTTGGAAGTTGATCTCTAAAATCTAGATCTAGGTTCCCTTCAACATTTAAAATTTACATACATTTATCTATCTAACAATCCGATTTTTTACATTCAATTGCACTCTTTCCATCGTAATCCAAACAATAATAAGGCAAATTTCTCCCATAATTGCATTCGTGTTTATTGCAAGTAATGCAAGTTTTAGATGGACAATTACCACAGCCCTTGTTGACTTGAAAAGGAAAGAAATAATTATAAGAATTTTATCGGCTTTAAAAAATTTTTTTTGAGTTTGTAAAGTACATTTTTAACTCTTAATCTCACTTGTTAATTTTCTTTTTTTTGAAATTTTTTTTTAAATTTTCGACCTTTATTATTTTTCATTCTCTCAGTGAAGCAAGTTTCATTAAACTTTGCATAACACATATCTTTAGTATTTGTATAACACTTTTTGTACCCCTTTTCTTCCACATTACAGTAATTAGTCTTGCAATTTGTGCAGTATTTTTGTTTGCAGTATCCACAGCCTAGATCTAAAATAATAAATTTAAAATAAATTTAAAATGTATTTATGTCTGTTTCATATTTTAATTTTAGTCTAAATTGATTTTGGTCTGGCTAATTTTATTTATTTCTCGAAAAATCTTTTTTCATTGATTTAAAAGTTTGTCTTGGATTATACATATAAAATGTTTTAGGCCTTTCGACATGATCGAATTTATGCAGTCAGGGAACGCGCCGACAGAAAATCAAATTCCCGATTTTAGTGAATCGTGAATTCACGTGCCAAAAATCGTCGGGAATTCACGGGTCGGCGCGATCCCTGTTATGCAGGTTATTCTAATGTTATTCTCGGGCCCACATGTTCCCAAAAGTTATTCCGCAGGAATGCTTTTTCCTACTGTCAACTCTTTCCCCTCAACGATTAATTTTCCCCAGGTAATCAAACGATATTGTATCATGATATTTTACCATTGATTGATATTGTATCATTTGATTACTTGAGGAAAATTAAGGATGAAAGCAAAAGGAGTTGACTACAGAAAAAGGCATTCAAGCCGATTGCGATTGTGTTACACAAAGTTTCAAGTGTCAATCGACACTAGCAATCGAAATGCCGATTTTTTGCGACACAGCGTTAGGGCTGTGTCGTTAATGAGAGTTTGTGTTTTTAAAAATCCAAACTAAATATAAGACTCTAGAATTAACAAACATAAGAAATCGCTGCGTAAAACATAACAATCTTCATGGCATTGTTTGATGTTCTTTTTAGATAGTTCATTCGTTAGTTTCCCTTTATTCATTATGTTACAAAAAAGACTGTTTTCAAATAATTCTTTAGTATTGCAAGGGTGTTTATTTTGACATTTGGCAGCTCGAACATTCATTTCAGTCCATGAAGTTTTATCTCCACACCCTTGATCAACTAAATAATATTTAGAGTATTTAAGGATTTAAAATATGTAGTTCAGTTTAACCATGGCAGGATACTGAACCATAAATTCCTGAATTTTTGGCCAGCGAATCAAGTCTTTTTTTATTAGGTTTTTACATAAGTCACCGTTTTAGAACTAATGGTCCATTATTGCAAATATTCTAATCAAGTTCCGATTCGAATAATTACTGCAGAACGATATGTAGATCTTCAGTACTTATTTACTTTTGCCCCCCCCCCATCCAATTTTTTAGGAAAATATGTAAAAAATGGTTATTAGTCAGATGTTATAAATAACGTTGATTTGTGTCGAATGACACAAAAATTCAACACCCAGTCTTAACTTTGGGCCGAGATACAGACCCCCGAAAATTAAAAATATAAAGTGGCGACAGCATTTTTGGGCTAAAAATTTGATTAAAAAATTATAGCTCCTTCTAAAGGCGATAGTACCGTGCACAGTTTTCCCTTCTAGTTTTAAAATCAATTTCTAACATTTTTGGTTGTACATACCTAAGCTTATACTTATGTTTACTATATATTTAATACCTGTTTTATCGTTAATAACAGCATAGTAGCAAAATTTTTTGTGCTTCAGAGCACATGCCTCAATTGTATCAATCTTATCCCAACAATAATGTCCTTCTTTAAAGAACTTTTCAGTGTTACATTCTTTTGTGGTGCATGTACGGCACGGAATATTTGTTGAAGGGCAGGAGCCACAGCCTTGTCTATTATATCTTTTCAAAGCAGTTTCCAGATCTCCTCCAGCTAAATAAGAGATAGATGAGATAATAACCTAATAATACTTTTGAGAAAAACAAACACTAAGATTTAACCAAATTTTGCTTTATGGTCATCAGTTTTGTGTTTGCAGTTTTTTGCCAAAATTTTCGCTTGCGGCGCTGAAAAAACGAGAAATATCTCCTATAGGTCTTTTTATTTCTAAAAATTTTCGCCTTCGGCGCTAAAAAGGAAGAAACCTGGCTTCTTAACTATTCAAAATCCTCAGAATTTTACTAAAAATGGAAGAAATCTGACCTCTTGAAATCCAAAATTACAAAATTTTGCCTGCGGCACAGAAAAGGAGAATAGACGTAGACGAGAGAAGGTATCTCTACAGGATTTTGTGCTATTATCGGTTCCAAATTCGGATATATGAACTAGAGACCGGATCGATACGAGATCTCGAACAAAAATCTAGATTATCGAGATCGATATTTTTCGAGACATCTCATACAATTTGTCGTACCCGATATCCCTATAAGCTTTTCCAAATCCATTAAATCCTACAAATCTCTCGATAACTCTGTTAATCCTGACACCCCTCGATATGTCAGTGAATTCACTAATTCCATTCTTAATTAATCCTTATCCCTCTATATCTTGCTCCCTCTATACTTTCAGCGCCGCAAGCGAAAATTTTGGAAATAAAAATTTCGGTTCGCATATCGGACATTCGAGGTTTCCCAGGATATGCCAACCTTATTCTCTTATTCCTAAGAGTATTTATAAGCAAAAGTTCCAACTGAGACCTAACCCTACAAAATATTTGGTAATGTTTTTCAATTTCCGAGGTTATTTAAAAACGATTTTGAAGATTATATTCGATTTAGATATTTTTTAAATATTTTCGATTTCCTATTTTCGACGATTTTTTTGTTTCGAAACAGCTCTAATAGTAACAGCCTTCGCCTATTTGATTTTCTGTGAAGCTACGATTGCGAATTTTGGCATAACGTTGAAACACTTGTTTTGCTTATAATTAGAATTTTAATTTTTAAAGAATACATTTTATTATATCAACAGAAATATAGCAGCTTCTTTTTTCACAGCTTCTTAACCCAATGCGTTCCTTTCCATTTTCTTCTCTTTCATAACAAAATAAGGCTTTTTCAAATGCAGTTTTTGTATTGCAATCTTTAGTTTTACATTGATAACACATTTTATTTCCTTTACATTTTCCACACCCAAATTCAAAATTACCAGAATCCAATTTTTCAATGTAGCAATGCTTAGTTAAGCAATATTTATCATAATCATCCTTGGGTTGACGAATTAAACAAGTGATAAGAGCATTCTCTGCAGCAACATTATTGCAAGGTTTTCTGCAATTTCCACGACTGCAATGAGTACCTAAGCATTCATAACAATTTTCATCTCCGTTACTACATTTATCACAACCTCTTATAACTTAAATGTGTTTAAATTTTATAATTGGATGTTACGATTATGGTCATTATTTTTTCAATTAAGGCTCTAATAGTGTTATAATTAGAGCGTGTTTTTTTAGGTCCAAAAAATCGTGAAATAGGATCCTAATTAGGTCCAAAATAGGTCGAAAAAAGTCAAAATAGGTCCAAATTTTGACTAAATAGGTTCTAATTTTGGTTGAAATTAAAACATTTATGAAGTCACATTTACTAAATTCTAACTTTTTTATGATATTTTTTAATTTTAACTAGAAATTTATCGAAATTTGAGTGATTTAACAATGCCTAACCCTAAATACCGTAGCATTTGAAGGGATATCGTGATATAAGGGGAGTTGACGGGATAAAATGGGATATCAGTGTATTTGAGTTGAATAGGGATTTGGATTAAATCGTGAAAAATCTTTAAAATAAAAAAATCCAAATTTCATTAAATCGTGAAATTTGGATTAAAAAAATAAAATTAATCGTGAAATACATTAAAGTTCAATAGGCGGGGGATTTGTAGCATTTAATTTGGATATAGAATTATTAAAGAAATATCTTTAATTTAGCGATATATCGTGAGAATATTTTTCCCTTCAAATCTACCTAGAGGGTTTCTAAGGTATACATGGACAGGAAAAATTAAAAACTAATTTACTAAAAATGATAATCCAGAACTCCCTCTCAACAAGATAATTCTAATATAAATATTAACCTTACAATTTTCGAGGGCAGTCCCTAGTACGATGGCAGATTCTAGTTCCTACAAATGTAGATATACCAGATACTAGCGCCGCAGGCGAAAATTTTTGGGTTTTTGGATGCTTGAATGTTAGATTTGGCGGAAATAAACTAAAAATAATCAAATTTTAAGAAAAATTTTTAATAAACCCAAAATAGGTCCAAAAAGGTCAGAAATACAGTGTGTCCAATACGTCCCACCTGATTTTTACCGATTTTGGTATGTTATTGACATATAATTTTTTTGAAATTTTTTATAATATTGAATTGTACTAAAATAATAAGATTAACACTAATATTCTGAATTAATTATCAGTTTTTCAACTTTTTTAAATTATTTTATCTAAACAAGGTGTCCAAAAATGATACGTTCACTTTACAAAACTAACAGAGATCATATTAGAAATGGTTGGAAATTTTTACAGAAATTCCTGTGAATATTACCAGTGATGAGTAAAATATAAAAAAGAATGAAGTCTTTAAATGATTTTTTCACCGAGATCCAAAATCTCTAAAATCAACGGGAAATGGGGCTACAGTACATAAAAAATATTGGCTCTTGTCCAGTTTATGCGTCCCATGAAAGTATATGCGTCCCATCAACAAAAAATTGAATATTTCTTGGTGTTGCAAAGTAGGGGTATGGTTCCAAAGCATTTCTTCATGTTCGGGATATACGTCCACTGGGTCTGGGACCGTTCCTTACCCTATACCTCGAAATTTCTGAAAGTTAAAATCGTTTTTCTGAAATTTTTAAAAATTGGCTGTAACTTTCAGAAATTTCGAAGGATAGGGTAAGGAACGGTCCCAGACCCAGTGGACGTAGATCCCGAACATGAAGAAATGCTTTGGAACCATACCCCTACTTTGCAACACCAAGAAATATTCAATTTTTTGTTGATGGGACGCATATACTTTCATGGGACGCATAAACTGGACAAGAGCCAAAATATTTTCACAAGTGTAGACTGTACATAAAATTTTTCATTATAGTCCATCTGAAAGCCCACAAAATTTGCTACATAAAACACTAAGTCCCATCCTGGAGAAAAATTCTACCTTTGAGGAGAATAGGGTTAAATTTAAAAACTCGAAGTAATGACATTTTATGGGGTGATTTGGGTGAATTTATTAAACTTCTCATTTAACCCAAGGCTCCTCGAAAATAGAATTTTTCTACAGGATATGACTAAGTGTTTTCTGTAGCAAATTTCAAGGGCTTTCGGGTATTGTGACTTATAGGGGGTTTTTGTTGGCTGGACCGATTTGGACAAATATGGTGTCATTCGAAAGAGCTCGCCGAGCTGAGTCGATCGAGGGGTGAGAGAAGTCGATCCGACAATCGGGGACCGAGATACAGACCCCTGAAGTTTGAAAATGAGAAGGGGAGACCAAGCACTTTTTTGGGGTGAAAAATTCGAATATGCAAATTATAACTCATTTGAAAGAGCCAAAATCAACAAAGTCGAATGACACCAAAATCAACAAAATCTGACTTGATTTTGTAGGACACAGTAAATTCAAATTGAAATTTTTAATAAATTTTCCAAAAAAAATTTTTTCTCTTCTTCCAATTAAATTTAATTTTTTTAAATTTATTCCTTAATAATTTCCAATAAAAATACAAATTTATTTTAAAATATTTTTATTTTATTTTTTAAAATTTTTTTTTTATAATTTTTGAGTGAACTGACAACTAAAGGGGGCAAATTTTCGCTTATAAATAAAAGAAGGGGGAGGCGGGATTGGTGTTCAAAAAAAAAATAAAAGGAGGCAGCCGAGAACGGCTAAAAATTTTTTCTCTCGAGAGGACAAAGCTTTAGTGCATGTATTAGCTCTAGCTAGAAACGTGGGCGTCAAGAGAGAAAACAATTATTTTTTTCTTTCTTTCGCTACTAATCGAAAACAAATTTCGATCAGCCAGTTAGCAAAAAATCCATTTTTTGCACCTTTTAATCCAAACAAGCCGTTAGCTGGTAAACCAGCTAACAATAAATATTTTTATCAAAATATAACTTTTTCCATTAAAAAAGTGGCAAAAAACAACATGTGTTCATTTTTGGCCATTGTAATGAGCCGTTCACGGTTTCTCGTTAAAACGATTAAACTTATACAAGCACGGCTTAATTGCCTTGTTATTGTTTTAATTTGAACCTTATGATAATAAGGTTCAAAGTTTTTCTTTTTATTTTATTTTCCTTTAAAATTTATTACTTTGCACTTTCCATTTTTATTTAATTTTATTTAATATTTTATTTAAATATTTTTGGAAATTTTGGAAAAAAATAAAATTTTATGAAGAGTATGTATAAAACATACTTTTACTTATTTTTTAATTCATTAGGGACAGAGAGTCCCGTTAATTTGACAAAGTTATGTTCGTTTGTTTTAGCTCCTTACCTATGGCACCTGTAGAGGTTTTTGCTGCTACTGGGGCTCCAAGTACATCCAGAGCAAGGGATATAGGAATAGGTTTATGTTACTGACCCAGAGCCCAGCGAAACCCCGCGCGAAGCGCGGGGTTTCGCACAAGCGCCTCGCCGACGCTCCATAGTTTTATGTTGACCGTTTTGAACCTGTTTATTTTGGCTCAGAATCAAGATATCGAGCTGATTTTGGTGTCATTCGACTCAGCTCGACGAGCTGAGTCGAATGAGCTATTATTTGCATTTTCGAATTTTTTACCACAAAATGAGCTTACTCCCCCCTGCTCTTTTTAAAAACTCAGGGGTCTGTATCTCGGTCCCTGTTTGCCGGATCAACTTCTCTCACACCGCGATCGACTCAGCTCGGCGAGCTCTTTCGAATGACACCACTTTTGTCCAAATCGGTTCAGCCAACAAAAACCCCCTATAAGTCACAACATTCGGGCTTTCGAATGAACCCAAAATGAGAATTCGAAATAATTTATAAGGGGTCGAAAATATTTTTTAAAGGATTTACCCCTGTTTTACGTTGATTTTCGAGGTATCAGGATCTCGACTTCGGACTAGGTATATCAGACTCGGGTAAAAATAGGGTGGACGTATATTTATTGGACACACTGTGGGCTCAAAATAGGTCTTAGGTCCGAAGAGGCCGAAATAGGTTTTTTAGGTTTTAATAACTCGAAAAGTATGTTACACTATGCGGTAAAACAGTGTTTTTTCGACTTATCTCATCAAGGGCTGTTCGCAACAAATAGGTAAAAACCTAAAAAAACGCTCTAGTTATAATAATGTATTAGAATAGTGCCCTAATTAGTGTTCGGCACGGCCGTTAGTACCGCGGTACTACCGTCAGTACCGGTACGATTTTGCGATATTCGGTAGGGATTCTCAATGGGGGGGGGGGGGGGGATTAGTCACAACAAAAAAATTTAGTTCAAAGTAGAAGAAAAATTTTGTACGGCGTTTGGCGGCTTACGCTGGCCTGTTCCTTTTTCATTGATAAAATGTTGCCTCACTATGGTGTGTTAAGAAATTATATGAACACTCATATTTTTTCTGTTTCTCTGAGTTCCTGAAGGTTTATCGAGTTGTAATCGAGTTGTAATTAAAACCGAGAAAATTTTTTATTCCAATTTTTCATAAAAAATAGTTGTTAGACTTCTTTTTGCTTTTCTACTCAATATCAATGAAAATGCTTACAAAAATTTTTGCAAAATTTTTAAAGCATTTCTAATTAGGGTTCAGCGGTATCGGAATCCCGACCGGTATTGGGCGGTATTATACCGGTCTCTTTGAATACCGATACCGATTTTACTGATACCGATACCGAACGATAAATCCCGATACCGTTTTTGCTGATACCGATACCGAAGCCGGTATCGGGATTAGCGTCGGATACCGATGAATATCGGTATTTTTTAACACCCCTAAGGATCGATTTTTCATTTGTTTTATGGACGAAATTAGCCACATGGCCTTTAAAATTCTCACAATTTTTGCCTGCGGCGCTGAAATTGAAGAAATCTGGCTTCTTAGTTTATAAAAATTTTCAAAATTTTTGCCTGCGGCGCTGAAAAAGTGAATTTTTTTACCTACGCCTTCTAAAATTTGGCCTTAAAATTTCGAAATTTTCGATTTTGGCGCCTTCGATGAATTAAATTTTGGCTTAAAAGTAAGATAATGTTCATTAATGAAACACAGGTGTTTTGTTAATGAACGAAGCCTAATGAAAAAAAGTTTTATCCAGGTCTGGTCCCCATATTGAGGGATATCATTTTCGATTATCGGGGGTATCCCTAGTACTCCCATAAGTCTACTGATATCCCACCTAATCCCCAAAGTTGATTTGAGGTATAAAGTTAAATTTGGAGTATATCCGTGGATGAAGATGATATCTGAGGATTAAAGTGGATATCGATGGATTTGGAAGGTCTTCTATTGGTTTCTGAGATGTTTTTGTCTCGAGAATGGCTTTATTTAATTTATCATTTTACTACAGATTAATACCTTTTTCAAAATGAGGAATAAATTTATTTATTAAAGAATTTATTTATTTTTTTTTCGGATTAAAATTTTTTTTAGGAAATACCGATACCGATTTTTCAATCCCGATCCCGAGTCGGCATCGGTACCGGTATCATTAACTCAAATCCCGATACCGATTTAGGCTAATCCCGAGTCGGTACCGGTATCGGGATCGGTATCATCAATTAAAAATACCGATAAAGGTTTTTTCTCGCAATACCGGTACCTCTGAACCCTATTTCTAATATGAAAAACAAAATTTTTAAAAAGTGTTCATATAATTTCTTAACACATATATACATACAGTCACTGATATCAATTATATAGCCTTTAAATTGTGAATTTTACTTACAAGCTTTTTCTCCATTAGAACGTTCAAACACTTTAAAAAAGCACCATTTTTCAGTTCTACATGCTGCTCCATCATTTTTGATGCAAGCTAATTGTAAATCATATTCATCAAAAAACTTGAAAATATGAAATTATAACTTAAAATTATATAGTTAAGAATATAAAATTTAATATACTATATGAAAATTATATTTAAATAATTTGCTCTTCGACAGTAGGGTTCGATAGTATAATTTTTTGCACCGCAGGCGAAAAACTAGTTTTCAAAAAAACTTGAGTGAAACAGTAGTGAAGGTCTGAGGAGTAATTTCACTGACGCAACGCTACTGTGTTAAAAAACAGTATTCTTATTTTTTTAATTTTGGCAGATGTCGCGTACAAAAAACCCGAATCCGCTTTAACATACTTGCCCAATTGGATCAAAGTACGCCTTACAATATTTCATTGATATATTTAAAGTAAAAAACCTGTATAATCAGAAATATTATAGTTAACAAATAATACATTATTAGTAAATTAAGATCTGCTTTAAATTATAAATATTAAAGATAAATATGAGAAAATTAGAATTGTCGATCCGAACTTCTCCGGTGGATAACCATAGCCGGAAAATTTAATTAAAATTTGGGAATCGACATCAGGAACGTTAATAAAAAATAAAATTAGGTATTTAGTTGATATTTTAATTGTTCCAAATTATTTTAATAATAAAAATGTGTCACTGTTTGAGAAAAAAGCCAGAAAAAGCCAGGTCTGGTCTTCATAATTTTTTTCGGATTGGGTATCGCGTCGAGAAAGAGTTTTTTCGTGTTGGGTTGGGTTTCGGATTGTGTCAGTTAAAAGGTGTCAGTTGTCAGTTTCTAGTAACCCGTGACTTCCCGAATTTGTATATATTGGCGTTCGAATTAAATGTCAGTCCAGATTCAATTTGGCTAACCAATTTCAATTAATTTCCCAAAGATACATTATTTATAATTTTCAAAGTTAGAGTCGTGGCAGTATTTTCTTTTGTGTTTTCTTTAAAGCCTTCATATAAATTTATTGATAGTTGTGGCAATTGTGGCAAATTATTTAAAAAAAGCAAAAACCCAATCCATAGTTTAAAGTTTATATCGATAAGATAATGACTGATAACTGACCAATCTGACAATTGGAAAAAAGGAACTCTAAGTCAATTTTAAATACTTTAAAAATGGCGTAGTGACAGAAGACCCAAGGACAGAAGACCCACAAGGACAGAATACCCACAGACAAAAGACCCACAAGAAAAATTTTTTAACCGAAACTAAGAAGAAATTTTCTGAAATTTTTGAAAAAGACTTGTCAATTTTTCTAGGCACAAGTTAAAAAATATTTTTAAAATATTAGAAAAATTTATTCCAAAGTTAATCAATAAAATTTGATTAATAAAAAAGTGGATTGAAGAGTAGGGTGTTAATTGGGATATGTAGGAATAGCGTGGGATTTAGAAAATATAAAACCTCAAATATAAACCTCAAGTAAAACCTCAAATCCACCTACTATGTCTATTCTTATCCGTAAATTATTTATACATAACAGTAACCGGGAGAAGGAATACTCAGATATCTCTATTAAACAGAAAATCGGATATGTCAGGATTTAAAGGGATGTAAACGGATTTAACCCTTCTAAGCTTTATATTCTACTAATCCGCTTTTATCAGCCGATATCCCTCCATTTACTCAGAAATAATTATCTAATCTCTGCTAATACCAATGATCCACGACATCCCTGCATATCTCCAATACCCTTGACCATTTCTAATCCTTCTGTATCCCTCCATGTAGACTTAACTGATTCTCGCTATAATCAAGTTAATCTTAAATACCCGATGATACTAAAGTTCCTTTGATCTACTTCTCTTTTTAATCGTCGCAGAGAAAAATTTTGGGAATTTTGAAAGGGTAAGAAGCAAGGTTTCTACTTTTTATCAACATACATAGGTGGAAATTCTTTGAATTTTGGAGGGCAAATTAGCTATTTTTATACGATTTTATATCTGAACCTGATCGGATTATGTTTTTTGACATGACCTGGACCGGGTTAAAAATCCCGAAAATCCCTTCGTTAAACAAGCTCCCAGGTCATTGGGACAAGATTCCCATCGTTGGAACGGTATCACGACTTTTGCGCCGAGAACATTTGCGCCGCGACTTTTGCGCCGCGACTTATGCGCCGGGCGACTTTTGCGCCGCGACTTTTGCGCCGCGACTTATGCGCCGAGCGACTTGTGCGCCGCGACTTTTGCGCCGGGCGACTTATGCGCCGCGACATTTGCGCCGCCATAATTAAAATAAATAATATCTACAGAGGGACCTAATTATAGTGTACTCCTTAAAAAATGGTATCCAGGAGCTGAAGGAATTTCAGGGAGTACAATATTTCAGGAAGTACAATAGCCCCCTCTAATAAACAGACCCCCTAGAGGGGTCATTTTCAAAGAACTTGACTTTTTCGGATCAGGATATTTGGTCTACGCCTATTCAAGCATGATTTTCTGCAAGAAGAGGGTGCACTATAGTGATAGTGGCGGCGCAAAAGTCGTCCGGCGCAAAAGTCGCGGCGCAAACGTCGCCCGGCGCAAAAGTCGCGGCGCAAAAGTCCCCCGGCGCAAAAGTCGCTCGGCGCACAAGTCGCGGCGCAAAAGTCGCGGCGCATAAGTCGCGGCGCAAATGTTCTCGGCGCAAAAGTCACGGAACCGTTGGAACAACTTAACCCATTTTTACAACAACATCCCCCATTGTTAAAATACCTGTTTTTGGAACAACTTCCCCGTTATTGGAACAACATCCTACATTGTTTCAACAACCTTCCCAATTTTTGGAACGGCCTTCGCTAGTATCGAAACAACTTTTCCCGTTGTTGGATCACCCTTATGGAAAACTAAGAAAATTAACAACATCCTTCGCGCCAAAATTTATGCACAATAAAAGGGAAAAAATAGTTGTGGGTCTTTTGTCTGTGGGTATTCTGTCCTTGTGGGTCTTCTGTCTGTGGGTCTTTTGTCTGTGGGTCTTTTGTCTGTGGGTCTTCTGTCCCTGGGTCTTCTGTCTGTGGGTCTTCTGCGTCGACACGTTTAAAAATATAGTTTTAGAGAAATTAGAGTATTATCTAGAAAATATCAACAGAAAAATTTTACTATTTCCGCTCAAACATAAATTTTATAAATTACTAAAATGATTACTAATTCAGCAGCTATACTAATATTTTTATTATAATAAAATAGTAAATTAAAAAATAAATTTTTTTAATAACTTAAATGATTCATTGCTTTCATTTTATAAAATATTTTTATAAAAATGTTTACACTGGTTAAAGTGATACTGAACTTCTAGAATGAGTTTTATTGTATGAATCCTTCGAAACCCAAATTGTTCCCCTCCTAATCTGAGAAAAAAGTAAGTTATATTCTCAGATAATTTTGAAAATGGCCGCGTTTGAGAGCCGGCTGTGCCACCACGCAAACAGATGATGGCTTATATGTAGAGAGTAGATTGGACAAAACGATACTGGTATCGGCCAACCCGAGACCGAGATTGACCGATACTCAAGAATCCGATACCGAGACCGATACTATCATTTTGAGTCGAGACCGATACCGAGAAACGATACTGACCGAGACTAACAGAAATTTTTATTTTATGTCAAAAAATACTTGTAAAAATAATTTATTCATTATTAGTCAAGTTCCGTTTAGGAAATTGACAAATAATTTAAAAAAAAATCAGCTTTATCTGTTAGTTAAATCGATAGTTTGATTTTTTTCAAAAATATATTTCAATTAATTTTTTAACAGAAATGAAATGAGAGAACAGAGGATTAAATGAGAGAAAAGTGACAAAAAAGGAAATTATTGAACGTGTAAATTTTTATACGCTTAACGAGATGAATCATAAAAATGAACAAAAAAATAAAAATTTAAACAAATTATTTAATATAAAACTGTCCAATCTCCATAAAAATTTTCATTTATTAATATCAAAATATTATTTTTTTATCGACGATGAACAAAAAGTTGGTTTTACTGACAACTTTAAGGTTTGCTTAATTATTTTGAAAAATTTAGGCTTTTATTGTTTTAGTATCTATGTTTTTTTGTTTGATGAAAGTTCCGCGAAGCTTCCTTTGCGGGCCGAAAGGGGAGAAGAACATGAAACGACAATCAATGAAATTGAAGAGGAAAAGGCAGGAATTTTAGTTATTTTAGAAAATTTTTTTAATTTTCGTTATTTTCAAAAATTTGAGAGCGAAGATTTACCACATTTTCAGCATTCATCGGCCCCAACTACATTTTCAGGCGACTATTATGGGGAAAATATACATGTTCAAGAGACCCCGTATCAAAACAAACCTGACAATAAAGATATAACTAAAAACAGTAACGGTGAAAATAAAATTAATGAAACTGTTGATTTTGATGGAACAAATTGTATCTTAAAATTAGCAGATGGGAAAACAAAAATTATTGGTGAATTTGAAACATCGGTAAAATATGATTTTCAGACCTCTATTTGTGTATTTTATCAACATAGAATTTTAAATCACTCCTTCCTTCAAAATTTAAGATTTGATTATCTATATTAGACAATATTAAAAGGTTCTTAAGATAGTGTAAATATACACAATATAAAGGTATCCGTATGAAATTTCTCGATAAATACGGTTATCTCCCCGCATTTCCCATTTATTTCTTGTTGACTTTTTCCTAAAATGTTACAGAATTGTCAAAGGCAAATAATGAAAAAAATTTACCGTCTATACCGCTAACTACCTCGCTATGAGTTACCGCTTCTGTAATCAGAATTTATGCCAACGTAGGATGTGTATCCTAAAAAATATCACTAATCCTAAAAGGATATCACTAACAGAATATCATTTGATTTTGAAGGATTAAGAGGGTATCTCGTTGTTATGGGGATTTAAAGGTATAAAAGAGGGTTTGGAGATATCGGGGAGAGATATGGAGGATATCGAGGGATTTTTAGATATTTTGAGGATCAAAAGTGATATCAGGGAAATAGATGGATACATAAGAATTAAAACGTATGGGAATTAAAACGATTTGGAGAGATATAGGGAGATTAAATGTATATAGTAAAATTTGGATGGATAACAATAGATTCTGAGACCAAACACCGAACCCGACCAAACTTATTTCTCAACCCGACCCACCCCTGATAAGCGCCCGTCTCAAATAGAATACCGGATCATTTGTTCGAAAATGATCTTTTTGTTACATTTTAGTAGAGGAAAGAAGAAAATAAATCAGAAAAAAATATGGGGCGATAACTGATAAGTACCAATTTTTCAATAAAATAATTTAAACTAGAGTTGGACAAAACGATACTGGTATCGGCCAACCCGAGACCGAGATTGACCGATACTCAAGAATCCGATACCGAGACCGATACCGAGAAACGATACTGACCGAGACTAACAGAAAATTTTATTTTACGTCAAAAAATACGTGTAAAAATAATTTATTCATTATTTTCATCATCCAAATCATCAGATAAATACTCTTTATCATCTGGATCCGATTTGATTGATGGTTAACATCCTTTTTTATAAAAAATACAATAGTAGGTCCAAATCACTCCAAATAACCCAGTATTGTATTTAAGCCGGTAATTCCAAGGCTGGTCCCCTCCCTTTTTTTTACTGTTCCCCTGACCATTTTGAGCTTTTTTTGCTTGACATATAATTTACAATATATCATTCGAAAGAGCTGTTCGAGCTGAGTAGAATGATACTATGATCGGTTCGATTTGGAGATTCTGGTCAGAGTTATGAAGCTAAACCTCGATAGACATGCTTTTTGTGATGTTGAAAGGGATTAAAAGAAATGGTTATAGCTAATTTATTTATGTCGGATTTCGATAAATTTAGTACCTTTCGACTCAGCTTGAAGAGCTCTTTCGAACAACATATAATTTGCCACAAAGTTTAAAAAATCGAAAAAAATAGAAAGGAAAAAAGGGGGGACCAGCTTTGGAATTACCTTTAAGCCTTTTAATTTTATTTAATTACTGGGACTCAGTTGAGCTAGATAAAGGGCAACTCAGTTGTGAACTCAATCGTGAGGGCTTAGTGTAATGCTCGGATTTTGTAAGGCAAATAAAGAAGGATTCACTCTTCAGCGCCGCAGGCGAAAATTTTTTGAAATTCAGAAGGCCAAAGGTCAAAAATCCTCAGTTTTATTAAAAAATACAAGAAAATTGGGTCTTTAAGTCAGTATCGTTTCTCGCCGAGAAATGGACCGAGAATATCGGTATCGGTTTCGAGAACGAGAATGAAAAAACCGAGACCGATATTGGAAAAAAGCCGAGAATCTCGGTATCGGTCTCGGTATCGGTCTCGTCTAGTCCAACTCTAATTTAAACATTTAGTATTTCATTAAAGATAGAAGTTAGAGAGAAAAAAAATAATGATAGAAAACTGAGCATCCTTCCAGAAGACATTTTAGAAATATCGTTTTATTGCAGTTCCCCAAATTATGAGTAAGTCTAAATAAAGGCTCAAATAATTCTGAAAAATTCCCCTCTTAATTTAAGTATATTTACTTATTGCGCTCGATTAAAATTTTTTGGATCTAAAGGAATTAATATTGTTAAAAACAGTACATTGTTTGAAAGGAATAATCCAAAAAATATCTCTGAATACAAAAAGAATTATATGCAAGGTTAAAAATGATTTAAAGAAATTTTGTAAAAAAGATCTTTAGACATGGCTCTTGTAATGATTGGAGGTTGTGTGATTTGTGGAAGCTCAAGTAATCAGACAATCACTATAAAATTTATTCAGTTACATAAAAAGGTGATTTTTGGTTTTCTTTCAAATTTCTTACAAGAAATATTTTGAGGGACCGCTTGAAAATGTTTGCCCGAAACTCATGAAGACATCAGGTGGGAATATACTGTAAGGGAAAGAAAATTCCAGCTAGAACTAGGCGGGGGTTTAGGATCTATTAAAAGAGAAGGTGAAAGAGAAGGCTCAGTTGGTAGAGCACATGTATGTGGTAGTGATGCTCGGGTATCCCGATCCCGACTCGGGAAAATTTCCCGAGTTTTTGGCCTCCCGATCCCGATCCCGACTCCCGGTGTCAATTCCCGACTAAGTCGGGAAATTTTTACACCCCTAAGAATGGATTTTTCTGACAAAATTATATTTTCATTAAAAAAATGAAGAAATCTGGCCTCTTGGTCTTCTAAAATTACCAAAATTTTCGCCTGCGGCGCTGAAAAGGGAAGATTTTTGGCTTAAGGATCTTCCAAAATCCTCAAAATTTTCGCCTGCGGCGCTGAAAATTGAAGAATCCGTGGAGTTGTAGTATAGAAGATTTCGGTGATTTACTAGGATTATGGTGAATTTAAAGAGATAACGAGGGATTTGCAGTAATAAAGAGGGATATCAATGTATGATTAACGTTGCATAGGGGGTGTTAATACTTTGAGGGGATATAAAGAAATACCGTATTTGCTCTAGTAATCCCCCAGTCTTTATTAATTCCCCAGTCTCTATTAATTCCCCACCCTGGGGATGGGTTGAAACAATAATCCCCCTCTTTCTACCCCACTCTATTAATTCCCCAGTCTCTAATAATTCCCCACCCTAGAGATGGGTCGAAACAATAATCCCCCTCTTTCTACCCAACTCTATTAATTCCCCAGTCTCTATTAATTCCCCACCCTAGAGATGGGTCGAAACAATAATCCCCCTGGGGAATTACCAGAGTAAATACGGTATGTGGCTAGTTCACCAAAATTCCACGAAAATTGAACGTAAAAATATTTTTCTCTGTTTCACTTTTCCTCTATTTAACTCCAATGGAGAGATTCTAAGGACTTAAGGTCAATGACAACAAATATAAATCAAAGCTGGGCTTTGGCTCAAAGAAAAAGCCCCCAGCAATACCCAACACTGATTATTTCTGCGGTTACAAGGTTTTTTGGAAAGGCTGTTGGCTTATCTTTCCAAATAATCGGGGAAATAAACTCTTAAGTTACCCTTAAAGATCGTTCAAGACCCCTTTCTATTTCACTCCAATGAGAGTCAAAATTTTTGGCTGCGGCGCAAAAAATGGAAGAAATCTGACTTCTTGACCTAAAAATTCTCAAAATTTTCGCCTGCAGCGCTAGTAAGGCTTCTTTACCTTCCAAAATTTTCAATATTTTAGCCATGGTGCAAAAAATTGGAATTTTTGGCGCCGAAGGCGCCAAAAATTTTTGAAATTTTTGGAAAATTTTTTATTGCTAATTCCCGACTCCCGATCCCGACTCCCGAGGTCATTTCCCGACCCGACTCCCGTTTCCCGATTCCCGGGTTTTTTCTTCTCCCGAGCATCACTAGTATGTGGTGAACGAAAGCGACTAGCAATAACTGACAGAAGGTGCCCGGGATTAAACTTTTACCTCCTCTTACTATACATATATAGTAACAAAATAATTAATTTATTCCCAAATTTAAGCATCCTTGAACTCGATTTGACAAAATATAATAATAATTTCATTGTTGGGGGTATATTGAGTGAACGGTAAGAAAATTTTTATAAAAAAATATTTTAATAAATTCCATAAAGTCTCTGTCCTCGTAAATCTCTCAATGAGGAAATTGAACTTGCTCCACTTACGTAAATTTAAATTAAAATATTTTTTTATTATTTTAATTTCAGATATAAACACAAATTCAAAATTGAGATTGAACACAGTTGTGAAGGAGAGCCAGCTAAAGTATGATTTAAAAGGGATATAGTTTAGTATACCGGAGTTTTAGTTCCGAATAAGACGCATACCATTCGAACGGTACCACTCTCCAGGCGTGGAAATGCATGTGAACCGAGATATAGGTCCCCGAAAATCGAAAAACCATAGGGGGGAGTAAGCACAATTTTGGGATGAAAAATTCGAATATGCAAATAATAGCTCTTTCGAAAGAGCTCCTCGAGCTGAGTCGAATGACACCAAAATCAACGAAATTCGACTTGATTGGACCGAGATATAGACCCCTAAAAACCGAAGATCCAAAGGGGCGATTTTTGGAATAAAAAATTTTTCATACAAATAATTAATCCTTTCAATTTTAGCATGTTATTAACTTCGAAAAGGAACTAGACCTAAAGGATTTGGAGGATCATGTTTTTGAAGTATTTCTTTTTTTAATGATTTTGATTATTTTGGAATTATAAATTTTGTAGATGAAAGGCCTAAGCATACATTTAACTGGAAATTCAACGGAAGAGACATACGATTGGAAACTTTGGAATGAAATCTTCGTTCCAAAAAAAGTTGATGAATTGAAAACTAGTACAGAATTAGTGCCTACAATAGAAACAATTAACAAAACAACAGAAGCATCCAACACAACTAAAGAAAAGGAAACAGAACATTCTACACAGCCAGCGATTCCAGATGGACCCGATTTCGTTGAATTAGATGGAGAACAACCGGGAGAGGAGGAGAAAGAAGAGAACGACCCGAACAAGAAGGATGAAATTAAGCAGGGAGAGGAAAATGTTTTGCAAGGAATCTATTTGGAAGAGACTACACATTCTGTTGATGAAGGCAAAGAAGAACAAAAAAATGAAAAGCAAGATATGTCGAAGGATGAATTCATGAACTCATGAACTTTCATTGGATAAACTTTCATTTTATTCAAATTTTACATAGCAAAAATTAAAAATGCGAAACTGGAATAATAAATTTTAAAAAGTAATAATCACAAAAAGGCAAAAAAACAAACAAAAAGGAGAATAAAATGAGAGTATATAATTTAAAAAATTTTAAAAGTGAATTGAAGAAAAAACGAATAAATTTGGGAATTCAAAAAATCGAATAAAGAAAAATTTAAGGAAATTAAAAAAGATTAAAAAATTAAAACTTGACAGAATAGTTTAAATTTTATTTTTAAAATCTGATTTTCGGTTATGGTTTTTACAGAATAATGGGTTTGTTTTGGGGAAAATTCTTAAAAAAAGCACTTATTTTTCAATTAGAATTTAAATTTTCGATAAAATTTTCGTTCTATTCTCTGTCGTGAACCACTTTAGTTGAAGTAAAAAAAAACTTCATTCAAATATTTTTAGTAATATCATAACAGAAAGGCTTATTTTCAAGATCATTTCCAAAATTAATTTCAACAGAACAGGCTCCTTGGCCTTCTAAAATTCTCAAATTTTTCGCCTGCGGAGCTGAAAAAGGAAGAAATTTTGCCCCTCGGCGTCGAAATTTGATGATATCTAGCACTATAGGTTAGATTTCGCCCTTATGTATTTTTCAAATTTACTCATGTCAACATTGAATTAGTGACCGCTCTGGGAGTTCGTACGAGGATAGAGACCGATATCTAGAAGGTATTAATAACCATAATTCATGTTCGAGATCTCGACTCGGTTCAGTTTCTCATTTGAATAGTTGAAAAGCCGTTGAAACAAAAAACCATCGAATAATTTTAATGTATATGAATAAACTAACGAGTGATACGAGACAAAATCTTGACAAGAAGAAAAAAGGTACCCAAAGACAACATTATGTACAATGAAAAATATAATTTTAGCGAAGAGTATTTACTACGAAATATTATTGAAAAATCAAGTTATTTCCGCTGACACATAAATTTTTATAAATTATTAAACTGAATAGTACAAATTGTCAACCAGCTAGTTAATATTTTTTAACTTTAATTTAAATATTAATTAATGTGTAATGATGTTGTTAAATTTTAGGAGAAACTAAAATAAACGGTTGAATTAACTACTAAATTTTTTACATAATAATTTAAATGATTCATTACTTCATTTTATGAAATATTCTCATAAAAATGTTTTTGCTTGTAAAGCTATGAGAAAAGATCGTTCTATTTAGTTAAGCTTATATATGTAGCTGTTAAAAGATTTGATATGCATATTTTTATGAATTTTTCGAAACATATGATGATTATTAAAGATATCAATAAATTTTGGAGTCGAATTTTACGATTTTTTATAATCTTTGCTCAGCGAATAGGATTCGAACCTGCGACAACGATGACAGTATTTCCTGACCCTGCTTACACCTATATAAGTGCTCTGTCACGACATATAGTAAAGCAGCTGGGCTATAGCTATTTCTCTCCTTTAGCTAGTGCAAAAGGTTAATCGGCGGCTGGGAGCGACCCAGCATCTTCAGTCGACCGGACTGATGTGTTAGCCATTTCACCACGCCGCCTACTGCACAGCCTTAGGAATTAAATAGCTACTATATGCTTTACAATACACATAATAACTTTTATCTTTACCTAACTTTTTAAACCCATCTGGAATTCGGATGGCAATTTTTGATTTGTTCTTATTTATTTCTAAATTTAGAATTTATAATATATTATTATTTACACATAGCTTTTTATGTATTATATATTAACTATAATATTTCTGATTATACAAGTAATTTTACTTAAAATTATTAAAATAATTTTAATATATGTATAATTTAATATCCACTAAATCTTGTGTCATTTGAAAGCACTTGATAACTGCTATCTTTTTTCCAAATGCGTTGATCAGTTTGATCGGCAAGTAAATAAAAAAATTACAACTCTAAGATTGCAAGAATTCGTTATTTTTCACAAAATTTAATGAGTAAAAATACTTAATCTATCCTGTTGGGAAAAATATAGCTCTTTTTAACGCTTTCTAATGATCTAGGATCATCCGAATTGGATCAAAAATAAAAATTTTATGTATAGCCGATCAAATTTCGAAAAAAGGAAAACTAGGAGATATAACACATGAGGACCTGAAAATATTACCTATACTTGTATTATATTAAAGATTTATGATGGATTTGGTATAACCTGCAATTTTAAAAGAAGAGGCACATGTAAAACTGATAAAGTTTGTCATGTTAGAGTATCAGAAACAAATGAGGGTGTGATTGGCAGAGGTAATCTAATCATTTAATTTCAAATTTAAATGCTCAATGTGTCGATAAATTTTTAAATTTAACCGTTTATTAACCCTACCAACGGTTTTCTGTTAATGCAGATTTAAAAAATTCGGTTTTCTGTTTTAAGTTTTGACAAATACATGTTTTATTTTGTTCACCCATTTTCACAAATTTCCGCTTTTCAGTTTTAAAATTTTATAAAAACGATAAATTTTTGGCAAAAAATATCAAAAATTCCATTTATAAAACCGGTAATATAATCCCAGCTTTAATACAATAAAGAACCAAACTATTCCAAGGATATTTATTGATATTTATTAAAAATATCAAAAATTATGTCTATGTATAATTTTTCCCATTTAGTTTTTTGGAGTTAGAAAACACATTTTTAAACTTTTTAGGCTGAAATGTTAGCCATTGAAATTTGGTGTACGGAATTTTCGTCACTGGAAATGGTCACCACGATTTTTCTGAACTTTGGTCACCAATTTTTTTGGAATTTTGGTCACCAGCGGAATTTTGGTCACCAAGTCAAAAAACGGAATATTGGGCACTGAAATTTTGGTCACCAAACGAAAAAAAGAATCTTATCTAAAACTGATATCAAAGTGATAAAAAATTGTTTTTCAACTCCCAGTTGATCAATTTCAATGTTGATCACTCTGCCAACTAATCAATCTTCCGGGAGAGTGATCGAGAGTGATCAACCGAGAGAGTGATCAGCCGGGAAAGTGATAAACATTGAAATTGATCAACTTGGGGTTGAAAAATCATTTTTATCACTTTTTTATCAGTTTTAGATAAGATTATTTTTTCGTTTGGTGACCAAAATTCCTATTGGTGACCAAAATTTCAGTGCCCAGTATTCCATTTTTTGACTTGGTGACCAAAATTCCGCTGGTGACCAAAATTCCAAAAAAATTGGTGAACAAGTTCCGAAAAATCGTGTGACCAAAATTCCAGTGACCAAAATTCCGGCACCATTGAAATTTAGCAATTTAATGCCTTAGTTATTTCACGAATTTTTTAAAATAAAGCCAAGTCATGAAATTCATTTGAATATTTTTTGTTATTAAAATTCAAATATTTAAGTTGCTATAGGTTGCGGTAGTTGTAACAATGATAAAAATTGCCTTGAATGTTCAACTGATAAATGCAATACAGTTGAACTAATTAGATGGAATTTTCTCTACTGTATGATAGGCGGAAATTCGAATTTTTGTCTCAAAGGTTTGAGTTGCATCTATAAGAGAATAGATGACAAAAGTTGGTTCTCTGGATGTGGAAAATGTAAAGCAGGTGAACAGTGTTATCAATGTGACACTAATAATTGCAATACCCACGAAGAATATGAAAGAGTTCTTTTTTGCTTTAATAGTGAAGAAAAAGAAATTGGTCCAAGATTCTGTAAAAAAGACAACTGCTTTATTTCTGTTGATTTTGTAAAAGGTATTCTTTTATACAGTGCTTTCAGAAAAGTATAAAATCAAAATTTAATATAACCTATAAAGGGTCGAAAAACTTTTTTAAAGGCATTTACCCCGGTTTTCCGTTGATTTTGGGCTTCGTGATCTCGATGATGGAGTTATAATAAAACTCAGTTTCTTTTGTATTTTACATTAATATCAATAGATATGTTTACCAGAATTTTTGTGGATTTTTCCTACTATCCAAACATGATTATCCAAGGTGGTCGTAAAAATTTTTTTATTAAAAAAACGACTACTTTTAATTAAATTTAATTTTCTGAGGGATGGTTGGGAATATTTAAATGAAATTTTGCCTAGGAATTCTGAATACATAAATGATTAATATAAAATAGAAATGAAGCGAAAATGTCTTGTTAAAGATAAGATATGACAAAGAATACAAGTGGTCGTATAATTTTCGGACGCACTGTAGTTGATTTAAGCAAAATTCAAGCAAAATTTCGGACAAAAGATTTAACTATAACCTCAAAATTTAATAACTAAAATTAAATTTAGCTGGAGGAGATGTAGAAACTGCTTTGAAAAAATATATTAAACAAGGTTGTGGAGACTGCCCTTCTACAACTATTCCATGCCGTACATGCGCCACAAAAGAATGTAACACTGAAAAGTTCTTTAAAGAAGGACATTATTGTTGGGATAAGATTGGTACAATTGTGGCATGTAGTCTAGAGCACAAAAAATTTTGCTACTATGCTGTTATTAACGATAAAACAGGTATTAAATATATAGTAAACATGTGTAAAAGCTTAGGTATGTACAACCAAAAATGTTAGAAACTGATTTTAAAACTAGAAGGGAAACCTGTGCACGGTACTATCGCATTATACCGCCTTTAGAAGGAGCTATAATTTTTTAATCAAATTTTTCGCCCAAAAAATGAGCTTGGTCAACACATTTGTTTTTCAATTTTCGGGGGTCTGTATCTCGGCCCAAAGTTAAGACTGGGTGTTGAATTTGGTATCATTTGACACAAATCAACGTTTTTTATAACATCTGACTACTGACCAGTTTTTACATATTTTCCTAAAAAATTGGCTGGGGGGGGCAAAAGTAAATAAGTACTGAAGATCTACATGTCGTTCTGCAGTAAATATTCGAATCGGAACTTGATTAGAATATTTGCAATAATGGACCATTAGTTCTAAAACGGTGACTTATGTAAAAACCTAATAAAAAATAAAAGACATGATTCGCTGTCCACAAATTCAGGAATTTATGGTTCCGTATCCTGCCATAGTTAAACTGAACTATTTTAAATCCTTAAATACTCTAAATATTATTTAGTTGATCAAGGGTGTGGAGATAAAACTTCATGGACTGAAATGAATGTTCGAGCTTCCAAATGTCAAAATAAACACCTTTGCAATACTAAAGAATTATTTGAAAGTAGCCTTTTTTGTAACATAATGAATAAAGGGAAACTAACGAATGAACTATCTAAAAAGAACATCAAACAATGCCATGAAGATTGTTATGTTTTACGCAGCGATTTCTTATGTTTGTTAATTCTTGAGTGTAATATAATAATATGTATACCTAGTAACACAATCGCAATCGGTAATATGTATACCTAGAATAATATGTATACCTAGTCTTATATTTAGTTTGGATTTTTAAAAACACAAATTCTCATTAACAGCCCTAACGCTGTGTCGCAAAAAATCGGCATTTCGATTGTAACACAATCGCAATCGGCTTAAATGCCTTTTTTCTGCAGTCAACTCTTTCGCTTTCACCCTTAATTTTGAGGATAATTAAGCGTTGAGGGGAAAGTGTTGAGGGGAAAGAGTTGAAAGTAGAAAAAAGCATTCCTGCGGAATAACTTTTGGGAAGATATCTATTTTTAATTTATTATTTTAGATCTAGGCTGTGGATACTGTAAACAAAAATACTGCACAAATTGCAAGACTAATTACTGTAATGTGGAAGAAGAGGGGTACAAAAAGTGTTATACAAATACTAAAGATATGTGTTATGCAAAGTTTAATGAAACTTGCTTTATGGAGAGGATAATAGATAATAAAGGTTGAAAATTTTAAAAAAATTTCAAAAAAAAGAGAGTGTTAACAAGTGAAAGTAAGAGTTAAAAATGTCCTTTGCAAACTCAAAAAATAATTTTTAAACTACAAATTTTTCAAAGAATAGTAAAATATGTACAAATCTGGTAAAAATATGCAAAATTTACCAAAATATGCACAGATATGCAAATATGCACTAAAGGGCCGAAATATGCAAAAATATGCATTAAGAACCGGGTCCCTAATGTTCGTACCGATGTAAAAATACCATTTTTGAGCGTTTCAGTTCATGGCATATCCGCATGCAAAATATGCATTTGCATGTTTTGACACGCCCTATTTATAATTACCTAATAAAGTTTCTTTCCTTTTCAAGTCAACAAGGGCTGTGGTAATTGTCCATCTAAAACTTGCATTACTTGCAATAAACACGAATGCAATTATGGGAGAAATTTGCCTTATTATTGTCTGGATTACGATGGAAAGAGTGCAATTGAATGTAAAAAATCGGATTGTTATATTGATAAATGTAGGTAAATTTTAAATGTAGAAGGGAACCTAGATCTAGATTTTAGAGATCAACTTCTAAAATATTTTTATAAAATTTACGGACAGGGTTTTGCGGTTTTGGAATAAACTTTATATTTTAAGTAGATATATAGTTTTAAGCAACAAATCCAGATACCGGTTTCGGCCAATCCCAATCGCGAGGTTAGTATTGAGATTTGCAGTATTCCAAGATAACGATTTTATGTCCCGATACAAGCTAATTTTAATTTTTAGTATTAGGGTTGCACAAAACCGTTTAGCTAAACGGTAAACGGTATACGGTAAACGGGTTTTTTGGTAAAATTAAACGGAACGGTATACGGGTCTCAAATAAACGGCATAAACGGTATACGGTCCTTCTAAACGGCGTTTATTTCGTTTAATTTTTTCCTGAAATTAGTGAGTTAAAACGTGAATTTTCGTCTTCTAACACCTTAAAATCAAAAAATTTTTGCCTGCGGCGCTGGAAAAAGAAGAAAACTGGCTTCTTGGCCTTCCAAAATTCTCAAAATTTTTGCCTGCGGCGTTGAAAAAGGAAGTAGGATTAATTGGAAAATCAATAAAAACAAATTTAAATCGAATAAGTCCAATCTCCCTATATGTATCTAAGAATATTAATTTTCACCGGAATCGAAATTGTGACCGGAACCGGGTCCAATTTAAGTTCCGGATCCCAAAACTGGAACTTTTTTTATCTCTCTATATATTAGAGTACGTCCGTGTCGATTGAGTTCATTCCAAAATTTTTGCACCGGCACAAAAAAGGAGGATTTTTGGCTTAAGGATCATCCAATATTTTCAGTTTTTGCCTCTGGCGCAAAAAAAAAGAGTGAAAGAATGGACGGATCTATGATCCACCATTCGACGATAATCCTAATCTGACGATATCCAATTAATTCCCCGAATTTTGATTTTGATATTAATACACCTAAATCTCACTATAATCAGCCCAAATCCCGCTTAATCTCTTGATATCCATCTCATTCCTCTGTTATCGCTCGATATATTGTTAAATTATAATTCGTAATAAAGATGAGTAAGCAAAATTATTAATTTTTTACTAATTTTTTTGAATTATGAATTATTTTTAAAAATTTTTAAAAATAAACGGTAAACGGGCGTTTAAACGTGGTCTTCAAAAATAAACGAAACGGTATACGGGTCTCAGATAAACGGCATAAACGGTATACGGTTTTTCCAAAATTAAACGGTTTTGTGCAACCCTATTTAGTATAATCGCTTTTTCAATTAAATTTTGTTTTAAGGCTATTTTAAGGCAATTTCTCGATCCCATCATATAAATATTTAAGATTTAAAAACCGGTTGCGGAACATGTGATGAAAACAAAATTAATGTATCTTGTGTCGATTGTAGAGATTTTAAATGCAATACTAGAATTAAACTGGAAGAGACTGTATTTTGTTATGAAAGAGAAGAAAATGGAAAGGAGAATGAAGGGATAAGGCCTTGTAGAGAAAAACTTTGTTACATTTCCGTAGATCTTTTTAAAGGTAACGAAAATTTTTTATCTCCTTTCATTCCTTATACAAACCTCTAAATAAGCTCGCCTGAACTAAGAGCACAGCCCAGATATTAAAAATGAATTTGCTTATCGTTCAAAAACATTCGTTCCTGGTCTCGACTTTCACTTAAGATATAATGTTTTCGGGCATAGAGTTGAGGTGCAGTCTTGGTTTCAGCTTTTTTAAGTTTCAATTAGTTGTTTTTTATCCAAATGGAGCTAAATTTCAGGTGCATCTGAAGAAGCAGCATTAAAAAGATATACGCGACAAGGCTGTGGCAATTGCCCTTCAAATACATCCATTCCTTGCCAAACATGCAACACTACATTGTGTAACTCTCAAAAACTGTTTAATGAAAGTGTTTTTTGTTGGGTAAAGGAAAATATTACAGAGACAAATTCTTTTAAATACTGTAAAGAAGGGGAATGTTTTACAAGTCGAAATTTGAATGGAAAATGTTTGATAATTGTTCAGTCTTTTTGATAAAAATTAATTTTTAGTGGAACAAGGATGTAGAAAATGTAAAGATAAGGATTGTAGAAATTGCAAGCGAAAGTTTTGCAATACTAAGGAGATTGGGATGAAACACTGTTGGACTACTAATAGTTCGATCTGTTCAACCGGATATTATGATAATTGTTTTACTGAAAGAATAGAGACAAATGAATGTAAAACAACTATTAATAGAGTTGATATTTTATAAAATTTTGGTTTTTAAGTAAACAAAGGTTGTGGAAATTGTACCTCCCCAACATGCAAAACATGTACTGGACATCGTTGTAATGATGGGAAGGAATTTCCCTATTATTGTTTTGATTCTGATGGACAGAGTTTGTTGGAATGTCCAAATCCTGATTGTTATATTGACATAGGTAACAAGCCTTACTTAGTATAGATAAAGATATCAAAGTACAAGTATGTAATATAGATTTAAATGCTGGCTGTGGGACATGTGAACAAAATAAAATTAAAAAATCTTGTGTTGATTGTAGTGAATTCAAATGTAATTCTAAAAATAAACTGGAAGAGACTGTATTTTGTTATGAAAGAGATGAAAATGGACAGGAAAAGAAAGGCAACCGGCCCTGTACCAAGAAGAAGTGTTTCATCTCAGCCGATACTACTGAAGGTAGTCTACAATGATTGACAAATACCCTAAAACATTTAAGGAGAATCCGAAGCAGAGTTGAAGAAATATACTCGACAAGGCTGTGGCAAATGCCCTTCTCCAGCTATTCCATGCCAATCGTGCAATTCTTCACTTTGTAACAATGAAAAGTTGTTTAATGGCAATCATTATTGTTGGGCTAAAGATAATAAAACCATTCCATGCAAAATTTCAGAATACGGAAATGCATGTTACTATGCTGTCATCGATGATAGTAAAGGTAATAAAAAAACAGGCTAGACTACTGCAAACCTGAATACCTTATAATAAGGTTGTCGGTTTAATCAACTTCTTCAGTTAACCAAAACCAAAAATGAAAATTGTTCAAATAAGATAAGAATGTGAAAAATTTCGAATGCTAAAAAATGATAAGAATAAGGAAAAATGATTCCTCCTCCTATTTACTAATAATAGGAGGAGGAATTATTTGGCAAATGTGTAGAAGATAAATGGAGATACTAGGGTATTACGAAAGACTGAGAATTTTGAAAAGACATTTAGGTATAATATAATATCTCCAATATCCTTTAAAATCCCTTGAATTCCTCCATATCCCAGCAGGCATAAATTTTGAGAATTTCGGAATCCAAGAGTATAATATTTTTAACTATAATTTAGTTGAGCAAGGCTGTGGTAATAAAAATTCATGGACTGAATATAATGTTCGAGCAGCAAAGTGCCTAAATAAATACCTTTGCAATACAAAAAAATTGTTCAGAGATAGTCTATTCTGTTTAAATAAAGAAAAAGATAAGTTGTTTATTTCCAAAAGGTCTTTAAAACAATGTGAGGAAGAATGCTTCTTTCGTCGACTCTCGGATGGGAGAAGTGGGTTATCTGGGATCAAAGATAAAATTATTATTTAGCGGAACAAGGATGTGGGAAATGTACAGATAAGGATTGTAGAAATTGCAAACAAAATTTTTGTAATACTAAAATAATGGGAGTTAAACATTGTTGGACTAAGGATGTTTCAACCTGTTCAACTGGATATAATGAAAATTGTTTCACTGAGAGAACTGTGACAAATGAATGTAAAATAACTTAATAAGATTAGTATTTTTTGTTTTTAAGTAAATAAGGGTTGTGGGAATTGCACTTCTGCAACATGTAAAACATGTACTGGGCATCGTTGTAATGATGGAAACAGTTTTCCTTATTATTGTTTTGATTCTGATGGAGAGAAACTGTTGGAATGTCCAAATCCTGATTGTTATATTGATAAAGGTTTTTGAAATATACAGTCGGGCATAATTTTTTTATGCATCCCTAGATCACAAAAATAATATATTATGAGAGATAATTTAAATCGGAGTTGGGGCGGGGGGGGGGGTATCGCTGCAGCTCCACCCAATTGCAAAAATTGTGAGAAAACTAATCTAAAAAATGACTAGATCTAACAAGTTAACTCTCAGATCCTTTCAGATGCTTATTTCAAAATTGGGCTCCAAGATTCTTCCACATAAAATATCCTAGTATATTTTAAGATAGAAATGCCGGTTGTGGAACTTGTGATGAAAACAAAATTAACATATCTTGCGTTGATTGTAGAGATTACAAATGCAATTCTAGAAACAAAACAGAACAAACTATATTTTGCTATGAAAGGGAAGAATCTGGTGAGCAAAAAACGGGGCAAAGGCAATGTGATAAAAAGATGTGTTATATTTCCGTGGATCTTTTAAAAGGTCAATCATTCCCTCAAAGTAAAATATTATCTAAAGATTTAGGAAGATCTGAGGAAATAGCTTTCAAAGAATTTACTAAACAAGGATGTGGAAATTGCCCTCATAATTCTATTACATGCAGAACTTGCCAGAGTAGAGATTGTAACTCTCAACAGTTTTTTAAAGAGAGACATTATTGCTGGATTTCGGAAAACTCGACTGAACAATGCAGTGTTTCAGAACACAAAAGGATTTGTTATTATGCTGTAATCAATGATAATATAGGTATAAAAGTCGTCTTGACCATTTACAAACCTTAAATTATGATGATACCAGAACATTACTAATAAGTAGAGACCGGATATTTATGCATTAAAAAATGAAGAATATGCACTATAATATGCATAAAAAATTGACAAAATATGCACAAAAATATGCAAATAAACCAAAATTTTCACGAAATTATGCAGCAAAAATACAATTTTTACCTAGAATTTTTTATTTTTTTGAATCAAAAACATTAAAACACCTATTTTATTAAGATTACTCCCATTTTAAATGCATAGTTCGACAAATTGAGTATTTTTAATCTATTGGACATTTTGAGAGGAGACGTTTTGGTAGTGGGACACTTTGGGATGGGACGTTTTGGGCGTGAGACATTATGGGTATGGGACATTTTTGGGTCTCGCCCAAAAACAAAAAAAATTTTTTTACAAAATTTGTAACTTTTTTACAAATTTTTTCCTAAATTTTAACTAAATTTTCAATTTTTGGCAGGATTTTGGGCAATTTTCGCAATATTTTCCCCAAAAACCTCAAAATATGCAGTAAAATATGCATTTATGCACCAAAGTCTGAAATATGCATAAATATGCATTCTATGCAAATAGAAACCCCCTCTAGAGTTATCAAAACATGCGGAAACAGTGTTTTTTGTGCATTATACATCATGCCAAGTTTGCAAAAAAAATATGCATTTGCATAAAAATCCGGTCTCTACTAATAAGTATAATGTAAGGAAATTATTATTATCGTAAATAAATTCAATTTTGTTTGATGATCAAATAGACTCTCCATATAGTAAGGGGAAAGATAACCTCGCCAAACAGTTCTAGATTCGATCTTGACTATTTATAGATCCTCCATTAAGTTGTGGAGTACATTTATCCGTATAAATGTAAGACTAAATTATATTTTAGTTGAACAAGGGTGTGGTAATAAAACATGGAATGTATCAAATATTCGAGCAGCAAAGTGTCAAAATGTACACCTCTGCAATACTAAAAAATTATTTGATGAAAGTTTATTTTGTTTAAATAAAAAGAAGGATGATTTGAAGGAAACAAAAAGTTCTTTTATTCAATGTGATAATGAATGTTTTACTAGACGATATTTGGATGGAAAATGTTTGATTTTTGTTTTATAGGAGCAAGAATTTGTTCATATTTTATTAAAGACCGGAAATTAAAAAAAAATTTTTTTAGTGGAACAAGGATGTGGAAATTGTACAAATAATGATTGCAAAAGTTGCAAAATAAATTTTTGTAATACTAAAGATATTGTTGCAAAACATTGTTGGACTACTAATGGTTCGACCTGTTCGACAGGATATTATGAAAATTGTTTTACTGAGAGAACGGAGTCAAATGAATGTAAAACATAAAATAAAATTAAAATCTTTGTTTAAGTAAACAAAGGTTGCGGGAATTGTAATTCTCCAACGTGTAAAACATGTACTGGACATCGTTGTAATGATGGGAAGAAATTTCCCTATTATTGTTTAAAATCCGATGGAAAAAGTTTATTGGAGTGTCCAAATCCTGACTGTTATATTGACAGAGGTATTTTACAGGGTTGAACAAATAAAGTAAGATTTAGATTTAAATGCCGGTTGTGGGACTTGTGGAGGAAATAAAATTAAAAAGTCTTGTGTTGATTGTAGTTACTTCAAATGCAATTCTAGAAATAAATTAAAAGAGAATTTATTTTGTTATGAAAGAGAATATAATGGCAAAGAGATTGAAGGATCTAGGCCATGCGTCCAGAATTCATGTTTTATCTCTACAGATTTTGTAAAAGGTAATTAATAGTAACATTACCTTCGAATTTAATATATGTATGTTTACTATACCCTGAAACAAATTGAGGTATAAAAACAATCATTATTATTCTATTTAGTTCAAAAAACCCAAATGAAATGAAATTATAATAGCATGGTTTGGATTAGTCAAAAAAAGTAAAATAATAAAGATAAGTTCAATTCATGTTTTAGATAGGTAATTGATACGGAAATATAAGGGAATGTTTTGAATATGATAAAAATGAAGCTTAATTTAAATTATTTGTTTTAGGGAAACTGTTTCAAAATTATAATCCACATTAAGTTTTCTATCCTTTTTTAATCCAAAATGTAAATATTTTAGAAAAATTATAATTTAAGAAGAAACTGAACAAGTTTCGTTGAAAGAATACACTAGACAAGGCTGTGGGAAATGTAATTCAACTAGCATTCCATGCCGAATATGTAACACAACTCTTTGCAATACACAAGTGTTCTTCAATAAAGTGAATTATTGCTGGGGCAAAGAAAATTTTGTTAAGCAATGTGATATAACTAAATATGGTTTAAATTGCTATTATGCTTCAGACTTAGATAATAAAGGTATTAAAAAGTTTGGCACATATGTCGTTTGAAAATCTCTGATTCTAACGTTATTCTAAACGACGCTAAAGAGTTATTCGAGTAAAATCTTTAATTTATAGTCGAACAAGGATGTGGGGATTTACAAATGGAAATCAGTGACATGCTCTATGCTAAATGTAACACGCCTCTTTGCAACACAAAAGATTTATTTGACAAAACTTTGTTTTGTTTAAACAAAGGAAAAGAAGAGTTTGAGGCAAAAAAGGGTATTAAACAATGCAACCAGAAATGTTTTGTTCACAGACATTCAGATGGGAAATGTTTGTTTTTAATTATTAGAATAATATCCACTGATTTAAACACTCATACAATTTGATATTAAACGGGGACTCAGGTTCGATGCATGAAGTGTGATTTTTTCTCTATATAATCAAATCTAAAGCAATAAGGCTTGAAGGTTACACAGTTTTTGTCCAACAAAGTATACATATCTTGTGGAGGATTAAGAGTAATCTAAGGGGATTTGAAAAGAGTAGGATATCCGTCTATATCACCCTAATCTCTCAATATTTAACGATATTACCTCCTTGTTATCCGCCTATATTTTTGCTAATCTCTTGCTTAAGCATGGAAATAAACTAGTAAAAATTTAAATGTATCAAATTGTATAGCCATTCAAATATGGCCCGACTAGCTCCATTGAAATTTCCGTGCAGCAAGTTATTAACTTAGCATACTAAATAAATTTCTAATAATCATTCTGTGCTAAGCTCCGTCTATAGGCATTACACAATCTAAAAAAATTTTTTCAGTAGAACAAGGATGTGGAAAATGCCCAAAAAATATTGCCAAAAGTGATTGTTTTACTTGTACCGAAAAATATTGTAACGATGAAAAGAATGTTGATATGCATTGCTGGTTAAACGATAAAGAAATATGTAAAACTCCATTTAGTGGCAATTGTTTCACTGAAAGAACAGAGGATAATAAAAGTCTTTAATTAATTATTTTACTTAAATAAATAAAATTATTTAAAGTAAAAAAAGGTTGTGGGCATTGTGCTTCTTCGACGTGCAATAAATGCTACACACATCGCTGCAATAATGAAAAAGATTATGATTACTTTTGTAGGAGGAAAAGTGGTTTTGATAATATTTGCAAGAATTCGAGCTGTTATATTGCTAATCCTGAGGAAATGGATAAAGGTACATATTCATTATCTGATGAATGGGGACAAATTTGCGTTATTTTCAAGATGGTTATATTCTATCACTCCTTTATAGAACGATATCCCTCGTGAGTTGTAGAATAAATCTATTTTAGAATAAATCAGTAATGTCTAGGGCTGGAAAAAATTGTTTAGGGTTTCGAAAATTTTCTTTGGATAAATTTTCGGGTATCGCGTTTGATAAAATTGAGTTCTCGGGAACTATATATAAGCTCAAACATTCAGGAAGCATTAAGCTTTTCCAAACTACTAATATAGGTAACTATGATTGGAATTGTGGAAAATGCCCAGATATCCGAAACCATCCATATAAATGTGCACAATGCAACGATAGTCCATTTTGCAATACTGTAGATTTTTACAAAAATGCTTTATTTTGTTGGATTAAAACTGTAGCAATGACAACGCCATCCAGTGATTTGAGAAATTGTGGTAGCCAGTGCTTTGTTGCGAGAGATGAAGATGGGAAAGGTTTAAAACTAGATCCTGTATATAAAGTATCGGACTTGCGGGTTTGACTCCTAACCACAAGTTTCCAACACCACTATCGGTTTCCAACACCACTAGATAAGCTTTGATTTAAGTTCGCTGTAAAACAATAACTCTATGTAAGATACCTTATTATAAGTGCGAGTTCTTCAACCTCTAAGGGAGTGTATACCAACCACACCACCTGATTGGCATTTATACTTTTGGCATTTATACTGAAGATCTGGTACTCAACTCTAAAAAGTGATCGAAAAGATCATTTAGAAATTTATCGAGATCCCTATAACGGAGATTTTTATTTAGTCTTTCCACGCTCCGATCTTTAGTATCTATTTATGTTAAGCTTAAATATCTAAAATTTTCAGTAACTCAAGGCTGTGGGATTTGTCCCACAAATTCTAAAAGTAAAGATTGTGTAAACTGCAAAGAAAGGCATTGTAATGAGGAACGACTAGTTCCCAAACAGTGTTGGATAAATGATAAGGAAATATGCAAAACTGAATATGATACCCCTTGCTTTACTGAGAGAACAACGACAAATCAAAGTCTTTAAACTTTTTTTTGGTTAAAAATTTTTTTCAAGTTAACAAAGGCTGTGGGAAATGTTCAAGCACCTCAACATGTAAACAATGCAAAGATAATCGCTGTAATTCTGATAAAGAATTTCCTTATTTTTGTAAAAGCGTTGATGGAGATAAGGAATGCCCTGAACCTTATTGTTTTATTTCGAAAGGTGAGGAAAGTGTTAAGTTAGCATTCTTGACTTTCCAAATTTCTGTGTGGATATCAGTCGATTTAGAGCTAATATCAGAGATTAAGGTGGACTAAGGACTAATTTTTTATTATTAGATAACAACCAAAGTTCCTTCGTATATAATTGCGGAAAATGCCCAACATCTTCCGTTAGCGCTTCATTAAACGGTATTCAATGTGCAGAATGCAAAAACAGTCCGTTTTGTAATACACCAAAATTCTTTGAAGAACAATTGTTTTGTTGGGAGATTTCAAATACTGACAAGATGGGAATGGTAAAAGGAGCGAGAGTTTGCAAGAGTAAATGCTTTGTATCTCGCGATTCAATTAATGGGCAATGTAAGAATAAAAATATTTTTATTGAACATTATAATAGAGATCAACCAAGTCCCCAGCGATAATAGTTCATTGGCAAAGTTGGGACTATATGCCTCACAAAAACTATATGCCCACATCTTCCGTCCTCTGAAAAAAGTTATCTGAACGTAAATACCGAAACAATGTAGTTAACTGATTTAAACTGAAAAACTATATGCCTTTGAAATCTTGATTTTTTGTTTAGTTCATTTAATTAAATCCTTAAATTCTTTTAAGTAAATTTTGGCTGTGGGGAATGCGATGACCGTAAACTTGACTGTAAAGCTTGCACAGAAAAGTATTGCAACGAGGACCGACTTGTTCCTAAACATTGCTGGATAAATAATAAAGAAATTTGTAAAACAGATTTTGATATTCCCTGTCATATGGAAAGAATTTCGATAAACGAAAGTAAAATAATCTTCTCAATTTAAAAATAATTCCGAAAAATTAAAGCAAAGAAAGGCTGTGGAAACTGTGAAACTAAAGCTTGCAGAAAATGCTTAACTCATCTTTGTAATGATTGGGAGGATAACCCTTACTATTGTTTTAGTAATCAAGGAGCAAATGGTGTTAGTGAATGTAACGATCCTGACTGTTATATTTCAAAGTCGAAGAATAAAATAGGTAATGAATGAATTTTTTCAAACGCAAAACGGCAATTTTTGAAATTCTTAAAACACGCCAAACGTTAGAACGCCAAAATCAGTCAAAAATGACGCCAAAAATTAAAATCCCAAAATTAATGAGATGAATTAAGATGTTTTTGCTGATAGAAAAATCCAATTTCCCACGCGGGCTCGGACTCAGACCCCCAAATTCTCCAAAAACACTTTATTCTTTGCTACTGATGAAAATTTTTTTCAGATAATAAAACCGAATATTATCAAAATTGTGGAAGATGTTCGAAAACACGTTTATCTTTATCTGATGAACTGCTTGGTGAAAAATTAAAAGAAAATTACATTGATGACTTCCAATGTGCAGACTGCAACAATGGAACATTATGTAACTCGGAAAAGTTTTTAGAAGAAAAATTGTTTTGTTTGGAGAGGTCACTTAACGACTCTATGTTTGTCAAGGGGGCGAGTGTATGCGAAGAGCAATGTTTTGTGTCAAGAAATAATTTAACAGGATATGGTGGTTGTTTAATATTGTTACTAAATTTAAATAGTATTAGCTCACCACCTAATTTATCTGTCCACAAGTAATCTTAATACTTTTTTCGGTTACGAATCACATAGCATCGGATTCGGATATCTAGTTATGAAATAAACACGTTTATCCGTAAATATGGTTATTTACCTTTTCCCACTCTGAGACAAAATCCAATTTCTGTTTCCGTGAATCGGAATGAATATCCCTTGATACAAAGGAGGAGTAGGGTCTTCATAAATAGAAATCAAAGATATATGTAGATAATGCTGCCTCACATCTTTATTTTTTACAGTGACACAGGGATGTGGATCTTGTCTAACAAACGACACAACAGAATGTCAAGAATGCAAAGAAGTTTACTGCAACGAGGAAAGTAAAGTAGACAAACATTGTTTGGCCGATAATGGAGGGATATGTAAAACATCTTTTGATTCTCCTTGCTATTTATGGAGAACTCCAACAAACGGGGGTTTTGAATAAATTTTGAATAATAAAATTTTTTAAATTCTAAAGTCAAAAAAGGATGTGGAGCATGTCCGTTTTACACATGTAAAGAATGCTTTACTCAGCGATGCAATAATGAAACTGAACTTCCATTTTATTGCTTTGGATTTATGGCAAGATATAAAGAATGTAATGAATCGAATTGTTATATCACTAAAATTGAAGAGAAAATTGGAGGTGTATTTTATTTTTGAATTTAGGGCTGATATTCTTGTTTAGGACTAAAATAATTTAAAGTAAAATTATTAATCTAATCAAAATTACGAGTGCAAATTTATAATTTCCCTCGTGCCATCATATCAGCGGATGGGATGTGGGTGTTTTCTACCTCCCACAGGATTCAAATTGACATTTTTCAAACTATGTATCCTCTGCGCGTTTCGTTAGTCCACATTTTATTCTGTTTTGTCTTTCCGATTTTCGTGAACCATTCCCATCAGAAAATATTGTCGATATTAATCGTAGTCCTATTAGAAACATGAAAGAAACTACCATTTGAAGACTAGAAGAATCGTAAACTCTAAAAGATATTCTTACAATAATAGAGTTTCTTTCTCCATTAAAGAAGAAAACTTATAATAAAAATTTTAACAAGAATAAATTTAAGGCCAGAAAATTCAACAGTACCACTATGATTGTGGAAGATGCCCCTCTGATATTCTCGATTTGTCACCATACATCAAAACTAAGGAAACAACTTTGCTAAATAAATTTAAAAATCTTGATATGTCCAAAATGCAATGTGCAGAATGTAGCAACAGTCCGGCCTGTAACGCTGATACATATTTTGAGAAACAATTGTTTTGTTGGGAGAAGGATGTCAAAAAGTGGACACCAACCAAAGGGAGGAGGGTTTGTAAGGAATCGTGTTTTATTGGAGTCGAACAGATTGAAATGGGTAATTTTATATCAAAAATATTTTAATTATCGAACCTCAATATGAGATATGAAAATTTTTGTCTAGAATGAGGATGTACATTAAATAAAGGGTATCGCTTATGACATGCTTGCTTAAAACGCGCGTTCTTGAACAGAAAAGTTAAAGAGAAAAGATAAGCCCAGTGGTAGAGCACCTGCATTAGTGTGAGCAATTCTGAGCGATCACTGTCAGCGTTGTCGCAGGTTCGAATAATGCCCAGTGGCTAAACTTTTGCTAAACTCTTAGTATAAAGTTGTATCCTATCTCATAACGAGTTTCATCCGTATTATAGAATTTTTGACTTTTAATTTAAAGGCTTTGTGCAAGGATGTGGGAAATGTCCATTTGCCCTGAAAAAATGTGTGAATTGTAATACCCCGTACTGCAACGTTATTAATAAACTTTCTACAATAAAGTGTCACTACTTCATTTCTAAAACTAAGCCTTTTGTGAAAAAAGAGAAGATATGTCACCCTCTATATTTCAGTTGCTATATTGCAAAGGATATATTTGGGAGAGGTAATATTTGAATTTAGTTTCTTTCTTGATACACAATTCAGAAGGCTTTAGAGAAATGCCAGTCTTCGTTTTAGTTTTAGTTAATCCTAGGACATACTAATCATAAAATATTAAACGTTTAAGCGTAACATGAAAGGATTAATTTTTTTTTATTTTCAAAATTTAAGTTGAGCAAAATTGTGGTGTGTGTCCTTCAAAATACAAAAATTGTTTAGTTTGCAAAGACAAGGATTTGTGTAATGAAGAATCGACCCTTAAACCTACAAAAAATATATAATATCTAAACAAAAATTTGTTCCAGATGATGGTACTTATCAGGTGTGGCGTTAGTCTCGTCTCGTGTCTCTTATTTAGTAGGACTTACGCCACCCCTGGTATCACTAATTATTGTGATCATAATTTTGATACATTTATAAAAATAAATTTTATTTTTTAATAAATTACTTATGTACAAGCAAATACATAAATTACTTTTATGCAAAAAAAGAAAGGTGAGAAAAATAAAAATAAAGTTTCCATAACAATTTTTATACATTAATGGTAAAGAAATACCATTCGCTAGTCAAAACGAGATTTCGACTTTTATCTCGATACTTGTAATTTTCTAGTAAATTTAAATCTATAAATTTACTTATGATCCAAAATTTTTATCCAGCGTTCAGAAACGAATAAAAACGAAATAGAAAAAATTTTTATTTCGGCCATCCTTGACCCTAAAAGCTAAATGAATACAAATAATTTAAATAATTAAATAAAAATCCCCAAAAATTTTTCAATTTTTTTATAATTTTTTATTCACAACTTCATTTACCAATGACCTCAGAAATCTTTTCGAGAAAAATAATTTTCTTTGGCCCATTTTTTTCCAAATCAATTAAAATTTTTGTTCGAAGTTCATTAATTGTTTTTTGATAAATATTGCTTAAGATGAAAAGATTAGATGTTTCTAGGATAAATTTTTCTAATTATTTATCTCCTTACTTCTCGATCAACATTTTGTTTAAAGCACTTTCCATGTCAGAACCAAAAACTTCACTGTTTACTTCATTCTCGTTAGATTTATACAATTTTATATAAATTCCAATCCCCAAATGTTCAACCAGAGAAGAAAGGTAAAACTGATCGCCATAGGTTGGAATACAAATTAAAGGAACACCGGCATATATTGCCTATAAATAATTAATTTCTTGAATTAAAAATACATACTATACGGATAGGGTTGTCGGTTTCAAACCGAACCGAACCGAAAAACCGAAGATTTTCGGTTCGGTTTGTCGGTTCGGTTAACCGAAGAATTTGGTGAAACCGACAATAGTATATACGGATGTCTATTTATATTGTTGTTTTCTGCAAATTTCTTAAAATTTTAAATAAAATAAAGTCAAGAAATTATTAAATTATTAGAAAAAATTTTAAGACAAACAAAAAATACCTCGGTCAAACTATTTTGTCCACAATGAGAAATAAACAATTTTGTATTGTTTTTGGCTGGAAAATTAAAATCAAATTGGAGTAAAAGTGTCGAATATGGCTACCAAACAAAAATACTTAATCCATATGTCGGCTCGATAGTTTAGACTAATGTTTCCAAAAAACAACTTTAGACCTAGACACAGGTCCCAGCAAATTAAAAACCCATAGGGGGTCCAAGCTAATTTTGGTATCAAAAATTCTAAAAAGTCGAATGAACCAAAATCATCTTGATCCGATATTTTGAACAAGATCAATTTTCCAAATTATAAGAATTAATAAATATATTTTACATAAAATCTCTTTCTGTGGAAGCATTTCATCCGTCACTTTAATAATGTTGTCATTATAATTTTCTGGAACAAATCTATGCAAACGAACTTTAAACAAACAATTGCCATATTTTTCAAATTCTTCAAACATTCTTGATATACTTTTAAGATCCAATAGTCCGGTTAAATTAACAGTTCCAAATGTAAACAAAACAACGCATTTAGGCTTTGAATTTATATTTAACTGCTTTTTAAGAGACTTATAGGTGGTTTTTGTCGCTTCAAATATTATACGAGAAAAGAGAAGATCCCCGAGTCGACCCCCGGGGATCGTTTTCAGACTCTTGAAAATTGGAAACCATAGAAGGACAAGCTGATTTTGGGATGAAAAATGAATGCGCAAATAATATTTAGCTATTCGAAAGTTTCATCGAGCTGAGTTAAATAACGAATAAATTGTTCAAAATTACCTCATTATCATTTGCTTTCACCTTTTCTTTAATCAAGACTTCATTTTGCTCGACAACAATTCCCCCAATATAAAAAATATTTTCTATGACAGGAAATTCTTTGAACTTTGCATGAAAAGGTTGATTGAGAAAATGAAGTTTAATTTTTTTGAATAAAAATTCTATAGAAGAAGGTAATTGTAAATCTTTAACATTCCCCTCGGTATAAAAAGAGTCGAAAATAGTTAAATCCATTCGTGAATATACTAGTGCATAATTTTTACTATCAATCACATTTCTCAGTTTATTTTCCTTATATCTTTTACTATCCGTGTTTAATAAACCTTCGTTGTTTAACCAGTCTCCAGGATTTGGAAATGAGAAACCTTTATTCAAATGATATTTTTGAAAATTATGATAAGTAAAATATATATTTTATTAATAAATATCCGCGCTCGCAACCAGTGATGGAGAGTTCTAGCTTTGGAACTGGAACAGTGGAACCGGTAAAGGTCTGGAACCGGCTTGGATGAACTGTTAAAGGTCTGGAACCGATTTGGAACTGGAACCTTGGAATCGGTAAATATCTGGAACCGGTATAGGTCTGGAACCGGCTTGGAACCGGAACCGGTAAATGTTCTACGTCACTGCTCGCAACACGATATACTCTTCTAAACATAATTGTATAAACCATTACATTCAAAAACCAAAAACAAAACTAAAAAAATTTTCGGATTTCTGTTCCAGTTACCCCATTAAACTACCTGGAATATTGTATAAATTAACATCAATTCCAAGAAATTGAAGATATTCAGGAAAGAGTACAGAAGCAGAAACATTAAAAGTATTTTCAATTCCTAAAGCCTCAAAAACAAGAAAAGGGCCAACAATAAAACAAAATTCACCAATTCCAAACGAATATTTTTGTTTAATTAACCAGTCATAAATTTCAACCATTTCCTCTCCAATTTTGATTTTTTTGTTTGAAATTATTTCTTTAAAGTTGGAGGTGATATTTAATTTTGAAATGTTTTAATATTTCTGATATATATACGTATGTTCACTAACGGTTATTAATAAGGTTGGCGGATAATTGGAGGATAAAGGGTTATCTGTACATAATTATGAATTGACTGACCCGATATTTTTCTGAGCCATTCCATGATGGAAAATTGGGATTGCGCTCAGCCCTGAAAAATTGCGCTCAGCCCTGACTGGGGCCCCCGGTTTTCGCCGATTTTCGACCCCCGGTTTTCGATTCACGGTCGGCTAACCGACCGTGAACAAACCTATTTATTACCTTCATAGATTCCTATAAGAAATTTGAATGTATATCTAAATTCATTAAAAGCTTCATTAATTCCTTCTTTTTCTAACACATTTTGATCCAAATTATTTTCATTTATCGGCACATTAATAATTAAATTAACATTCTTTGGATGTACAGGATGTCCACCTACACTTCGTGTATAAACTATTACATCCTGCAAATTAAATTTAAAATGTGGAATTTTTGATTAATCTTTAAATTTTCAACAAATATTAAAAAACTTTTGTAAATTTACTACATATGTAGTACTATATATTTCAATAAAAATTTAAATTAAAAAATATTTAAGATTTTCGTTATGATTTTATCTACTTATTTATTCTGAAACTAACTTTTCCTGTTCACCAGGTTCCAGGGGGAGGGAGGTTTGGGTTGAATAGGCTCCCGCAGAAAAATACATAAACAAGTCAATCCTTAACAATGTCTGATTTTAAGGGAACTTTAAGTAGGATTGCGATATCTGGCTGTTTTAATGATCACAAAATAATTTCAATAAGGTGGATAAATTTTGGCACAAATCGCCTCCTAATTCATCTGACAAAGGTTGAGGTTTCAGAACAGGAAACATAGAACCGTCTGAATTTGCTATTGTTGGGGATCGTAACTCGAAACATCTCGCTTATTTGTGATTTGTTTCTTTAAATAAAAATTATATTAAATAATTACAATTTCATATTCTTCAGATAAAATGTTGGCCAATAATTCCTGAAATTTTAATAAGTAATCGGAGACCTTAAAATGATTGAGTATCACAGAAACACAAATCTTGACATAATTACACATTATATGTATATCCATATTCATGAGTTTTAAAACAATTATCCTTGGTTTTCGGGTAATCCTAATTCTAAAAACTGTTTTCATTATGAGTTTAAGCTAGATAACGGTTTTATTTTAGTGAACTTTTTTAAACAGATTTCTCTAGCTTCTGGGAATCTTGAAAATGAAAAAAATTTCGCCTGCGATGCTAAAATGAGATGAAAAGATGTTTTTGAGTCTTTATAGAACATTAAAAATTCTGGCGTTTGGCGTTTTGGCGTTAATTTTGGCCGACTTTGGCGTTTTGCGTTTGGCGTGTTTTTAAAATTTGAAAAATTGGCGTTTGGCGCGCCACGCAAAAATTTTGGCGCACAGCCCTGCTTGTCAACAAATTTAGCTTTTAAATATATACTATAGGGTACATAACATTTCCTTATTTTCATAACCTTGACCAAAATTTTAATAAATTAAATTAATTACATTAAATTTTGTATGTGAGTAGAAAAAGTTGTCACAAATATACAAACCCCTTTTCTTTTCTTTCTCCGTCAAATTTAATTTTTCAAAATTTTTAGAGCTTGTTTCTTCTTCACAATCACTTTTTGTAATTAAACCTCTTTTGTGTCTACGGAGGGAAATTTTAGAAATTTTATTTTCCTTCCCAATTTTCGAATATTTACAACTTTTGTTAGGTTGTGAAATATTCACAAAAATTAAAATGAAAATAATTAAGAGAATTAATTTAAACATTTTCTCTAAAAAGTAAAAACAAATACCTATTTTAGAAAGCAACTTGTGAATGGAAAACTTTTAAATACCCCCCCCCCCTACCACCAAGTACTCACTAAATTAAAAAAACATATAAAAAATTTTATGTTGATAGTTCTACTGCACTATAGGAATATTTTAGGAAAAAATTCGTCACATCCACAATACTCCGATTCGAAAAAACAATATTTCGTCCTAATGAGCTCCGCGAGCTGAATCTAATAAAAAAATCTACGCGAATGACAAATTTGGACAAAGTTACGACACAAAAATAAACCAAGTAAACCTTTGAGAGTCCTCATTTCGCTTACTATTCCCGTTTATTTGTACATATTATACATAAATAAATGTAAAAAGCGATAGATAGGATAGGCTTTGAATTAGATAGACCTTAAATAGACAAAATCCCTTTAATTATTTTTTGTATATTTTATAACTTTAGATGCACTTTATATAAAAACAACCATAATTTTGCTTTGAACTTTAAGTAAACGTCAGTTTTCCTTTTTATCATTACCGACGTACATATTACATGAAATGATGTAAGAAAGTAAATAGGTAAATTAAAAAATTATTTAAATTGCGAAATACAATGAAAGGGCAAAAATGAAATTAATTGAGATTAGAAGTTCTTACATAAGTATTGCATAACAATCTATCCGATTGTTTCGCAAAATTTAACTAAATATTTTTAAAAAATTGTCTCATAATGCTTTATTGATATTTAGCTAACTACAAATAATTCCTGCAGCCCGATAGCAGGAATTATTTGGGTCCCAAGCCCTTTTAGGACAAAACAAATAATTGAAATTTCTTTTTTTTTAATTGAAATTTTTAAGGAGGGAAATTTTATTTTCCTTACCATTTTTAGAATATTTACAATTTTTGTGGGAAATATTTTCAAAAATTAGAATAGAGATAATGAAAAGAATTAATTTATACATTTTTTTGAATAAGTTTGAAATATTTAGAGGAGAATTGATAAAATAAACTTTATTTTATAGGCAAAATTTGTTTATTAAATATACAATTTTATATTTCAAAAGTTTTGTTGTACTTTTTATGAATGTACTTTTTAAAGTGATTGAGTCGGTGATGCGACTTTTGCGTCGCGTACACTTGCGGCTCAGACATTTGCGGCCCAGACACTTGCGGCTCGCTCCTATTTTGACACTTGCGGTCCCGACACTTGCGGCTAAGAAATTTTCGGCGCAGACATTTGCGGCTATCAACTTGCGGCCCAGACTATTGCGGTTTTGCTATTTGAGGCTCCCCCCTATTGTGACACTTGCGGCCCGACATTTGCGGCCCAAACATTTGCGGCCCCGACATTTGCGGCCATGATTAAAAAATTAAGTAAATTAAAATAAAAAAATACTAATTATCGTTCAATAAATCAATTTTATTCTCCAAGTTTGAATAAAATCCTTGGCATAATAATCCGGAAATAATAAAATCCTTGGCATAATAATCCGGAAAATCCGGAAATCCGAATTTTTTAGACCAGGATCCGGACCAGAGATAACCAAATTTCTTTTAATTTCGTTTCGCTATTTCGTGCCCTTTTATCCATTTCGTTTCGTTTCGGAGCGAAATAAAATAAACTTTCGGACGAAACGAAATAAAAATACATCCCTAATGACATGAATTTTTGTAAAAATAGTAAAGCAGCTGGGCCTAAGGATGAGCAGTAGGCGGCGTGGTGTAATGGCTAACACATCAGTCCGGTCTACTGAAGATGCTGGTTCGCTCCCAGCCGCCGAATAACCTTTTGCTCTAGTTAAAGGAGAGAAATAGCTATAGCCCAGCTGCTTTACTAGATTTTTTGCAATTTTTTATTTTTACGAAATTTTGTCGGATTTGGGTTATTTTTTATACAGGACCCGGACCGAATCCGAGTATTTTGCTCGACCCATATCGAATTTTCCTGATCAAAATTCGGGAAATACGGGTTTTATCGAAATACCCGGATTCAAAACCACTGGATTCGGAAAATCCGGACCGGGTCCGGTCCGGTTTATAATACTTTAATTCTAATAATACTTTTATTTACTTAGTTATTTAATCATCGCCGCAAATGTTGGGGACGCAAATGTCAAAACCTCAAGTGTCGGGGCCGCAAGTGTCTGACCCGCAAGTGTACGCGCCGCAAAAGTCGGCTAATCATTGAGTCTACATTTAAAAATTTTTTATGAAATAATTAAGTAAAAGTGCAAGCAATTCTCTTTTTCTCACAAAGTTAGACAATGATGTAAGAAAATAAATAAAAGCAGGGAGAATGAACTTTTAAATTGCAACTGAAGTCGAAATAAATTTTATGAAAGAACAAAAAATTGAATTAATTAAGATTTAAATAATATTTCTACAAATTACAGTAGTCGACAAAAAGATAGGGACTAGGGTTGGGGTTTTCGAGTCGGGCCGACGTTTGAGTCATTCTTTTCGGGCCTCATTTTTTTCTGGTTGGCCCGACCGAGTCTTTTTCGGGCCTCATTTTTTTCGGGTTGGCCCGATCTTTTTCGGGCCTTATTTTTTCGAGTCGGGCATCGAGTCTTTTTCGGGCCAAAATTCCATTGAAAAATATTAACAAAAATCAATAATAATGATTAAAAATGCATGAGAGCGAGTGTCGTATCTATTTTGTGATATAAGGAGTTTAAAGAATAGTACTTGGACGGATAGTGATCTCGTATCATGGAAGGATTAAGGGGATTACGGAGGATATCAAGGGATATGAGAGATATCAGAGAATTGAGAGGAGGGATCCGGGTCCTAATCGGTAAACGAAGTTTCTTTCAGCCATCCCAAGGTAGCATATATTAGTATCCAGTTCCATGTACTTAAAATCTTGGCTCCGGCTCAGGCCAAAATCTTGAGCCGGAGCTATCCTCCGATATTACCGTACAGATGAGTAGGTTGTCAATAAAGCTATAGCAAATCCAAAAAATTCCAATCCCAACAAAATTTTCTTTTCTTTATTTTAATGTCTCTCAATTGAAAACTAAGAGAGCAGATTTGAGTAAAAATGAAATCTGACTATTATGTTCATATTAAGAACAAAAGTGATGAAGGGATGAGAAAATGACCCTATCTTTAAGATAGGGTCAAAATTTATTTTAAAAGAAATGTTTTTAAATTTTGGGATATTTAATTTTTATTTTAAATTATTTATTTAACTTAGTATAAAATTAATTTAGTTTTTTATTTCGTTTCGGATCCGCAAAAGTCGTTTCGAATGTTTCAATCCGTATTTGGGGTACGCAGGTATCTGTCCGCAAATGCAAATCCGCCAATGTTGTCTACTACCATGATGGGTTGGCTAATAAAAGCTCGGCTCTGGATCAGACACCCAGATCTGCAGTATCCCCAAATTTCTTTATATTCTCGGTATCCTTTCAAATCAACGATGGTCAAACTTATTTAATCTAGCTTCATGGACATAGAAATTTAAAAAATTTTGGATTTGTAACTATTGCACTCTATTTTATTAACTTTAATTAATTCAGTCCGGATACGTAAAAGTCGGCTAACCACCTAAATATGTACCTAATAGTTAATAAATAAATATTTATGATAATATATTAATTTTAAATAAAGTTGTAGTAAAAAAAATAAAATTACAGATTCTTTTATATTTTTTGTATCTCAATCAATTTATCTTCATTTGTTTTTTCAAGCCCATCAACCTAAATATAAAAATAATTAATTGATAGAAAAGGTTCTAAATATAGGAATGAGTTTATAATTCTCGATATAATTTCACAACACCGAAACAGATAGAAATCATGATTATTAATCATGATTATAATATTAACCTCTTTTATTATTTAATCTCATAGAACTTTTGACTTTATACGAAAATCGTGCCGGCTTGATATTTTTCCTTACTTCTTTTGGACTGGCTCTGAATGGTCATGTTTCTTAAGTTTTTAATATTTATGACCTTGCTGTAATTGATCGGCTATAACTTTTTGCAGCTTGATCCAAACAAATTAATCTTATATCATTTATAGGCCCTCTATAAGCAACATCTTTTATCAAATTGGATGTTCAAGTCTGATATGTCGATAAAAAGATGCAAGTCGGTAAGATGAAAAACAACGATTTTGGGCACTTATCGACTTGTAACTTTTTAATAAATGAGAAAAAAGAGACTTTCGAATGATATATGATTTATTCGTATTGGATCAAGCAGCAAAATGTTATAGCCGATCAAAGTCGGCTGGTACTTGTCTCGCACTGGAAAAAATGGCCATTCCAAAAAGGTAAGGAAAAATATCAAACCGGCACAATTTACGTATATGTAGAGCTTAACTTTCAAAATAAATTCAAAGAACCTACGACAACTGTTCACTAATAATAAAATATTCTTTTAAATTATCCTACCATCACATAATGGGTTGCGGCATAAGGCATTAAAGAAACAAAGGAATTTGTAAATATATCTTTTTTTGTTTCAACTTCAAAATTAATCATCTCCTTTTTGCCATAAAAATTTAATAGTATCTGTTCCCCTTCTTTTAATCCAAGCTGGTGTGGAAGTGATTTATTTGTATTTTCACTTTCTCTTCCTGTCTGTTAAATTTATTAAATATTTTAAGACAAAATTATTCGAAAATACCGTTCTGCTCTCAATATATATCTCATTTTGCGAAAGAGCAAGGTCGAAAACAACATGGCCAACTATAATGATAAAATTATTAAGTTGAACCTCGTTTTTAGAAAAAATGCTTTAAAGAGGAACTTTATGGTTTGGAAAATTTTTTGTTCCGACAACCCAATTCATAGTTCATAAATTTATTCCAGGGGCAATCATAATAAAACTAAACCAAGAACTTTTCCAAAACTAATAACATTAACAAAAAATTGAAATTGCTATAAAATATAGTACTCTACTCAAGCTTAAAAATAAAGGAGTTTAAAAAAGTAGTATTTTTTAGGAGAAAATGAGGATTGTAATCTCAATGAATTCAAAAAAATTTCTAATCATTGTAAGCTGATTAATATACAATTCATACAATTATTATGACGTTCTATAGCTTCATACAGAAAAGTAACATTAATCGGGAAATTTGAAATTTTGCCTGTGATAACAATAATCTCGAAGTCTGTTAATGGTTTTACTTCCAACATATTTGGCGGTAATTTGAATTTAATTGAATTGTTGATTATTTTTTGACATTGGCTTGAATCTTCTTCAAATTTAACGTCTTTTATATCTCCACTAATCTTTAAAATATTATTTCAAAAGTTTGATATTTTTTTACTTTTGAAAATAAATAATAATGTAATCATTTGAGCTTAACAAGGAGTAGTACCAGACGTTGATTTATGTATTATCGACAAGATTTTTTGGAAAATATCTCAAACTTTCCTTTTTTTCTAAAATCTACATTACTTTATAAATTTAGCAAGAAACTTTCCAATGACCAAATTTCCTTAAACAGTAAATAAATCATACCATAACGCGATTGACTGTCCATGGAGGAATTCTATGTTGGAAGTGTATGAAATCTCCCCCATTGATGCTAATATTGTAGAAATGTTTTTCAGCAATGATTACTACATTTATATACACACCAGTCTGCCCAATCGGATTTGAGTGAATTTCGGGGGATTCAGAAAATACATAATCATCGCTTCCACTTGTCATAATTGTCATAACTGAATGTCCTTCCTTTTGGAAAGTAACATTATTCTCTCTAAGCGATATATATTTTTCGGGTGCAAAATTGAAAACTAGCTGCATCACATTGATTCCAACTTTATAAAGTTGGAATAATTATTGTAAATTTTAAAAGCCTTTACATTGTGCAACAGGCTCACTAGAATCGTGAAGTAAGTTTATTTGAAATTGATTGTCGATCATCTCCTCTGCCCTCGGAACATCAGCTTCAAAGCATAAAATAATTCCAGAGCTTTTCAAACTCGTTATCTTCTTTTTATATTTTAAAGAAGGTTGTTTTTTTAGAGAAGGTCCTTTCGATGAAGGTTGTGGCAGTTCTTCTACATCATAATCCAACAATTGTATATCTTTACCCATCTAAAGTTTTAATTAATTTTTTTAGTTTTTTTATTTTCGATTTAATTAAAAATTATTAAGATGGTGGTTCTGTTAATGTAAGCATGAATTAATAAAGCTAATCCATCAGATGTTTCCTCTGGGTAGGGCCTGTTTCAATGATTATAATATGCCTTCTAATTTATTTTCTATAGCATAGGCGTTTCGAAAATTATTACAAAACACACCGAAACTCTATTAATCATCCATAAAGGCATAAATGTGTATATTATGCTTTCATTAAATAGTAGTATTTCTCCATTCACTTTGATATTAAAACCTGCTTCATCTTCTTTTTCATCTTCTTTTGACATGTTTCCAATCATAACGACCTCGAAAGGCCTTCCTTGTTGAAATAAGGTATTGTTAAAAGTCTCATTAAAAATGCCGTCAAACTAAAATGTTTTAAAATTTTGTCAAGTCAATCATGTTTTTATATTCATCTGATACTTTTCTGTTATTTACTACCCGCAATTAATTTTGTCTTCCTTGTCTAAAAACTAAAATGGCCAAGTACGAAATAGTCAAAATAAGTGTAGCTCCTCGAGCCTTCGGGGTTGGGATCGTGGATATCGGGGTTTGACGGGGAGAGCCTTTGGGCTTTCGGTCGGGGTTTTCCAAAAAAGGTCAGGGTTGCAGGGGACGGAAGCTACCCTAGTCAAAACTAAGATGATCGTAAAGAGGTTAGTTAATTAATTGCCGAAGGCCAAAATAAAAGGCTCTACTCCAGTTTATGAGTTCAATCGAACTTTAGGAGTTCAATCAAAAAATTGGATTTTCTTTGTGTTTTAAAGTCAGGATATGGTTCCGCAGCAGTTCTTCAAGTTCGGGACCTAACTGATTATTTTAATAAAGGGAAAGAAAAAGTTTGCTTTGTTAAAGTAGAAATGGATAATTCTGATTATTCAATTTTCCCAGCAATCTATTAGAAATGATGAAAATGAATTTCAGTGTAATTTAAAATTTGTTAAAATTTCCTTACATCCATGATATAAAGTGTCATGGTATTTTCGGTAAAGCTGACGTTCAATCCAAAAATAGTTCTTCCAACTTCAAAAGAAATTTTTAGATCTAATTAATGTTATCAAAAAACTACGGTATTTATTCTCATCAGGCTCTCCATGCATCAGCCTTATATAAAATTCTGATGCCTCAGGCTTAACCATAAAAATAAATTTATGATGAACTTCGGAAGCCGCTTCTTTTGTTTCAAATGAATATGGCATTTGAATTATATGTTTAAAAATACCAGCCAACTTAAAAATACAACAATAGTTTAATAATATCATCCCCGGTTAATTATGTAAAGGTGTGAGTAGTGATGCGTAAGCCGTATACCCTGCTTTTAGCTTTAGCACTATATAATATCAAGAAACAAACAAGATTTGTTACTTGACGTCAAATGAATAATAAATCTAAAAAATCTAAATAATTATCTAGAACATATCTAATATGTAGGAACTCGGGCTCTTTTATTTTATAGTTTAAAAATCTAATGAAGTTCCTACGCTTATGCATATTTTTCAGGAAAACTTGGTGCCAACATTTTTAAATTTTATTATAATTAAACACAGTATACTGCCCGACAATTTAAATCATTTACCCTGAATTATAATGCCACAAGCTTTCGGGCTTTAATTTAAATAAATATTTCCCTTTAACATATCATTACCTCGTTGAATTCTTTGATCTTAAGTTGATTAATATACACAGGTGTAAATATTGCAAAATCACCAGATATATCAATATAAACTTCTGATTCATTAAAGAAATTTACTTCCCACCATTTCTCGGGCCAAAATTTGTGTAAAAAATGTTCATTTAGATCAATTAAAATAGATGCCCAAACATAATAGTTGGTTAAACGTATTTTCACGTCTAATCTCGATCCAGTGTTCATAAAATTTTTGTGCATTTTTTTAGTAAAATTTTTGACATGAAACTATAATACATAGAATTAGGTAATGTTTTGGTTTATCAGGAATGTTGACTGGGAAAATTTTTATAGAGAAAGTTCTGAGATTCAAATAATTTAATAATCAAATTTTTTGTTAATTATACATTATACGCACGCAAATTTAGTTCCACTGAATTTGAAATATAATATAAATTTTCAGAAATTTCGCTGCGGCGCTTAAATTATTAAAGAATTTTAACGCAAATTTTAGTTCGACTGCTATCAAGTGATTAGGAGGGATATGAGTAGAGTTAAGCGGTATCGGGATCGGGATTTGGACTGGAGATCCCGATCCCGGTCCCGATCCCGAATCGGGACCGGGATTAAAAACTCGGGATCGGGATTTACTAAAAAAAAATTTTCAAAATTTTTAAATTTTTATTTTCTTCACATACGACTCAGTATAATTCTAAAATTGTCACTGCGGTGCTAAAATATTGAGTTTAAGTATCATAGGCAATATTTTTTAATTTTGGAAGACCAAGGGCATTCAATTCTAAACGTTCAAGTCTATACAATTAAGCGCGTTACGTTCAAATGGGGACGATTAAGAATTGAGATTGAGCCTTCTATACTCCAAATCCACGGATACACCTCTACCTCTCAATCCCTCTTGATCCCTCGATATCACACCAAATCACTCAATATTTCTTAAAGTTGTAAAGACAGCTTTGTTCATTTTTGCGGCGACGCAGGCGAAAATTTTGAGAATTCAAGATGTCAAGAAGCCAAATCTCTTCCATTTTCTGCGCCGCAGGCGAAAATTTTGAGAATTTTGGACGTCAAGAGGCCAAATCTCTTCCATTTTCTGCGCCGCAGGCGAAAATTTTTCTCACTTTCACGCCTGCACTCTTCTGTTAACTTTATTTCACAGACTTCTAGTCAATTTATAAAATCGGGATTTGCATCGGGATTTGATGCACATCCCGACCCCGGATCCCGGCTCGGGATTGAGATTGGCCGGGATCGGGATCGGGATATATATTTCGGGAGCGGGATCAGAAAAATCGGGATCGGGATTTGAAAAACCCGGGATAATCCCGCCCGATCCCGACCGGGATCCCGATCCCGCTCAACCCTAGATATGAGTGACAGGGTATCAGGAATATGTATATCAGGAATAACACCCCATGGTATTTAAATTTTTGATTTTAAATTTAAAATTTACCAAAGTACTGTTAATTATAATTAAATCTTCATTTAATTTGATTTCAATAAATGTTTCGTTTTCCTTTAGCAACAAAAATTTTCCACATTTCCCTTCATATCCAGTCCACATTCCAAACTCGACAATTGTATCTGTTTCGTTAATTTTTCCTAATTTGTGCAGACTTTGGTCAGTTTTCCGTACAAAGCAGTCTTTGTTCTTGAAATTTTCTTGTCTTATAGATTTTTTAGGCACAGCTGTGGAGGGTGTCGTTGGTTTTTTGAACTAAATATATTATTGATAATTTACTAAATCAATTTAATATTCAAGATATGTAGTTGGCAAATGAACTTATTGTGCATATTTCTAAAAATCTCGTGAAATTTCATCTCGAGATGAACAATAATGAAAATAGGAAAATAATGTTAGTACCAATAATATTTTTCAAAATATCGGGTTTCAAATTTTTGGAATTTTCAGAACTCCGCACCCACAATTCAGGGATCACATAAATCGCATAAGAAATTTGAGCATACTCTCCGAAAATTTTTGGAGCCCAACCTTCGAATGTTGTGACTTATAGGGTGTTTTTGTTGGCTGGACCGATTTTGACAAATGAGGTGTCATTCGAAAGAGCTCGCCGAGCTGAGTCGATCCCGCGGGGGAAGAAGTCGATCCGACAATCAGGGACCGAGTTACAGACCCCTGAAGTTTGAAAAAGAGAAGGGGGGAGTAAGCTCATTTTGGGGTAAAAAATTCGAAAATGCAAATAATAGCTCAATGACACCAAAATCTGCTCGATACCTTGATTCTGAGCCAAGATAAACAGGTTCAAAATGGTCAACATAAACCTATGGGGCGTAGGCGAGGCGCTTGTGCGAAACCCCGCGCTTCGCGCGGGGTTTCGCTGCACGCGCCTCGCGGGGCGTCAACGGTCGCTGGGTCTGGGTCAGTAACATAATCCTATTCCTATCATCGATGAGTTGGGCATACTTGGCTTCCTCCGCAGCACCAAAAACTCCACGGGCGCCTTAGGTAAGGAGCTAAAAGAAACGATCATAACTTTGTCCAATCAAATTCGGATTTCGGTGATTTTGGTGTCATTCGACTCAGCTCGACGAACCGAGTCGAATGAGCTATTATTTGCATTTTCGAATTTTTTACCCCAAAATGAGCTTACACCCCCCTCCTCTTTTTCAAACTTCAGGGGTCTGTAACTCGGTCCCTGATTGTCGGATCGACTTCTTCCCTCGCGGGATCGACTCAGCTCGGCGAGCTCTTTCGAATGACACCTCATTTGTCGAAATCGGTCCAGCCAACAAAAACCCCCTATAAGTCACAATACCCCAACCTTCCATAGACCAAATTTCCTTATATTATGTGAAGAAATGGCTTTAATTTAATTTAAAAAAATTTTTTTTACCCAAGCATAAATTCCACAAGCACAACCTCTATAGACAAAAAAATTCAATGTTTTTTGCAAAATTGATGGTAGTAAATCCAATCCGAGAGACCAAATCCCAGTATATTTATGCATGTATGCTCCTTTTTCTATATTATTCATAAATTCATTCATAATATCATTATCTTTGCCAAGAATAACTTTACCTATTTTTAAAATTATAATTATATGTATTATCTCATAACTTAACATTTTCTGGTACTACCTATAATTCAAATAACTTTTCCTAAACATGATTCGGTTAATTTTTCTCCAAAAAATATAAATTGACAGATATGAAACGTTCAAAAACATGACCTATTTTTAACAAGTATTACATCTTAACTATCCCAGTACAATTATAAATTTAAAAAGCTTTTTTATTCTTGGCAAGTTTATTCGAATTAGATCTGGGCAGAAATAACTATTTTCTCTCAAAGAAACAAAAAGTAACATCATTTTCCCTTGATAATTTTGATTACTCTAGTAGCTCCTTGATATCCTCGATTAAAGGCTAAGAAGAGCGTTACTCTAATTACATTATTTAATTTTAAAAAATTACACACCTCCAATATTATTTTTTATATAAACACGTGTGACGAGGTCAGATTTGTTACCAAATTCAATATTGAAATCTTCGGCGTGATGTATTGTATAACTAAAAATATAAAATGATGAATTAAATTTTGGTTATACTTAGAGAAATTTCAGTTTTTTAGCAATCCGATTCTGATTTTTCTTTTCAGTTTTACCAAAAATAATTTTTACTTATGTAGATTAATAAATGATTTTAAAAAGCGAAACACCACAAGTATATAAGATCGCCGAGAAACTAAAGGAGCATACATATGCCTATGTGTCGTAAGTCTTATTAATCAGCTAATATTCCTTAAAATCCACATATATTTTCAACTATTTCTCATTTCTCGGCGTCGAGGAAAAATCATATCAGTGTCTTTATCGTTAAAAATGTGGCAAAATAGTCTAGCTTCAGATATTAGATTCGAACGTAATTTTATTTAATTCACTTTTCTTTTAGTAATACAATATGTAGATAGGTACTACAAAATTCTCGAAGCAAAAGCTTAGAATATTGCTCCAGATAATTTCTCGAGGTTGCAACATTTATGCCGTTTTCAAATCGTGTCAGGTGTGTGCTATTTCGGCTTTTGCGAATTTTTCCTTTTAATGTTTCGTCTTCGCATTTCGTTTTTCGCTTTTTACAATCTGCTTCTGCACTCTTGGACGGTGTATGTTATTCATAAAATACCTTTGGTTACTAATGGACAAAGAAATCGTCGTAACAAAGATGTTATTTTCCAAATTATCGGGATCAGGTGAGTAATCTGTTTTTAGCATAATGCCGTGCCATATTGTTGAAGCAGGCTTTCCCAAATCACATAAATGTCTGTTTTTTTTCTTATTACAAAATTCTTCTCGTTTTATACCACATTGTTGAGTGACATAATTCTTTAAAATAAAAAATTTTGGTACACTGTGGTCCGTCACATTTTCCTATCCTCTTTTCATTAAAGAGAATTCGGTAAATTTTTAAAGCAGTTTGGTAAGAATGTACTTAAATTGACATGATACTATGACTCGGTGATTCAAATTTTAGTCTGATTTTTACTATTCTCTGAAAGACAATTTTCCGTCTTTAGAGTCACATCTCGTCTATTTTTACGCTTTCTAATAATTATTCTAAAATTCTAAACTATGAAGAATTTATTCCCTCACCGGATCCGATTCACGAAAACGATGGGGAATTGATGCAATAAGACCATTTGATGTGTTATTGCCGACTAATTGACTTGGGTAGCAAATTAGTAAGCTTAAAAATATAGAAGTAAATAAATTTGTTCGCAAATAATTTAATATACTTATCGCAAGTAAAACCGGTGGTCCTCTTGAAGATTATGCCGTAGGAGCCATGATTTTTCTGGCCGGGTCGAAGCATACATTGGTCAGAATTTAAATACGGGATTTCATGGTGTGTTTTGATCATGTCCGTGAGAAAAATACTAAAAAGTAATAAAATATTTTAATGAATTTTAGATGGATTTATAATTCATCATCAATGCGAACCGAAAAAACTCTTTAAAACAATTTAATTAAAGTACCGTATTTACTCGATTAATTCCCCTGTGTAATTATTGTTTTAACCCATCCTTGGTTGGAAATTAATCGAGGGAGGGGAATTATTCAAGGAATGGGAATTAATCGAGTAATTAAAGTCTTAATTTATCATTTAACTCCATTCGGTAAGGAGAGGTCAGCGGTGTCATGAGTTGAGGAAGGAAGTCGGATGGTTTTCAAAATTTTTTGCGGATCGGGGTTGGGTCGAAAAAAGTCAGCGGGATCGGGTAAGTAAAAATTTGAATTCAGCTTAAATCTAGGAAAAATGCAATTTATCTTCAATATCACCGATTTAGATGTTAAGTTAAATACCAAGAAATTTGGTGAGGTTAAGAGAATATGAGGGATTTTCGGGTTCCTTGCCAAAAAAAGTCAGCTGTTTGATCGAATGGAAAAATTTTTAGAATTAATTATGCATACAGGCCGTTATTATATCCTTCATTATCATCTCCAGCAATCTTAACATCAAGTTGTAAAATTAATAAAATAAATATAATTATTTTATTAATAATTTTAATCATTTTTCTTTAAGTTAACTGAAAGAATATAATTGAATATTTTATTAATTTTTAACTAAATAAAAAGTATAAATGATAATTAATTGTAAATTTATTTAGTTTTTAAATAAGCTAAAATGAGTAATTTAATGAAGTTATCTGTGAAAAAATATTTATTTATATGTACATACATATATTTGCTTTACAATAATTTATTAAAACCGTTAATACACCCACATAAATTAAATATTATAGCTTTCTAATTAATCTTTCTCAAACAGGGTGGTCTATTACTAATTTATGTATGTTCAAAAATTTAAAAGTAGCTTTAAGAATAATTGGCTTTATATGAAATATGTAAGTGCCGCTATCATATTTTTCCGTAAATTTCCCTTACTCCTTGAACTTGTCAATTTCCTTAGCTTTTTCTTATTGTATTTCATAATTAAAGCCCCATGGGGCTCTATTTTTCAGCTATCCTCCAAAGTGGGACGTTATTTTAGGGCGGCCTTTAATTTAAAATATTTGACTGATTAGGGCGGCTTTATATTCTAGTAAATGCATGCATTATAATTTTTTGAAAAGTTTAATAGGTAGTAGGTAGACCACGTTTGGGATGCTTCCGTTTCTCGAATTTTTACTCTCGCCCTAATAAATGGACAAATAAGTCAGTAAGAGAGAATATGCTAGCGGAATAAGAATATAGATAAAATTAGAGTTGGGAAACTAATGTACCGCACGAATATAAACTTAAAAGCTGGTACTGTTCTTTTAACTCATCATTTCGATCTATCACACTCCACTCAGCACTTTTGTAAGAATACATAGAAAAAAGTATTTTTATAACGTAAAAATTATTATATTAAGGATTATATTAATTCACAAATATGCTCAGAACGTAAAGTTTCTCTAGAAAAAAAACTTTTTATATTATTTAAAATCGCATTCTATTCGCTTCGACAATAACGGTAAATAAGTTTCATAATTCAACCAGCGTTCGGCGCGAATTGCTGAGTAGTTTTAATAACTTTTGGGTATAAAGGCTGACTCCAGCGTTATTACAACCGATTTAAATTAATTTGGATCAATTTCCCACTATTTGAAAACTTCAGACTCAAATGTCCGTTCTCAGACTCAAGTGACACCTTCGAAAATATTTTCATTCAATTCCTCATTCAATTCCCTATCGAATGACACCTCAACCATCTTTCTACGACTAATACTTCAAAAGTTATAAATTTTTGAATTTAAGTCATAGAAAAACATGCGGGCCTTCGGCCCGCATGTTTTCTGCAATTCGTTCCGAGTTAAAAAAGTAATTTTAATTTCTGGCGGTTGCCTCCGGCAACGCGTTCTCTGCAACGCGTTTCGAAATTTAAAAAAAATTATTAATTCTGGCGGTTGCCTCCGGCAACGCGTTTTATGCAACGCGTTACGATATTTTACAAAAATAATTTTAAATTCTGGCGGTTGCCTCCGGCAACGCGTTTTCTACAACGCGTTCCGTATTTTTTAAAAAATATTTTTATTTTCTGGCGGTTGCCTCCGGCAACGCGTTTTCTGCAACGCGTTCCGGCAATTTAAAAAAAATTTTTTTATTCTGGCGGTTGCCTCCGGCAACGCGTTTTCTGCAATGCGTTCCGAATTTTTAAAAAATAATTTTAAATTCTGGCGGTTGCCTCCGGCAACGCGTTTTCTGCAACGCGTTCCGTATTTTTTAAAAAATATTTTTATTTTCTGGCGGTTGCCTCCGGCAACGCGTTTTCTGCAATGCGTTCCGAATTTTTAAAAAATAATTTTAAATTCTGGCGGTTGCCTCCGGCAACGCGTTTTCTGCAACGCGTTCCGTATTTTTTAAAAAATATTTTTATTTTCTGGCGGTTGCCTCCGGCAACGCGTTTTCTGCAATGCGTTCCGAATTTTTAAAAAATAATTTTAAATTCTGGCGGTTGCCTCCGGCAACGCGTTTTCTGCAACGCGTTCCGTATTTTTTAAAAAATATTTTTATTTTCTGGCGGTTGCCTCCGGCAACGCGTTTTCTGCAACGCGTTCCGTATTTTTTAAAAAATATTTTTATTTTCTGGCGGTTGCCTCCGGCAACGCGTTTTCTGCAACGCGTTCCGTATTTTTTAAAAAATATTTTTATTTTCTGGCGGTTGCCTCCGGCAACGCGTTTTCTGCAACGCGTTCCGGATTTTTAAAAATAATTTTTAATTCTGGCGGTTGCTTTCTGCGACGCGTTTTAAATTTTTTAAATTAGATTAAACGTAAAATTAAATTATAAATTAATTGCCTCATTTTTATAAAAATTTTGTGTCACAGACTGAAAGTAATAAATGAGACTCAAGTGTCCTTTATATTAAAAACTTATTTTCTAATATTTCCATTAATTTTTATAATTTTTAAAATTCATTTCCACTGATTTTAATCTTCAGACTCAAATATCCCATCCTCAGACTCAAGTGACCCCTTCAAAAATATTTATAAAAAATTCGCCTGATTTTTCCATGTCGAATGACACCTTAATCATATTTTTCTGACAATTACTTCAAAAGTTACAAAATACGTCTCACCGTTGCTTAACTTTCCAGATCGGACGGTCTAGATCGTCAAATTTAAAAATTTTTTCCCGAAATTTTAATTTCTTAAAAAATTCATAACTCGGTCCAAAAAACTCATTTTAACATAAAACATAGCTTATTCGATGCAGAATTTAATTCTCTATCTTTCATCTCCCAACACTTTTTTTCTAACTCCAAAACAAAATATAGTTAAGGTCACTTTAATACAACATCCTCTAAAATGCACTTTTTACTCCATATCTTTTTTTCTGTTAATCCAATCAACTTGAAACCAACTTTTTTCTTAAGAAACCCATCACGCTCTAAAACTTTTCTCCCAACGACTTTTTCCTATCTCGTCGATAAACACCTTAAATCCAAAGTTACCACTTTGACATAAAAGCTTGTAAACAGCATATCTACCCTTAAAGTTGTCAGAACGACTTCAACTCTTTTTCTATCATATTCGAAATATGCTCTAGATGATACCTTGTAACTGACTCAACATTGCCCGACTTCGTCTTCATGTTCAAATTACACTTCAAAGTTTCGAAAAAACACGTTTTTTCAAAATATCTAAAAAACTCGCCCCTTTCCCGCAACTTTTCGGATTTTTCCTGAAAACTACATTGAATTTCCCATCTATAGCTTTTTTCCCCACCCCCGTATCTTTTTTCAAAACCCCGGGGGACTTTTTTTTAGCTGACTGCCCTTTTACTATTATATATAGATAACTAGCTATGGGTTTACCACTGATGGCGGCGGATAGCTGGGAGCATTTGGTTACGACACTTTAGTTTTAAATTTTGCTCTGCCCGTTGGAAAGCCTAACGGCTTTGGGGGCGCGCTTCGCGCGCCGCTAGCGATTTTTTTTGCCTGGAACAAAAGATTAGCCTTCAGTTGGGACTCATCCATCCATTTAGAGTCACTTCGGGCCTTCGGTCCTCGTCTTCCCCTAATTTTCCCTCGATTGGACTCATCCTTCCACTTAGAGTCACTTCGGGCCTTCGGCCCTCGTCTTCCTCGCGATTGGACTCATCCTTTCAATTAGAATCACTTCGGGCCTTCGGCCCTCGCCTTCCCTTTTAGATGGGTGTCAGCTCGGGCCTTCGGCCCTCGCCCTCCCTTTTAGATGGGTGTCAGCTCGGGCCTTCGGCCCTCTCTTTTAGATGGGTGTCAGCTCGGGCCTTCGGCCCTCGCCCTACCTTTTAGATGGGTGTCAGCTCGGGCCTTCGGCCCTCGCCCTCCCTTTTAGATGGGTGTCAGCTCGGGCCTTCGGCCCTCGCCCTTCCTTTTAGATGTGTGTCAGTTCGGGCCTTCGGCCCTCGCCCTCCCTTTTAGATGGGTGTCAGCTCGGGCCTTCGGCCCTCGCCCTCTTTTTTATATAAGTGTCAGCTCGGGACTTCGGCCCTCGCCCTCTCTTTTAGATGGATGTCAGCTCGGGCCTTCGGCCCTCGACCTCTCTTTTAGATGTGTGTCAGCTCGGGCCTTCGGCCCTCGCCTTCCCTTTTAGATGGGTGTCAGCTCGGGCCTTCGGCCCTCGCCCTCCCTTTTAGATGGGTGTCAGCTCGGGCCTTCGGCCTCGCCCTCTCTTTTAGATGGGTGTCAGCTCGGGCCTTCGGCCCTCGCCCTCTCTTTTAGATGGGTGTCAGCTCGGGCCTTCGGCCCTCGCCCTCTCTTTTAGATGGGTGTCAGCTCGGGCCTTCGGCCCTCGCCCTTTCACTTAGAGTCACTTCGGACTCATGCTTTCACTTAGAGTCACTTCGGACTCATCCTTCCATATAGACCCTTGTCTTTCTTTTATTCGGACTCATCCTTTCACTTAGAGTCACTTCGGACTCATCCTTCCACATAGACCCTTGTCTTTCTTTTATTCGGACTCATCCTTTCACTTAGAATCACTTCGGACTCATCCTTTCACTTAGAGTCACTTCGGACTCATCCTTCCATATAGACCCTTGTCTTTCTTTTATTCGGACTCATCCTTTCACTTAGAGTCACTTCGGACTCATCCTTCCACATAGACCCTTGTCTTTCTTTTATTCGGACTCATCCTTTCACTTAGAGTCACTTTGGACTCATCCTTCCACATAGACCCGTCTTTCCTTTATTCGGACTCATCCTTCCACTTAGAGTCACGTCGGGCCTTCGGCCCTCGTCTTCCTCTCGATTGGATTCACCCTTTCAATTAGAGTCACTTCGGGCCTTCGGCCCTCGGCTTCTCCTCGATTGGACTCATCCTTTCAAGAAAAACAAAATTTCGAAGCAGAAACTGCTTCACAAAGCATCTCTGCTTCGGATCCATAACAGGATCCAGCTTATCCCCCCATTAAATTTCCCCCAATATACAAAATTCACCCCTAAGTTCTTCTACGGTTTGCCCCCCATAGTCAGAGACGGAGAAAAATTTCTCCTCTCTTCCTTACATTTGACCTGTCAATCATTTTTCCTCTCTCCCTCCCATCATTCTCCGGGTACTGTACTCAGCCCCACAAATTTTCGAAGCTCTGTACATTCGTCAAAATGTACCGAAAAATTTTGAAAAAAATATTTTTATACCCAGCTCAATAAGAGCTTTCGAATGATATCTCATTTGCCATATCTTTTTTGATTTTTAAAATTAAAATTTTTTGGCCGGAAATTTCTGCCTGAAAAATTCACTAAAATTTTCAAAAAATCATATCTCACCTAAAGTATTCCTTTTTTAAAGATTTTAAAATCTTTTCAGGTGCAGAAAAATCTGCTTTATCCAGGAAAAATTACTTCGGTCCGAACCGCCGGCAAAAATCCCGAAAAAATTTCGAAAAACCGAAAAATTTTGGGTTTTTCGAAATTAGACCCCTACACCTCCAATTTCGAATTTTTTCGAAATTTTTTTGGCTCAAAAAATTTCTAATTTTTTACTCTATTTTATAAATCAAACCCCATTCCATTCCGGAAATCCAATAAAAAGTTATTCCAAATTTAAAAATCCCTCATATCCCACAAAAGGGGTACCCCTTTTGAAAAATTCGAGGGGTCAAAAATTTTCAAATTTTGACCCAAAAATATCCTATATGGTACTCTTACACCCGCTGAATCCAAATCAGGTGTCAGAAAAATTTTTAAAAAATTTGCAAAAAAGTTATAGCCCAAAAAAGTTTCGCGACATTTGCGAACATTGGCCATAACTTTTTGAGACTCAACCGGACCCCCGACATATTATACCTTTTTGGGACCGCCAGGGGACGCTCTATAACATAGGATATCAAAAAAACCTGAAACGACAAATTTTACAATTGGAGCCATCCTTCCCTATTTTACATCGGGCCATTTTGAACGGGGTTGGGACAAAATTTTCGAACTTTGACCCAAAAAATATCCTATATGGTACTCTGGCATGCGCTGAATCCATTTCCGGTCTCAGAAAAATTTTAAAAAATTTCGCAACAAAGTTATAGCCAAAAAAAGTTTCGCGACATTTGCGAACATTGGCCATAACTTTTTCAGACTCAAATGGACCCCCAACATATTATACCTTTTTCGGACCGTCAGGGGACGCTCTATAACATAGGATATCGAAATCAAGTTTCAATTCACTTTTCGCGATTGGAGCCACCCTTCCCAATTTTACATGCCCGAATTTTGAACCTTTAAATTACTGTAACTCGGTCCAAAGTGGTCCGAAAAATTTGAACTAAAATTCCCCGAACTCAGCTCACTGAGAGCTTTCATTTGAGCTATTACACGTGAATTGTCGATGAGTTTCGAAAATTTCGACTTTACCGACAGGGGGGGATTTTCACCGAAATCCGGATTTTTGCGCACCAATAAGTCCCTTCAAATTGGAATTTCGACTTCGAATTTTTTGCATTTGACATCTCCATTAAATGCTTCAGTGCCCTCCCAGCGGAACTTTTCCGCTAACTCCACTCATAAAAAAGATAGCCCCGGTACCTATAAAATTTAGGTACCAGGGGGGTTCCTCTGAAACTTCGACATAATTTTCCTAGATGCGCCATAAAAAGTTGTAGGACTAATGTACAACTCAAAAAAATTCATTAGCAAACCTTAATCAGATCTGAGTTTTTTTACCCATTTCCCAGCAAAATGATTGGCGTCCACCCCAGAAAAAACCAATACTTTTATAGGAATATATAAACTAGCTATGGGTTACGTATGCGATGGCGGTAACTTACGTATGCAATTCCTATTAGGATACTTTAGGTTTAATAGCATTCTGCCCGTTGGAAAGCCTAACGGCTTTGGGGCGCGCTTCGCGCGCTGCTAGAATTTTTGAATGCCTGGAAAGAAAGATTACGCTTTGCCTTTCATTGCTTCGGCCTTCGGCCCTCGCCCTCCATCGCTTCGGCCTTCCCCGGTCTCGTCTTCTACTTAGGCACTCGTCTTCCCCTCGACCGGCGGGCCTTCGGCCTCGGAGGATCTATGCTCTACCTTTACAATTGCTCTGCCTTTTAGATGGAATGAAAGCTCGGGCCTTCGGCCCTCGCCAACCGGCGGGCCTTCGGCCCGCCGGTTCCTTGGCCTTCGGCCTCGGAGAATCTATGCTCTACCTTTGACAATTGCTCTGCCTTTTAGATGTAATGAAAGCTCGGGCCTTCGGCCATCGCCAACCGGCGGGCCTTCGGCCCGCCGGTTCCTCGGCCTTCGGCCTCGGAGGATCTATGCTTTGCCTTTGACAATTGCTCTGACTTTTAGATGTAATGAAAGCTCGGGCCTTCGGCCCTCGCCAACCGGCGGGCCTTCGGCCCGCCGGTTCCTCGGCCTTCGGCCTCGGAGGATTTATGCTCTGCCTTTGACTATTGCTCTGCCTTTTAGATGTAATGAAAGCTCGGGCCTTCGGCCCTCGCCTACTCCTCGGCCTTCGGCCTCGGAGGATCTATGCTCTGCTTTTGACTATTGCTCTGCCTTTTAGATGTAATGAAAGCTCGGGCCTTCGGCCCTCGCCAACTCGTCTTCCCCCCATTGGGACTCATCCTTCCACTTAGAGTCACTTCGGGCCTTCGGCCCTCGTCTTCCTTTCGATTGGGCTCCTCCTCCCACTTAGAGTCACTTGCTCTGCCTTTTAGATGTAATGAAAGCTCGGGCCTTCGGCCCTCGCCAACCTGCGGGCCTTCGGCCCGCCAACTCCTCGGCCTTCGGCCTCGGAGGATCGATGCTCTGCCTTTAACAATTGCTCTGCCTTTTAGATGTAATGAAAGCTCGGGCCTTCGGCCCTCGCCAAACTCCTCGGCCCCGTTGGGACTCATCCTTTCAATTAGAGTCACTTCGGGCCTTCGGCCCTCGTCTTTCTCTCGATTGGACTCACCCTTCCACTCGATTGGACTCACCCTTCGGCTCCCGGCCTTCGGCCGGGAGCTTTAATTTTTTCTAAAAAAATCCCTTTAGAAAAATTCGAGGGAACAAAATTTTCGGATTTTGACCCATAAAACGTCCCATATGGTACTCTGACATGCGCTGAGTCCAAATCCGGTGTAAGAAAAATTTTAAAAAATTCCCCCTGGACGTTAGAGTCAAAAAAAGTTTCGCGACATTTGCGAACATTGGCCATAACTTTTTCAGACTCAAGTGGACCCCCGACATATTATACCTTTTTCGGACCGCCAGGGGACGCTCTTTAAGATAGGATATCGAAAACGCGTTTTAATTCACTTTTAAGAATTGGAGCCACCGTTCCCAATTTTACATAAAAATATCTTGAAACTTTGGGCTACTGTAACTTGGTCCAAGGTGGTCCGAAAAATTTAAACTAAATTTATCCAGACTCAGCTCTTCGAGAGCTTTCATTTGACATATCACACGTGAATTGTCGATTAGTTTCGTAAATTTCGAAATTTGCGAAACTGGGATTTTGGGATATTTGCGCAGGCATAAGTACCCTTCAAATCCGAATTTTGACTTCGGGTTTTTTGCTATTAATATCCTCTAATACCAACGTGCGTGCCTCCCAGCAGAAGTTTTTCAATATCTTCCCCCACTCCCGAGATACCCCGGGTACCTATACAATTTAGGTACCATGGGGCAATTATTTTGAAACTTCCTTATTTTTCCCAAATGCCCCATCATATGGGACAACGAATGCAAAAAGATTCAGACCCCTAACTCAATCCGGTAAAGGGTTAGAATTTTTCAGCCTGGGGGCAAAATTTTTGCGCAGGCATAAGTACCCTCCAAGTTGGGATTTCGACTTCGAGTTTTTTCCCGTTTATATCCTCATATCCCCACTTGCGTGCCTCCCAGCAGAAGTTTTTCGCTATCCCCAACCGTTCCGGAGATAGCCCCGGCACCTAAGCGATTTAGGTACCATGGGGTAATTATTTTGACTTTTCGATAATTTTCCCAAATAGCCCGTCAAAAGTACCCCCCAAGATGTACAACTTTCAGAAGGCTCCCGGCCTTCGGCCGGGAGCTTTAATTTTTTCTAAAAAAATCCCTTTAGAAAAATTCGAGGGAACAAAATTTTCGGATTTTGACCCATAAAACGTCCCATATGGTACTCTGACATGCGCTGAGTCCAAATCCGGTGTAAGAAAAATTTTAAAAAATTCCCCCTGGACGTTAGAGTCAAAAAAAGTTTCGCGACATTTGCGAACATTGGCCATAACTTTTTCAGACTCAAGTGGACCCCCGACATATTATACCTTTTTCGGACCGCCAGGGGACGCTCTTTAAGATAGGATATCGAAAACGCGTTTTAATTCACTTTTAAGAATTGGAGCCACCGTTCCCAATTTTACATAAAAATATCTTGAAACTTTGGGCTACTGTAACTTGGTCCAAGGTGGTCCGAAAAATTTAAACTAAATTTATCCAGACTCAGCTCTTCGAGAGCTTTCATTTGACATATCACACGTGAATTGTCGATTAGTTTCGTAAATTTCGAAATTTGCGAAACTGGGATTTTGGGATATTTGCGCAGGCATAAGTACCCTTCAAATCCGAATTTTGACTTCGGGTTTTTTGCTATTAATATCCTCTAATACCAACGTGCGTGCCTCCCAGCAGAAGTTTTTCAATATCTTCCCCCACTCCCGAGATACCCCGGGTACCTATACAATTTAGGTACCATGGGGCAATTATTTTGACAAATCCCTATTTTTCCCAAATGCCCCATCATATTAGACACCCGAATGCAAAACTTTCAGACCCCTAACTCAATCCGGTAAAGGGTTATAATTTTTCAGCCTGGGGGCAAAATTTTTGCGCAGGCATAAGTACCCTCCAAGTTGGGATTTCGACTTCGAGTTTTTTCCCGTTTATATCCTCATATCCCCACTTGCGTGCCTCCCAGCAGAAGTTTTTCGCTATCCCCAACCGTTCCGGAGATAGCCCCGGCACCTAAGCGATTTAGGTACCATGGGGTAATTATTTTGACTTTTCGATAATTTTCCCAAATAGCCCGTCAAAAGTACCCCCCAAGATGTACAACTTTCAGAAGGCTCCCGGCCTTCGGCCGGGAGCTTTAATTTTTTCTAAAAAAATACTCTCATAATTATAGGTATATAGTAACTAGTGGAGGCCTATCAGGTGCAGGCGGTAAATAGCTGGGAGGGTTTAGTTACAGTACTCTATATTAATTTATTTCTGGGCGTTGAAAGCCTTCGGCTTTGGGGGCTCGCTTCGCTCGCCGCTAGAAATTTTTACTGTCTACATTTATTATTTCTCTTCTTTTTATTTAATAATTTATTTTACAGTTTGCAGATGATGGATAGAGACGCATAAACATATTTCTCTTCTTATAAGTGGATGTTAGCTCGGGCCTTCGGCCCTCGCTTCTCAAAATTTTTTAGAAGCAAAACTTTGCTTCAAGTTTAAGTGGATGTCAGCTCGGGCCTTCGGCCCTCGCTTCTCAAAATTTTTCAGAAGCAAAACTTTGCTTCAAGTTTAAGTGGATGTCAGCTCGGGCCTTCGGCCCTCGCTTCTCAAAATTTTTCAGAAGCAAAACTTTGCTTCAAGTTTTAAGTGGATGTCAGCTCGGGCCTTCGGCCCTCGCTTCTCAAAATTTTCAGAAGCAAAACTTTGCTTCAAGTTTTAAGTGGATGTCAGCTCGGGCCTTCGGCCCTCGCTACTCAAAATTTTTCAGAAGCAAAACTTTGCTTCAAGTTTTAAGTGGATGTCAGCTCGGGCCTTCGGCCCTCGCATCTCAAAATTTTTCAGAAGCAAAACTTTGCTTCAAGTTTTAAGTGGATGTCAGCTCGGGCCTTCGGCCCTCGCTTCTCAAAATTTTTTAGAAGCAAAACTTTGCTTCAAGTTTAAGTGGATGTCAGCTCGGGCCTTCGGCCCTCGCAACTCAAAATTTTTTAGAAGCTTTCAAAATTTTTTAGAAGAATTTTTCAGAAGCAAAACTTTGCTTCAAGTTTAAGTGGATGTCAGCTCGGGCCTTCGGCCCTCGCATCTCAAAATTTTTTAGAAGCAAAACTTTGCTTCAAGTTTAAGTGGATGTCAGCTCGGGCCTTCGGCCCTCGCTTTTTAAAATTTTTCAGAAGCAAAACTTTGCTTCAAGTTTAAGTGGATGTCAGCTCGGGCCTTCGGCCCTCGCATCTCAAAATTTTTAAGAAGCAAAACTTTGCTTCAAGTTTTAAGTGGATGTCAGCTCGGGCCTTCGGCCCTCGCTTCTCAAAATTTTTTAGAAGCAAAACTTTGCTTCAAGTTTAAGTGGATGTCAGCTCGGGCCTTCGGCCCTCGCAACTCAAAATTTTTTAGAAGCTTTCAAAATTTTTTAGAAGAATTTTTCAGAAGCAAAACTTTGCTTCAAGTTTAAGTGGATGTCAGCTCGGGCCTTCGGCCCTCGCATCTCAAAATTTTTTAGAAGCAAAACTTTGCTTCAAGTTTAAGTGGATGTCAGCTCGGGCCTTCGGCCCTCGCTTTTTAAAATTTTTCAGAAGCAAAACTTTGCTTCAAGTTTATGTGGATGTCAGCTCGGGCCTTCGGCCCTCGCTTTTTAAAATTTTTCAGAAGCAAAACTTTGCTTCAAGTTTAAGTGGATGTCAGCTCGGGCCTTCGGCCCTCGCTTCTCAAAATTTTTCAGAAGCAAAACTTTGCTTCAAGTTTAAGTGGATGTCAGCTCGGGCCTTCGGCCCTCGCTTCTCAAAATTTTTCAGAAGCAAAACTTTGCTTCAAGTTTAAGTGGATGTCAGCTCGGGCCTTCGGCCCTCGCTTTTTAAAATTTTTCAGAAGCAAAACTTTGCTTCAAGTTTAAGTGGATGTCAGCTCGGGCCTTCGGCCCTCGCTTTTTAAAATTTTTCAGAAGCAAAACTTTGCTTCAACTTTAAGTGGATGTCAGCTCGGGCCTTCGGCCCTCGCTTTTTAAAAAATCTTTGAAGCAAAACTTTGCTTCAACTTTAAGTGGATGTCAGCTCGGGCCTTCGGCCCTCGCTTCTCAAAATTTTTCAAAGCAAAACTTTGCTTCAAGTTTTAGTGGATGTCAGCTCGGGCCTTCGGCCCTCGCTTTTTAAAATTTTTCAGAAGCAAAACTTTGCTTCAACTTTAAGTGGATGTTAGCTCGGGCCTTCGGCCCTCGCTTTTTAAAAAATCTTTGAAGCAAAACTTTGCTTCAACTTTAAGTGGATGTCAGCTCGGGCCTTCGGCCCTCGCTTCTCAAAATTTTTCAAAGCAAAACTTTGCTTCAAGTTTTAAGTGGATGTCAGCTCGGGCCTTCGGCCCTCGCTTCTCAAAAATTTTTAGAAACAAAACTTTGCTTCAAGTTTATGTGGATGTCAGCTCGGGTCTTCGGCCCCTCAATTTTTGGATTGAAATGGATATAATGAACTATGTACAAAACGTACGAAGATGAGATTATGATTAAATTGAGGTACATACAGGGGGCTATTAATGGTGTGGTTGGGATAAATTATTGATGGATTTTTGGATGGATATCAGCTCGGGCCTTCGGCCCAAACTTATCAAAAGTAACAATTTTGGATTTTAACTGGATATACTGAACTATGTACAAAACATATGAAGATGAATTTATTATTAAATTGAAGCACATGCAGTGGGCTATTAATGGTGTGGTTGGGATAAATTATTGATGGATTTTTGGATGGATATAAGCTCGGGCCTTCGGCCCTCGCTTCAAAAAAATTTTTGAACTTAATTTTTCTTCAAATTTTAAGTGGATGTCAGCTCGAGCCTTCGGCCCTCGCTTCTCAAAATTTTTTAGAAGCAAAACTTTGCTTCAAATTTTAAGTGGATGTCAGCTCGGGCCTTCGGCCCTCGCTTTTTAAAAAATCTGAAGCAAAACTTTGCTTCAAGTTTATGTGGATGTCAGCTCGGGCCTTCGGCCCTCGCTTCTCAAAATTTTTTGAAGTTTTTTAAAAAAATCTGAAGCAAAACTTTGCTTCAAGTTTAACTGGATGTCAGCTCGGGCCTTCGGCCCTCGCATCTCAAAATTTTTTAGAAGCAAAACTTTGCTTCAAGTTTAAGTGGATGTCAGCTCGAGCCTTCGGCCCTCGCTTCTCAAAATTTTTTAGAAGCAAAACTTTGCTTCAAATTTTAAGTGGATGTCAGCTCGGGCCTTCGGCCCTCGCTTTTTAAAAAATCTGAAGCAAAACTTTGCTTCAAGTTTATGTGGATGTCAGCTCGGGCCTTCGGCCCTCGCTTCTCAAAATTTTTTGAAGTTTTTTAAAAAAATCTGAAGCAAAACTTTGCTTCAAGTTTAACTGGATGTCAGCTCGGGCCTTCGGCCCTCGCTTCTCAAAATTTTTTAGAAGCAAAACTTTGCTTCAAATTTTAAGTGGGTGTCAGCTTCAGATCCATGCTTGGATCCAGCTTATCCCCCCACAAATTTTGCCCAGATATACAAAATTCAGCCTTAAACTCTTCTCCGGTTTGCCCCGCATGGTCAGAGACGGAGAAATTTCGCCTCTCTGCCATCAACTTCACCTGTCAATCATTTCTTCTCTCTCCCTACCATAATTCTCCGGATACGGCAATCCACTCCACAGCTCGGGCCTTCGGCTCTCGCTTCTCAAAAATTACTGTTTTTGAATGGATATCAACTCGGGCCTTCGGCCCTCGCTTCTCAAATGTTTTAAATTTTGGATTTTAAATGGATATACTGAACTATCTGCAATACTTTTGAAGATAATTTTAAGGTTAAATTGAAGCACATACAGGGGGCTATTAATGGTGTGGTCGGGATAAATTTTTGATCACGGATATCGGATTTCGAACTTCAAAAAACAAAATTTCAGTTTGAAGCAAATTTGCTTCAAAAAACAAACATACAAAAAACTGAAGCAAATTTGCTTCTAAAACAAAATTTCAAAATTTGAAGCAAAATAGCTTCAAACCCAAAAATTTCAAAAGTTGAAGCAAATTTGCTTCAAGTTTCAAAAATTCAAAACTTGAAGCAATTTTGCTTCACATTTCGAAATTCGAAACTTGAAGCAATGCTTCGACAAAATTTTGCTTAAGCTTCAAAAGTTGAAGCAGAAACATGAAGCAGAAGCAAGCTTCTGCTTCGGATCCATCCTCGGATCCAGCTTATCCACCCACTAAATTCCCCCAGATATACAAAATTCAACTTCAAACTCTTCGACGGTTTGCCCCGCATGGTCAGAGACGCAGAAAAATTTTGCTTCTCTTCCACTCATTTCACCTGTCAATCATTTTTCCTCTCTCCCTACCATAATTCTCCGTGTACTGTACTCACCCCCACAAATTTTCGAACCTCTGTACTTTCGTCAAAATGTACCAAAAAAATTCGAAAAAAATATTTTTGAACTCAGCTCAGCGAGGGCTTTCGAATGATATACAATTTACCATATCTATCTTTATTTTTGAAAAAATAATTTTTTGGTCGGAAATTTTGGCCGAAAAAATTGCCGAAATTTTAAAAAATTCATAACTTAGCCAAAGTAAAGCTTTCTGATAATTTTAAAATCCTATTCTACGAAGAAAAATCTACTCTATAAGAGAAAAATAGATTTACACTCATCCTCCAACAAAAAACCAAAAAAATTTTCATAAAACCGAAAAATTTTTGATTTTTAAAAACCCGACCCCTACGGCTCCAACTTTGAAGTTTTTCAGAATTTTTAGACTTTAAAAAATTTTTAATTTTTAGTACTGTTTTATAAAAGAAATCTCATCCAAAAATCTCAACCCCTTAAATAGTTATGATTTTTTAAATATTTCCGAATAATTTTTGGAAGGGGTACCCCTTTGAAAAAATCGAGGGTATAAAATTTTTCAATTGTAGCTCGAAAAACGTGTTTTATGATGAAACCAAACACGCTTAGTCAGAATCCGAAGTCGAAAAAATTCTAAAAAATTTTCCCGAAAAGTTATAGTCGAAAAACCATTTCAGTCTCAGACTTTTGGAAATTTAAATGGATATACTGAACTGTATACAATACTTATGAAGACAATTATACTATTAAATTGAAGCACATACAGGGGTCTATTAATGGTGTGGTCGGGATAAGATTTTGATAGATTTAAGTTCCCGAAAATTAGCCCAAAAACCATATCAGTCCCAGACTCAAATCTCGATTTTCTAACTACAAACTTCGAAATTAGTCTTTCTGGTTAATCCCAAAGGAATCCCCGTTGGATATGCTTTCGAATGACTACTCATTCACCCATATCCATTTAAATCCCAAATCCCGGAAATGTCGAATCTCGAAGTTTGACTTCTAAACTTCAAGTTTCAACATTGTTATTAATCCCACTGATATCCCCTCACTCCCCGCTCTCGAATGACTACTCATTCGACCATATTTAAAGATCCCTGAAATGTCGGATTCGAAGTTCGACTTCGAATTTCGACCCATAATTTATCCCATTGATACCCTGACATTATCAGCTTTCGAATGAGTACTTATTAGACCATATTCGAAATCTTCGAAAATCCCGGAAATCCCTGATCCAACTTCGAACTTTGAATTTCGACTTCTAACATATCCCATTGATCCCCGCTCATGATCCGCTTTCGAATGACTACTCATTCGACCATATTCGATCTCTTCGAAAATCCCGGAAATGTCGAACCGAAGTTCGAACTTCGAATTTCGACTTCTAATATATCCCATTGATCCCCCCTCATTATCCGCTTTCGAATGACTACTCATTCGACCATATTCGTACTCTTCGAAAATCCCGGATTTCGAAGTTCGACTTCGAAATTCGACTTTCAATACTTCTAACATATCCCATTGATCATCTTTCATTATCCGCTTTCGAATGACTACTCATTCGACCCATTTGAAAATGTCGAAAATCCCGGATCCGATTTTCGACTTCCAAATTCGACTTTTACTACCCCTAACATATCCCATTGATCTCCCCTTTATCCCAGCTCTCGAATGACTACCCATACACCCATACTTCGAAATCCCGAAAAACCCGGAAATGTCGAACCGAAGTCGAAATCCTCTTAATACCCCTTTATACTCATACTCAGGCATCCCTACTACTATATTTTCGAATTTCCCTGAAAATTTTTAAAAAATTTAAATTTCCGCCAAAAAAACCTATTTGAGTACGAATTGGACACTTCAGGCTCACGAGGCTACAGACTTTTGGTTTGACATTTTCGACCCGAATTTTTTGGATTCGACATCTCCTAATAGTGGCACATCCGCCTCCCAGCAGAAATTTTCCGGTATCTCGAACCGTTCGGGATTTAGCAAAAGTTCGAACCCGGTTTCGACCCCTTCCGGCAATTTTTCGAAATCCGCTATATTTTTCCTATATGGCCCGGACAAAGTACCCCCCAAGATGTCAAGCTCCCATGCCCGTAAATCCACTCAAATCCGAGTTCTGATTTTTTAAAATCGAACTTCCACATTTTTATATAAGTATGTAACTAGCTATGGGTTACGTATGCGATGGCGGTAACTTACGTATGCAATTCCTATTAGGATACTCTGGCAGTTTTTTTCGGACTCTGCCCGTTGGAAAGCCTAACGGCTTTGGGGCGCGCTTCGCGCGCCGCTAGAACTTTTTGATGCCTGGAATATATTTATTTAGCTCTGCCTTTTCATTGCTTCGGGCCTCCGGCCCTCGCCGATCTTTGTTCTGTCTTCCGGGATGGGTTGAAGCTCGGGCCTTCGGCCCTCGCCTCGTTTTTCCCCGTTGGGACTCATCCTTCCACTTAGAGTCACTTCGGGCCTTCGGCCCTCGTCTTCCCTCCGATTGGACTCACCCTTCCACTTAGAGTCACTTCGGGCCTTCGGCCCTCGTCTTCCCCTCGATTGGACTCATCCTTTCAATTAGAGTCACTTCGGGCCTTCGGCCCTCGTCTTCATTCTCGATTGGACTCATCCTTTCAATTAGATTCACATCGGGCCTTCGGCCCTCGCCTCGTCTTTCCCCGTTGGGACTCATCTTCCACTTAGAGTCACTTCGGGCCTTCGGCCCTCGTCTTCCCTCCGATTGGACTCACCCTTCCACTTAGAGTCACTTCGGGCCTTCGGCCCTCGTCTTCCCTTCGATTGGACTCATCCTTTCAATTAGAGTCACTTCGGGCCTTCGGCCCTCGTCTTCCCTTCGATTGGACTCACCCTTCCCAATTGGTCTGCCTTTTAGATGTAATGAAAGCTCGGGCCTTCGGCCCTCGCCAACCGGCGGGCCTTCGGCCCGCCGGTTCCTCGGCCTTCGGCCTCGGAGGATCTATGCTCTACCTTTGACAATTGCTCTGCCTTTTAGATGTAATGAAAGCTCGGGCCTTCGGCCCTCGCCAACCGGCGCGCCTTCGGCCCGCCGGTTCCCCCCCCCCTCGCCAGGACTCATCCTTTCAATTAGAGTCACTTCGGGCCTTCGGCCCTCGTATCCCCTTTGATTGGACTCATCCTTTCAATTAGAGTCACTTCGGGCCTTCGGCCCTCGTATCCCCTTTGATTGGACTCACCCTTCAACTTAGAATCACTTCGGGCCTTCGGCCCTCGTCTTCCCTTCGATTGGACTCTTCCTTCCCAATTGCTCTGCCTTTTAGATGTAATGAAAGCTCGGGCCTTCGGCCCTCGCCAACCGGCGGGCTTCGGCCCGCCGGTTCCTCGGCCTTCGGCCTCGGACGATCTATGCTCTACCTTTGACAATTGCTCTGCCTTTTAGATGTAATAAAAGCTCGGGCCTTCGGCCCTCGCCAACCGGCGGGCCTTCGGCCCGCCGGTGCCTCGGCCTTCGGCCTAGGAGGATCTATGCTTTGACAATTGCTCTGCCTTTTAGATGTAATGAAAGCTCGGGCCTTCGGCCCTCGCCAACTGGACTCACCCTTCCACTTAGAGTCACTTCGGGCCTTCGGCCCTCGTCTTCCCATCGATTGGACTCACCCTTCCACTTAAAGATACTTCGGCCCTCGTCTTCACCTCGAATGGACTCACCCTTCCACTTAGAGTCACTTCGGGCCTTCGGCCCTCGTCTTCACGACGCATGGACTCACCCTTCCACTTAGAGTCACTCGTGCCTTCGGCCTTGGAGTATCTATGCTTTGACAATTGCTCTGCCTTTTAGATGTAATGAAAGCTCGGGCCTTCGGCCCTCGCCAAAAGGACTCACCCTTCCACTTAGAGTCACTTCGGGCCTTCGGCCCTCGTCTTCCCCCTGTTGGGACTCATCCTTCCACTTAGAGTCACTTCGGGCCTTCGGCCCTCGTCTTCCCTGCCATTGGACTCATCCTTCCACTTAGAGTCACTTCGGGCCTTCGGCCCTCGTCTTCCTTTCGATTGGACTCATCCTTCCTCTTAGAGTCACTTCGGGCCTTCGGCCCTCGTTTTCCTTTCGATTGGAAAGGAAAACTCGTCTTCCCCCTATTGGGACTCAGCCTTCCACTTAGAGTCACTTCGGGCCTTCGGCCCTCGTCTTCCCTTCGATTGGACTCATCCTTCATCTTAGAGTCACTTCGGGCCTTCGGCCCTCGTCTTCCCCTCGATTGGGCTCATCCTTCCACTTAGAGTCACTCCGGGCCTTCGGCCCCTCGATTGGACTCATCCTTTCAATTAGAAGGATGATTGGACTCATCCTTTCAATTAGAAGGAAGATTGGACTCATCCTTTCAATTAGAGGGATGATTGGACTCATCCTTTCAATTAGAAGGATGAGTCGGCCAATCCGAAACAAAATTTCGAAGCAGAAACTGCTTCACGAAGCATTTCTGCTTCAGATCCATAACAGGATCAAGCTTATCCTCCCACAAAATTTTCCCCAATATACAAAATTCACCCCTAAGTTCTTTTACGGGTTGCCCCGCATGGTCAGAGACGGAGAAAAATTTCGCCTCTCTGCCATCAAATTCACCTGTCATCATTTTTCCTCTCTTCCTACCATAATTTTCCGAGTACGGTACTCACGCCCACAAATTTTTGAACCTCTGTACTTTCTTCAAAATGTACCGAAAAAAATCGAAAAAAATATTTTTATATCCAGCTCGATGAGAGCTTTCGAATGATACCTCATTTGCCATATCTATATTGGATTTTGAAAAAATATTTTTTGGGCCTGAAATTTCAGCCAGAAAAAATCCCTAAAATTTTCAAAAAATCATATCTCGCCCAAGGTATAACTTTTTTGAAAATTTTAAAATCCCAAAATATGTAGAAAAATCTGCTTAATCCAGGAAAAATGTATTCTACTCGTCTTCCCTTCGATTGGACTCTTCCTTCCACTTAGAGTCACTTCGGGCCTTCGGCCCTCGTCTTCCCTTCGATTGGACTCATCCTTTCAATTCAGTCACTTCGGGCCTTCTGCCCTCGTCTTCCCTTCGATTTACTTTTCCTTCCCAATTGCTTTGCCTTTTAGATGTAATGAAAGCTCGGGCCTTCTTAGAGTCACTTCGGGCCTTCGGCCCTCGTCTTCCCCTCGATTGGACTCATCCTTCATCTTAGACTCATCCTTCATCCCTCGATTGGACTCATCCTTCCACTTAGAGTCACTCCGGGCCTTCGGCCCCTCGATTGGACTCATCCTTTCAATTAGAAGGATGATTGGACTCATCCTTTCAATTAGAAGGATGATTGTACTCATCCTTTCAATTAGAAGGATGATTGGACTCATCCTTTCAATTAGAAGGATGAGTCCAATCCAAAACAAAATTTCGAAGCATAACTGCTTCACGAAGCATCTCTGCTTCGGATCCACAACAGGATCCAGCTTACCCTCCCACAAAATTTTCCCCCATATACAAAATTTCCCTTTAATTTCTTCTACGGGTTGCCCCGAATGTCAGAGACGCAGAAAAATTTCGCCTCTCTGCCATCATTTCAACTGTCAATCATTTTTTCTCTCTTCCTACCATAATTCTCCGGATACTGTACTCCATCCCCCAAATTTTAGAACCTCCGTACATTCGTCAATAAGTACCGAAAAAATTCGAAAAAAATATTTTTATATCCAGCTCGATGAGAGCTTTCGAATGATACCTCATTTGCCATATCTATATTGGATTTTGAAAAAATATTTTTTGGGCCTGAAATTTCAGCCAGAAAAAATCGCTAAAATTTTCAAAAAATCATATCTCGGCCAAGGTATACTTTTTTTGAAAATTTTAAAATCCCAAAATATGTAGATAAATCTGCTTAATTCAAGAAAAATACATTAGAACCGTCAGTAGGCAAAAATCCCGAAAAAATTTCGAAAAACCGAAAAATTTTGGGTTTTTCGAAATTCTACCCCTACACCTCCATTTTCGGATTTTTTCGAAATTTTTTGCGCTCAAAAAATTTCTAATTTTTGACTATATTTTATAAAGCAAACCACAACCCAATCCGATAATCCCATAAAATGTTATGGCGATTTTAAAAATCCCAAAAATCCCCCAAAAGGGGTACCCCTTCGGAAATAGGGGGTGGGACAAAATTTTGGAATTTTGACTTATAAAACGGCCTATATGGTACTCTGACACCCGCTGAGTACGAATCCGGCGTCAGAAAAATTCTAAAAAAATTTTCGACAAAGTTAGAGTCAAAAAAAAGTTTCGCGACATTTGCGAACATTGGCCATAACTTTTTGAGACTCAACCGGACCCCCGACATATTATACCTTTTTCTGACCGTCAGGTGACGCTCTATAACATAGGATATCGAAAACGGGTTTCAATTCACTTTTGAGAATTGGAGCCACCCTTCCCAATTTTACATGGGGGCACTTTGAAACTTTGGGCTACTGTAACTTGGTCAAAAGTATTCCGAAAAATTTAAACTAAATTTTTCCAGACTCAGCTCGTCGAGAGCTTTCATTTGACATATCACACGTGATTTGTCGATAAGTTTCGTAAATTTCGAAATTTGCGAAACTGGGATTTTGGGATTTTTGCGCAGGCATATCTACCCTTCAAGTTGGGATTTAGACTTCGGGTTTTTTCCTACATATATCAGCTTATTCCAACTTGCGTGCCTCCCGTTGGAAGTTTTTTGATATCTCCCCCCAGTCCCGAGATACCCCCGGTACCTATTCAATATAGGTACCAGGGGGTAATTATTTCTTAACTTTCGTATTTTTCCCAAATGCCCCATCAAATAGAACCCTTAAATGCAAAAGTTTCAGACCCCTAACTCAATTCGTTAAAGAGTTAGAATTTTTCAGCCTGGGGGCATAACCATTTGGGAAGGCATAAGTACCCTTCAGGTCCGAATTTCGACTTCGAGTTTTTTGCATTCGAACTCTACTAATAGCCGTACATCATCCTCCCAGCAGACGTTTTTCGCTATAACCCCCCGTTAAAAAGATAGCCCCGGCGCTTAAGCGATTTAGGTACCAGGGGGCAATTATTTCGACTTCTCGATAATTTTCCTGGATGCCCCGGACCAAACTACCCCCCGAATGTCAAACTCCCGAAACCGTGCCGGCCTTCGGCCGGCCGTTATTTTTTTTCTTAGAAAAAACACTCCCTGAATTATAGGTATATAGTAACTAGCTATGGGTTACGTATGCGATGGCGGTAACTTACGTATGCAATGGCAGTTTAATTTTGCTTTGGGTTTGAATTTGGCTCTGCCCGTTGGAAAGCCTATCGGCTTTGGGGCGCGCTTCGCGCGCTGCTAGAATGTTTGGATGCTTGGAATATATTTGATTACCTCTGCCTTTTCATTGCTTCGGGCCTTCGGCCCTCGCCAACTCGTCTTCACCCATTGGGACTCATCCTTCCACTTAGAGTCACTTCGGGCCTTCGGCCCTCGTCTTCCCCCCGTTGGGACTCTTCCTTCCATCTAGACTCTTCCTTCCATCTTCCTCGGCCTTCGGCCTCGGAAGATCTATGCTCTGCCTTTGACTATTGCTCTGCCTTTTAGATGTAATGGAAGCTCGGGCCTTCGGCCCTCGCCTACTCCTCGGCCTTCGGCCTCGGAGGATCTATGCTCTGCCTTTGACTATTGCTCTGCCTTTTAGATGTAATGAAAGCTCGGGCCTTCGGCCCTCGCCTACGGTGGGCCTTCGGCCCGCCAACTCCTCGGCCTTCGGCCTCGGAGGATCTATGCTCTGACTTTACCATTGTTCTGCCTTTTAGATGTAATGAAAGCTCGGGCCTTCGGCCCTCGCTGCAAAACTCCTCGGCCTTCGGCCTTGGAGGATCTATGCTCTGCCTTTGACTATTGCTCTGCCTTTTAAATGTAATGAAAGCTCGGGCCTTCGGCCCTCGCCTACTCCTCGGCCTTCGGCCTCAGAGGATCTATGCTCTGCCTTTGACTATTGCTCTGCCTTTTAGATGTAATGAAAGCTCGGGCCTTCGGCCCTCGCCTACGGTGGGCCTTCGGCCCGCCAACTCCTCGGCCTTCGGCCTCGGAGGATCTATGCTCTGACTTTACCATTGTTCTGCCTTTTAGATGTAATGAAAGCTCGGGCCTTCGGCCCTCGCTGCAAAACTCCTCGGCCTTCGGCCTTGGAGGATCTATGCTCTGCCTTTGACTATTGCTCTGCCTTTTAGATGTAATGAAAGCTCGGGCCTTCGGCCCTCGCCTACTCCTCGGCCTTCGGCCTCAGAGGATCTATGCTCTGCCTTTGACTATTGCTCTGCCTTTTAGATGTAATGAAAGCTCGGGCCTTCGGCCCTCGCCTACTCCTCGGCCTTCAATTTGAGTCACTTCGGGCCTTCGGCCCTCTCTTCCCCTCGATTGGACTCTTCCTTCCACTTAGAGTCTTCGGGCCTTCGGCCCTCGTCTTCCCTTCGATGGGACTCATCCTTCCACTTAGAGACACTTCTGGCCTTCGGCCCTCGTCTTCCCTTCGATTGGACTCATCCTTCCACTTAGTGTTACTTCGGGCCTTCGGCCCTCGTCTTCCCTTCATTGGGACTCATCCTTCAACTTAGAGGGCCTTCGGCCCTCGTCTTCCCTCCGATTGGACTCACCCTTCCACTTAGAGTCACTTCGGGCCTTCGGCCCTCGTCTACCCCTCGATTGGACTCATCCTTTCAATTAGATTCACTTCGGGCCTTCGGCCCTCGTCTTCCCCTCGATTGGACTCTTCCTTCCACTTAGAGTCACTTCGGGCCTTCGGCCCTCGTCTTCCCTCCGATTGGACTCACCCTTCCACTTAGAGTCACTTCGGGCCTTCGGCCCTCGTCTACCCCTCGATTGGACTCATCCTTTCAATTAGATTCACTTCGGGCCTTCGGCCCTCGTCTTCCCTTCGATTGGACTCTTCCTTCCCAATTGCTCTGCCTTTTAGATGTAATGAAAGCTCGGGCCTTCGGCCCTCGCCAACCGGCGGGCCTTCGGCCCGCCGGTTCCTCGGCCTTCGGCCTCGGAGGATCTATGCTCTACCTTTGACAATTGCTCTGCCTTTTAGATGTAATGAAAGCTCGGGCCTTCGGCCCTCGCCAACCGGCGGGCCAACGGCCCGCCGGTTCCTCGGCCTTCGGCCTCGGAGGATCTATGCTCTACCTTTGACAATTGCTCTGCCTTTTAGATGTAATTAAAGCCTTCGGCCCTCGTCTTCCCCTCGATTGGACTCTTCCTTCCACTTAGAGTCACTTCGGGCCTTCGGCCCTCGTCTTCCCTTCGATTGGACTCATCCTTCCACTTAGAGTCACTTCGGGCCTTCGGCCCTCGTCTTCCCCCCCCATCGGGACTCATCCTTCCACTTAGAGTCACTTCGGGCCTTCGGCCCTCGTCTTCCCTTCGATTGGACTCATCCTTCCACTTAGAGTCACTTCGGGCCTTCGGCCCTCGTCTTCCCCCCCCCCCCCATTGGGACTCATCCTTCCACTTAGAGTCACTTCGGGCCTTCGGCCCTCGTCTTCCCTTCGAGTGGACTCCTCCTTCCACTTAGAATCACTTCGGGCCTTCGGCCCTCGTCTTCCCTTCAATTAGAAGGATGATTGGACTAATCCTTTCAAAAAGAAGGATGATTGGACTCATCCTTTCAAATATAAGGATGATTGGACTCATCCTTTCAAATAGAAGGATGATTGGACTCATCCTTTCAATTAGAAGGATGATTGGACTCATCCTTTCAATTAGAAGAATGAGTCCAATCCAAAACAAAATTTCGAAGCAGAAACTGCTTCACGAAGCATCTCTGCTTCGGATCCATAACAGGATCCAGCTTATCTCTCCACTAAATTTTCCCACATATACAAAATTCACCTTTAAACTCTTCTACGTTTTGCCCCGCATGGTCAGAGACGGAGAAAAATTTCGCCTCTCTGCCATCAACTTCACCTGTCAATCATTTTTCCTCTCTCCCTACCATAATTTTCCGAGTACGGTAATCACCCCCACAAATTTTCGAACCTCTGTACTTTCTTCAAAATGTACCGAAAAAATTCGAAAAAAATATTTTTATATCCTGCTCGATGAGAGCTTTCGAATGATATCTCATTTGCCATATTTATATCCATTTTGAAAAAAATATTTTTTGGGCCTGAAATTTCAGCCAGAAAAAATCCCTGAAATTTTCAAAAAATCATATCTCGGCCGAAGTATACCTTTTTTGAAAATTTTAAAATCCCAAAATATGTAGAAAAATCTGATTAATTTAGGAAAAATACATTCGATCCGAACAGCAGGCAAAAATCCCGAAAAAATTTAGAAAAACCGAAAATTTTTGGGTTTTTCGAAATTCGACCCCTACACCTCCAATTTCGAATTTTTCCGAAATTTTTTCGGCTCTAAAAATTTCTAATTTTTAGTACTATTTTATAAAGGAAAACCCATCCAATTCTCTTAATCCCAAAAAAAGTTATGATCACCTAAAAAATCCCAAAAATCCCCCAAAAGGGGTACCCCTTCGGAAATAGGGGGTGGGACAAAATTTTGGAATTTTGACCCATAAAACGTCCCATATGGTACTTTGACATGCGCTGAGTCCAAATCCGGTGTCAGAAAAATTTTAAAAAATTCCCCCGGGACGTTAGAGTCAAAAAAAAGTTTCGCGACATTTGCGAACATTGGCCATAACTTTTTGAGACTCAACCGGACCCCCGACATATTATACCTTTTTCGGACCGTCAGGTGACGCTCTATAACATAGGATATCGAAAACGGGTTTCAATTCACTTTTGAGAATTGGAGCCACCCTTCCCAATTTTACATGGGGGCACTTTGAAACTTTGGGCTACTGTAACTTGGTCAAAAGTATTCCGAAAAATTTAAACTAAATTTTTCCAGACTCAGCTCGTCGAGAGCTTTCATTTGACATATCACACGTGATTTGTCGATAAGTTTCGTAAATTTCGAAATTTGCGAAACTGGGATTTTGGGATTTTTGCGCAGGCATATCTACCCTTCAAGTTGGGATTTAGACTTCGGGTTTTTTCCTACATATATCAGCTTATTCCAACTTGCGTGCCTCCCGTTGGAAGTTTTTTGATATCTCCCCCCAGTCCCGAGATACCCCCGGTACCTATTCAATATAGGTACCAGGGGGTAATTATTTCTTAACTTTCGTATTTTTCCCAAATGCCCCATCAAATAGAACCCTTAAATGCAAAAGTTTCAGACCCCTAACTCAATTCGTTAAAGAGTTAGAATTTTTCAGCCTGGGGGCATAACCATTTGGGAAGGCATAAGTACCCTTCAGGTCCGAATTTCGACTTCGAGTTTTTTGCATTCGAACTCTACTAATAGCCGTACATCATCCTCCCAGCAGACGTTTTTCGCTATAACCCCCCGTTAAAAAGATAGCCCCGGCGCTTAAGCGATTTAGGTACCAGGGGGCAATTATTTCGACTTCTCGATAATTTTCCTGGATGCCCCGGACCAAACTACCCCCCGAATGTCAAACTCCCGAAACCGTGCCGGCCTTCGGCCGGCCGTTATTTTTTTTCTTAGAAAAAACACTCCCTGAATTATAGGTATATAGTAAGCTATGGGTTACGTATGCGATGGCGGTAACTTACGTATGCAATTCCTATTAGGATACTTTAGGTTTAATAGCATTCTGCCCGTTGGAAAGCCTAACGGCTTTGGGGCGCGCTTCGCGCGCTGCTAGAATTTTTGAATGCCTGGAAAGAAAGATTACGCTTTGCCTTTCATTGCTTCGGCCTTCGGCCCTCGCCCTCCATCGCTTCGGCCTTCCCCGGTCTCGTCTTCTACTTAGGCACTCGTCTTCCCCTCGACCGGCGGGCCTTCGGCCTCGGAGGATCTATGCTCTACCTTTACAATTGCTCTGCCTTTTAGATGGAATGAAAGCTCGGGCCTTCGGCCCTCGCCAACCGGCGGGCCTTCGGCCCGCCGGTTCCTTGGCCTTCGGCCTCGGAGAATCTATGCTCTACCTTTGACAATTGCTCTGCCTTTTAGATGTAATGAAAGCTCGGGCCTTCGGCCATCGCCAACCGGCGGGCCTTCGGCCCGCCGGTTCCTCGGCCTTCGGCCTCGGAGGATCTATGCTTTGCCTTTGACAATTGCTCTGACTTTTAGATGTAATGAAAGCTCGGGCCTTCGGCCCTCGCCAACCGGCGGGCCTTCGGCCCGCCGGTTCCTCGGCCTTCGGCCTCGGAGGATTTATGCTCTGCCTTTGACTATTGCTCTGCCTTTTAGATGTAATGAAAGCTCGGGCCTTCGGCCCTCGCCTACTCCTCGGCCTTCGGCCTCGGAGGATCTATGCTCTGCTTTTGACTATTGCTCTGCCTTTTAGATGTAATGAAAGCTCGGCTATGGGTTACGTATGCGATGGCGGTAACTTACGTATGCAATGGCAGTTTAATTTTGCTTTGGGTTTGAATTTGGCTCTGCCCGTTGGAAAGCCTATCGGCTTTGGGGCGCGCTTCGCGCGCTGCTAGAATGTTTGGATGCTTGGAATATATTTGATTACCTCTGCCTTTTCATTGCTTCGGGCCTTCGGCCCTCGCCAACTCGTCTTCACCCATTGGGACTCATCCTTCCACTTAGAGTCACTTCGGGCCTTCGGCCCTCGTCTTCCCCCCGTTGGGACTCTTCCTTCCATCTAGACTCTTCCTTCCATCTTCCTCGGCCTTCGGCCTCGGAAGATCTATGCTCTGCCTTTGACTATTGCTCTGCCTTTTAGATGTAATGGAAGCTCGGGCCTTCGGCCCTCGCCTACTCCTCGGCCTTCGGCCTCGGAGGATCTATGCTCTGCCTTTGACTATTGCTCTGCCTTTTAGATGTAATGAAAGCTCGGGCCTTCGGCCCTCGCCTACGGTGGGCCTTCGGCCCGCCAACTCCTCGGCCTTCGGCCTCGGAGGATCTATGCTCTGACTTTACCATTGTTCTGCCTTTTAGATGTAATGAAAGCTCGGGCCTTCGGCCCTCGCTGCAAAACTCCTCGGCCTTCGGCCTTGGAGGATCTATGCTCTGCCTTTGACTATTGCTCTGCCTTTTAAATGTAATGAAAGCTCGGGCCTTCGGCCCTCGCCTACTCCTCGGCCTTCGGCCTCAGAGGATCTATGCTCTGCCTTTGACTATTGCTCTGCCTTTTAGATGTAATGAAAGCTCGGGCCTTCGGCCCTCGCCTACGGTGGGCCTTCGGCCCGCCAACTCCTCGGCCTTCGGCCTCGGAGGATCTATGCTCTGACTTTACCATTGTTCTGCCTTTTAGATGTAATGAAAGCTCGGGCCTTCGGCCCTCGCTGCAAAACTCCTCGGCCTTCGGCCTTGGAGGATCTATGCTCTGCCTTTGACTATTGCTCTGCCTTTTAGATGTAATGAAAGCTCGGGCCTTCGGCCCTCGCCTACTCCTCGGCCTTCGGCCTCAGAGGATCTATGCTCTGCCTTTGACTATTGCTCTGCCTTTTAGATGTAATGAAAGCTCGGGCCTTCGGCCCTCGCCTACTCCTCGGCCTTCAATTTGAGTCACTTCGGGCCTTCGGCCCTCTCTTCCCCTCGATTGGACTCTTCCTTCCACTTAGAGTCTTCGGGCCTTCGGCCCTCGTCTTCCCTTCGATGGGACTCATCCTTCCACTTAGAGACACTTCTGGCCTTCGGCCCTCGTCTTCCCTTCGATTGGACTCATCCTTCCACTTAGTGTTACTTCGGGCCTTCGGCCCTCGTCTTCCCTTCATTGGGACTCATCCTTCAACTTAGAGGGCCTTCGGCCCTCGTCTTCCCTCCGATTGGACTCACCCTTCCACTTAGAGTCACTTCGGGCCTTCGGCCCTCGTCTACCCCTCGATTGGACTCATCCTTTCAATTAGATTCACTTCGGGCCTTCGGCCCTCGTCTTCCCCTCGATTGGACTCTTCCTTCCACTTAGAGTCACTTCGGGCCTTCGGCCCTCGTCTTCCCTCCGATTGGACTCACCCTTCCACTTAGAGTCACTTCGGGCCTTCGGCCCTCGTCTACCCCTCGATTGGACTCATCCTTTCAATTAGATTCACTTCGGGCCTTCGGCCCTCGTCTTCCCTTCGATTGGACTCTTCCTTCCCAATTGCTCTGCCTTTTAGATGTAATGAAAGCTCGGGCCTTCGGCCCTCGCCAACCGGCGGGCCTTCGGCCCGCCGGTTCCTCGGCCTTCGGCCTCGGAGGATCTATGCTCTACCTTTGACAATTGCTCTGCCTTTTAGATGTAATGAAAGCTCGGGCCTTCGGCCCTCGCCAACCGGCGGGCCAACGGCCCGCCGGTTCCTCGGCCTTCGGCCTCGGAGGATCTATGCTCTACCTTTGACAATTGCTCTGCCTTTTAGATGTAATTAAAGCCTTCGGCCCTCGTCTTCCCCTCGATTGGACTCTTCCTTCCACTTAGAGTCACTTCGGGCCTTCGGCCCTCGTCTTCCCTTCGATTGGACTCATCCTTCCACTTAGAGTCACTTCGGGCCTTCGGCCCTCGTCTTCCCCCCCCATCGGGACTCATCCTTCCACTTAGAGTCACTTCGGGCCTTCGGCCCTCGTCTTCCCTTCGATTGGACTCATCCTTCCACTTAGAGTCACTTCGGGCCTTCGGCCCTCGTCTTCCCCCCCCCCCCCATTGGGACTCATCCTTCCACTTAGAGTCACTTCGGGCCTTCGGCCCTCGTCTTCCCTTCGAGTGGACTCCTCCTTCCACTTAGAATCACTTCGGGCCTTCGGCCCTCGTCTTCCCTTCAATTAGAAGGATGATTGGACTAATCCTTTCAAAAAGAAGGATGATTGGACTCATCCTTTCAAATATAAGGATGATTGGACTCATCCTTTCAAATAGAAGGATGATTGGACTCATCCTTTCAATTAGAAGGATGATTGGACTCATCCTTTCAATTAGAAGAATGAGTCCAATCCAAAACAAAATTTCGAAGCAGAAACTGCTTCACGAAGCATCTCTGCTTCGGATCCATAACAGGATCCAGCTTATCTCTCCACTAAATTTTCCCACATATACAAAATTCACCTTTAAACTCTTCTACGTTTTGCCCCGCATGGTCAGAGACGGAGAAAAATTTCGCCTCTCTGCCATCAACTTCACCTGTCAATCATTTTTCCTCTCTCCCTACCATAATTTTCCGAGTACGGTAATCACCCCCACAAATTTTCGAACCTCTGTACTTTCTTCAAAATGTACCGAAAAAATTCGAAAAAAATATTTTTATATCCTGCTCGATGAGAGCTTTCGAATGATATCTCATTTGCCATATTTATATCCATTTTGAAAAAAATATTTTTTGGGCCTGAAATTTCAGCCAGAAAAAATCCCTGAAATTTTCAAAAAATCATATCTCGGCCGAAGTATACCTTTTTTGAAAATTTTAAAATCCCAAAATATGTAGAAAAATCTGATTAATTTAGGAAAAATACATTCGATCCGAACAGCAGGCAAAAATCCCGAAAAAATTTAGAAAAACCGAAAATTTTTGGGTTTTTCGAAATTCGACCCCTACACCTCCAATTTCGAATTTTTCCGAAATTTTTTCGGCTCTAAAAATTTCTAATTTTTAGTACTATTTTATAAAGGAAAACCCATCCAATTCTCTTAATCCCAAAAAAAGTTATGATCACCTAAAAAATCCCAAAAATCCCCCAAAAGGGGTACCCCTTCGGAAATAGGGGGTGGGACAAAATTTTGGAATTTTGACCCATAAAACGTCCCATATGGTACTTTGACATGCGCTGAGTCCAAATCCGGTGTCAGAAAAATTTTAAAAAATTCCCCCGGGACGTTAGAGTCAAAAAAAAGTTTCGCGACATTTGCGAACATTGGCCATAACTTTTTGAGACTCAACCGGACCCCCGACATATTATACCTTTTTCGGACCGTCAGGTGACGCTCTATAACATAGGATATCGAAAACGGGTTTCAATTCACTTTTGAGAATTGGAGCCACCCTTCCCAATTTTACATGGGGGCACTTTGAAACTTTGGGCTACTGTAACTTGGTCAAAAGTATTCCGAAAAATTTAAACTAAATTTTTCCAGACTCAGCTCGTCGAGAGCTTTCATTTGACATATCACACGTGATTTGTCGATAAGTTTCGTAAATTTCGAAATTTGCGAAACTGGGATTTTGGGATTTTTGCGCAGGCATATCTACCCTTCAAGTTGGGATTTAGACTTCGGGTTTTTTCCTACATATATCAGCTTATTCCAACTTGCGTGCCTCCCGTTGGAAGTTTTTTGATATCTCCCCCCAGTCCCGAGATACCCCCGGTACCTATTCAATATAGGTACCAGGGGGTAATTATTTCTTAACTTTCGTATTTTTCCCAAATGCCCCATCAAATAGAACCCTTAAATGCAAAAGTTTCAGACCCCTAACTCAATTCGTTAAAGAGTTAGAATTTTTCAGCCTGGGGGCATAACCATTTGGGAAGGCATAAGTACCCTTCAGGTCCGAATTTCGACTTCGAGTTTTTTGCATTCGAACTCTACTAATAGCCGTACATCATCCTCCCAGCAGACGTTTTTCGCTATAACCCCCCGTTAAAAAGATAGCCCCGGCGCTTAAGCGATTTAGGTACCAGGGGGCAATTATTTCGACTTCTCGATAATTTTCCTGGATGCCCCGGACCAAACTACCCCCCGAATGTCAAACTCCCGAAACCGTGCCGGCCTTCGGCCGGCCGTTATTTTTTTTCTTAGAAAAAACACTCCCTGAATTATAGGTATATAGTAAGCTATGGGTTACGTATGCGATGGCGGTAACTTACGTATGCAATTCCTATTAGGATACTTTAGGTTTAATAGCATTCTGCCCGTTGGAAAGCCTAACGGCTTTGGGGCGCGCTTCGCGCGCTGCTAGAATTTTTGAATGCCTGGAAAGAAAGATTACGCTTTGCCTTTCATTGCTTCGGCCTTCGGCCCTCGCCCTCCATCGCTTCGGCCTTCCCCGGTCTCGTCTTCTACTTAGGCACTCGTCTTCCCCTCGACCGGCGGGCCTTCGGCCTCGGAGGATCTATGCTCTACCTTTACAATTGCTCTGCCTTTTAGATGGAATGAAAGCTCGGGCCTTCGGCCCTCGCCAACCGGCGGGCCTTCGGCCCGCCGGTTCCTTGGCCTTCGGCCTCGGAGAATCTATGCTCTACCTTTGACAATTGCTCTGCCTTTTAGATGTAATGAAAGCTCGGGCCTTCGGCCATCGCCAACCGGCGGGCCTTCGGCCCGCCGGTTCCTCGGCCTTCGGCCTCGGAGGATCTATGCTTTGCCTTTGACAATTGCTCTGACTTTTAGATGTAATGAAAGCTCGGGCCTTCGGCCCTCGCCAACCGGCGGGCCTTCGGCCCGCCGGTTCCTCGGCCTTCGGCCTCGGAGGATTTATGCTCTGCCTTTGACTATTGCTCTGCCTTTTAGATGTAATGAAAGCTCGGGCCTTCGGCCCTCGCCTACTCCTCGGCCTTCGGCCTCGGAGGATCTATGCTCTGCTTTTGACTATTGCTCTGCCTTTTAGATGTAATGAAAGCTCGGGCCTTCGGCCCTCGCCAACTCGTCTTCCCCCCATTGGGACTCATCCTTCCACTTAGAGTCACTTCGGGCCTTCGGCCCTCGTCTTCCTTTCGATTGGGCTCCTCCTCCCACTTAGAGTCACTTGCTCTGCCTTTTAGATGTAATGAAAGCTCGGGCCTTCGGCCCTCGCCAACCTGCGGGCCTTCGGCCCGCCAACTCCTCGGCCTTCGGCCTCGGAGGATCGATGCTCTGCCTTTAACAATTGCTCTGCCTTTTAGATGTAATGAAAGCTCGGGCCTTCGGCCCTCGCCAAACTCCTCGGCCCCGTTGGGACTCATCCTTTCAATTAGAGTCACTTCGGGCCTTCGGCCCTCGTCTTTCTCTCGATTGGACTCACCCTTCCACTCGATTGGACTCACCCTTCGGCTCCCGGCCTTCGGCCGGGAGCTTTAATTTTTTCTAAAAAAATCCCTTTAGAAAAATTCGAGGGAACAAAATTTTCGGATTTTGACCCATAAAACGTCCCATATGGTACTCTGACATGCGCTGAGTCCAAATCCGGTGTAAGAAAAATTTTAAAAAATTCCCCCTGGACGTTAGAGTCAAAAAAAGTTTCGCGACATTTGCGAACATTGGCCATAACTTTTTCAGACTCAAGTGGACCCCCGACATATTATACCTTTTTCGGACCGCCAGGGGACGCTCTTTAAGATAGGATATCGAAAACGCGTTTTAATTCACTTTTAAGAATTGGAGCCACCGTTCCCAATTTTACATAAAAATATCTTGAAACTTTGGGCTACTGTAACTTGGTCCAAGGTGGTCCGAAAAATTTAAACTAAATTTATCCAGACTCAGCTCTTCGAGAGCTTTCATTTGACATATCACACGTGAATTGTCGATTAGTTTCGTAAATTTCGAAATTTGCGAAACTGGGATTTTGGGATATTTGCGCAGGCATAAGTACCCTTCAAATCCGAATTTTGACTTCGGGTTTTTTGCTATTAATATCCTCTAATACCAACGTGCGTGCCTCCCAGCAGAAGTTTTTCAATATCTTCCCCCACTCCCGAGATACCCCGGGTACCTATACAATTTAGGTACCATGGGGCAATTATTTTGAAACTTCCTTATTTTTCCCAAATGCCCCATCATATGGGACAACGAATGCAAAAAGATTCAGACCCCTAACTCAATCCGGTAAAGGGTTAGAATTTTTCAGCCTTGGGGCAAAATTTTTGCGCAGGCATAAGTACCCTCCAAGTTGGGATTTCGACTTCGAGTTTTTTCCCGTTTATATCCTCATATCCCCACTTGCGTGCCTCCCAGCAGAAGTTTTTCGCTATCCCCAACCGTTCCGGAGATAGCCCCGGCACCTAAGCGATTTAGGTACCATGGGGTAATTATTTTGACTTTTCGATAATTTTCCCAAATAGCCCGTCAAAAGTACCCCCCAAGATGTACAACTTTCAGAAGGCTCCCGGCCTTCGGCCGGGAGCTTTAATTTTTTCTAAAAAAATCCCTTTAGAAAAATTCGAGGGAACAAAATTTTCGGATTTTGACCCATAAAACGTCCCATATGGTACTCTGACATGCGCTGAGTCCAAATCCGGTGTAAGAAAAATTTTAAAAAATTCCCCCTGGACGTTAGAGTCAAAAAAAGTTTCGCGACATTTGCGAACATTGGCCATAACTTTTTCAGACTCAAGTGGACCCCCGACATATTATACCTTTTTCGGACCGCCAGGGGACGCTCTTTAAGATAGGATATCGAAAACGCGTTTTAATTCACTTTTAAGAATTGGAGCCACCGTTCCCAATTTTACATAAAAATATCTTGAAACTTTGGGCTACTGTAACTTGGTCCAAGGTGGTCCGAAAAATTTAAACTAAATTTATCCAGACTCAGCTCTTCGAGAGCTTTCATTTGACATATCACACGTGAATTGTCGATTAGTTTCGTAAATTTCGAAATTTGCGAAACTGGGATTTTGGGATATTTGCGCAGGCATAAGTACCCTTCAAATCCGAATTTTGACTTCGGGTTTTTTGCTATTAATATCCTCTAATACCAACGTGCGTGCCTCCCAGCAGAAGTTTTTCAATATCTTCCCCCACTCCCGAGATACCCCGGGTACCTATACAATTTAGGTACCATGGGGCAATTATTTTGAAACTTCCTTATTTTTCCCAAATGCCCCATCATATGGGACAACGAATGCAAAAAGATTCAGACCCCTAACTCAATCCGGTAAAGGGTTAGAATTTTTCAGCCTGGGGGCAAAATTTTTGCGCAGGCATAAGTACCCTCCAAGTTGGGATTTCGACTTCGAGTTTTTTCCCGTTTATATCCTCATATCCCCACTTGCGTGCCTCCCAGCAGAAGTTTTTCGCTATCCCCAACCGTTCCGGAGATAGCCCCGGCACCTAAGCGATTTAGGTACCATGGGGTAATTATTTTGACTTTTCGATAATTTTCCCAAATAGCCCGTCAAAAGTACCCCCCAAGATGTACAACTTTCAGAAGGCTCCCGGCCTTCGGCCGGGAGCTTTAATTTTTTCTAAAAAAATCCCTTTAGAAAAATTCGAGGGAACAAAATTTTCGGATTTTGACCCATAAAACGTCCCATATGGTACTCTGACATGCGCTGAGTCCAAATCCGGTGTAAGAAAAATTTTAAAAAATTCCCCCTGGACGTTAGAGTCAAAAAAAGTTTCGCGACATTTGCGAACATTGGCCATAACTTTTTCAGACTCAAGTGGACCCCCGACATATTATACCTTTTTCGGACCGCCAGGGGACGCTCTTTAAGATAGGATATCGAAAACGCGTTTTAATTCACTTTTAAGAATTGGAGCCACCGTTCCCAATTTTACATAAAAATATCTTGAAACTTTGGGCTACTGTAACTTGGTCCAAGGTGGTCCGAAAAATTTAAACTAAATTTATCCAGACTCAGCTCTTCGAGAGCTTTCATTTGACATATCACACGTGAATTGTCGATTAGTTTCGTAAATTTCGAAATTTGCGAAACTGGGATTTTGGGATATTTGCGCAGGCATAAGTACCCTTCAAATCCGAATTTTGACTTCGGGTTTTTTGCTATTAATATCCTCTAATACCAACGTGCGTGCCTCCCAGCAGAAGTTTTTCAATATCTTCCCCCACTCCCGAGATACCCCGGGTACCTATACAATTTAGGTACCATGGGGCAATTATTTTGAAACTTCCTTATTTTTCCCAAATGCCCCATCATATGGGACAACGAATGCAAAAAGATTCAGACCCCTAACTCAATCCGGTAAAGGGTTAGAATTTTTCAGCCTGGGGGCAAAATTTTTGCGCAGGCATAAGTACCCTCCAAGTTGGGATTTCGACTTCGAGTTTTTTCCCGTTTATATCCTCATATCCCCACTTGCGTGCCTCCCAGCAGAAGTTTTTCGCTATCCCCAACCGTTCCGGAGATAGCCCCGGCACCTAAGCGATTTAGGTACCATGGGGTAATTATTTTGACTTTTCGATAATTTTCCCAAATAGCCCGTCAAAAGTACCCCCCAAGATGTACAACTTTCAGAAGGCTCCCGGCCTTCGGCCGGGAGCTTTAATTTTTTCTAAAAAAATACTCTCATAATTATAGGTATATAGTAACTAGTTGTGCCCATTGGGGTGCAGGCGGTAAGTTACGTATGCAAATCTTTGATGTTTGCAATGGCGGTAAAATTTTGTTGTGCCCGTTGGAAAGCCTATCGGCTTTGGGGCGCGCTTCGCGCGCTGCTAGAATGTGTGGATGCGTGGAATATGTTTGATTACCTCTGCCTTTTCATTGCTTCGGGCCTTCGGCCCTCGCCGGTAAAGTTTTGCCCTGCCTTTTCATTGCTTCGGGCCTTCGACCCTCGCCGTTAAAGTTTTGCCCTGCCTTTTCATTGTTTCGGGCCTTCGGCCCTCGCCTTAAGGTTTTGCCCTGCCTTTTCATTGCTTCGGGCCTTCGGCCCTCGCCGGTAAAGTTTTGCCCTGCCTTTTCATTGCTTCGGGCCTTCGACCCTCGCCGTTAAAGTTTTGCCCTGCCTTTTCATTGTTTCGGGCCTTCGGCCCTCGCCTTAAGGTTTTGCCCTGCCTTTTCATTGCTTCGGGCCTTCGGCCCTCGCCGGTAAATTTTGCCCTGCCTTTTCATTGCTTGCTCTGCCTTTTAGATGGGTTGACAGAACGGGACTCCTCGGCCTCGGTAGAACTTGCTTTGTTTTTAAACGGATACTGTGTTTTTTAGTGGATGTGGTGGGTTGACCCGAGGCGTTTGGTTGGCCTTCGGCCCCCCAAACCCTTTGTTTAGACGAATACTGTGCCTTTTAGTGGCTGTGGTGGGTTGACCCGAGGCGTTTGGGGGGCCTTCGGCCCCCCAAACCCTTTGTTTAGACGAATACTGTGCCTTTTAGTGGCTGTGGTGGGTTGACCCGAGGCGTTTGGGGGGCCTTCGGCCCCCCAAACCCTTTGTTTAGACGAATACTATGCCTTTTAGTGGTTGTGGTGGGTTGACCCGAGGCGTTTGGGGGGCCTTCGGCCCCCCAAACCCTTTGTTTAGACGAATACTGTGCCTTTTAGTGGCTGTGGTGGGTTGACCATAGGCGTTTGGGGGGCCTTCGGCCCCCCAAACCCCTTGTTTAGACGACCCGAGGCGTTTGGGGGGCCTTCGGCCCCCCAAACCCTTTGTTTAGACGAATACTATGCCTTTTAGTGGTTATGGTGGGTTGACCATAGGCGTTTGGGGGGCCTTCGGCCCCCCAAACCCCTTGTTTAGACGAATACTGTGCCTTTTAGTGGCTGTGGTGGGTTGACCCGAGGCGTTTGGGGGGCCTTCGGCCCCCCAAACCCTTTGTTTAGACGAATAGGGGGGCCTTCGGCCCCCCTCAAACGCCAATTTTCCGAAAATCCTCCCCAAACGAAAACTCTGACCGCCATAACAATGTCAGACTCAAGTGACCCGTTAAAATTTTAAATTTTTAGATGGATTTCAGGATGCTCTACATTATAACGTAAGTCTTTTTAACTTATTCCCCCTCCTTAGGTACCCCACCAGCTAAATTAACCCCCAGACTCAAAAATTATAAAACGGCTTAACTCACTCAGACTCTTATGGAACCCCCAAAAAGTATATATTTTTCGGAGCCCCAGGAGATGCTCTATAACATTACCGGACCATATTTGATTAATTGCCCCTCCTTTGGTACCCCACCGGCCTAAGTGCAACCCCAGACTCAAACTTTTGACCTATCATAACTTTGGACAAAAGGGTCAGAAATTTTTAGAAAAAATATTTTTATGCTCAGCTCGATGAGAGCTTTCGATTGATATAACATTTGGCCCATCTATGGCCATTTTGGAAAAATAATTTTTTTGGACGAAAATTTAGGCCAAAAAAATAGCCGAATTTTTAAAAAATTCATAACTTTTTCAAAAGTAACCTTTTTGAAGAAATTTAAAATCTTATTCTATGCAGAAAATTCTGCTCTATCCAGGAAAAATAGCTATGCCCCGAACCGCCGGCAAAAAACCCGAAATTTTTTCGAAAAACCGAAAAATTTTCGGGTTTTCGAAATTCGACCCTACACCCCAAATTTCGACTTTTTTCGAAATTTTTTCAGCTTAAAAAATTTCTAATTTTTTATACTATTTTATGAACGAAACCCCACCTCAATCCGAAAATCCAAAAAAAAGTTATGGCCACCAAAAAAATCTCGAAAATCCCCCAAAAGGGAAATAGGGGGTGGGACAAAATTTTCGAATTTTGACCCAAAAAATGGCCTATATGGTACTCTCGCACCTGCTGAGTACGAATCCGGCGTCAGAAAAATTTAAAAAAAATTCCCCAGGACGTTAGAGTCTCAAAAAGTTTCGCGCCATTTCGCCACAATGGCTATAACTTTCTGAGACTCAAGTGTACCCCCAACATATTATACCTTTTTCTGACCGCCAGGGGACGCTCTTTCGAACTGGCTATCGAAATCGCGTTTCAATTCACAATACAAAAAGTCGACTTTTCGACTCTGACACTTTGACCCAAAACACCCCCAAAAGTTCACCCGAGACTCAAATGTCCAACTATTTATAACTTCCCCACACTCTACCCTCCAACATCACTCCCAGGCCCAAGAAACCCCAACTTCTCAAAAAAGAGTTATAACACTTTGAATTTTTCATCCGGCCGTTTCGGTGCCACACTCAAGTGCGGCACCAAAATGGCCATGCCCAAAAAATTTCTCATAGCCGTTTAACTATAAACCCCCAGGTCCCATCTTAATCCGCCCAGCCGTTCCCGAGATCTCGCACCTCCACATTTTGCCAACCTCCAATGGCACCACATTTTGCCAACATTTAAAAACGGTTAACACGGCACTTCGACATTTAGACTTCACCGAATTTCGAAATTTTTTTTTTATTTGATATCCACTAAATGTATCTCAGTGCCCTTTAGTTGGGACCTAAGCGCTCCGACTTTTAGTTCACGAGATAGCCACTTCAGGGGGGTCGTTTCGGCGCCAAGGGAAAGTCGTGGCGCCGAGTTCGTATTTTTCCTGAATGCGCCGTAAAAAGTTGCCCCACCGATGTCAGGCTTCGGGGGAGCGTCCGGCCTTCGGCCGGCCGATAATAGTTTTTAAAATGGAAATTTGTCTTTTTTATAGGTATAAGAGTAACTAGCTATGGGTTACGTATGCGATGGCGCGAATAGCATACTCTGGCGGTAAAATTTTGGGGTGCCCGTTGGAAAGCCTAACGGCTTTGGGGCGCGCTTCGCGCGCGGCTAGAAGTTTTATTGGCTTGGGTGATAAATTTGAAAATTCATAACTTTGTACAAAATGGTCAGAAATTTTTTCTGATAGTATTTTTAGACTCAGCTTTCTGAGAGCTTTCATTTGGTATATCATTTGGCCAACTTTTAAAATTTTTTTGAAAAGTTAAAGTTTTGGGCCAAAAATTTTGATCGATTTTTTCAAAAAATTTTTTGAAAAATCATAACTTTGTTAGTTGTAGGGATTTTGAAATAATTTAAAGTTTAGCATGTGTATAAAATCATGCTCTATTTATTAAAAATATAATACGGAACCACCAATGGTTGTACCCCTTTAAATTTGGAAAAAACCAAAAATTTTTGATTTTTCAAAAAATCGACCCTTAGACCCCCTAACCTTAAGTTTTTCTCTAATTTTTTAGTATTAAAAAATTTCTAATTTTTGACTCTATTTTTTAATTCAAAGTTTGTTTGAATAGGACAAAAACTCACAGAGTTATGGCCGATTAAAATTTTTCGGAATAATTTCATAAGGGGTTCCACTTTGAAAAATTTTGGGAAAATTTTTTTCGAGAAAATTTTGTAATTTTCTGCCATAATAGGTTTTAATAGACGGGGATAACGAATACGTTGTCCGTTTCTTGTTAAAAATTTTTTCCGCTAAGATAGAGGCCAAAAATTTTCACTCTTGGCCTGAAGTTGTGGAGACCCAAGATTTGTGCACTCATAACTTTGTACAAAATGGTCAGAAATTTTTTCTGTTAGTATTTTTAGACTCAGCTCACTGAGAGCTTTCATTTGATATATCATTTGCCCACCTTCAATAATTTTTTGAAATGTTAAAGTTTTGGCCCAAAAATTTTGGTCGATTTATTCAAAAATTTTTTTGAAAAATCATAACTTCATTTGTTGTAGGGATTTTAAAATAATTTAAAGTTTAGCATGGGTATAAAATCAGGCTCTATTTATTAAAAATATAAAACGAAACCACCAACGGTTGTACCCCTGTAAATTTGGAAAAAACCAAAAATTTTTGATTTTTCAAAAAATCTACCCTTAGACCCCCTACCCTTATGTTTTACAGAGATTTTTGTGTATTAAAAAATTTCTAATATTTTACGCTATTTAATAGTTTTGAGTTTGTTCGAATAGGACCATAACTCACAAAGTTATGGCAGATCAAAAATTTTCGGAAATATTTCATAAGGGGTACCCCTTTGAAAAATTTTTGGAATTTTTTTTTCGAGAAAATTTTCTAATTTTCGGCCATAATAGGTTTTAATAGACGGGGATAACGAATCCGTTGCCCGTTTATTTTTAAAAAATTTTTCCTCTAAGTTAGAGGCCAAAAATTCTCAGTCCTCCACAGATTATGTGGAGGAACATAAGATTTTTTCTGTTTTTAACCGTGCTCAGCCGTTTTTGGTTACAAAAACGCCCAGAGTACACCACGTGGAGGTGCACGGTGGTCAACAGCTAACCATATACTCCTCACTGGGTTATAAATGGGGAGGAATTATTAAGAAAAAGCCAATCTCAAGGGGAATTTACAATAATAAGAAGGGTTATACAATTAGACTTAGTCAAACTGAATACCACGGGCTACAACATTAGTAATAAGGGTGTTCCCATCATTATCCTTAGGTTTGTTGGGGGCAAAAACTCTTATGAAATTACTATTAGTGCATCGGGAGAGGGCTGTATAAAGCTGTCCGTGGGCAAAGGGTTCATCTGAGAAATCTATGCCCAACCTCTCGCATGTCTGGCCTTGGGCCTTTGTAATAGTCATGCAGAAGGCTGTTCGGACAGGGAATTGGAGGCGCACGAAGCTAACCCCGTCTTGTGGGTCCTGGTGTGTCATTCGGGTGCGGGAGAGCCCAACAGTTACCCCTTGGTTTACGCCGTAAATAGTTTCAGCTTCGATTAAATGATCACGAAGTGCAACTATTTTTAGGCGGGTACCGTTACACAAGCCTTTGCTTGTGTTCAGGTTAATAAGAAGGACAATAATCGAACCTACTTTGAGGTGTAAATGGTGGGCGGGAAGACCAGAGGGAGTTAGGTTATTAATATAAGAAACATCTTGTTGGGCGGCATAGGGGTCTAACGGGTCATCAGTGAGACATCTGTCTACTGAATAATAGTCTCGGGATTGACTATTGAAGGAGGCAAGGATAAGGTCATTATTAAAGTCTACGGATCTGTTAGTAGGGGCAAGCATTAATCTTGTAAGAAGTTGACTACTATTAATAGTAAACCCTTGATCAAAGACGAAAGATATTAACTCATCACGAGTCTCTACCATCATTGATTTAGGGAGGGCAATTTTTTCCCGGGAGGTATCAGTACCCAAATTATAAAGCCATTGTTTAAATTGGATTTCAGTAGGAAGGAGGCGCATATTTTGAAGTAGACGATTTTTAAGAAACATTTTATAAAGGTGGGAACTTTGTATACAAACAGGTACTGCCATTTCTGGTACCGAGGCATTTTTAACAACTGGGAGTGACTGTTTCCAATCCCCGGAAAGGATTACCACTTTACCAGCAAAAGGAATATCCCTTTTGGAAGGAACCATGGTCCGGCATAAGAGGTCGACATTTTCTAACATTGTCATCTCCAGCAATGTTATTTCATCAATGATGACAACATCGCTTTCGATTATTCGGCGGCCAAAATAGCTTCCGAATTGGATTTGGGGGATTTGACCTGGACGATGGTTAATTCCAAAACGGAAGGCGGAGTGCAAAGTCATGCCACCGGCATAAAACTTTGTAGCGGCGATCCCAGTCGATGCTGTTGCAAGGACTTTGTGACCTAACCGCCTTAAATGGAAGAGTAAATAGTTTAATAAGAAAGTTTTCCCGGTTCCCCCATCCCCAGATAAGAAATAAAGTTTTGCGGAATTAGGATCTCTTATGGAATTAATAATTAAATCAAAGAAATTAGTTTGTTCGGGGTTAAGGGTGGCACTGACTAATGATGATGTATCGGCAGTTGCGTCGGTATCATCATCATTTATATGTTGGGGGAAGAAAAACTGATCAACAGCTGTATCAGGGTCGTCAGTGAGGGAATTATGTGGAAGTGGGAGACCATAATCAGACATTGACTTGCCATTAGCAAGTAAATATCTTTCAATTATAGCCAGGGCCCGGTCAATACGAATAGGACGTTGATCTTCGGTACAACGTCGGTCAAAGAAGTGGTCAATGAACGTGTTCCACAGATGCAGAGCATCTATGACGCAATCATCTGTGGAACTAAATACAAGGATATTTACGAAAAGCTGTCGCATTTGGGAAGGAGTTAAACTATAAGAACCCTCTCTTAAAGTTCGTTCCCATACGGAACTATCTTCAAAGAGGCCACGTTGGCGGGCTGCTTCGGCAAAAGTGGTGTACTTTATACCGTTCACAGTTAATAAGTGGTCGGGGTCCCCGGGGAAATGTTTAGTAAGAATGTAAAGGGCGAATTTTTCAGGGTCTTCACGGGGGGAAACAGTATAAATTCTTCCTAAAACAGGCTGACCTTTTACAGTGGATTGTTTACGGGGTTCCCAAGTTTTAGTGTCGTCATGGAATGCATAAGTTTCGGGGAGATTTTCAAATAAAAGATTTTTAACATTATCATCTTTAGCCCAAAGTTTCCAATAAGCAGTTAATTTGGATTCAGGGTATTTGCCTCGGCCTACATCAGCTATTATTTGATTACGGGAAGCGGGGGTCATGAAAACGGGTTGGTGACCAGGTAAGTGAATTGAGAGGGGGATTACAGCATGGGAAAGGTCAGCATATTTGTAGGATTGGATTCTGGAAAATGCCTCAGCTGGACTTCGATAAAGCATCTTGGCATATTGGGCGGGTTCGTCAATATTAATAGTGCCAGCAGTATTCTTAATATATGAAAAACTGGGACCTTTGAATGGGTACTTAAGGGCATATTTAAGATTATCTGTTTGGCCATAGGCAAGTTCCAAGTTATGGTGGGATTGGAACATAACCATTATGAAAGGATTATAGGGGACAATACGAGAGTTATCGTATTTGATGATGGCTCGTCCGCGTGGGACACTAAGGACTTCACCACCATCTTCGGGACTGGGACGATAATATTCCGCGGGCCTATTTGCGTGGATAATGGTCTGCCTGCAGAAGGCCTTTGGGAAATGCTTCATACATCGCCCATCATGCCCTCTGCAGTGAGAACCACAGTCATGGACTTGGTATTTTGGGATAAGGTCACGAACTTTCCTAAGAAAGTTCGCCCAATCAGAATTATCTGAATCGGGTGGATTTGGAGGGATGTGGGCCCAGATTAAATTAGAAATATTCTCGGGTGTGGCTTCTAAGTCAGTTGTGTAGACTCTATGAAGATGGGGGCCGCCGATCCTTTTTTGAAATTCACGGCTTTGGGCATAACCGAGTATTTTCCCCAAAATGTGTTTATTATTAATAAGGTCAGTTAATTTTCTTTTCTTATCTTCATAGACTCTACACATTACATCAAAACGGTCGACCACTTTTTGGTCTTTATGGAGGAAATTACGTTGTATTTCGGGCCAGTTGGGATTTGAGGTGAAGGTTAACATGAAAGATGCACAACCCTTACGTCTCGTGCGAGCCATAATTGTTGTTGCATCGTAAAACATGTCTTGGAAGTAGGGCCGGGTCCCAGGATGATATTTACGAAAGAATACAACACTTGTAATGTCGTCGACTGATTTCAGTCTTCCGTCATTAGCCAAGTGTTTAAGAATAGTTGGGGGGATAGTTTTAAGAAGGTTAAATTGGGGTTGGCGTAAGAAACTTGCTACTTGAGCATCAATTCGTGCCGCGTAGTCAAGAGTGAATTTTTGTGAGAGGCCACCACCTGCACTCCAAATGTTGTGCAGGGGCTCGTCCTTGCGAATAGCAAGACGATAGCGAATATAATCGCGGAAGGAGATGTAATCTTTGGAGTTGGGGCTTTCTTCAAGCTCATCATCGGATCCTGAATCCTCCGAGTTGTCCTTAACTGACTTGGGAGGAATTTTATTTTTATTAAAAGGAAATTTTTCATGGAACCCATCATCGCCATTGGGAAATAAAAGTGGATAAGTAAGAGTGTCTACGATAGGGTTGTAAGGTTTAATTTCAAATAAAGATCCTTGTAGATCAGTAATATAAACGCCTTTTAATAATGGGGGGTCAGTGGACTCTGTCCAGATAGAAAACATCGCCTTCTCGTCAGGTAAATTTACTTGACGAGGATGCGCTGTGCGATCTCTGATAGGGGCAGGGACATTTCGTTCCTCCAAAAGAGTAAACCGAAAGTGTTGTACCGCATCGGGGCCATCCTGTTGCAGGATCCTTTCATACTGAGTATGAAAGTTTATATAATTTCGGGCAAAGGGGTGGGTGTTCCTAAGGAGGGCGTCTAAGTCCTGGAGAGTTTTCTTATTTACTCGGTCTCCCCCATATTGGGTGTTTTGGGTACGTATATCCAGAGCTTCATTAGCATCCAGAATATACAATTGAGAAAAGGAAGGAGTTAAAGGTCCCGGGAACATTGAACTAATACGCCTAGAAAACTCTCCATTTAACATCATACATACACTACCATGGAGGGAGGAATCTTGGTGGCCAACGGAGATGGAGGCAAAGGCTAATAAAGAATTATAAATATTTTCATTGCTAAGAAATTCCTTGGATTCTGGAGTATTCCCTGTTAATAATTTTTTTAATAATGGGGGATGTTCAGTATATGCAGGGAGGGTTACTTTACCACATTTACAACAGAAGGAGGAGGTATCCCGTTTAAATTTATTTTTATGATTTTTATTAATTTCCGATTTAAATAATAATGCCCAGCAATAATAACAAACGGAGTCTCCCAGGTTGCCAGAGTCATAATATTGAGTAGTATGCTGTGATCGAACATCAGCACAGGGCCATAAGGGGTGTTTGACAGTACAACGACTTGTAATTGGATTGGAAGGTGGTGGAGAAGTAAGGGAAGAAGGTGCTGGTGTAGCATCCTTCTTTGATTTAATACGCTCGGAACGGCGCAAATTTTTGGAGGGGGGGTCTGGCTCTAAGAACACGAAGGGGTAGTTGGGTACAACTACCCCTTCGTCGGGAATTACATGTTCGATGACATGTTGAGGGGGGGCTACATGTTCAATGACATGTGGAAGGCGAGGGTGGTATTCGAAATTATCCCCATTAAAAAGATTATTAACGTGCCAGAGGATTCTACGTTTTTCGGTATTAATATTAAGATTATTAAAAAGGAGATTACGGTTATTAAGAAGCCAGGCTTCGGCATATAAACAGGTAAAGTACCCACAACTATTCCCATCATTTTGGCGGGTATATAAATTAGTAGGATAGTCGTTAATATGAATACTATTAATAGGAATATTAGTCATTCGGTTAATATATGACTGAATAATAGGAATCCTTTCATCACCATGCAATCGTGATTGAAGGGGGAAAAAGAGGGAATCAATAAAAAATCCTCTATTATCAGAGGCATCCCAAACTACTAAGGTCCAGTGATTTGGGAAGTTAAGGGGGAAAAGGATTATCTCAGGCACTTGGCCTGGGATAAAACCATAGCACCGGTCTACGAAATCTTCCTCTGGAATGTCTTGGACATTCTGATTAATAAGAAGAGGAATAATGACATTTGAGTCAACTACAACGGTGTATCTATGGCAATGTCGGGACAAATAGCAGAGAAATCCATAGATTTCAGAGCCATCGAAAAACTCTGTTAAATTATTCCAGAGTGTTTCTATACGAAGGGGAGCCCTATCATTATCTTCATCACGAAGTGCCATGAAAGCCCTATTACAAATTGCCCCGGGGTCATTAGTTTTTTGGGTTACAAAATTAAGTAATGGGAGGTTTTCAAAATTAATAGTGGGAACCATGGGAGCCTCAGGTTGTTGGGGAATAATTTTAGGTCTTCGGCCTGCATTTTTTCGGGTTTGTTTTTTTGGGCGACCCCGTTTAGTTGTGGAAGTTGTAGGAGAGGAACCTCTTGACGAAAAAATGGAGGCCGAATCAATGGAAGACAACAAACTTTCAGTGTCAACAGAGGACTCTCTAGTCTTCCTCTGTTTCCTTGGCGCAACGGCCTCGGAAGTAAGGGAGAAGGGGGTAAGTGGAGTAGTTGGGGTTTGAGGAGGACCCGGGTCAACAGTTGAATCAAAAATATTTACATTATCAAAATTAAAATGAAAAGATTGATCATGATGAGAAGAAGAAGGGAGAGAAGAAATAGAAGAAGAATCACCACCCTGAGTCGGGTTGATAGATATATTGCTCTGAAGAGAGCAGTTTTGGTTTCCCAGATAAGAATTCTGATCAGAATGCTCTGGTTGGACATCCTGATCAGTGCTCTGAAGAGAGCAGTTTGGGTTAGAGTCCGCCGAACGGCGTTTTTGATCTTTTTTGCGCTTTAAATAATTTTTAGAAGGCATAATTGTTAAAATAAATTAAAATTTAATTATTAAACCCAAATTATCGAAAAATATTTATTCAAAATCGCAAAAAAGAGGTGATGGAATGGAAGAAGAAGAAAGAGAGGAAGACGAAGAAAGAGAGAAGAAAGATTAGTAAGAAAAAAGATAAAGATGAAGAAGAGAAATAAAGATAGAAAAAAATAAATTTACTGCCCAAAAAATAAATTTACTGCCCCAAAAATAAAAATAAATTTACTGCCCCAAAAATAAAAATAAATCTACAGCCCCAAAAATAAAAATAAATCTACAGCCCCAAAAATAAAAATAAATCTACTGCCCCATAAACATAAATCTACTGCCCCAAAAATAAAAATAAATCTACTGCCCCAAAAATATTACGCAAAAAAATAAATAGAGGGATGAAGGGACAAGTTTCGCTACACATCTACGCAGGAAAAATAAAAAAAACATTGAAGAACAAAAATAAAAGGAGTTCTATACATTACTCTGCGTAGAATAGTAGCGGAACCGACATAGTATGAAATATAAATCAGTTCTGCCGAATCTGCGACCATTATTCTAACAAACATGATTATGTTTTAGGTGTGAAATGATTTTAATTACATGTTACAGAAAAGTTTTAAAAATATAATATATTTTAAATTTCTTTTATTTATGAATTTAAATATTTAATCATGCTTGTTAGAACTCTGAACACAGATTGGAGTGAGGGAAAAGGTTCTAACCAAGGCTTATGCCGTACGCATTGGACGATGTGACTTCAGGGAGGAAAAAAATAAAATGAAAAATAAACAACCCAGGGAAATAGAGAGATATTGAGTAATTAATATTTTTAAATAATTTCTAAGGTAAAATAGAAGGTTCCAAAATCTTTTTAAAGGTAAATAGTGTAGATGATTGTATTATTCTAATTTTTAAAATGAAATACTAATTTTAACAATTATAGGGTTCAGTAAAATCAAGTGGGAACTATTTTTAAATAATAGAGAAAATATTTTAATTTATTTAAAAATCAGAAAGGGAAGAAAAAATTCAAAAATTTGTAAAAATCCCTCGAAGTATTTAAGATAGGGTTGGGTAGAAGTCACATATCCGCGTACAGCCCTTGGTAGAAGTCACCAGATGGCATCAACTGGGGGGTACCAGCTGATTGGAGTGCCAAAAGATGAAAATTTGGGTACAGTAAATAGGAGCGGAGTCTACCTGGGCTTCCAACCGGTGTAGAGAAGAGAATGAGGCCCACCTTGGAGTTCAAAGCATGATGCATACCAGTATTGGCATCCGCGCAGTAGGCTAGTATGCATTAATGGGGGATAAGTTAAATATATTTAAGATTTTTGAAGTTTAGATAGTTTGTTTTCTAATAATTTTTATTGGGGGCATGCTTTTTACTCTTCGGTGATTTGACAACACCGCATTCCCGACCCTAATTGGAAGGAGCCACTTGAGGTAGCTAAGAAATGATGCAATAAATGCATACATTAGTAAACGTGCAATGCTCCGAGGCGAAGTGCAATGCCCCGTATGAGCTGTTTAACTAATGTGTAATGAAAACCCGCACATTATGCGGCACCAGACTCCACAGGTCTTCTGCGGGATTATATCCGAATGGTTGGCTTTTTTGAGGTACCTGTACTATACCCGAAAATTTTTATTTTTTTTTTTATTTTTGAGTACAGGTACCAAAAAATCATAATGTCTACGAATATTGGTAACTTAATACACAATAGTAGACATTATGATTTAGCCAACCAAACGGAAGCACGCATCCTGCTTCCTCCGGTTAACCACATAATGGTTTAGGGGAAAGATCTCTTTATTATATGAAACCCCAAAAGGGGAGGGAGGAAGAGAGAGAGAGAAGAGAGAAAGAAGGGGGAATAGAAGAAGAAGAAAGGAGAGAGAGGGAAGAGAGAGAGAAGAGAGAGAGGAGAGAGAGAGAGAGAGAGAGAGAGAGAAGAGAGAGAGAAGAGAGAGAGAGAGGGGAGAGAGAGAAGAGAGAGAGGGAATAAATATAATTAAATAATTTGGGTTTAATAATTAAATATTAATAATTTATTTATTAGAGAGCATATTTTTTAAATATTTAGAATGATTTTGAAAAATGACTGGAAATGAGAAATATGGGGTATATCCTCCTCCTTATATAGTCCCATACCCCCCATAGTACTCTCCTGCCCCAGAGTTACCATTTTGAGATTTTGACCATTTTGAGCCCTGACCATTTTGAAATTTACCATTTTGACATTTTTTGCCAAAATGACCTACTCGGGATTCTGAATCGATCTGTGAAGGTCTCGAGCTCGAGTCGAGCTCGAGACTCGAGCTCGAGGGCTCGAAAGGTACAAAGTTGCTCCAAGTATAGGCATGTGGGTACTCGTTCAAACGGGCTCGTCGAGCTGAGTCGGAATATGCAGGTCTCGAGGTCGAGACTCGAGGCTGGTTCTCAAACTCGAGACCTCGCCCCTATTTTTGGGGGGCTTCTCCCACAATATTGGTCCTTTTTGACCATAACTCGGTCAGACTCAGGTGGAAAAGCATATGTTATTCCTACTCGAGATTCTAAATAAATCATTGAAGGTTTCGAGCTCAAATCGAGCTCGAGACTCGAGCTCGATGGCTCGAAAAATAAAAACTTGATTTAAGTTAGGCATGTGGGTACTCGTTCAAACGGGCTCGGCGAGCTGAGTCGAAATATACAGGTCTCGAGGTCGAGACTCGAGGCTAGTTCTTAAACTCGAGACCTCGCACCAATTTTTGGGGGGTTTTACCCAGATGTTGTTACTTTTGCACCTATAACTTGGTCAGACTCAAGTGACCCCCCAAACAAATTATATATTTCTCGGTGGATTAGAGGGTCTTCTATAATTTAACCGTGCCAAATTTGATTTATAACCCTTCCTTTGGTACCCCAATGGGTATGGTACAGCCCAACCCAAAATTTCGACCCTCTATAACTTTGGCCAAAATGGTCAGAAAAATTTGGAAAAAATATTTTTAAACTCAGCTCGATAAGAGCTTTCGAATGATATAATATTTACACTATTTATGGCCATGTTGAAAAAATTATTTTTTTGGTCGAAAATTTTGGCCGAAAAATTTACCCAAATTTTCAAAAATTCATAACTTGCCCAAAGTATACCCTTTTGACCCATTTTAAAATCTTATTCTATGCAGAAAAATCTGCTCTATCAATGAAAAATGCCTAAGCCCGAAACCGCCGGCAAAAATCCCGGAATTTTTTCGAAAAACCGAAAAATTTTCGAATTTTCGAAATTGGACCCCCTCGGGCCCAATTTCGAATTTTTTCGAAATTTTTTAGGCTCGAAAAATTTCTAATGTTTTATTCTATTTTATAAAAGAAACCCCACCCAGATTCCTTTATCCGGTAAAAAGTTATGGCGATTTAAAAAATCGCGAAAATCCCAAAAAGGGGTACCCCTTTAGATCTGAAGTCGGGAAAAAAATTTTCGAATTTTGACACAAAATTCGACCTATATGGTGCTACAATAGGCGCTGAGTCCATATCCGGTCTCAGAAAAATTTTAAAAAAATTCCCCGGGACGTTAGAGTCTCATAAAGTTTTGCGCCATTTCGTCACATTGGCTATAACTTTTTGAGACTCAAGTGGACCCCCAAAATATTATACCTTTTTCTGACCGACAGGGGACGCTCTTTCGAACTGGCTATCGGAATCGGGGTTCAATTCACAATACAAAAAGTCGACTTTTCGACTCTGACACTTTGACCCAAAACACCCCCAAAAGTTCACCCGAGACTCAAGTGGTCAACTACCGATAAGTTCTCAACATCCACCCCTACAACAATGCCCCCAGACCCCAAGTCCCCCAAGTTCTCAAAAACGCGTTATAACGCGTTGAAATTTTGAACCGGCCATTTCGGTGCCACACTCAAGTGTGGCACCAAAATGGCCTATCCCATTAAACTCCCCATAGCCACTTACCTAATACCCCCCAGGTCCCATCTTAATCCGCCCAGCCGTTCCCGAGATCTCGCACTTCCACATTTTGCCAATCTCCAATGGCACCACATTTGGCCAATGCGTCACTTCGGTTTGCGCACCTATAACTCCCCGGGTGTTCAACCGATTTCCAAAATTTTTTTTTTATATTAATCCCCTAATAGAGGAGCAGTGCCCTCCCAGCGGGACCTTTCCGCTCCGACTTTTAGTTCAGGAGATAGCCAATTTTGGGGGGTCGTTTCGGCGCAAAGGAAAAGTCGTGGCGCCGAGTTCGTATTTTTCCTGAATGCGCCGTAAAAAGTACCCCCCAAGATGTCACGCTTCTGTCGAGCGTCCGGCCTTCGGCCGGCCGATAATAGTTTTTAAACGCTAAAATCGATGTTTTTATAAGTATATATAAACTAGTTGTGCCCATTGGGGTATGGCGGCGTAGTGCGTATGCAATTCCTATTAGGATACTTTAGGTTTAATAGCGTTCTGCCCGTTGGAAAGCCTAACGGCTTTGGGGCGCGCTTCGCGCGCTGCTAGAATGTTTGGATGCCTGTAAAGAAAGGTTTAGCCATGCCTTTTCATTGCTTAGGGCCTTCGGCCCTCGCCGGTAAAGTTTTGCTTTGCCTTTTCATTGCTTCGGGCCTTCGGCCCTCGCCGGTAAAGTTTTGCTTTGCCTTTTCATTGCTTCGGGCCTTCGGCCCTCGCCGGTAAAGTTTTGCTTTGCCTTTTCATTGCTTCGGGCCTTCGGCCCTCGCCGGTAAAGTCTTGCTTTGCCTTTTCATTCCTTCGGGCCCTCGGCCCTCGCCGGTAAAGTTTAGCCCTGCCTTTGACTATTGCTCTGCCTTTTAGATGTAATGAATGCTCGGGCCTTCGGCCCTCGCACGGCGGGCCTCCGGCCCGCCGTGCCCTGCCTTTGACTATTGCTATGCCTATTAGATGTAATGAATGCTCGGGCCTTCGGCCCTCGCCTACGGCGGGCCTTCGGCCCGCCAACTCCTCGGCCTTCGGCCTCTTGCTTTGGGTTTGACCGCTGTGGTGCATTTAGCAACTGTGGTAGCTTGTCACGAGGCATTTGGGGGCCTTCGGCCCCCAAACGCCAATGTTAGACTCTTGCTTTGGATTTAACCGCTGTGGTGCATTTGGCAACTGTGGTGGGTTGTCCCGAGGCGTTTGGGGGCCTTCGGCCCCCAAACTCCAATGTTAGACTCTTGCTTTGGGTTTAACCGATGTAGTGCATTCGGCAACTGTGGTGAGTTGTCCCGAGGCGTTTGGGGGCCTTCGGCCCCCAAACGCCAATGTTTGACTTTTACTTTGGGTTTGACGCCAATGTTAGACTCTTGCTTTAGACTCTTTTGACGCCAATGTTAGACTCTTGCTTTGGGTTTAACCGATGTGGTGTATTCGGCAACTGTGGTGGGTACTATTGCTCTGCGTTTTAGATGTAATGAAAGCTCAGGCCTTCGGCCCTCGCTAACGGCGGTCCTCAGGCCCGCCGTGCATTGTCTTTGACTGTTGCTGTGCCTTTTAGATGTAATGAATGCTCTGGCCTTCGGCCCTCGCCTACGGCGGGCCTCTGGCCCGCCGTGCCCTACCTTTGACTATTGCTCTGCGTTTTGGATGTAATGAATGCTCGGGCCTTCGGCCCTCGCCTTGGGGGCCTTCGGCCCTTAAACGCCAATGTTTGACTTTTACTTTGGGTTTAACCAATGTGGTGCATTCGGCAACGTGGTGGGTTGTCCCGAGGCGTTTGGGGGCCTTCGGCCCCCAAACGCCAATGTTAGACTCTTGCTTTGGGTTTGACCGCTGTGGTGCATTCGACAATTGTTGTGGGTTGTCCCGAGGCGTTTGGGGGCCTTCGGCCCCCAAACGCCAATGTTTGACTTTTACTTTGGGTTTGACCGCTGTGGTGCATTTGGCAACTGTGGTGGTTTGTCCCGAGGCGTTTGGGGGCCTTCGGCCCCCAAACGCCAATGTTAGACTCTTGCGATGGGTTTGATCGCTGTGGTGCATTCGACAACTGTTGTGGGTTGTCCCGAGGCGTTTGGGGGCCTTCGGCCCCCAAACGCCAATGTTAGACTCTTGCTCGGGCCTTCGGCCCTCGCCTACGGCGGGCCTTCGGCCCGCCCAACTCTTCCTCTCGGCGTTTTTTTGACTTTTGGCCGTTTCGGTGCCACACTCAAGTGCGGCACCAAAACGTCTCGGGCCTCCGGCCCTCGCCAACGGCGGGCCTTCGGCCCGCCCAACTTCTCCTTTCGGCGTTTTTTGACTTTTGGCCGTTTCAGTGCCACACTCAAGTGCGGCACCAAAACGTCTCGGTCCTTCGGCCCTCGCCTACGGCGGGCCTTCGGCCCGCCAAACTCCTCGGCCTTCGGCCTCGGTGTTTTTTTGATTTTTGGCCGTTTCAGTGCCACACTTGAGTGCGGCACCAAAACGACCTAACACAAAAAATTCCCCATGGTCGATTACCTATAACCCCTTTGGTCCCATTCAATTCGGCCCATCCGTTCCAAAGATAAAAATTTGGTCCGACACAATTGGACATTTCACCGTCAATCGGTGAATTTTTGCGCACCCATAAGTCCCCGGGGGTTCATCGGATTTTCGAAATTTTTTTTTTGTTGGATTAGCCTTAGTCCAACTTAGTTTCCTCCCAGCAAGCGTTTTTCGATCCGACGGACGGTTCAGGATTTGGCCACTTCGCCACGGCCGTTTCAGTGCCAAAAGTTCATCGTATGGTCCCAGCGGTATTTTTCCTGAAAAGCCCATTAAAACTACCCCCCAAGATGTCATACTCTCAGGAAGCGGCCGGCCTTCGGCCGGCCGATATTTTTTTTTCTAAAAAAATTTTCTATTTATTATAGGTATATAGTAACTAGCTATGGGTTACGTATGCGATGGCGGTTAGTTACAGCACTCTGGCGGTAAAATTTTGGGGTGCCCGTTGGAAAGCCTAACGGCTTTGGGGCGCGCTTCGCGCGCCGCTAGAATGTTTAATCGGCTGTGGTCGGAGTTTTGGTCAAGCATAACTTTGTACAAAATGGTCAGAAATTTTTTCTGATATTATTTTTAGACTCAGCTCACTGAGGGCTTTCATTTGATATATCATTTGCCCACCTTTAAAATTTTTTTGCAAAGTTTAAAATATCGGCCAATTTTTCCGGGATGGGTTGAAAGCTCGGGCCTTCGGCCCTCGCCGGCAAAGTTTAGCCCTGCATTTTAATGCGTTGCTCTGCCTTTTAAATGGGTTGAATGCTCGGGCCTTCGGCCCTCGCAGGTAAAGTTTAGCCCTGCCTTTTCTTTCATTGCTCTGCCTCTAAGATGGGTTGAAAGCTCGGGCTTCGGCCCTCGCTGGTAAGGTTTAGCCCTGCCTTCCGGGAAGGGTTGAAAACTCGGGCCTTCGGCCCTCGCTGGTAAAGTTTAGCCCTGCCTTCAGAAATGGGTTGAAAGAAAGGGCCTTCGGCACTCGCTGGTAAAGTTTAGCCCTGCCTTCCGGGATGGGTTGAAAGCTCGGGCCTTCGGCCTCCGCAGGTAAATTTAGCCCTGCCTTTCGATCATTGCTCAGCCTTTTAGATGGGTTGAAAGCTCGGGCCTTCGGCCCTCGCAGGTACAGTTTAGCCTTGCCTTCTAATTTCATTGCTCTGCCTTCCGGTATGGGTTGAAAGCTCGGGCCTTCGGCCCTCGCTGGTAAGGTTTAGCCCTGCCTTCCGGTATGGGTTGAAAGCTCGGGCCTTCGGCCCTCGCCGGTAAAGTTTAGCCCTGCCTTCCGGGATGGGTTGAAAGCTCGGGCCTTCGGCCCTCGCCGGTAAAGTTTAGCCCTGCCTTCCGGGATGGGTTGAAAGCTCGGGCCTTCGGCCCTCGCTGGTAAAGTTTAGCCCTGCCTTCCGGGATGAGTTGAAAGCTCGGGCCTTCGGCCCGCGCCGGTAAAGTTTTTTTGGTCGGTAAAGTTTTTTTGGTCCTAATTTTTTGGTCTATTTTTATAAAGAAACCACATCCAAATCCGAAAATCCCAAAAAAAGTTATGCCGTTTTAAAAAATCCCAAAATTCGGCGAAAAGGGGTACGTACCCCTTTTGGGATGGGGTCGGGGAAAAAATTTTTTTATTTTAGGTCAAAAAACGACCTATATGGTGCATTTAGGTGTGCTGAGTCCGAATCCGGTCTCAGAAAAATTTTTAAAAATTTTCCTATGAAGTTAGAGTCTCAAAAAGTTTCGCGACATTTGCGAACATTGGGCATAACTTTTTGAGACTCAAGTGGACCTTCTACAATGTATACATTTTCGACATAGTTTAGGGCCCTCTACAACTTAACCGGACAATATTTTCATTCAGACTTTCAATCAGGTACCCCACCGGGTATGACCCCCAAAAAGTCGAACCTGAGACGAAAAATTCGACTTCGAGATTAATATGTTTTATGGTACTCTAATAGGTGCTGAATCCGAATCCGAAATCCGTTTATTTTTAAAAAATTTTTAAAAAAAGTTATAGCCCAAAAAAGGTCAATTTTTGACCCCCAAAAACTCAATTTTTGGCCTATAACTTTCCCAGACTCAAGTGTACCCCCAACAAACTATATATTTTTAGAGGTTTCAAAGGACGCTCTACAACATAGGAAACTCAAATCGAGTTTCAATTCACGCGTTAAAAAGTCGACTTTTCGACCCCGATCTTTTGAACCTTATCACCCCCAAAACCAAATCCGAGACTCAAGTGGCCCCCAACAAAATTTTAGCCAACTACGTGCCCTAACATAATAAAAAAGAGTTGGAGCGATTCGGCCTCTCTTAAGCAATTTTATAATTACATCCAATGGGAGCCACCCTTCCCGATAGGGGTCCTGGACATTTTGAACTTTTGGCGAAGTGTAACTTTTTTCAAAATGGTCAGAAAAAATTAAAATAAATTTTTTCGGACTCAGCTCGATGAGAGCTTTCGATTGGTATATAATTTGTAAATTGTCGATCAATTTCGTCGGACGAGGTAGGACAATTCACCGACAATCGGTGAATTTTTGCCAACCTCCACAGGTCGGACAGTTGTTCCCAGGCCTCCAATTTTTTTTCAGCGTTATAGACCCTATCCCAACTTAGGGCCCTCACCCCAATCACTTTTTGGTCACTTTTTGGTTCACTTTTTGGTTCACTTTCTAGTTGTGCCCATTGGGGTATGGCGGTAAGTTACGTATGCAATAGGTTTAGTTACGATACTTTTTGATTTTTATGCTCTGCCCGTTGGAAAGCCTAACGGCTTTGGGGCGCGCTTCGCGCGCTGCTAGAAGGTTTTTTCTGCTATATTAAATTAAAAGCTTTGGAAATCTCGGCGGGCCTTCGGCCCGCCGAAGGCCCGCCGAATCTACGGCCAAAATAACTTCTACGGCCAAAATAACTTTCTAACGGAATAGAGGAAAAATAAAACCGTAAAAAAAAAGAAAAAATTTGGAAAAATAACAAAACGCCAAAAAATGTAATTTTTAAAATTATGATGCTAACTATTAAAATACAGCCTATTCGATGCGGCTGGCCGAGCGCTTTAAAAAAAATATAACACTTGCAATAAAAAATTTGAAAATCAGCAAAAATTTTCGAAAAAACGTGTCTTAGGTCAAAACCTGAAGGAAATAGTGTCAGAAAACATAAAAGTTCAATTTCGACATAAAATAAAGCTTATATAGTACATTAAGACCCGCTGAGCCTATAACCGTCCTCCGAAAATAATTTAAAAAATTCGCAGGGACGTTAGAGTCTCAAAAAGTTTTACGACATTTGCGTACATTGGCCATAACTTTTTGAGACTCAAGTGGACCATGCCCAAATTTTACATTTCAGTGTAGTTTTAGATGCTCTACAACATCACCGGATTAAGTTTTCATTCAGACTTTCAATCAGGTACCCCACCGGGTGTGACCCCCAAAAAGTCGAACCTGAGTCGAAAAATTCGACTTCGAGATAAATATGCTATATTGTGCTCTGATAGGTGCTGAATCCATTCCCGAAGCCCTTTTATTTTTAAAAAAATTTTAAAAAAAGTTATAGCCCAATAAAGGTCAATTTTTGACCCCCAAAATGTCACTTTTTGCCCTATAACTTTTCCAGACTCAAGTGTACCCCCAACAAAGTATATATTTTTAGAGGTTTCAAAGGACGCTCTACAACATAGGAAACTCAAATCGACTTTCAATTCACGCATTAAAAAGTCGACTTTTCGACCCGGACCTTTTGAACCTCATGACCCCCAGAACCAAATCCGAGACTCAAGTGGCCCCCAACAAAATTTTAGCCAACTAAGTGCCCTAACATACTAAAAAAGAGTTGGAGCGATTCGGCCTCTCATAAGCATTTTTATAATTACATCCAATGGGAGCCACCCTTCCCGATAGGGGTCCAAGACATTTTGAACCTTTGGCGAAGTGTAACTTTTTTCAAAATGGTCAGAAAAAATTAAAATAAATTTTTTCGGACTCAGCTCGATGAGAGCTTTCGATTGGTATATAATTTGTAAATTGTCGATCAATTTCGTCGGACGAGGTAGGACAATTCACCGACAATCGGTGAATTTTTGCCAACCTCCACAGGTCGGACAGTTGTTCCCAGGCCTCCAATTTTTTTTCAGCGTTATAGACCCTATCCCAACTTAGGGCCCTCACCCCAATCACTTTTTGATCCGACTTCACCTCTCCGAGTTACAGCCGTTTGAATTTTACCGACGGCCGTTTCGGCGCAGAGGTACGTTTTGGCGCCACGGCTATAATTTTCCTGAATGCGCGTCAAAAAGTTGTAGGACTAATGTACAACTCAAAAAAATCCCCGAGAACTCGTTCGACTCAAATTAGTTTTTAAACGAAAAAAGCCCGATTTTACCCACAAAAGAAGGGGCACTTGGTGGTTTTTTTTAGTATAATATAACTAGCTGCAGGGCGTGTAGCTGCGTGCCTATCAGGATGCTGTATATTTAGTTTTATCGGGGGGAGCCTTTGGAAACCATACTTCTTGGTTTTGGAAAGCCTGACGGCTTTGGGGCGCGCTTCGCGCGCTGCTAGAGCTTTGGGGCGCGTCCAGGGACGCGCGTGGAAAGCCTGCGGCTTTAAAAGCACGCTAGCTATAGTTATTGCTTGGCGAATAACGTTACATATTAATAAATCCTTACTTTGCATTTTGGGGGCCTTCGGCCCCTCAAACCCTTTGTTTAGTCGGATTCTGTGCCATTTGTTAGCTGTGGTGGGTTGATTTGGGGCGTTTGGGGGGCCTTCGGCCCCCAAACCCAGCGTTTAGATGGATACTGTGCCTTTGGTAGCTGTGGTGGGTTGTTTCAGGGCGTTTGGGGGGCCTTCGGCCCCGCAAACCCACCGTTTAGACGGATACTTTGCCTTTAAGTAGCTTCGGTGGGTTGATTCGGGGCGTTTGCGGGGCCTTCGGCCCCCCAAACCCAACGTTTAGTTGGATACTTTGCCTTTAGGTAGCTTTGGTGGGTTGACTCGGGGCGTTTGGGGGGCCTTCGGCCCCCCAAACCCAACGTTTAGTTGGATACATTGCCTTTAGGTAGCTTTGGTGGGGGGCCTTCGGCCCCCCAAACCCAACGTTTAGTTGGATACTTAGCATTTAGGTAGCTTTGGTGGGTTGACTCGGGGCGTTTGGGGGGCCTTCGGCCCCCCAAACCCAACGTTTAGTTGGATACTTTGCCTTTAGGTAGCTTTGGTGGGTTTACTCGGGGCGTTTGGGGGGCCTTCGGCCCCCCAAACCCAGCGTTTAGTTGGATAGTTTGCCTTTAGGTAGCTTTGGTGGGTTGACTCGGGGCGTTTGGGGGGCCTTCGGCCCCCCAAACCCAGCGTTTAGTTGGATACTGTGCCTTGATGTATCTGAGGTGGGTTGATTCGGGGCGTTTGGGGGGCCTCCGGCCCCCCAAACCCACCGTTTAGACGGATACTTTGCCTTCAGGTAGCTTTGGTGGGTTGACTCGGGGCGTTTGGGGGGCCTTCGGCCCCCCAAACCCAGATTTAAGACGGATAATTTGCCTTTAGGTAGCTTTGGTGGGTTGACTCGGGGCGTTTGTGGGGCCTTCGGCCCCCCAAACCCAGAGTTTAGACGGATACTGTGCCTTTTGGTAGCTGTGGTGAGTTTACTCGGGGCGTTTGGGGGGCCTTCGGCCCCCCAAACCCAGAGTTTAGACGGATACTTTGCCTTTAGGTAGCTTTGGTGGGTTGACTCGGGGCGTTTGTGGGGCCTTCGGCCCCCCAAACCCACTGTTTAATCCTTCCTCGGCTTTCGGCCTCGGTTTGGGTGCCTTCGGCCCCCAAAACCCCCAATCCCGGAAACTCTGACACCCATAAATTGGTGAGACTCAAGTGACCCCCCAAACAGAGTTTTAACCTTATTTGAAAATCTTTCGATGTAATTGAGGATGCTCTACAAGATAACGTAAGTCTTTTTAATTTATTACCATTCCTTTGGTACCCCAATGGGTATGGTACCGCCCACACCCGAAATTTCGACCTTTTGTAACTTTGTACAAAATTGTCAGAAATTTTTCAAAAAAATATTTTTAGACTCCACTCGGTAAGGGCTTTCGAATGATATAACATTTGGGCCATTTATTTTCATTTTGGCAAAAATATTTTTTTGGCCGAAAATTTCGGCCGAAAAATTTACCCAAATTTTCAAAAATTCATAACTTTCCCAAAGTTAACCTTATTTGAAAATTTTAAAAGCTTATTTTATGCATAAAAATATACTCTATCCAGGAAAAATACTTGCGGCCCGAACCGCTGGCAAAAATCCCGAACTAGCTGCAGGGCGTGTAGCTGCGTGCCTATCAGGATGCTGTATATTTAGTTTTATCGGGGGGAGCCTTTGGAAACCATACTTCTTGGTTTTGGAAAGCCTGACGGCTTTGGGGCGCGCTTCGCGCGCTGCTAGAGCTTTGGGGCGCGTCCAGGGACGCGCGTGGAAAGCCTGCGGCTTTAAAAGCACGCTAGCTATAGTTATTGCTTGGCGAATAACGTTACATATTAATAAATCCTTACTTTGCATTTTGGGGGCCTTCGGCCCCTCAAACCCTTTGTTTAGTCGGATTCTGTGCCATTTGTTAGCTGTGGTGGGTTGATTTGGGGCGTTTGGGGGGCCTTCGGCCCCCAAACCCAGCGTTTAGATGGATACTGTGCCTTTGGTAGCTGTGGTGGGTTGTTTCAGGGCGTTTGGGGGGCCTTCGGCCCCGCAAACCCACCGTTTAGACGGATACTTTGCCTTTAAGTAGCTTCGGTGGGTTGATTCGGGGCGTTTGCGGGGCCTTCGGCCCCCCAAACCCAACGTTTAGTTGGATACTTTGCCTTTAGGTAGCTTTGGTGGGTTGACTCGGGGCGTTTGGGGGGCCTTCGGCCCCCCAAACCCAACGTTTAGTTGGATACATTGCCTTTAGGTAGCTTTGGTGGGGGGCCTTCGGCCCCCCAAACCCAACGTTTAGTTGGATACTTAGCATTTAGGTAGCTTTGGTGGGTTGACTCGGGGCGTTTGGGGGGCCTTCGGCCCCCCAAACCCAACGTTTAGTTGGATACTTTGCCTTTAGGTAGCTTTGGTGGGTTTACTCGGGGCGTTTGGGGGGCCTTCGGCCCCCCAAACCCAGCGTTTAGTTGGATAGTTTGCCTTTAGGTAGCTTTGGTGGGTTGACTCGGGGCGTTTGGGGGGCCTTCGGCCCCCCAAACCCAGCGTTTAGTTGGATACTGTGCCTTGATGTATCTGAGGTGGGTTGATTCGGGGCGTTTGGGGGGCCTCCGGCCCCCCAAACCCACCGTTTAGACGGATACTTTGCCTTCAGGTAGCTTTGGTGGGTTGACTCGGGGCGTTTGGGGGGCCTTCGGCCCCCCAAACCCAGATTTAAGACGGATAATTTGCCTTTAGGTAGCTTTGGTGGGTTGACTCGGGGCGTTTGTGGGGCCTTCGGCCCCCCAAACCCAGAGTTTAGACGGATACTGTGCCTTTTGGTAGCTGTGGTGAGTTTACTCGGGGCGTTTGGGGGGCCTTCGGCCCCCCAAACCCAGAGTTTAGACGGATACTTTGCCTTTAGGTAGCTTTGGTGGGTTGACTCGGGGCGTTTGTGGGGCCTTCGGCCCCCCAAACCCACTGTTTAATCCTTCCTCGGCTTTCGGCCTCGGTTTGGGTGCCTTCGGCCCCCAAAACCCCCAATCCCGGAAACTCTGACACCCATAAATTGGTGAGACTCAAGTGACCCCCCAAACAGAGTTTTAACCTTATTTGAAAATCTTTCGATGTAATTGAGGATGCTCTACAAGATAACGTAAGTCTTTTTAATTTATTACCATTCCTTTGGTACCCCAATGGGTATGGTACCGCCCACACCCGAAATTTCGACCTTTTGTAACTTTGTACAAAATTGTCAGAAATTTTTCAAAAAAATATTTTTAGACTCCACTCGGTAAGGGCTTTCGAATGATATAACATTTGGGCCATTTATTTTCATTTTGGCAAAAATATTTTTTTGGCCGAAAATTTCGGCCGAAAAATTTACCCAAATTTTCAAAAATTCATAACTTTCCCAAAGTTAACCTTATTTGAAAATTTTAAAAGCTTATTTTATGCATAAAAATATACTCTATCCAGGAAAAATACTTGCGGCCCGAACCGCTGGCAAAAATCCCGAATTTTTTTCGAAAAACCGAAAAATTTTCGGTTTTTCGAAATTCGACCCCCTAGGGCCCAATTTCGAATTTTTTCGAAATTTTCTTCACTCTAAAAATATCTAATTTTTAGGACTATTTTTAGAAAGAAACCCCATCCCAATCCGATAATCCCAAAAAAAGTTAAGGTCCCCCAAAAAATCCCGAATTTTCCCCAAAAGGGGTACCCCTTTGGTTCTGAGGGCGGGGACAAAATTTTCGAATTTTGACCCGAAATTCGACCTATATGGTGCTCTGACACCCGCTGAGTACGAATCCGGCCTCGAAAAAATTTTAAAAAATTTCCCCGGGACGTTAGAGTCTCATAAAGTTTTCGGACATTTTGCCACATTGGCTATAACTTTCCCAGACTCAAGTGGACCCTCGACATATTATACCTTTTTCAGAGCCCCAGGGGACGCTCTTTCGATCTGGCTATTGAAATCGAGTTTCAATTATCGTTGCAAAAAGTCGACTTTTTGACCCGGACTCTTTGGACCATAACACCCCCAAAACTTCATCCCAGACTCAAGTGACCCTTAACATAAATGTGCCTAATACTCTTGCCTACAACACTACACAACTTCCAGAATCATTCCCCAGCAAAGATTTTTCACTATAAACGTTTTTCCCCCTCAGACTCAAGTATCCCACCCCCAGACTCAAGTGACCCCCACCAAACAAATGTTGTTGAATGCGTCTTCTGAAGACATATCTTAGGTCTCCCAAACGTTTCTCGCTAACTCTTACTAAAAAAGAGTTAAGGTTCGGCGAATATATGGGGCAGGGGTCGAAATCCTGCGAAATTTAGCATAAGTCCCCGGGTGTTCATCCGATTTCGAAAATTTTTTTTTTGTTGAATTCCCCTAATAGTGGGCCAGTCGCCTCCCAGCAGAAGTTTTCCGCTCCGACTTACGGTTCAAAAGTTAGAAACTTTAGGGGGTCTTTTCGGCGCAAAGACAAAGTCGTGGCGCCGCGGTTATATTTTTCCTAAATACCCCTCAAAAAGTTGTAGGACCCTTCCACAACTTCCAAATCCGTGCCGGCCTTCGGCCGGCAGTTATGAGTTTTTAAAAACTGAGTTGCCTTGATATTTTATATTATTAACTAGCGATGGGTTTGGCCACTGGGGTGCCTATTACGATACTGTGGCAGTAAAATACATCGGGGGGTTCTTTAAATTACGAAACTTCTGCCCGTTGGAAAGCCTAACGGCTTTGGGGGCGCGCTTCGCGCGCCGCTAGCGATTTTTTATGCCTGGATCAAAAGATTAGCTTTCAGTTGGGACTCGTCCTTCCAATTAGAGTCACTTCGGGCCTTCGGCCCTCGTCTTCCCCTCATTTTCCCTCGATTGGACTCATCCTTCCACGTAGAGCACTTCGGGCCTTCGGCCCTCGTCTTCCCCTCATTTTTCCTCGATTGGACTCATCCTTCCACTTAGAGTCACTTCGGGCCTTCGGCCCTCGTCTTCCCCTCATTTTCCCTCGATTGGACTCATCCTTCCACGTAGAGCACTTCGGGCCTTCGGCCCTCGTCTTCCCCTCATTTTTCCTCGATTGGACTCATCCTTCCACTTAGAGTCACTTCGGGCCTTCGGCCCTCGTCTTCCCCTCATTTGGACTCATCCTTTCAATTAGAATCACTTCGGGCCTTCGGCCCTCGCCCTCCCTTTTAGATGGGTGTCAGCTCGGGCCTTCGGCCCTCGCCCTCCCTTTTAGATGGGTGTCAGCTCAGGCCTTCGGCCCTCGCACTCCCTTTTAGATTTGTGTCAGCTCGGGCCTTCGGCCCTCGCACTCCCTTTTTGATGGGTGTCAGCTCGGGCCTTCGGCCCTCGCCCTCCCGTTTAGATGGGTTTCAGCTCGGGCCTTCGGCCCTCGCCATTCCTTTAGATGGGTGTCAGCTCGGGCCTTCGGCCCTCGCCCTCCCTTTTAGATGGGTGTCAGCTCGGGCCTTCGGCCCTCGCACTCCCTTTTAGATTTGTGTCAGCTCGGGCCTTCGGCCCTCGCACTCCCTTTTTGATGGGTGTCAGCTCGGGCCTTCGGCCCTCGCCATTCCTTTTAGATGGGTGTCAGCTCGGGCCTTCGGCCCTTGCCCTCACTTTTGATGGGTGTCAGCTCGGGCCTTCGGCCCTCGCCCTCCCTTTTAGATTTGTGTCAGCTCGGGCCGCTATTGGGACTCATCCTTTAAATTAGAAACACTTCGGGCCTTCGGCCCTCGTCTTTCCCCAGTTGGGACTCATATTTCCACTTAGAGTCACTTCGGGCCTTCGGCCCTCGTCTTCCCCTCCCATTGGGACTCGTCCTTTCAATTAGAAACACTTCGGGCCTTCGGCCCTCGTCTTCCCAGCGATTGGACTCTTCCTTCCACTTAGAGTCACTTCGGGCCTTCGTCCCTCGTCTTGCCCTCGATTGGACTCTTCCTTACTTTTAAAGTCACTTCGGGCCTTCGGCCCTCGTCTTCGCCTCGATTGGACTCATCCTTTCAAGTAGAGTAACTTCGGGCCTTCGGCCCTCGTTCCCCCTCGATTGGACTCATCCTTTCAAGTAGAAAAAAATTTCGAAGCAGAAACTGCTTCACGAAGCATTTCTGCTTCGGATCCATAACAGGATCCAGTTATCCATCCACAAAATTTTTCTCCATATACAAAATTCACCCCTAAGTTCTTCTATGGTTTGCCCCGCATGGTCAGAGACGGAGAAAAATTTTGCCTCTCTGCCATCAACTTCACCTGTCAATCATTTTAAACTAGCTGAAGGGCGTGTAGCTGCGTGCCTATTACAGTGCTGTATATTTAGTTTTATCGGGGGGAGCCTTTGGAAACCATACTTTTAGGTTTTGGAAAGCCTGACGGCTTTGGGGCGCGCTTCGCGCGCTGCTAGTGCTATGGGGCGCGTCCAAGGACGCGCGTGGAAAGCCTGCGGCTTTAAAAGGACGCTAGATTTTCTTTTTTGCTTGGCGATTTACGTTAAAAGTGTTTAGAATCCTTGGCTTTTCATTTAGGGGGCCTTCGGCCCCCAAAGGCACGTTTTTTTAATTTTGGAAGCTGTGGTGCCTTTTGGCAACTGTGGTGGGTTGTTTCGGGGCGTTTGGGGGGCCTTCGGCCCTCCAAACCCAGCGTTTAGTCGGATACTGTGCCTTTTGGTAGCTGTGGTTGGGCTGACTCGTGGCGTTTGGGGGCCTTCGGCCCCCCAAACCCAGCGTTTAGACGGATACTGTGCCTTTAGGTAGCTGTGGTGGGTTGACTCGGGGCGTTTGGGGGGCCTCCGGCCCCCCAAACCCAGCGTTTAGTTGGATACTTTGCCTTGAGGTAGCTTTGGTGGGTTGACTCGGGGCGTTTGGGGGGCCTTCGGCCCCCCAAACCCAGCGTTTAGACGGATACTGTGCCTTTAGGTAGCTGTGGCGGGTTGACTCGGGGCGTTTGGGGGGCCTCCGGCCCCCCAAACCCAGCGTTTAGTTGGATACTTTGCCTTGAGGTAGCTTTGGTGGGTTGACTCAGGGCGTTTGGGGGGCCTCCGGCCCCCCAAACCCAGCGTTTAGTTGGATACTTTGCCTTGAGGTAGCTTTGGTGGACTGAATCGGGGCGTTTGGGGGGCCTTCGGCCCCCCAAACCCAGCGTTTAGTTGGATACTTTGCCTTGAGGTAGCTTTGGTGGGTTGACTCGGGGCGTTCGGGGGGCCTTCGGCCCCCCAAACCCAGCGTTTAGACGGATACTGTGCTTTTAGGTAGCTGTGGTGGGTTGACTCAGGGCGTTTGGGGGGCCTCCGGCCCCCCAAACCCAGCGTTTAGTTGGATACTTTGCCTTGAGGTAGCTTTGGTGGACTGAATCGGGGCGTTTGGGGGGCCTTCGGCCCCCCAAACCCAGCGTTTAGTTGGATACTTTGCCTTGAGGTAGCTTTGGTGGGTTGACTCGGGGCGTTTGGGGGGCCTTCGGCCCCCCAAACCCAGCGTTTAGACGGATACTGTGCCTTTAGGTAGCTGTGGTGGGTTGACTCAGGGCGTTTGGGGGGCCTCCGGCCCCCCAAACCCACCGATTTAGACTTCGGCCTCGGTTTGGGGGCCTTCGGCCCCCAAAACCCCCACAACAGAAAACTCTGACCGCAATAACTTGTCAGACTCAAGTGGACCCCCTTAAAATTTTATATTTTTTAGATTGATTTGAGGCTGCTCTACAAGATAACGTAAGTCATTTTAATTTATTACCCCTCCTTTGGTACCTTTACTGGGTATGGTACCCCCCACACCCGAAATTTCGACCTTTTGTAACTGTGTACAAAATGGTCAGAAAATTTTGAAAAAAATATTTTTAGCCTCAGCTCGAAGAGAGCTTTCGATTGATATATCATTTGGCCTATTTATGGCCATTTTGGTAAAATTATTTTTTTGGAAAAAGGGGTACCCCTTTGGTTCTGAGGGAGGGGACAAAATTTTGGAATTTTGACCCCAAAATAGGCCTATATGGTACTCTGACACCCGCTGAGTACGAATCCGGCGTCAGAAAAAATTTAAAAAATTTCCCCGGGACGTTAGAGTCTCATAAAGTTTTCGGACATTTTGCCACAACGCCTATAACTTTTTGAGACTCAAGTGGACCCCCGACATATTATATCTTTTTCTGACCGCCAGGGGACGCTCTTTCGATCTGGCTATCGAAATCGAGTTTCAATTCACGTTACAAAAAGTCGACTTTTCGACTCTGACACTTTGACCCAAAACACCCCCAAAAGTTCACCCAAGACTCTAGTGTCCGCTTATTTATAACTTCCCCACACTCTACCCTACAACATTGCTCCCAGACCCCAAGACCCCCAACTTCTCTAAAAATAGCTATAACCTTTTGAATCATGCATCCGGCCATTTCGGCGCCGCACTCAAGTGTGGCGCCGAAATGACCCATCCCAAAAAATTCCCCATATGCGATTCCATAATACCCCCCAGGTCCCATCCAATTCCGCCGCGCCGTTCCCGAGATATAGTAAATCGAAAAACCAATTAATTGGTTTTTGGACCAAATAAAAACCAATGAAAAGGCACTTCGGTATTTAGACTTCACCGAATTTCGAAATTTTTTTTTTCATTAATATCCCCTAGTAGTGGCGCGCGTGCCTCCCAGCAGACTTTTTTCGCTCCAGGTTCTGGTTCACGAGATAGCAAATCTCATGGGGTAGTTTCGGCGCAAAGGGAAAGTCGTGGCGCCAAATCCATATTTTTCCCAGATTCGCCATAAAAAGTACCCCCAGTGATCCACAACTTTTAGGAAGCGGCCGGCCTTCGGCCGGCCGGAATGACTTTTTAAAAGCGAGTTGGCACTTTTCTTTATATAATACAAACTAGTGATGGGTTTAACCACTGGGGTATATATCAGGACACTCTGGGTTTGGTATTCTCGGGGGGAGCCTTTGGAACCATACTTTTTGGTTTTGGAAAGCCTGACGGCTTTGGGGCGCGCTTCGCGCGCTGCTAGTGCTTTGGGGCGCGTCCAGGGACGCGCGTGGAAAGCCTGCGGCTTTAAAAGCACGCTAGATTTTCTTTTTTGCTTGGCGAATTACGTTACATATTAATAAATCCTTACTTTGCATTTTGGGGGCCTTCGGCCCCCCAAACCCTTTGTTTAGTCGGATTCTGTGCCATTTGGTAGCTGTGGTGGGTTGATTCGGGGCGTTTGGGGGCCTTCGGCCCCCCAAACCCACCGTTTAGGAGGATACTTTGCCTTTAGGTAGCTTTGGTGGGTTGACTCGGGGCGTTTGGAAGCCTTCGGCCCCCCAAACCCACCGTTTAGGAGGATACTTTGCCTTTAGGTAGCTTTGGTGGGTTGACTCGGGGCGTTTGGGGGGCCTTCGGCCCCCCAAACCCATCGTTTAGACGGATGCTTTGCCTTTTTGTAGCTGTGGTGGGTTGACTCGGGGCGTTTGGGGGGCCTTCGGCCCCCCAAACCCACCGTTTAGGAGGATACTTTGCCTTTAGGTAGCTTTGGTGGGTTGACTCGGGGCGTTTGGGGGGCCTTCGGCCCCCCAAACCCATCGTTTAGACGGATGCTTTGCCTTTTTGTAGCTGTGGTGGGTTGACTCGGGGCGTTTGGGGGGCCTTCGGCCCCCCAAACCCAGCGTTTAGTTGGATACTTTGCCTTTAAGTAGCTTTGGTGGGTTGACTCGGGGCGTTTGGGGGGCCTTCGGCCCCCCAAACCCAGCGTTTAGTTGGATACTTTGCCTTTAAGTAGTTTTGGTGGGTTGACTCGGGGCGTTTGGGGGGCCTTCGGCCCCCCAAACCCAGCGTTTAGAAGGTTACTGTGCCTTTTGGTAGCTGTGGTGGGTTGATTCGGGGCGTTTGGGGGGCCTTCGGCCCCCCAAACCCACCGTTTTAGTCTTCGGCTTCGGATTGGGGCCTTCGGCCCCCAAAATCCCCAATCCCGAAAACTCTGACACCCATAACTTGGTCAGACTCAAGTGACCCCCCAAACATATTCGTATTTTTCGATGGATTTGAGGCTGCTCTACAATATAACGTAAGTCTTTTAATTAATTACCACTCCTTTGGTACCCTACTGGGTATGGTACTGCCCACCCCCGAAATTTTGACCTTTTGTAACTTTGGACAAAATGGTCAGAAAATTTTCTAAAAAATATTTTTAGACTCAGGGCGATAAGGGCTTTCGAATGATATAACAATTGGCCCATTTATTCACATTTTGGAAAAAATATTTTTTTGGTCGAAAATTTTGGCCGAAAAAATCGACCAAATTTTCAAAAATTCATAACTTTCGTAAAGTTAACCTTTTTTGAACATTTTAAAGTCTTATTCTATGCAGAAAAATCTGCTCTATCCAGGAAAAATACATTCGGGTCGAACCGTCGGCAAAAATCCCGAATTTTTTTCGAAAAACCGAAAAATTTTTGGGTTTTCGAAATTCGACCCCCTCGTGCCCAATTTCGAATTTTTTCGTAATTTTTTCGGCTGTAAAAATTTCTAATTTTTAATACTATTTTTAGAAAGAAACCCCATCCAAATCCGATAATCCCACAAAAAGTTATGGCCCCCTAAAAAATCCCGAATTTTCCCCAAAAGGGGTACCCCTTTGGAAATAGGGGGAGGGAAAAAATTTTCGAATTTTGGGTCAAAAATAGGCCTATATGGTACTCTGACACCCGCTGAGTACGAATCCGTCCTCGAAATAATTTAAAAAAATTTCCCCGGGACGTTAGAGTCTCAAAAAGATTTGCGACATTTTGCCAATTTGGCTATAACTTTTTGAGACTCAAGTGGACCCCCAACATATGATACCTTTTTCGGAGCCCCAAGGGACGCTCTTTCGATCTGGCTATCGAAATCGAGTTTCAATTCACGTTAGAAAAAGTCGACTTTTCGACATTGACACTTTGACCCAAAACACCCCCAAAAGTTCACCCGAGACTCTAGTGTCCGCTTATTTATAACTTCCCAACATCCAACCCTACAATATCACTCCCAGGCCCCAAGACCCCCAAGTTCTCAAAAACGCGTTATAACGCGTTGAAATTTTCGTCCGGCCATTTCGGCGCCGCACTCAAGTCCGGCGCCGAAACTACCCACCCCAAAAAATTTCTCTTGCCCAACTACCTAATACCCCCCAAGTCCCATCTTAATCCGCCCAGCCGTTCCCGAGATCTCTCACCTCCACATTTTGCCAACCTCCAATGGCACCACATTTTGCCAACATTTAAAAAGGGTTAGCAAGGCACTTCGGTATTTAGACTTTACCGAATTTCGAAATTTTTTTTTTAAACATTATCTACTAATCGTGGGCCAGTCGCCTCCCAGCAGAAGTTTTCCGCTCCGACTTACGGTTCAAAAGTTAGAAACTTTAGGGGGTCTTTTCGGCGCAAAGACAAAGTCGTGGCGCCGCGGTTATATTTTTCCTAAATACCCCTCAAAAAGTTGTAGGACCCTTCCACAACTTCCAAATCCGTGCCGGCCTTCGGCCGGCAGTTATGAGTTTTTAAAAACTGAGTTGCCTTGATATTTTATATTATTAACTAGTGGAGGCCTATCAGGTGCAGGCGGTAAATAGCTGGGAGGGTTTAGTTACAGTACTCTATATTAATTTATTTCTGCGCGTTGAAAGCCTTCGGCTTTGGGGGCTCGCTTCGCTCGCCGCTAGAAATTTTACTGTCTACATTTAATATTTCTCTTCTTTTTATTTTGTAATTTATTTGACGGTTTACAGATGATGGATAGAGACGCATAAACATGCCTTCTCTTCTTATACTTTGGATGTCAGCTCGGGCCTTCGGCCCTCGCTTCTCAAAATTTTTTGAACTTAAATTTTACTTTAAGTTTTAAGTGGATGTCAGCTCGGGCCTTCGGCCCTCGTTTCTAAAAAATTTCTTTGAAACAATTATTTTGCTTCAAGTTTATGTGGATGTCAGCTCGGGCCTTCGGCCCTCGCTTCTAAAAATTTCTTTGAAACAATTATTTTGCTTCAAGTTTATATGGATAAGTTTATGTGGATGTCAGCTCGGGCCTTCGGCCCTCGCTTCTCAAAATTTTTTAAAAGCAAAACTTTGCTTCAAGTTTTAAGTGGATGTCAGCTCGGGCCTTCGGCCCTCGCTCCTCAAAATTTTCAGAAGCAAAACTGTGCTTCAAGTTTTAAGTGGATGTCAGCTCGGGCCTTCGGCCCTCGCTTCTACTAAATTCTTTGAAACAAAATTTTGCTTCAAGTTTTAAGTAGATGACAGCTCGAGCCTTCGGCCCTCGCTTCTCAAAATTTTTTAGAAGCAAAACTTTGCTTCAAGTTTTAAGTGGATGTCAGCTCGGGCCTTTGGCCCTCGCTCCTCAAAATTTTTCATAAGCAAAACTTTGCTTCAAGTTTTAAGTGGATGTCAGCTCGGGCCTTCTGCCCTCGCTCCTCAAAATTTTCAGAAGCAAAACTTTGCTTCAAGTTTTAAGTGGATGTCAGCTCGGGCCTTCGGCCCTCGCTTCTCAAAATTTTTTGAAGTTAAATTTTACTTCAAGTTTTAAGTGGATGTCAGCTCGGGCCTTCGACCCTCGCTCCTCAAAATTTTTCGAAGCAAAACTTTGCTTCAAGTTTTAAGTGGATGTCAGCTCGGGCCTTCGGCCCTCGCTCCTCAAAATTTTCAGAAGCAAAACTGTGCTTCAAGTTTTAAGTGGATGTCAGCTCGGGCCTTCGGCCCTCGCTTCTAATAAAACGTTTTAAGTGGATGTCAGCTCGGGCCTTCGGCCCTCGCTTCTAATAAATTCTTTGAAACAAAATTTTGCTTCAAGTTTTAAGTGGATGTCAGCTCGGGCCTTCGGCCCTCGCTCCTCAAAATTTTTCAGAAGCAAAACTTTGCTTCAAGTTTTAAGTGGATGTCAGCTCGGGCCTTCGGCCCTCGCTCCTCAAAATTTTTCAGAAGCAAAACTTTGCTTCAAGTTTTATGTGGATGTCAGCTCGGGCCTTCGGCCCTCGCTTCTCAAAATTTTTTAGAAGCAAAACTTTGCTTCAAGTTTTAAGTGGATGTCAGCTCGGGCCTTCGGCCCTCGCTTCTCAAAATTTTTCAGAAGCAAAACTTTGCTTCAAGTTTTAAGTGGATGTCAACTCGGGCCTTCGGCCCTCGCTCCTCAAAATTTTCAGAAGCAAAACTGTGCTTCAAGTTTTAAGTGGATGTCAGCTCGGGCCTTCGGCCCTCGCTTCTAATAAATTCTTTGAAACAAAATTTTGCTTCAAGTTTTAAGTGGATGTCAGCTCGGGCCTTCGGCCCTCGCTCCTCAAAATTTTTCAGAAGCAAAACTTTGCTTCAAGTTTTAAGTGGATGTCAGCTCGGGCCTTCGGCCCTCGCTCCTCAAAATTTTTCAGAAGCAAAACTTTGCTTCAAGTTTTAAGTGGATGTCAGCTCGGGCCTTCGGCCCTCGCTTCTCAAAATTTTTTAGAAGCAAAACTTTGCTTCAAGTTTTAAGTGGATGTCAGCTCGGGCCTTCGGCCCTCGCTCCTCAAAATTTTTCAGAAGCAAAACTTTGCTTCAAGTTTTAGTGGATGTCAGCTCGGGCCTTCGGCCCTCGCTTCTCAAAATTTTTAGAAGCAAAACTTTGCTTCAAGTTTTAAGTGGATGTCAGCTCGGGCCTTCGGCCCTCGCTTCTCAAAATTTTTAGAAGCAAAACTTTGCTTCAAGTTTTAAGTGGATGTCAGCTCGGGCCTTCGGCCCTCGCTTCTAATAAATTCTTTGAAACAAAACTTTGCTTCAAGTTTTAAGTGGATGTCAGCTTGGGCCTTCAGCCCTCGCTTCTCAAAATTGTTAGAAGCAAAACTTTGCTTCAAGTTTTAAGTGGATATCAGCTCGGGCCTTCGACCCTCGCTTCTCAAAATTTTTAGAAGCAAAACTTTGCTTCAAGTTTTAAGTGGATGTCAGCTCGGGCCTTCGGCCCTCGCTCCTCAAAATTTTCAGAAGCAAAACTGTGCTTCAAGTTTTAAGTGGATGTCAGCTCGGGCCTTCGGCCCTCGCTTCTAATAAATTCTTTGAAACAAAATTTTGCTTCAAGTTTTAAGTGGATGTCAGCTCGGGCCTTCGGCCCTCGCTTCTCAAAATTTTTCAGAAGCAAAACTTTGCTTCAAGTTTTAAGTGGATGTCAACTCGGGCCTTCGGCCCTCGCTCCTCAAAATTTTCAGAAACAAAATTTTGCTTCAAGTTTTAAGTGGATGTCAGCTCGGTCCTTCGGCCCTCGCTTCTAATAAATTTCCTTGAAACAAAATTTTGCTTCAAGTTTTAGTGGATGTCTAAAAAGTTGCAAGTTTTGGATTTTAAGTGGATATACTGAACTATCCACAGTACTTATAAAGATGAATTTAATATTAAATTGAAGCACATACAGGGGTTTATTAATGGTGTGGTCGGGATAAGTTTTTGATAGATTTAAGTCCCCGAAAATTTAATCCAAAAACCATATCAGTCCCAGACTCAAATCTCAGATTTCGAACTACAAACTTCGAAATTAGTCGTTTTGGTTAATTCGTCAGGAATCCCCATTGGATATGCTTACGAATGACTACTCATTCACCCATATCCATTTAAATCTCAAATCCCGGAAATTTTTAAAAATTTCTGAATATTTTTCAGAAGGGGTACCCCTTTGGAAAAAATCGAGGGTATAAAATTTTTTAATTTTAGCTCAAAAAACGTGTTTTATAGTGAAATCAAACACGCTGAGTCCGAATCTGAAAACCAAAAAATTCTAAAAAATTTTCCCGGAAAGTTACGGTCCAAAAACCATTTCAGTCCCAGACTTTTGAAAATTTAAATGGATATACTGAACTGTATACAATACTTATGAAGACAAATTTACTATTAAATTGAAGCACATACAGGGGTCTATTAATTGTGTGGTCGGGAGGATAAGTTTTTGATAGATTTAAGTCCCCGAAAATTTAATCCAAAAACCATATCAGTCCCAGACTCAAATCTCAGATTTCGAACTACAAACTTCGAAATTAGTCGTTTTGGTTAATTCGTCAGGAATCCCCATTGGATATGCTTTCGAATGACTACTCATTCACCCATATCCATTTAAATCTCAAATCCCGGAAATGTCGAATCTCGAACTATGACTTCTACAATTCGATTTCGACATTTTTGATAATACCACTATTGTGCTTGGGATAAATTATTGTTGGATTTTTGGATGGATGTCAGCTCGGGCCTTCGGCCCTCGCTTCAAAAAAATTGATTGAAGAACTACTTTGCTTATGATTTTTATGAAGAATATTAAATTGTAGCATATTAAATTGTAGCACATACAGGGGTTTATTAATGGTGTGGTCGGAATAAGTTTTAGATTACTGCTTAAAATTTTGGATGGATGACAGCTCTGGCCTTCGGCCTTTGCTTCTGAAAAATTTCAAATTCTGGGATTTTAAATGGATATACTGAACTATCTACAATACTTTTGAAGATTAATTTAAGATTGAATTGAAGTACTTATAGGGGGCTATCAATGGTGTGCTTGGGATAAATTATTGTTGGATTTTTGGATGGATGTCAGCTCGGGCCTTCGGCCCTCGCTTCAAAAAAATTGATTGAAGAACTACTTTGCTTATGATTTTTATGAAGAAAAAACTTGAAGAAAGTGAAAACTTGAAGCAAATTTGCTTCAAAAACAAAAAAATTCAAAGTTGAAGCAAATTTGCTTCAAAAATCAAAAATTCAAAAGTTGAAGCAAATTTGCTACAAGTTTCAAAATTTTAAAACTTGAAGCAATTTTGCTTCAACATTCGAAATTCGAAACTTGAAGCAATGCTTCCAAAAATTTTGTTTCAGCTTCAGAATTGAAGCAAAAAGTTGAAGCAGAAGCATGCTTCTGCTTCGGATCCATCCTCGGATCCTGCTTATCCCCCACAAAATTTCTCCAGATATACAAAATTCAGCCTTAAACTCTTCTACAGTTTGCCCCGCATGGTCAGAGACGGAGAAAAATTTCGCCTCTCTGCCATCAACTTCACCTGTCAATCATTTCTTCTCTCTCCCTACCATAATTCTCCAGATACGGTACTCACCCCAACAAATTTTGAACCTCTGTACTTTCGTCAAAATGTCCCGGAAAATTCTGAAAAAAATATTTTTTAACTCAGCTCAGCGAGGGCTTTCGAATGATATCCAATTTGCCCTATCTATCTTTATTTTCAAAAAAATAATTTTTTTACCGGAAATTTTGGCCGAAAAAATTACCAAAATTTTAAAAAATTCATAACTCAGCCAAAGTAAAGCTTTTTGAAAATTTTAAAATTTTATTATATGCAGAAAAATCTGCTCTATAATGGAAAAATACTTTTACACCCATCCCTTCATAAAAAACCCAAAAAATTTTAAAAAAATCGAAAAAATTTGGATTTTTAAAAAATCGACCCCTGCGTCTCCAATTTTGAAATTTTTCAGAATTTTTTGACCTTAAAAAATTTCTAATTTTTACTACGATTTTATAAAAGAAATCCTATCCAGAAAACTCAATCCCTTAAAAAGTTATGATTTTTTAAAAATTCCCGAATATTTTTCAGAAGGGGTACCCCTTTGGAAAAAATCGAGGGGATAAAATTTTTAAATTTTAGCTAAAAAAACATGTTTTATACTGAAACAAAACACGCTGAGTCCGAATCTGAAAACGAAAAAATTCTAAAAAATTTTCCCGGAAAGTTATGGCCCAAAAACCATTCAGTCTCAGACTTTTGGAAATTTCAATGGATATACTGAACTATCTACAGTACTTATAAAGTTGAATTAAAGATTAAATTGAAGCACATACAGGGATCTATTAATGGTGTGGTTGGGATAAGTTAGATTTAAGTCCCCGAAAAGTTATGGTCTAAAAACCATTTCAGTCCCAGACTCAAATTCCGAATTTTTAACTACGAACTTTGAAATTAGATTTTTTGGTTAATCCCACTGTAATCCCCATTAGATAAGCTTTCGAATGACTACTCATTCACCCTTATCCATTTAAATCTTAAATCCCGGAAATGTCGAATCTCGAACTCTGACTTCTACAATTCAAGTTTCGACATTTTTTATAATCCTACTGTACTCCCCTTAATGTCTGCTCTCGAATGACTACTCATTCGACCACTTTTATAAATCCCGAAAATCCCGGATTTCGAAGTTCGAACTCCGAACTTCGAATTTCGACTTCTAATATATCCCACTGATTCCCCCTCAATATCTGCTTTTGAATGACTACTCATTCGACCATATTTAAGGATCTCGAAAATCCCGGATTTCGAAGTTCGAACTCCGAACTTCGAATTTTGACCCGAAGTGGAGGCCTATCAGGTGCAGGCGGCGGATAGCTGGGAGGGTTTAGTTACAGTACTCTATATTAATTTATTTCTGGGCGTTGAAAGCCTTCGGCTTTGGGGGCTCGCTTCGCTCGCCGCTAGAAATTTTTACGGCCTACATTTAATATTACTCTTCTTTTTATTTTTCATTTAATTTACGGTTTGCAGATGATGGATAGAGACGCATAAACATGCCTTCTCTTCTTATAATGTGGATGTCAGCTCGGGCCTTCGGCCCTCGCTTCTAATACATTTCTTTGAAACAAAATTTTGCTGCAAGTTTTAAGTGGATGTCAGCTCGGGCCTTTGCCCCTCGCTTCTAATAAATTTCTTTGAAACAAAATTTTGCTTCAAGTTTTAGTGGATGTCAGCTCGGGCTTCGGCCCTCGCTTCTCAAAATTTTTAAAAGCAAAACTTTGCTTCAAGTTTTAAGTGGATGTCAGCTCGGGCCTTCGGCACTCGCTTCTCAAAATTTTTTAAAAGCAAAACTTTGCTTCAAGTTTTAAGTGGATGTCAGCTCGGGCCTTCGGCCCTCGCTTCTAATAAATTTCTTTGAAACAAAATTTTGCTTCAAGTTTTAAGTGGATGTCAGCTCGGGCCTTCGGCCCTCGCTTCTAATAAATTTCTTTGAAACAAAATTTTGCTTCAAGTTTTAGTGGATGTCAGCTCGGGCCTTCGGCCCTCGCTTCTCAAAATTTTTAAAAGCAAAACTTTGCTTCAAGTTTTAAGTGGATGTCAGCTCGGGCCTTCGGCACTCGCTTCTCAAAATTTTTTAAAAACAAAACTTTGCTTCAAGTTTTAGTGGATGTTAGCTCGGGCCTTCGGCCCTCGCTTCTCAAAATTTTTAGAAGCAAAACTTTGCTTCAAGTTTTAGTGGATGTCAGCTCGGGCCTTCGGCCCTCGCTTCTAATAAATTTCTTTGAAACAAAATTTTGCTTCAAGTTTTAAGTGGATGTCAGCTCGGGCCTTCGGCCCTCGCTTCTAATAAATTTCTTTGAAACAAAATTTTGCTTCAAGTTTTAGTGGATGTCAGCTCGGGCCTTCAGCCCTCGCTTCTCAAATTTTTTTAAAAGCAAAACTTTGCTTCAAGTTTTAGGTGGATGTCAGCTCGGGCCTTCGGCCCTCGCTTCTAATAAATTTTCTTTGAAACAAAATTTTGCTTCAAGTTTTAGTGGATGTCAGCTCGGGCCTTCGGCCCTCGCTTCTCAAAATTTTTAGAAGCAAAACTTTGCTTCAAGTTTTAAGTGGATGTCAGCTCGGGCCTTCGGCCCTCGCTTCTCAAAATTTTTAGAAGCAAAACTTTGCTTCAAGTTTTAAGTAAATGTCAGCTCGGGCCTTCGGCCCTCGCTTCTCAAAATTTTTAGAAACAAAAAAATTTTGCTTCAAGTTTTAAGTGGATGTCAGCTCGGGCCTTCGGCCCTCGCTTCTAATAAATTTCTTTGAAACAAAATTTTGCTTCAAGCTTTAGTGGATGTCAGCTCGGGCCTTCGGCCCGCGCTTCTCAAAATTTTTTAAAAGCAAAACTTTGCTTCAAATTTTAGTGGATGTCAGCTCGGGCCTTCGGCCCTCGCTTCTCAAAATTTTTAAAAGCAAAATTTTGCTTCAAGTTTTAAGTGGATGTCAGCTCGGGCCTTCGGCCCTCGCTTCTCAAAATTTTTTAAAAGCAAAACTTTGCTTCAAGTTTTAGGTGGATGTCAGCTCGGGCCTTCGGCCCTCGCTTCTAATAAATTTTTTTGAAACAAAATTTTGCTTCAAGTTTTAGGTGGTTTACTTTGCTTCAAGTTTTAGGTGGATGTCAGCTCGGGCCTTCGGCCCTCGCTTCTAATAAATTTTTTTGAAACAAAATTTTGCTTCAAGTTTTAGTGGATGTCAGCTCGGGCCTTCGGCCCTCGCTTCTCAAAATTTTTTAAAAGCAAAACTTTGCTTCAAGTTTTAGTGGATGTTAGCTCGGGCCTTCGGCCCTCGCTTCTCAAAATTTTTAGAAGCAAAACTTTGCTTCAAGTTTTAGTGGATGTCAGCTCGGGCCTTCGGCCCTCGCTTCTAATAAATTTCTTTGAAACAAAATTTTGCTTCAAGTTTTAGTGGATGTCTAAAAAGTTGCAAGTTTTGGATTTTAAGTGGATATACTGAACTATCCACAGTACTTATAAAGATGAATTTAATATTAAATTGAAGCACATACAGGGGTTTATTAATGGTGTGTTCGGGATAAGTTTTAGATTATTGCTTAAAATTTTGGATGGATGACAGCTCTGGCCTTCGGCCTTTGCTTCTGAAAAATTTCAAATTCTGGGATTTTAAATGGATATACTGAACTATCTACAATACTTTTGAAGATTAATTCAAGATTAAATTGAAGTACTTATAGGGGGCTATCAATGGTGTGCTTGGGACAAATTATTGTTGGATTTTTGGATGGATGTCAGCTCGGGCCTTCGGCCCTCGATTCAAAAAAATTGATTGAAGCACTACTTTGCTTAAGATTTCTGTGAAGATTCAAAAACAAAAAATTCAAAGTTGAAGCAAATTTGCTTCAAAAATCAAAAATTCAAAAGTTGAAGCAAATTTGCTTCAAAAATCAAAAATTCAAAAGTTGAAGCAAATTTGCTTCAAGTTTCAGAATTTCAAAAAATTCAAAGTTGAGGCAAATTTGCTTCTAAAACAAAATTTCAAAATTTGAAGCAAAATAGCTTCAAACCCAAAATTTTAAAAAGTTGAAGCAAATTTGCTTCAAGTTTTAAAATTTCAAAACTTGAAGCAAATTTGCTTCAAATCGAAATTCGAAACTTGAAGCAATGCTTCCACAAAATTTTGCTTCAGATTCAAAACCTGAAGCAGAAACATGAAGCAGAAGCATGCTTCTGCTTCGGATCCATCCTCGGATCCAACTTATCCCTCACAAAATTTCCCCAGATATACAAATTTCAGCCTTGAACTCTTCTCCGGTTTGCCCCTCATGGTCAGAGACGGAGAAAAATTTCGCCTCTCTGCCATCAACTTCACCTGTCAATCATTTTTTCTCTCTCCCTACCATATTTCTCCGGATACGGTACTCACCCCACAAATTTTCGAACCTGTGTACTTTCGTCAAAATGTACCGAAAAAAATCGAAAAAAATATTTTTGAACTCAGCTCGACAAGGGCTTTCGAATGATATGCAATTTACCATATCTATCTTTATTTTTGAAAAAATAATTTTTTGGTCGAAAATTTTGGCCGAAAAAATTGCCAAAATTTTAAAAAATTCATAACTTAGCCAAAGTGAAGCTTCCTGATAATTTTAAAATTCTATTCTACGAAGAAAAATCTACTCTATAAGGGAAAAATACTTTTACACTCATCCTCCAACAAAAAACCAAAAAATTTTTCAAAAAACCTAAAAATTTTTGAATTTTTGAAATTTGACCCCTACGGCTCCAACTTTGAAATTTTTAAAAACTTTTTCACTTTAAAAAATTTCTAATTTTTAGTACTATTTTATAAACGAAATCCCATTTAAAAATCTCAATCCCTAAAATAGTTATGATTTTTTAAAAATTTCTGAATATTTTTCAGAAGGGGTACCCCTTGGAAAAAATCGAAGGTATAAAATTTTTTAATTTTAGCTCAAAAAAAGTGTTTTATAGTGAAAACAAACACGCTGAGTCCGAATCTGAAAACGAAAAAATTCTAAAAAATTTTCCCGGAAAATTACGGTCCAAAAACCATTTCAGTCCCAGACTTTTGAAAATTTAAATGGATATACTGAACTGTATACAATACTTATGAAGACAAATTTACTATCAAATTGAAGCACATACAGGGGTCTATTAATGGTGTGGTCGGGATAAGTTTTTGATAGATTTAAGTCCCCGAAAATTTAATCCAAAAACCATATCAGTCCCAGACTCAAATCTCAGATTTCAAACTACAAACTTCGAAATTAGTCGTTTTGGTTAATTCCACAGGAATCCCCATTGGATATGCTTTCGAATGACTACTCATTCACCCATATCCATTTAAATCTCAAATCCCGGAAATGTCGAATCTCAAACTATGACTTCTACAATTCGGTTTCGACATTTTTGATAATCCCACTATTCTCCCCTCACAGCCCGCTCTTGAATGACTACTCATTTGACCATATTCGAACTCTTCGAAAATCCCGGAAATGTCGAACCGAAGTTCGAACATCGAATTTTAAGCTCTAACATATCCCATTGATCCCCCCTCACCTCATTCGACCATATTCAAAATTTTCGAAAATCCCGGAAATGTCGAACCGGAGTTCGAACTCCGAATTTCGACTTCTAACATATCCCATTGATCCCCCCTCACTCCCCTCTCTCGAATGACTACTCATTCGACCATATTCGAAATCTTCGAAAATCCCGGAAATGTCAAACCGAAGTTCGAACTCCGAATTTCGACTTCTAACATATCCCATTGATCCCCCCTAATTATCCGCTTTCGAATGACTACTCATTCGACCATATTCGAACTCTACGAAAATCCCGGATTTCGAAGTTCGACTTCGAAATTCGACTTTCAATACTTCTAACATATCCCATTGATCCCCCCTCGACATCCCCTTTCGAATGACTACCTACACATCAATATTCGAAATCCCGGAAAGTTCGAACTCGATTTTCGACTTCCAGATTCGACTTTTACTTCCCCTAACATATCCCATTGATCTCCCCTCAATATCCCCTTTTGAATGACTACTCATTCGACCTTATTCAGAAATCCCGAAAAAACCCGGAAATGTCGAACCGAAGTCGAAATCCTCTTTATACCCCTTAATACTCATACTCAGACATCCCTACTACTATATTTTCGAATTTCCCTGAAAATTTTTAAAAAATTTAAATTTCCGCCAAAAAAACCTATTTGAGTACGAATTGGACACTTCAGGCTCACGAGGCTACAGACTTTTGGTTTGACATTTTCGACCCGAATTTTTTGGATTCGACATCTCCTAATAGTGGCACATCCGCCTCCCAGCAGAACTTTTCCGGTATCTCGAACCGTTCGGGATTTAGCAAAAGTTCGAACCCGGTTTCGACCCCTTCCGGCAATTTTTCGAAATCCGCTATATTTTTCCTATATGGCCCGGACAAAGTACCCCCCAACATGTAAAACTTCTAAATCCGTATCTCAACTCGAAATCGAATTATGATTTTTTAAAATCGAACTTCCACATTTTTATATAAGTATGTAACTAGCGATGGGTTTGGCCACTGGGGTTGATATCAGGACACTGTGGCTGTTAAATTTTGCTTTGGGTTTAAATTTGGCTCTGCCCGTTGGAAAGCCTAACGGCTTTGGGGGCGCGCTTCGCGCGCCGCTAGCGATTTTTTATGCCTGGAACAAAAGATTAGCCTTCATTGGGACTCATCCTTCCACTTAAAGTCACTTCGGGCCTTCGGCCCTCGTGTTTTCTCAGTTGGGACTCATGCTTCCACTTAGAGTCACTTCGGGCCTTCGGCCCTCGTGTTTTCTCAGTTGGGACTCATCCTCCCACTTAGATCATCCTTCGGCTCTCGCTCTTCCTTTTAGATGGGTGTCAGCTCGGGCCTTCGGCCCTCGCTTTTCATTTTAGATGGGTGTCAGCTCGGGCCTTCGGCCCTCGCTCTTCCTTTTAGATGGGTGTCAGCTCGGGCCTTCGGCCCTCGCCCTCTCTTTTAGATGGGTGTCAGCTCGGGCCTTCGGCCCTCGCTCTTCCTTTTAGATGGGTGTCAGCTCGGGCCTTCGGCCATCGCTTTTCATTTTAGATGGGTGTCAGCTCGGGCCTTCGGCCCTCGCTCTTCCTTTTAGATGGGTGTCAGCTCGGGCCTTCGGCCCTAGCTCTTCGTTTTAGATGGGTGTCAGCTCGGGCCGTCGGCCCTCGCCCTCTCTTTTAGATGGGTGTCAGCTCGGGCCTTCGGCCCTCGCCCTCTCTTTTAGATGGGTGTCAGCTCGGGCCTTCGGCCCTCGCTCTTCCTTTTAGATGGGTGGCAGCTCGGGCCTTCGGCCCTCGCCCTCTCTTTTAGATGGGTGTCAGCTCGGGCCTTCGGCCCTCGCTTTTCATTTTAGATGGGTGTCAGCTCGGGCCTTCGGCCCTCGCTCTTCCTTTTAGATGGGTGTCAGCTCGGGCCTTCGGCCCTCGCCCTCTCTTTTAGATGGGTGTCAGCTCGGGCCTTCGGCCCTCGCTCTTCCTTTTAGATGGGTGTCAGCTCGGGCCTTCGGCCCTCGCCCTCTCTTTTAGATGGGTGGCAGCTCGGGCCTTCGGCCCTCGCCCTCTCTTTTAGATGGGTGTCAGCTCGGGCCTTCGGCCCTCGCTTTTCATTTTAGATGGGTGTCAGCTCGGGCCTTCGGCCCTCGCTCTTCCTTTTAGATGGGTGTCAGCTCGGGCCTTCGGCCCTCGCCCTCTCTTTTAGATGGGTGTCAGCTCGGGCCTTCGGCCCTCGCTCTTCCTTTTAGATGGGTGTCAGCTCGGGCCTTCGGCCCTCGCTTTTCATTTTAGATGGGTGTCAGCTCGGGCCTTCGGCCCTCGCTCTTCCTTTTAGATGGGTGTCAGCTCGGGCCTTCGGCCCTCGCCCTCTCTTTTAGATGGGTGTCAGCTCGGGCCTTCGGCCCTCGCTCTTCCTTTTAGATGGGTGTCAGCTCGGGCCTTCGGCCCTCGCCCTCTCTTTTAGATGGGTGTCAGCTCGGGCCTTCGGCCCTCGCCCTCCCTTTTATTCGGACTAATCCTTTCACTTAGAGTCACTTCGGACTCATCCTTCCACGTAGACCCTTGCCTTTCCTTTATTCGGACTCATCCTTTCACTTAGAGTCACTTCGGACTCATCCTTCCACATAGACCCGTCTTTCCTTTATTCGGACTCATCCTTCCACTTAGAGTCACTTCGGGCCTTCGGCCCTCGCGTTCCCTTCGATTGGACTCATCCTTTCAATTAGAGTCACTTCGGGCCTTCGGCCCTCGTCTTCCTCTCTATTGGACTCACCCTTCCACTTAGATCACTTCGGGCCTTCGGCCCTCGCCTTACCCTCGAATGGACTCACCCTTCCACTTAGAGTCACTTCGGGACTCATCCTTTCAATTAGAGTCACTTCTGAACTCACCCTTCTACTTAGAGTCACTTCGGGACTCATCCTTTCAATTAGAGTCACTTCTGAACTCATCCTTTCAATTAGAGTCACTTCTGGACTCATCCTTCAATTAGAGTCAATTCGGGCCTTCGGCTCTCGTCTTCCCCTTGATTGGACTCATCCTTTCAAGTAGAACAAAATTTCGAAGCAGAAACTGCTTCACGAAGCATTCCAGCTTCGGATCCATAACAGGATCCAGCTTATCCTCCCACAAAAATTTCCCCAATATACAAAATTCACTCTTAAACTCTTCTCTGGGTTGCCCCGCATGGTCAGAGACGGAGAAAAATTTCGCCTCTCTGCCATCAACTTCACCTGTCAATCATTTTTCCTCTCTCCCTCACATCATTCTCCGGGTACGGTACTCACCCCCACAAATATTCGAACCTCTGTACATTCGTCAAAATGTACCGAAATATTTCGAAAAAAATATTTTTATATCCAGCTCGATGAGAGCTTTCGAATGATATCACATTCGGCATATCTATCTTGATTTCTAAAATTATAATTTTTCGGCCGAGAATTTCAGCTGAAAAAAATCACTGAAATTTTCAAAAAATCATATCTCGCCCAAAGTAAACCCTTTTTCAAAATTTTAAAATCCCATAATATGCAGAAAAATCTGCTTTATCCAGGAAAAATAACTTCGGCCCGAACCGTCTACAAAAATCTTGAAAAAATTTCGAAAAACCAAAAAATTTGGGGTTTTTCGAAATTAGACCCCTACACCTCAAATTTTGACTTTTTTCGAAATTTTTTTGGCTCAAAAAATTTCTAATTTTTTACTCTATTTTATAAAGGAAACCCCATTCAAAAATCCACATCCCAAAAAAAGTTATTCCAAATTTAAAAATCCCTCAAATCCCCCAAAAGGGGTACCCCTTTTGAAAAATTCGAAGGGTCAAAAATTTTCGAATTTCGACCCAAAAAGTGCCTATATGGTACTCTTACACACGCTGAATCCAAATCCGGTGTCAGAAAAATTCTAAAAAATTTTTCAAAAAAGTTATAGCCCAAAAAAGTTTCGCGACATTTGCGAACATTGGCCATAACTTTTTCAGACTCAACCGGACCCCGACATATTATACCTTTTTGGGACCGCCAAAGGACGCTCTACAACATAGGATTTCAAAGAAATCCGAAACGACAAATTTTGACAATTGGAGCCATCCTTCCCTATTTTACATCGGGCCATTTTGAACGCAAAACTTTTTTAAAAGCAAAACTTTGCTTCAAGTTTTAGGTGGATGTCAGCTCGGGCCTTCGGCCCTCGCTTCTAATAAATTTTTTTGAAACAAAATTTTGCTTCAAGTTTTAGGTGGTTTACTTTGCTTCAAGTTTTAGGTGGATGTCAGCTCGGGCCTTCGGCCCTCGCTTCTAATAAATTTTTTTGAAACAAAATTTTGCTTCAAGTTTTAGTGGATGTCAGCTCGGGCCTTCGGCCCTCGCTTCTCAAAATTTTTTAAAAGCAAAACTTTGCTTCAAGTTTTAGTGGATGTTAGCTCGGGCCTTCGGCCCTCGCTTCTCAAAATTTTTAGAAGCAAAACTTTGCTTCAAGTTTTAGTGGATGTCAGCTCGGGCCTTCGGCCCTCGCTTCTAATAAATTTCTTTGAAACAAAATTTTGCTTCAAGTTTTAGTGGATGTCTAAAAAGTTGCAAGTTTTGGATTTTAAGTGGATATACTGAACTATCCACAGTACTTATAAAGATGAATTTAATATTAAATTGAAGCACATACAGGGGTTTATTAATGGTGTGTTCGGGATAAGTTTTAGATTATTGCTTAAAATTTTGGATGGATGACAGCTCTGGCCTTCGGCCTTTGCTTCTGAAAAATTTCAAATTCTGGGATTTTAAATGGATATACTGAACTATCTACAATACTTTTGAAGATTAATTCAAGATTAAATTGAAGTACTTATAGGGGGCTATCAATGGTGTGCTTGGGACAAATTATTGTTGGATTTTTGGATGGATGTCAGCTCGGGCCTTCGGCCCTCGATTCAAAAAAATTGATTGAAGCACTACTTTGCTTAAGATTTCTGTGAAGATTCAAAAACAAAAAATTCAAAGTTGAAGCAAATTTGCTTCAAAAATCAAAAATTCAAAAGTTGAAGCAAATTTGCTTCAAAAATCAAAAATTCAAAAGTTGAAGCAAATTTGCTTCAAGTTTCAGAATTTCAAAAAATTCAAAGTTGAGGCAAATTTGCTTCTAAAACAAAATTTCAAAATTTGAAGCAAAATAGCTTCAAACCCAAAATTTTAAAAAGTTGAAGCAAATTTGCTTCAAGTTTTAAAATTTCAAAACTTGAAGCAAATTTGCTTCAAATCGAAATTCGAAACTTGAAGCAATGCTTCCACAAAATTTTGCTTCAGATTCAAAACCTGAAGCAGAAACATGAAGCAGAAGCATGCTTCTGCTTCGGATCCATCCTCGGATCCAACTTATCCCTCACAAAATTTCCCCAGATATACAAATTTCAGCCTTGAACTCTTCTCCGGTTTGCCCCTCATGGTCAGAGACGGAGAAAAATTTCGCCTCTCTGCCATCAACTTCACCTGTCAATCATTTTTTCTCTCTCCCTACCATATTTCTCCGGATACGGTACTCACCCCACAAATTTTCGAACCTGTGTACTTTCGTCAAAATGTACCGAAAAAAATCGAAAAAAATATTTTTGAACTCAGCTCGACAAGGGCTTTCGAATGATATGCAATTTACCATATCTATCTTTATTTTTGAAAAAATAATTTTTTGGTCGAAAATTTTGGCCGAAAAAATTGCCAAAATTTTAAAAAATTCATAACTTAGCCAAAGTGAAGCTTCCTGATAATTTTAAAATTCTATTCTACGAAGAAAAATCTACTCTATAAGGGAAAAATACTTTTACACTCATCCTCCAACAAAAAACCAAAAAATTTTTCAAAAAACCTAAAAATTTTTGAATTTTTGAAATTTGACCCCTACGGCTCCAACTTTGAAATTTTTAAAAACTTTTTCACTTTAAAAAATTTCTAATTTTTAGTACTATTTTATAAACGAAATCCCATTTAAAAATCTCAATCCCTAAAATAGTTATGATTTTTTAAAAATTTCTGAATATTTTTCAGAAGGGGTACCCCTTGGAAAAAATCGAAGGTATAAAATTTTTTAATTTTAGCTCAAAAAAAGTGTTTTATAGTGAAAACAAACACGCTGAGTCCGAATCTGAAAACGAAAAAATTCTAAAAAATTTTCCCGGAAAATTACGGTCCAAAAACCATTTCAGTCCCAGACTTTTGAAAATTTAAATGGATATACTGAACTGTATACAATACTTATGAAGACAAATTTACTATCAAATTGAAGCACATACAGGGGTCTATTAATGGTGTGGTCGGGATAAGTTTTTGATAGATTTAAGTCCCCGAAAATTTAATCCAAAAACCATATCAGTCCCAGACTCAAATCTCAGATTTCAAACTACAAACTTCGAAATTAGTCGTTTTGGTTAATTCCACAGGAATCCCCATTGGATATGCTTTCGAATGACTACTCATTCACCCATATCCATTTAAATCTCAAATCCCGGAAATGTCGAATCTCAAACTATGACTTCTACAATTCGGTTTCGACATTTTTGATAATCCCACTATTCTCCCCTCACAGCCCGCTCTTGAATGACTACTCATTTGACCATATTCGAACTCTTCGAAAATCCCGGAAATGTCGAACCGAAGTTCGAACATCGAATTTTAAGCTCTAACATATCCCATTGATCCCCCCTCACCTCATTCGACCATATTCAAAATTTTCGAAAATCCCGGAAATGTCGAACCGGAGTTCGAACTCCGAATTTCGACTTCTAACATATCCCATTGATCCCCCCTCACTCCCCTCTCTCGAATGACTACTCATTCGACCATATTCGAAATCTTCGAAAATCCCGGAAATGTCAAACCGAAGTTCGAACTCCGAATTTCGACTTCTAACATATCCCATTGATCCCCCCTAATTATCCGCTTTCGAATGACTACTCATTCGACCATATTCGAACTCTACGAAAATCCCGGATTTCGAAGTTCGACTTCGAAATTCGACTTTCAATACTTCTAACATATCCCATTGATCCCCCCTCGACATCCCCTTTCGAATGACTACCTACACATCAATATTCGAAATCCCGGAAAGTTCGAACTCGATTTTCGACTTCCAGATTCGACTTTTACTTCCCCTAACATATCCCATTGATCTCCCCTCAATATCCCCTTTTGAATGACTACTCATTCGACCTTATTCAGAAATCCCGAAAAAACCCGGAAATGTCGAACCGAAGTCGAAATCCTCTTTATACCCCTTAATACTCATACTCAGACATCCCTACTACTATATTTTCGAATTTCCCTGAAAATTTTTAAAAAATTTAAATTTCCGCCAAAAAAACCTATTTGAGTACGAATTGGACACTTCAGGCTCACGAGGCTACAGACTTTTGGTTTGACATTTTCGACCCGAATTTTTTGGATTCGACATCTCCTAATAGTGGCACATCCGCCTCCCAGCAGAACTTTTCCGGTATCTCGAACCGTTCGGGATTTAGCAAAAGTTCGAACCCGGTTTCGACCCCTTCCGGCAATTTTTCGAAATCCGCTATATTTTTCCTATATGGCCCGGACAAAGTACCCCCCAACATGTAAAACTTCTAAATCCGTATCTCAACTCGAAATCGAATTATGATTTTTTAAAATCGAACTTCCACATTTTTATATAAGTATGTAACTAGCGATGGGTTTGGCCACTGGGGTTGATATCAGGACACTGTGGCTGTTAAATTTTGCTTTGGGTTTAAATTTGGCTCTGCCCGTTGGAAAGCCTAACGGCTTTGGGGGCGCGCTTCGCGCGCCGCTAGCGATTTTTTATGCCTGGAACAAAAGATTAGCCTTCATTGGGACTCATCCTTCCACTTAAAGTCACTTCGGGCCTTCGGCCCTCGTGTTTTCTCAGTTGGGACTCATGCTTCCACTTAGAGTCACTTCGGGCCTTCGGCCCTCGTGTTTTCTCAGTTGGGACTCATCCTCCCACTTAGATCATCCTTCGGCTCTCGCTCTTCCTTTTAGATGGGTGTCAGCTCGGGCCTTCGGCCCTCGCTTTTCATTTTAGATGGGTGTCAGCTCGGGCCTTCGGCCCTCGCTCTTCCTTTTAGATGGGTGTCAGCTCGGGCCTTCGGCCCTCGCCCTCTCTTTTAGATGGGTGTCAGCTCGGGCCTTCGGCCCTCGCTCTTCCTTTTAGATGGGTGTCAGCTCGGGCCTTCGGCCATCGCTTTTCATTTTAGATGGGTGTCAGCTCGGGCCTTCGGCCCTCGCTCTTCCTTTTAGATGGGTGTCAGCTCGGGCCTTCGGCCCTAGCTCTTCGTTTTAGATGGGTGTCAGCTCGGGCCGTCGGCCCTCGCCCTCTCTTTTAGATGGGTGTCAGCTCGGGCCTTCGGCCCTCGCCCTCTCTTTTAGATGGGTGTCAGCTCGGGCCTTCGGCCCTCGCTCTTCCTTTTAGATGGGTGGCAGCTCGGGCCTTCGGCCCTCGCCCTCTCTTTTAGATGGGTGTCAGCTCGGGCCTTCGGCCCTCGCTTTTCATTTTAGATGGGTGTCAGCTCGGGCCTTCGGCCCTCGCTCTTCCTTTTAGATGGGTGTCAGCTCGGGCCTTCGGCCCTCGCCCTCTCTTTTAGATGGGTGTCAGCTCGGGCCTTCGGCCCTCGCTCTTCCTTTTAGATGGGTGTCAGCTCGGGCCTTCGGCCCTCGCCCTCTCTTTTAGATGGGTGGCAGCTCGGGCCTTCGGCCCTCGCCCTCTCTTTTAGATGGGTGTCAGCTCGGGCCTTCGGCCCTCGCTTTTCATTTTAGATGGGTGTCAGCTCGGGCCTTCGGCCCTCGCTCTTCCTTTTAGATGGGTGTCAGCTCGGGCCTTCGGCCCTCGCCCTCTCTTTTAGATGGGTGTCAGCTCGGGCCTTCGGCCCTCGCTCTTCCTTTTAGATGGGTGTCAGCTCGGGCCTTCGGCCCTCGCTTTTCATTTTAGATGGGTGTCAGCTCGGGCCTTCGGCCCTCGCTCTTCCTTTTAGATGGGTGTCAGCTCGGGCCTTCGGCCCTCGCCCTCTCTTTTAGATGGGTGTCAGCTCGGGCCTTCGGCCCTCGCTCTTCCTTTTAGATGGGTGTCAGCTCGGGCCTTCGGCCCTCGCCCTCTCTTTTAGATGGGTGTCAGCTCGGGCCTTCGGCCCTCGCCCTCCCTTTTATTCGGACTAATCCTTTCACTTAGAGTCACTTCGGACTCATCCTTCCACGTAGACCCTTGCCTTTCCTTTATTCGGACTCATCCTTTCACTTAGAGTCACTTCGGACTCATCCTTCCACATAGACCCGTCTTTCCTTTATTCGGACTCATCCTTCCACTTAGAGTCACTTCGGGCCTTCGGCCCTCGCGTTCCCTTCGATTGGACTCATCCTTTCAATTAGAGTCACTTCGGGCCTTCGGCCCTCGTCTTCCTCTCTATTGGACTCACCCTTCCACTTAGATCACTTCGGGCCTTCGGCCCTCGCCTTACCCTCGAATGGACTCACCCTTCCACTTAGAGTCACTTCGGGACTCATCCTTTCAATTAGAGTCACTTCTGAACTCACCCTTCTACTTAGAGTCACTTCGGGACTCATCCTTTCAATTAGAGTCACTTCTGAACTCATCCTTTCAATTAGAGTCACTTCTGGACTCATCCTTCAATTAGAGTCAATTCGGGCCTTCGGCTCTCGTCTTCCCCTTGATTGGACTCATCCTTTCAAGTAGAACAAAATTTCGAAGCAGAAACTGCTTCACGAAGCATTCCAGCTTCGGATCCATAACAGGATCCAGCTTATCCTCCCACAAAAATTTCCCCAATATACAAAATTCACTCTTAAACTCTTCTCTGGGTTGCCCCGCATGGTCAGAGACGGAGAAAAATTTCGCCTCTCTGCCATCAACTTCACCTGTCAATCATTTTTCCTCTCTCCCTCACATCATTCTCCGGGTACGGTACTCACCCCCACAAATATTCGAACCTCTGTACATTCGTCAAAATGTACCGAAATATTTCGAAAAAAATATTTTTATATCCAGCTCGATGAGAGCTTTCGAATGATATCACATTCGGCATATCTATCTTGATTTCTAAAATTATAATTTTTCGGCCGAGAATTTCAGCTGAAAAAAATCACTGAAATTTTCAAAAAATCATATCTCGCCCAAAGTAAACCCTTTTTCAAAATTTTAAAATCCCATAATATGCAGAAAAATCTGCTTTATCCAGGAAAAATAACTTCGGCCCGAACCGTCTACAAAAATCTTGAAAAAATTTCGAAAAACCAAAAAATTTGGGGTTTTTCGAAATTAGACCCCTACACCTCAAATTTTGACTTTTTTCGAAATTTTTTTGGCTCAAAAAATTTCTAATTTTTTACTCTATTTTATAAAGGAAACCCCATTCAAAAATCCACATCCCAAAAAAAGTTATTCCAAATTTAAAAATCCCTCAAATCCCCCAAAAGGGGTACCCCTTTTGAAAAATTCGAAGGGTCAAAAATTTTCGAATTTCGACCCAAAAAGTGCCTATATGGTACTCTTACACACGCTGAATCCAAATCCGGTGTCAGAAAAATTCTAAAAAATTTTTCAAAAAAGTTATAGCCCAAAAAAGTTTCGCGACATTTGCGAACATTGGCCATAACTTTTTCAGACTCAACCGGACCCCGACATATTATACCTTTTTGGGACCGCCAAAGGACGCTCTACAACATAGGATTTCAAAGAAATCCGAAACGACAAATTTTGACAATTGGAGCCATCCTTCCCTATTTTACATCGGGCCATTTTGAACGGGGTGGGGACAAAATTTTGGAATTTTGACCTATAAAATATGCTATATGGTACTCTGACATGCGCTGAATCCATTTCCGGTGTCAGAAAAATTTTAAAAAAATTTTCGAAAAAGTTATAGTCAAAAAAAGTTTCGCGACATTTGCGAACATTGGCCATAACTTTTTCAGACTCAAACAGACCCCCGACATATTATACCTTTTTCGGACCGTCAGGGGACGCTCTATAACATAGAATATCGAAATCGAGTTTCAATTCACTTTTCGCGATTGGAGCCACCCTTCCCAATTTTACAAGCCCGAATTTTGAACCTTTAAATTACTGTAACTTGGTCCAAGCTTTCATTTGAGCTATTACACGTGAATTGTCGATGAGTTTCGAAAATTTCGACTTTACCGACAGGGGGGGATTTTCACCGAAATCCGGATTTTTGCGCACCACTAAGTCCCTTCAAATTGGTATTTCGACTTCGTGTTTTTTACATTCGGCATCCCCATTCAATGCTTCAGTGCCCTCCCAGCGGAACTTTCCCGCTAACTCCACTCATTCAAAAGATAGCCCCGGTACCTATAAAATTTAGGTACCAGGGGGGTACCTCAGAAACTTCGACATAATTTTCCTAGATGCGCCATAAAAAGTTGTAGGACTAATGTACAACTCAAAAAAATTCATTAGCAAACGTTAATCAGATCTGAGTTTTTTTATCCATTTCCCCCCAAAATGATTGGCGTCCACCCCAGAAAAAACCAATACTTTTATAGGAATATATAAATGAAATGTTGCAGCCATTTTAATACAACTCATTCAAAAGTCGTATTCGAATAATAATAAAAAATAAACAGGTAATAGATACAAGTGCCAGTGATGTCAAAGTTCCAGTTCAGTTCCGGAACTAATTAGTTCTAGTTCCAGTTCCAGAACTATAACTAATAAACTAGTGAAATATATCTATGGAAGTAGAGTGTTTTCGCAATTGGATCTCAGTGATACCTATTTACAAATTGAGTTAAACGAGCGATCTAAAAAAAGTGGCGTGTACCAGTTAGATGTTTTTTAACATACTCAAAAACTAAAAAAATTTATCCCAGAATTTGAATATTTTTTAAAGATAATTTTTATATAAAGCTGTATCTCTATTTGGCTCTTGTTCAGTTTTCTTGTTTTATAAATTTTTAGTGATTGGATTTTTATAATACGAGTGACACCCTCCTACATATTTTAAAACTGAAAAAGAGCCAATAAATATAAAATCTTGATAATTTAAAAAATTGTAATCATGTTCAAAATATCTAATAAAGCCGAACACGAATTTAGGATAACTCCAAAAATTAGATACTCCTCAATTTAAAAACGATTTTTCAGTTGAAAATGAATCTTAATTCGTGTTCGACTTTAGCTAAATTTTTAAATTTTTTTGAAAAGTAAAAAAAATTTTTTTTTCGTTTTGATTTTTATCTTTTTTGTTGTTTTTTTTTGTTTTTGTATAATGAACTCTCTGAGTTTTTAATTTTTTTACTTCAAAATATTTGTAAATTTTTTTTTCATTTTTTGTGTTTTTTAAATTTCCCTTCTTTTAAATAAAAAAATATCATAACTTTACATTTTCCCAAAACTAATAAATCTTCAATGTACATGCGCTGCAATAAGATAAAATCCTAAAGCATAAAGACCAAAAAGCGACAAAATAATCCCCCAATAAATCCAAACTCCACATTCCCATTCAACATAACGTTTTTTTCGAATATTCTCTTGACCTTCAGTCACGTTGTTTAAAATATTGTTAAGGCATCCTTGCTTTTTAAAATATTCCAAATTGTTCTTTATATCATCATTGTGGAAGCTTATGGTGTTTTTACATGTTTCCCCATTCGATTTATTTTGACAGTAATTACCTAAATATTTTTAATTTTCTGACTATGTCCAGTTAAATGGAATGTTCTCAACAGTGAGGTGATTTTTGAATACATTATAAGTTATATTATTTCAATGCGACCCCATATTTTTGGGCCAAGAGATTTTTGTGTCAAAAATTTCATATAAAATAATAGCCCGCCCATTCGAAAAACAACTAAAGAGCCCCCTTAAAATATAAATTTAAACTTTTTTGGATGCTTCGGCGTGGACGTAGTTGACTATCAAACACCGGTTGATACGCTTCTGCATCGTCGGATCTAAATGATGGAACGGATGAAAATTGTTGAGGATTTTCTTCGTCATATTGAACAGGACTGTTTTGTTGAGGCTGAAAATCTTGTTGAATTTCTCGATGAATTATTGGCGCGTTCTGCCGTTGACGACCTATAGCCATATTATTTCTTTCTGTATTTCGATAGTATGGATTCTCATGATGATATTGATGATGTCCTGGATAGCGATGAGGATTACTTGGCTGAGAATGAAAATATTGTTCCCGTAGTTCTTGCTCGCGTTGGCGATGAATTGTAGGAACAGAGTTTTGCCTCCGACGTAAAAAATTTTGAAAATTAATTTCGGGGAAGCGACATGTCAATTCAATCAATCCAATTGACGGTAATTTCAAACACATGAACATAATAATCACAATACCAGCTATTGAATGTGCAATAAATGCATCAGGTCTTTTACCAAAAATTGGTCGATTGCTATAATAATAACGTTTCTTTCTAATCAGCTGCGATTGATTTGTCTTATTCTTAAATTTAATTTATTATATGATTACAAAACCAATAACAGATACTTTTCTATTTAGGATAAGCCTTGGGGAGAATCAATTACAGCCTTGGGGAGAATCACTCCAAATTTATGATAACCAGAGCGAGTTTTTTTAGGTTTTTATCTATCTTTTTGACAAAATCATGACAAACTCCAATTATCCCATTTATAACACACTCCCAATTTGCGATTTAATTTTTAATTCATTAGAGTTTATTTTAAAATTAGCGTTCGAATCTTTATTTGAATAAAAATCCGGATACCACTATAATGTGTTTTATTTTCATTTTATTTTAGCAAATATTTCTAGAACTTTTTCACGGCTGCGCCCGAAAATGTCCTACCCCGAAAATATCCTTCTGAACAAAAACCCCGAAAATGTCCTAAAGAACAAAAACCCCGGTAATGTCCTCCCCGAAAATGTCCTTCCCCAAAATGTCCTAGCGAATAAAAACCCCCTAAATGTCCTAATGAACAAAAACCCCTAAAATGTCCTCCCTCAAAAATGTCCCATCTCAAAATGTCCAACTGGGTAAATATACTCAATCCGTCGAACTGCAAATTAAAAACCGTAAATAAATCTATGTGAGTCGGCGATTTATGTCATAACTTTGTCAAATCAGGTTCAATCACGTTGATTTTGGTGTCATTCGATGCAGCTCGACGAGCTCTTTCGAACGAGCTATCATTTGCATATTCGAAATTCGGTTCGGGATTCGAAATTCGGTTTAGGTTCGGGATTTGACTTTTTCAAAATCTTAGCTCAGATTCGTAATCAGCATATTTTTTTACACTAGAAAATTCCTTTTTCCTATTTTTAAAATTTTGCTCGAGGAAACACTTTCTCTTCGGGTTTGCCCAAGTTTTTGTTCAGTGGGACATTTTTAGTATGGGACATTTTCGGGGAGGACATTTTCGGGGAGGACATTTTCGGGGCGCGCCCTTTTTCACTATTGTAAATAAATGCACAATAAATGCACAAGCATTTTTAAATAAATTTAAACCAACATACATATATTTTAGGCATAAAATATTTCAAATTTGGCCAATTATTTTTCTCATTTTCAACAAAATTTTCAGCCAATTTACTTTTAATATTACTCGAAAATTCCTTAATATATTTAACTATTCCATCAATAAACTTTTTAAGTTCATTCTTTGTCATTTTATTTAAATTGTCTGGAGCTCTGTCGACATCCTTTTTTGATAAACCTATTTCCTTGTGATTTTTATTTATTTTTAAAGCATTGCCGAAGGCTGTTAAATATGGAAATAAGTCTAAAAATTCTTCTCTTAATTTGTTTTTATCGTTCAAATTTTTGACGAAATTATTGAGAAATACTTGTAATTTCTCCGACAGATTTTCTCCATTCTTCTTGATTTTACTGAGTTTAAAATAGAGCTTTTCTATGGATGTTTTCTTCGTAATAAAATTTTCAATAACAACCACAAACGAATTAATTTGTTTAAACTCATTTAGGAACACAATGTTTTTGCTGTTTGAAGCTTTATTTCTTATCCAATCAATTGGTCTCTTCAAATAATTGAATATTTTCTCAATTAAACGATCCACAAAACTTTTGTTCTCCCCATTATCAAAAAGCTGTATTGCTCGAAAATCAACAAAATCTGCTGAGTAATCATTACCGGAATCTCCACTTACTGAAAATATATAACATTTGTTAGTCCTGATAAATTACAAAAGGAATAAAATGCAAAAACATAGCCTTCTACAGATTAAATGTTTTTTAAAAACTAAATAATACTTACATTTAAAATCAACATCATTAATCAAATTTATCATTTCATTGATCAAATCATTAACAAAATCACTGTTTTGATTCGATTTACTTCCCTTATATTTGTCAAACAATTTAATAGACATTTTATCCAACAATTTCTTGATTGAATCAAAATTAATTGACTTAATCTTGTCTAATTGCTCGTCAGATATTTTTAATGAAATTAATTTATTTTTGTTCTCTTTATCATCTCCTTTCCCTACAGCTTGATTCAACGCTAGAGCTAATGCTAAATATTTTGCATACAGATAATTTGAGCTGAATGCGATCAAATCTTCCATTTTTTGGTTGTTTATCTTAATTCTTCCAAATGACTTCGAATCTAACTTGTCCAAAATATCATTATTGATTTCTTCAATAAGATTTTTGACAACAGAAGAGCCAGGCACTTTATTTAGATCAATAAACATTTTATCATTTGAAATTTTGACTTTCTTCTTATCAATTTTAATGTTAAAAAGATTTTCAACACTTGTTAAGGCATTTGTGAATGCTACAATGTTTTCTCCATAATGTTCAATGAATCGATTGTAGGACATGACTTGGGAAGCATTTTCTATAAATTACAAATTCAAAGGAATTAAGAACACGTTCGAAAGATATTTCACTTACCAAGATTTAAAAAGCGTTTGCACGCGTATTTAAAAACTTTGTCATTCCATCCTTGAAGATTAAAATTAGCATTGTTTATTTTGTCTTCAAGCTCTTTCCTTTCATTTACTTTCATTAGATGAGTAATGCTTTCCTCATCATTGCTATATGAGAGAATAAGTGTTCGGATCAAGTCATCCACATGTAAAGATGTTTTATCTTGTTTTTGATTTTCAAAAGCTTTCATCGCGCAATTGAAACGCATAAGAAAGAAATTATTTCGTGTTTTTTTATTTTCCAATATTACTATATAGTCGGAAATAGTAGGGTTCTCCAGGCACCTTTGCTTAAAATTTTTTATATAATTCCGAATCTCTTTCATTGGATTGTTTAACCATCCAATCTAAATTTAGTGAAATATTTTAAAGCCATTCAAGAACTAGAAAAAAACTTTTAGGAATTTACCTTGTTTTCTATTGGCTTTTCATTACAGTTTGGATCAAAACGCCAATTTAAAAACTGATCAAGTTGATCAGCATCGAACGGAATTTGACCCTTTGAAAACTCTTTAAAATCGACTTTTTCATTGACCATTTTAACCAATTTTAAATCTGGATGAAGAGCTATCATTATCTTCATTGCCACATTTAAATCCTCTAATTTTTGAGTGGAAACAATTTCTAATAAAGCATTTGTGTCTTTATTTTGAATTGATTCGTACATTGTAGTTGCAATATACAACGGTTTGGTAAGCAGAAATGATCGGAGAAGTTTTTCGTTAATCTCCGATAATTCGTGAGGTTTTGAATTTTTCATTTGAAAAAGTCCTCTATCTTTAGTGAAAAAATTATCAACGCATTTGGTATAAAGATTCAAACGAGATTTAGCGTCATTATTGTTAATTCCTCCATTGAGAAGTTCCTAAAAATTTTTTTAAAAATTATTTTAATTTCTTGTGAATTGTTGAAAATATATAGATAAAAAAGTACCCTGATTGGATTCCCAATTTTGCCTTCCTCACTCTTCATGTTGTCGCATAATGCAGCAATTCCTCCAACTCGGGCTAGATCATTAAACATCGCCATATCATTCAAAAACATATTTACACATTTCTCTTGTTCATCACATTTACGAGCATTTTCTAAAATCCAAGCAATTTGATTCTTTACATGTTGATCAATTTCATCTATTTCGGAAGAAATGTCGAATTCTTCCTTTGTTTCGAAAAACTCATCATTTTCTTCGTTAGACCCTTCTCCACTTCCATCAACAATATTAAAACAATAAATTAACAAAATGTAATTTAAAACAATTAGTTTTAACATTTTTAATCTTAATTAAAACAAGTAAATATATTTTCAATGAGAATAGAAGATTAAATCGAATCAAGATGTTTAATTGTTATACCTTGGTATTTAAAATTAATGAGGATTTACTATGTATGTATATATTTACTCTCTTTTAGAATTATATATTTTAAATGCAGTGTATCGAAAATAAAATTTCTAAATAATTTTTTAATGAGGGTTTATTCAATTTTTATAAATATTTAAAGGCAGTTAATAGCTCGCTCCACTCCCAACCCCATTCTTAACATAGATAGTCAGAGGAGTCGAATTTATAGACTATTAAAGTATAAAAGTGCAAGTATTCGTGGACTGGTCGTCCCATTGGCTTTTATTTATCCCATGAATGGTATCATTAGAAAATAAAATTCTAAATAATTTTTTTACAATAAAGATTCATTCAATTTTTATAAATATCTAAAGTCAGATAATAGCTCGCTCTACACCCAACCTCACTCTTAAAAAGATAATCAGAGAAGTCGAATTAATACATAGACTATTAAAATATAAAAATTTTTGTCGCATGAATAGAAAAGTGATAGGCTATTCGTGTATCGAGTGTCCCATTATTTGTCCCATGAATGGTATTATTAGAAAATAAAAATTTTAAATAATTTTTTATTTTTTAAATAAAAAGATTTTAAAAGAATCCTATCAGAGTTTGGCTCTCTTTACTTATATGCCATATTTTCTCATAAGTCGAAACGGACCAAACATGGTGTCAATTGAAATATCTAAGCGACTTGAGTCGAATAACACCAAAATTAACGAAATCTGACTGATTTGAAATAGTTATGAATCCATGAAATCATACTTGATCACTCCAAATCCCCTTTGATCTTACCAAGCCACTCTTAATTCCTGAATAAATAACGAATATAGATTCAGTTAGAAAATTTTTTTACTAAAACCGATACCCCGACAAGAATCTCGACCATATCTTAACTCCGTACGACGAGATGCACACCCCTACCATTAGGGATCAACCCCTAATACATATAAATCTATTTGCCAATTTTTTAAATAATAAATACATTAAAGCGTATAAGAAAGCAACAAATACATTCAAAAAAGAGATATAATACATACCTGAAAATGTTAATACATATACATATTACAAATAATAGTGTGAAATTTTTTGTTTATTAAAAAATAAATAATAAAGCAAAAATTAAACGATCTAAAAAATTAAATTTTGGTATGGTAGGACAATTACTAACAGTGTAACGGTGATTTTGTTTCTCTCTTTAATGGTTATCAAAAATCCGGCGACTATTTAATAATTTTTCCAGGATTGAGGCCCTGTCGGAAATTTTCATTAAGAGAGAAGTATTAGATAAAGTATCTAATAAAGACATCTAATAAAAAATCAATCTAAATCACTTTTAATCAGTTAATCTTGAATTCTTTTTCAAAGCACCAAGAATTTCAGTTGCTAGGTGGCTGTTGATTTAAAATTGAATTAATAATTTTATTTACTAATTACAGATTGGATTTTAGATTATAACTAAATTTTTTTATTATAACTAAATTAAATAATTTTTTTGGTGAAGAAAATTCCCAAAGTTCCCGATTTTTCAAAAATATTTCGGGAATCGGGAACCGGAAATCTCGTTGAACTTTTAATTCAATATTTCCGAAAATAGGGCCGACCCAAAAAACGTCGGGAGTGTTAGTTTTTTTATTTGTTAGTTTCTAGTAATATACATAATTTAAATTATTTTTTTCACGTATAACCTGTTGTAGAAAATTTAAAACATAAGTTATCGAATTTGCTAGTTGAGTAAGCTATACATAAAAATTATTTATTTTGTTATTCACAAGTTATTCATTAATTAATTTTTTAGAAATATCTTTGAGGTCATATTTAAATGCTTCTCTAAGATTTTTTATTGAGAGTTTATATGCGGGGTTTTAATTTGTGAATTGTTTTAATCAACAATTTGCATTTGCCTAGAAAATACAGGGTCCGTAAAAAGTCATCCTTATCCACTTTTTTGCATAAAAATTTAATCATTGGAATTTTGCCAAATAAATTCAAAAATTTGTTTGCAACTGAAAAAATCTAAACGCATGATCTACAAAGGCGGAATTTCCTTAAAAAACATCAAATTATTTGTTTCCTGTTAAGCAGAGGTGGGTCGGAACAGTCAGAGGTGTCGGAAATCGGAACTGCCGGAAATCGGAAATGGCTCAAAAGTCGGAACTCGGAAATCGGAAATCAAAATTTTTTTTCGGAAATCGGAAATCGGAAATCGGAAGGAAAAAAACGCCGGAAATCGGAAATCGGAAGGCGGAAATCGGAAATAAAATTTTTATTTTCATAACTGAAATAATATGTAAAAGAATTTATAGAGTTAATAGGGATATTTGGAGATTAAAATTGAGGACTGATAAAGGGATGAGATATATAGATTTGTAAAGGAAATTTAAGGACCCACTCCTGCTTGAAATACAGAGCTAAAGTTGTTAATAGCCGAAAATGATCGAAGACTCAATCCCTCGATATCACACCCAGATCCTATGACCCCTTGAAATCACACGATATAACTCAAAGTCCACCTTAATCCATCCTAATCCTCAGATATGCCATTTAACTTCCATTTACAGCGCCGCAGGCAAAATTTTTGGGATTTTTGGAAGATCCTTAAGCCAAAAATCTTCCATTTTTTGCACCGCAGGCGAAAATTTTGAGAATTATAGAAGGCTAGAAGACAGATTTCTTCCTTTTTCAGCGCCGCAGGCGAAAATTTTAAAAATTTTGGAAAAATTGTTAGTCGGAAATATGCCTTAAAAATTGTCGGAAATCGGAAATTTTCCCAAAATTTCGGAAATCGGAAATCGGAAGGAAAAAAACGTCGGAAATCGGAAATCGGAAGTCGGAAATCGGAATTCCGACCCACCTCTGCTGTTAAGCATAAACATAGGAAGCTACAAATTTTATAAATATTAATAAATTTACACGGTTTTGTAGTCTGCTATTATCAATAATTGCTGGAACCAACTCAAAATCACTTCTTATTGTTTGATATTGCTGAAGAAGATTTCGAGTTAGTTGGATCTACATATAAAATTTCGTCAAGTTTATTTTTAAATGACTTGTAAACTAATGTATACCCTCAAATAATTTCACAGGGTAATTATATATATTGACCGTATTTGGAACTAAATACTTAAATTTAAGAATAAATTTAATATTCTGTAATAAAATTCCGAGTAGGTAACGTATCAGAATTTGAAATTTTTTGCGGATACTGGATCACTAAATCACAAGATTCTAGATAGATATTATCATTAAATTCATTTATTTGAAGGGTTATTAATTAATCTCCATTTTACAGATTAATTAATATATAATGTAAATTCAACCAGATATTCAGATCTTTCTGTAGTTGACTGCAATTGTGCGACTAAATTATTGTACCCTTGCGCAAGATTAACCATACTCATTCTTGCCTAAAAATTACTTGAAATTTTTGATTTCTTAATGAAAAAAAATTTTCCCTAAATTTAATCTTGCTTTTACTATTAAAAAAATTTTAAGCCCGAGATCTGGATTTCAGTGATTTAATGTTGAATAACGTTAATATAAATATTTATAAAAATTTATTGCCTCTGCTTACAAGGAAGATTGCTTAAGAGGTATTTCTGTTAATAAACCATTTTACTGTAAATGTGTAATCCTAGTCTAAAATAATTTTCTAATATAACCTGATTTAAAATTTCTCTATCAATATCTTCTACGAGTTGTGAAATATTTGCTCGCATTACTGCACGCTATAGAATATTTTTTGTAAGATAATTTATAAGATAATAATTTAATAGTCGAAAGCAGTGGTGGGTCGGAACAGTCAGAGGTCTCGGAAATCGGAAGAGCCGGAAATCGGAAATGCTCAAAAGTCGGAACTCTGAAATCGGAAATTAAATTTTTTTTTTGGAAATCGGAAATAGGAAGGAAAAAACGTCGGAAATCGGAAGTCAGAAATCGGAAATTTTCAAAACTGAATTAATATATAAAATTTTAAAGCGGCAAATTATGTGCATAAAAGGAAGTGACTGACTAGCCAATTTTTTGTGTATTTATATTAAAAATTTATAAATTATGAGTAATAAATTTACATTATTTTCGGTCATTCCTTGAGCCGATGCATATTGCTGTTCAAGATTGAGAGCATGCTGTGCCTAATAAAATTTATTTTTAATATTATTACAAAATACATTGGATTAGCGAACTTTGAAAATCCTAATTTTCCTAATTGATATTTAGTATCCAAGGATTTTATAAATTTATAATGATAAATTTAACCAAATTATGCAATTCAATAATATGATGTCCTTGTCTATAGATATTAAATTGAGCGTTTAGATGATCGGATGTTTCTTGAATTAAAGCAAGAGCCCTTCTTTCCTAAAATTTATTTTGAAATTTTATTTTTTAATATGAACTCATTTGGAGAAACAGCAAATATAAATCGACCTCCGTACTTCGAAAATTTAAAATGACTTATTTGTAATTACATACTTACAAATAAACTTTTAATTGGATGGTTTCTGTTAGAAAAAATAGTTGATTTGTTTAATTATTCACAGTAAACGGGCCATTTGCCCGAAACTTGAGTAAAAATAAATAAACTCTTAAGGTCCGTCAGGTTTGCAAAAAAGAGTAACCTGTTCTCTTCTGCTTAATTCCGCCCTACCATTATTCGACACAACATCGAATACAAAAACAAGCAAAAAAAGAATAAAAGTAATAATAATTTTATTGCTGATCGAAGACATTTTGTCTATAGTAAAGAATTTTAGTATTTCTAAATTTAAATTTATTTTATGAAATGAAATGTAAAACTTAGTTTAATACAAAATTCATGAGATAAAAAATTTATTTATAAATGCTCATAATACACGCAAATCCCTTGATATCTCTGTTTAACACCAAAATTAATTATCATGCAAATCTTTAATATTTCTGTTTATTATATAAAATAAATAATAAATATACTAAAACACTTTCCAAAGTTTAAAGGAAGAAAACCAAAGAATGAATTATGGCGCCAGAAAAACTAAAAATGGCGGATATTAAAATAGGCCCATAGTTGATTTTTCATTCCTACAAATCTAATTTAAAAAGCCACCGCTCTGGAAATAAAAATTGCTATTTTTTAACAAAATCTTTTAAAACTAATGCATTAAATATTTTAATTTTATTATAATTAATTAATTATGACATGAAAATAAGTTCTAAGAAACAAACAAGGTCGATTTTAATTAAAAATTCATTTTTAACAAATTTAAATTAGTTTAAAATTTAAAGAATATTTATTGAAATTTTGAAACTATGGGCGTCTCTTTGGCTGTAGTTTAGTATATGCCCACCGAGATCGAAACTCAAGTTATATACCATTCGATTCGTCTCGCCGAGCTGAGTTCAAATATGCAAGAATTTTCTGCCGGAGATGAAAACTCGCAGAGATACAGGCCCCCGAATATCGAAAAACCATAGGGGGGACCAAGCACTATTTTGGGGTGAAAAATTCGAATATGCAAATTATAACTCATTCGAAAGAGCTCGGTGGGCATATACTAAACCGACCCCGTCTCTTTCAACAATGTTAACAGAAAAATATTCAAAAAATTTTATAGATAAATTACGAAATACTCAGAAATTTGTGGCCAGTTTTCTAAGGTAAGTCTGGCTCTTTGGATTACAGAAGCTGAACGCCCTACTCAAACTTTATTTTATATAAAATATTTAAATAAAATAAAAATTAAAAAATTTTATTAAAAAATAATAACAAAAAATTAAGAAGGAGGGAAGCAAAATGGGCAAATTTTTTAATTTTTAAATTAATTATTTTAAAATTTTTAATTAAGGAAGTTTTTTTTATTTCCATTGTCTAATTTAAAATTTTTTATAAGACGGAAGTTGGGAGTCGATAAATTTTTTTGTATAATGCTAAAAATCTATTGCAAATCTTATCGTGCTAATGCCAAGAAATAATTAAATCAATTAAAAAATTTAATAATCGAAGGAAAAATTTAAGTGAAAAAGATTTGCAAAAGTTTTAAGTAGAGTTAAGCGGTATCGGGATTTAGAGAAAAACCCGGGATCGGGATTTTGGAATGGTGATCCCGGATCACGACACGAGATCGGGATTGGCCGAAATCGGGATTTGGAATGGAGATCCCGATCCCGAATCGGGACCGGGATTGAAAAATCGGTATTTACTAAAAAATTTTTAAAAACTTGTAAATTCTTATTTTCTTCACATACGACTAAATATTAGAGTTGGTCACGGTACGGTACTACCGCGGTATTTTTCGGTAATACCGCGGTATTTTTACCGAAATACCGATACCGAATACGGTACCGAACAATTTTTAAAAAATCGGTATTTTTTCGGTATCGGTATTTTACCGAAATACCGATACCGCTTCAATCAAAATACCGCGGTATTTTTCGGTATTTCGGTATTTTCCAAAATTCTCAAAAATTTCGCCTACGGCGCTGGAAAAGGAAGAATTCTAGGAGGGTGGTCTTCTAAAATTAGCAAAATTTTTGCCTGCGGCGCTGAAAATGGAAGAAAGCTGGTTTCTGCCTTTCAAAATTCTCAAAATTTTTGCCTGCGACGTTTAAAATTGGAAAGCAGTTGAGGGCTATCGCTGGATTTGGAGTTATAGAAGGATATTGGTAAAGGTGAGTGGATTTGGAGATTTGAAAATATGAGGATTAAGTTGGATGAGAGATTTACAGGGATTAAGAAGATTTGGAGAGATCTCAGGGGATTTGTAGGGATAAAGAGAAGTCTCAAGAGAAATTTAGGGGATTAGAGGGAAAATTCTGGTAAATTTACAAAAAATACCGAAATACCGCGGTAATACCGACTATTTTTCGTCGGTATTTTTCGGTTCGGTATTTTACCGAAATACCGATACCGCCTCAATCAAAAATACCGCGGTATTTACGGTATCGGTATTTTACCGAAAATACCGATACCGAAAAATCGCGTTTGACCAACACTACTAAATATAATTCTAAAATTTCCACTGTTGTGCTGAAATAGTGAGTTTAAGTCTCATAGATGCATGATTTACTTTCTGGTTCAGGGGATTGATGAAGGATAAGGTAATGGGGAGGGGGGGGGGGCGAATTTTGGATAAAAAATTCGAATATACAAATGATAGCATATGATTCTAAACAAAATTATGAACAACTAAACTTTCGATTGAATAACTGTTTTGGCGTTGCTACTGAGGGTAGATCGGCATTCTACATAAGCTGTGAATCGGTAAAAAGGAATAGGATTAAGTTACGAGCCCAGAACCCAGCGACCGTAGACCACATTACTCAGTTTAACATTATATTTTATTTTAGACAAAAAGATATACCAATTCCACTATGATTGTTGTCAATACATCAAGACTAAAGACAACTGTTGGAAGTTTTATTTCATCATCTGGGTAGCATGTGTGTGGCAACCTTCAGAAATTAATTATAATAGAATCCACGGTATTAGGAGTAATTTCGCGGATTGGGATCCAAATATCTGATGACAACAATTGACTTCTTAGCGTATTTTTCCAAATTCTAAATAAAATCTATTGTCTTCTGATCGTGTACTAACTACTTCATTATATACTATTCTTGTAGTTCTCGTGGAATTATAATTTCGGTTACGGGTAAAACATGTTGGATATTCATGTTTTGCCTCCTATCGTTTGCTTCCTGACCATCTCTTTTCATTTAATTTTATTGTCTCCATTTTGATTATGTAAATTTTTTCTTGTTAGAATAAATTTTGCTGCCCAAATCACGCATAATTATTTTCTCGTTGATACTCAAATTGTTTTTATGTGGAAAATATTTTTTAAAAACGTTTACTGCCCAAATCACTCACTGCCTAATTCACCTCACTGCCTAAATCACTCACTGCCCATTTAACCACTGCTACGTCACTTCTGCCGAAATCACCAGACACGCAAAAGATTGACTATTAACTTAGTGGGACGAATCCAAAGTTTTTGTTCAGGGGGACGAATCCAAGGGGGACGAATCCAAGCGCAGCCCTTGATTTTTCTTTCTTTCTGCTCTTACTTTACTCTGTCTGTATTTACATTATGAAAAAATCATGTGAAAATCTATCAAAAGCTTAAAAGGCAAAGAATTTTTTTAGAGGGAAGGAATTTTTTAAGGATTTTTTTGTTTAGCTGAAGGAAATTTTATAAAAATTTTGCGTGTTTTACTACAAAATCTTGCAAAATTCAAGATGATTAATAAAAACAGAAGCTCTTCGAACATCTAAGAGAACAGAGCTATAAAACTAAATCGCACGACCAGATTTTTTATCTTGCATTGTAATGGGAAAAAGAGCGAAAATGAGTTTTAAAGTAGTTAACATAGAGAACAAAAGGATTCAGAAGTGTTTGATTTGCTCATAAAACTAATTTACCCAAAAAAATGCTTCCAAAAACAATTTAGACAAAAACCGGCATCTGCTATTTATAATAATCTTGATTTTGCAGGATTTTGTGGAAATAATCCGAATCCCATCAAATATTTATTAATTTGCGGAAAATTTTGGATAGGAAAGTCTTTTTTTAGGTTTTGTTAGTTTTTTTGTATTTCACGGTAAAGAAAAATACTTTTTATATCAACTAAAACTTTTACTATCCATTCTATTATCTTTAAAAAATCCTTTAAAAATTCCTTCCCTTTAAAAAAATTTTTTATATTGATTTATTGTCTTTTATTTACTTAAAAAAATTTTTTCGCCTTTTTAAATTATCGATAGATTTTCACATGAGTAAAGTAAGGGGGAAAGAAAAATCAATTAAAATATTAAGAAATTTAAAAAAAAATTATAAATATACCCATATATTCGCAAAACTTAAAACAAGCACTGCGGTCTTGTTTTTAGCCTCTCCAAATGTTTGGGTCTATTATAGGTATATGAGGTTCAAATAGAGACATGTTGTGCTTACTCCCCCCTATGGTTTTTCGATTTTCGAGGACCTATATCTCGATCCACAGGCATCTCCGGAAAAAGAAGAGTGGTACCATTCGACTCAGCTCGTCGAGACGAATGAATGGTATGGGTCTTGTATCGGAACTAAAACTTCGGTAAACAAACTATAGCCGAAATTTTATTAAAATTTTAGTATGTTTTACTTGCTTGTTTTCCCCATAACAAGAGAACATACATATGTCTGGTAATAAATAAAAATTTACTCAAGAAAATTTTTTTTCTCTACCTTTGTTGTACAGTAAGAGGCTCACTTGCGACTATTTTATTTTTTAATAATAAATACTCTCTCTTTAATTTGAATTCTCTGTCCATCTATGTGTGAGTAGCGAGGTAGGGGATGGAGCGAGCGATTAACTGCCTTTAAATATCGGAAAATTGGATGTAGACTTTCATTTATGTATAAAAATAAAATTTTAGAATAAATTCTTTAAATGTTTTTATTTAAATAAAATAAATTTATTTAAATTTTTTTAATTTTTCTAATTTCAAAATTTATAAAGTTTCGTATAATGTTTTAACCAACAGTTAAACAGATACATTAGTACTTCACAGCTTTTGGTTCTTTTCGGTTTTGCCCACCCCTCCCATATATTCGCATGAAATATTTTCTATTTTTCCTAATTCTAACAGAAAGGTTTAGACGGTGACAATTTTAATTAAGATTAAAAATGTTAAAACTATTTGTTTTTAACTGCATTTTGTTAATTTATTGTTTCAATCTTGTTAATGGGAGTGGAGAAGGGTCTAACGAAGAAAATGAAGTGTTTTTCGATGCAAAGGAAGAATTCGACATTTCTTCCGAAATAGATGAAGTTGATCAACATGTAAAGAATCAAATTGCTTGGATTTTAGAAAATGCTAGTAAATGTGATGAACAAGAGAAATGTGTAAATATGTTTTTGAATGATATGGCGATGTTTAATGATCAAGTCCGATTTGTAGGAATTGCTGCATTTTGCGACAACATGAAGAGTGAGGAAGGCAAAATTGGGAATCCAATCAGGGTGAGCTTTTAATTTATATAATTTTGGCGATTCATTGAACAATTGAATATATTAATTCAAATAATTTTTAGGAACTCCTCAATGGTAAAATTAAAAACAATGACGCAAAAATTAGTTTGAACCTTTATACCAAATGTGTTGATAATTTTTTCACTAATGAAAAAGGACTTTTTCAAATGAAAAATTCAAAACCTCTCGAATTATCGGTGATTAACAAAAAACTTCTCCGATCATTTCTGCTTACCAAACCGTTGTATATTGCAACTATAATGTACGAATCAATTCAAAATAAAGACACGAATGCTTTATTAGAAATTGTTTCCACTCAAAAATTAGAGGATTTAAATGTGGCAATGAAGATAATGATAGCTCTTCATCCAAATTTAAAAATGGTTAAATTGGATAATGATAAAGTTGATTTTAGAGAGTTTTCAAAAGTTCAAGGAGTGTTCGATGCTGAAACACTTGAACAATTTTTAAATTGGCGTTTTGATCCAAACTGTAATGAAAAGCCAACAGAAAATAAGGTAAGAAAATTCTCATAAGTTTAATTTGAACTTTTCATTGGCATGATCATTAAATATTTTCACAAAATTTAGGCTGGATGGTTAAATAATCCAACAAAGAAGCTTCAAGTTTATAAGAAAATTACTGAACAAGAGTGCCTAGAGAATCCTACTATTGGCCAATACATGAAAATGTTGGAAAATAAAAATGAACTGACTAATTTTTTACTTTTTCGTTTGAATTGTTCCTTGAAACCATATGAAAACCGACATAAAAGTAAAACATCGTTACATATGGATATTTTAATCAAAGCACTTATGCTTTCATATAGTAGTATTGACGGAGAAAGCATTACTCATCTAATAAAAGTAAATGAAAAGAAAGAGCTTGAAGATAAAATAAACAATGCTTATTTTAATCTTAAAGGATGGAATGACAATGTTTTTAAATACGCATGCAATCGCCTTTTAAATCTTGGTAAGTGATATAACTTTCTTCAGTGGTGTATACGAGTACTTGATCATAGAACATTGACTAAATAAGGATTATTATTTTTTCAGTAAGTGGAGACTCCGGTAACAATTACTCGCCTGATTATTTTGATTTTCGAGCAATACAGCTTTCTGATAAAGGGGAGAACAAAAGTTTTGTGGATCGTTTAATTGAGAAAATATTTGAAGAGACCAATTGATTGGATAAGAAATAAAGCTTCAAACAGCAAAAACATTGTGTTCCTAAATGAGTTCAATCAAATAAATTCGTTTGTGGTTGTTATTGAAAATTTTATAATGAAGAAAACATCCATAGAAAAGCTCTATTTTAAACTAAGCAAAATCAAGAAGAATGGAGATAAGTTGTCGGAGAAATTAGTCGCTTTCCTCAACAATTTTCTCAACAATTTGAACGATAAGAACAAATTAAGAGAAGAATTTTCAGAATTATTTCCCAATTTATTAGTTTTCAGCAAAGCTTTAACAATTGAAAAAATTGTCGAAAAGGCAAAAGGCGAGACTGACGGAGAAATAGTCAATTCAAATAAAACAATAAGGGATGAGCTAAAAAAATCGAGTCATAAAATAATTAGATACATTAAGGATTTTACAAGTAATCTTAAAAATAGATTAGGTGAAAATCCAGTTGAAAATTATAAGAAAAATAATTGGCAAAATTTGAAAAAGTATTTTTCACAGAAAATCGAGGTAGTTTTTAAGTTTATTAAAGACAAAAATACTTATACCTCAATACTAGATGCACCTCTATTTAAAAGGCAAAACATGGTCTTCTACAGGGCCAGTAAATAAATTCGGGGGTAAATAATCGGTTAGTCCTCGAATAACCAGGTTAAATAACCCTTGAGTTCCGAGTTACTCAGAGTTTTTGGACTCAGAGTAGGAATTTATGCTGCTAATCCAGTGTTATTGGAGCCTCAGGTAGGGGTTAAATAACTTTTACAACGAATTTATTCTACAGAACCAGAGTGTGGGAGGCTTCCTAAGTATTGGGTGTATATTATAGTGAGACCCACTAGTAGTTAACCACCGGTCACCGTCGCGGCTTGTAATCCCTTGTAAACATGTACCTTTACATCAGTGTCGTGGGGGTGGAGGGGTCCGACAAAACCAAAAGGAAGAGGGCAGGTCGGGAATGCGCGGCAAAAAATCAAAAGGTAGTGGGCATATCGGCACTGTCGCGGGTCAGACAAAAAAAAAGACTGGTAAAAACCAAAAGGGTGGACAGTCGCCACTGTCGCGGGGTCAGACAAAAGAAAGAGAGTATAGTGGGAAAATCAAAAGGGAATGAGCATATCGGCACTGTTGTGGGTGCAAGAGTGGTATTACATACAAGGAAGTATGTAATTAGTGAAAAAACATGTGTAGTAATTTGTAAGTCAACAACTAGTAATTACATGTGTAATCTTGTCATGTTTTGTGTGTATCTTGTCATGTTTTGTGTCAATCATATTGTAATTTTTTTGGAATGGGTGTACGATGAAGAGTAATTTGTACTAGTCATGTAATCATGTACTTATTAATCACTAATTATGTAAGTGTTTATCGAGGCTACTACTGCAGGTGATTACCCGGACTGTACATGTGAGTTAATCAATCAAATAGTGTTTGTTAATGTAAATATTCAGTTTGTAAATCTGTTTCAACTATGTTTTTCAGTTTTTGTGGCAATTTGTATGTACATAATATTTATATTTCTAATTGATTTAATTTTACACTTTGCTTCCACAAAGGCCACTGCATCTTTGACTTGCGCCGCTCTTTTAACTCCTTTTTTTTTATTTACAACCGGTCAGCTTTCTCTTTTTCCCGACAGCCGCCGCTTATTTTCTCTCTTTTCTTCTTCTCTTTCTCAGCAGCCGATAATTTTATTTGGATTTTCCGACAAAAGAAAATTTAAATTCTTTCCTAAATTCTCCTTTTATTCCCTTTTCTTTATTTTACAGCCGGTCAGTCCTTTTCTTTTTTTCTGACTGCCGCCGCACTTTTCTTCCCTCTTTATCTTTTTTCCTTTCTTTTAAGCAGTCGATACTTTTCCGACAGCTGCTATCTATTTTTTTCTTCATCTCTCTTCTTTTGGCTCTTTGCCAATCCTTTGAATGTCAATATTTGAATAAAAAAGCAAACACATAATTTGAATAGAATAAAAACGCCAACTAATCGATTTTTATCGAAGCGAAAGAGCGAGTATAAAAACGAGGAAAAAATCCATTTTTGCATCATTCTACTAAATTTTTAAAAAATTAAAAACAATTTTATTTTTAATATTTAATTTAATATTAAATAATTTTTAATAAATTATTTAATTTATATTTTTAATTTAAAAAACTCCCTTAAATTTTTCACATCAGTGAAAACTTTTTCCTTAAAATTTTAATTAATTTTTTAAATTTAATTTTTTACTTTAAAAGTTTTTTAGGCTTTTTACTTTAATTTTTTAAATTTTAATTAGGTTTTAAAATTTAAGTTTTAATTTTTTAAATTTAATTTTATTAATTTTAATTTCACTTTATTTTCACTTTATTCTTTTTGAATCAATATTTATTTATTGATTCTTACATTTTTTCATTCAAACTTTTAAATTTCCTTTAAAATTTTTAAAACTTTTAATTAAGTCTTATCTTTTACTTCGTTAGCCAATTTCCTAAGTTTCCTTTTTGAATCAATATTTATCTATTGATTCTTTCCTCTATTGTAGGCCTTTTTTCGAATTTTATTTTAAATTTTTTTTTTCAATTTTTGCTGTATTTAGTATGGATTATTGTCCACCAACAAAACGCGCAAGAGCGTTCTTCATCGACAACCTCCTCTCTCTTGATCAATCAGGAGGAGAAGCTGCTCCCCAACAATATATTGAGCAGCTTGAGAATACAACAAAATTCATCAACAAATTTAAAATCACCAAAAATTACACCAAATTCTTAATTCAGAATATTCCGGCCGACCCTGAGGCCTTATTATCAGGAATATTCCAACACTGCTTTAATGAAGCAGTGAACAACGCCAAAAATAATGGACTTGAACCAGAGGAGCTGGGTTGCACAGTATCAAGTGAGTTATTAGATTCAGATATTTGGATCCCCCTCAGGCCCACCTCCCAAAACACCTTCAATACCCTGCTCAACCAATTTAATAAGGTCTCCCAGAGTAAAAAGCAGGCGGGAGTAACCCTTTGGGGAAAACCTTTTTCAGTTAATATTATGGTCGTTGACAAGAAAAACTTGTCCACTGAAAACAACATTACTGGCGGAGCTCCACGTAGAATTGCTCCTGTCCATCACCAGATCAAGCAGCAGAACTTGATCAAAATTAACAACAACAATGGATATTGTTTATTTTATGCTTTATTAGCAGCACGAGTGCGACTCATTGGAAACTTGTCGCGCTCTCAATTCTACAACTATGTCCACGGGAGGTATGGATCAAATGGACAATTTGAGCAGCAGACCTTGGGGCTGATGGAACAAATTGGCGCTCCTCTTGGTCGAGAGGAGTACAATGCTGAAGAGTGGGTACCTCCCGTAGTCGACTACTGGAATGAGATGTATGCAGGCCGGTTTTGCTTTAAAGTATTTATTTTCGATTGCCTGGGGCATTATAAGCCTTGTTTTAAATATGGGCCCGAAAATTATAATTCCCCTTTACTCCTCTACTTTGACGGGTCCCATTTTAATGGAGTCACGAGTACGGGAGGTCTTTTTGGGCAGCCATATTGCTTGGAGTGTGAGACAGTTTATGAACGCCCCCAACGTCATTCTGCGTCGTGTCGTGCTCACTGTCTCAATTGTTCCCGTGTAGGCCCACTTTACCCTTGCCCTCCTAGAGATAACTTTTTGAAAAAATGCACCGATTGCTCCAAAACCTTTAACAATGAGGATTGCTTCATCGAACACATCAATTCAGGCGTTTGCAAGCGTTCCAAGAAGTGTGAAAAGTGCGGAGTGATTTGGAATAAAATAGACAACAGCAGAGGAGGAAGAAATGGCCATGTTTGTAATGAACGTTATTGTTCAATATGTAATGGGTATCACGATCCGAAGCGAGGCTGTTTTATTAAGCCTTTGGAGTCAAAAGCTCAAAAGCCCTACCGATTTGTAGCTTTTGACCTCGAGACCATGCAACATGTTTCTTCTGACAACAAAAGGAATCACCAAGCAAACTTCATCGCAGCGAGAGTCACTTGCCCCAAATGTATTGAAGAAGAGGAGGAGCAGTGTAAAGTTTGTGGAATCAACAGATTGGTAACTTTTTCTGAACGTCCTTTTTCAAAAACGCGTGTGGATCTCCAGAAAGTTACCAAGGATCCTATAATCTCTTTTGTCAAATGGATAATTGAAATCACATCAGAGTACGACACCATCGCCTTCTCACATTTTGGAGGGAGATTTGATATGGTAATTGTTTTTAGAGAGCTGTTTCTTCTTGGTTTTACTCCTGAGATGTTGAAGAGGGGGAACAAAATGTACGAGATGAAGGTCAAAGTTGGAAAGAAGAGTATGTTGATCTTCAGGGACAGTTTCAACCTGATGCCAATGTCTTTGGCATCTCTTGTCCCCGCTTTTGCGCTTGAGGTCGAGGATAAACCCTTTTTCCCCCACCTCGCCAACCAGCCTAAAAATTATGGAAAAGCCGTGTTTCCCCAGCCATCTGACTACTTTGCAGATGGGATGATGCCAGAGAAGAGAAAAGAATTCGACCAATGGTATGATCAACACAAGGAACAACCATTCTTCTTGGACGAGGAGCTGGCTTCTTATTGTACAAACGACGTGGAAATTCTTCTGGCTGCACTTATAGCATTTCGGCGCGAATTCCTAGACGTAACAAAGAGGGGCCCATGTCAGAGAGCCGCATCAAATAAGGCTCACAATGGTATTGATGTTCTGAGGGAGTCAATGACAATTGCGTCTGCGTGTATGAACCACTTTAGGACAAACCATCTGAAGGAAAACCACTTGGCCCTGGTTCCAGAGAAAGGGTACGACAACGTCGATAATCAGAGTCGTCTCGCCTTGAAGTTTATGAAGTGGTATGAGGAAGAGCATGGGGTAAAAATTCAGACAGCACATTCAGATGGAGGGGAGAAAAAAGTAGGCAACTACAAACTGGATGGTTGGATAGAAAAGGAGAACTTAGGGATTGAGGTAAATGGATGTGTATGGCATGGCTGTGAGCGTTGTTATCCAGAAGACAACGCAGTTCTCCCAAATGGTCTTACAGCAGGAAAGCAGCGGGAGAAGGATTTGAAGAGGTTGGAGTTCATCAAAAGTCAGGGAATAAATGTGCAAGTCTTTTGGGAGTGTGAGATTAGGGGTATGCTGGATAATGATAGAGAAATGAGGAGCAGCTTTAAAAAATATTTGTACGATGGACCTATTGATCTGCGTGCGTGCTTTTTTGGTGGACGGACTGGTCCTCTTTCCCTTTTCTACAAGCCAGCTGAGGGAGAGAAAATTTCATACTATGACGTGACCTCCCTCTATCCGTTCATAAATGTTTCTACCAAATATCCAGTGGGACACCCAAAGGTCCACATCCTCAATCAAGATGTTCATTGGAGTAGGCCTGAAGACAATAACTTTGAATTGGCAATTTTAAAAGTTTTTGTCATCCCACCAAGGAGTGTTGATGTCCCTGTACTCCCAATGAAAGTTGGAGAAGATGATGAAAGGCTTCTCTTTCCACTTTGTTCACAATGTGCTAGGGAGAATCCTGAAGGAGGAGTGAATGAGAACTACTCCTGTCCACACTCTGATCAACAACGTGGATGGGTTAGCACCTGCACTTCACTTGAACTGAATGCAGCACTGGAGAAAGGATATATTGTGACAAAAGTATTCAGGGTATTGGAATACGACAGTTCAGATGATCAATTGTTTGCACCATACATCAGTGAATTTATGGCGCAAAAAATACATTCTTCAGGGTTCGATAGTTGTATGAAGGGTGATTTTGAAAAGGAGGAAAAGTTCATCAATGAGTGCAAGGAAAAGTTTGGAATTAATATAGAGAGAAGTAAAATGGGACCTAATAAGGGGAAGCGTACCCAGGCCAAATTAATGTTAAACAATTTGTGGGGAAGATTTTCTTTAAGGAATTTTGGGCTGTCTCAGTGTGCAATCACCGACAATCCTGCAGAACTTCATAAATATTACAACGACAAATCTATTGAAATTACTGGTCTGGATGAACTCACAGACGAAATACTGCTCATCACTTACATCAAGAAGAAGGATTGGATTGAGGAGCACAACTGCTCCAATGTTGTCATCTCTTTATGGACAACGTCGGCAGCACGACTTCACTTGCTTCGTGCCATGCAGAAAGTTGTGCGATCGTCTGGCTGTAAACTTCTCTACACCGACACCGACTCCTTGATTTTTGCTCATCCAATCAACAACTGCCCTCTACCTTTGGGACTGATGAATACCCTGCCCATGACATTTTGGAATACTGCTGTGGGGGAGCTAAGCAATATGGTCTACAACTACAAAGGAAGAATCGACAAGGTGATGGCAAAGAATATGTTCTCAAAGTACGAGGAATGACGTTGAACTGGGATGTGCTCAACAACCAGGGCCTGCAGTACAACACATTCAAAGAACAGGTACTTTCTTATGCGAAAACTGGGGAAAATGATCCAATTGATATTATTTATCCCAATTTTTTGCGACCATCGATTAAAGATGGTCGTGTCACTTCCCAACCACAACATAAATTGTATAAACCTGTGGTCAGTAAGGGAATTATTCGCCCTTCTGACTTTTCAATACTTAATTTTGGTTTTGTAAATAATCGTCACCCTCGTATTTCACCTCCATAATTTTTTGTTCACTTAAAAATTTTTTTGTCACATTGTCCCAATAATTCTTGGAGCCGGAAAGTAGTCAGGGGTACTCCTTATCTTCTCTATACCAACCATTGTTCGATGAATATCAAATGTGCCATTCACATATTGTGAGGTCGTCCTCTCATTGTTTACGATGATTATCAACATGTGCCATTCACATGTTGTGAGGCATACCTCTCATTGAGATACAGTGGTAGCGGACTGAGTAAATTATTACATCCCTGGTTGAGTTGGATAAAGGACTCGAATGGCGAAGCCGGTCTCCTACCCCTCCCTCCAATTTTCTTTTTCTCAACTTTTAAATTGCAATTTTTATTGTTTTAATTTTCACTTTGAAATAAATTTTTTATGAAAAAAAACTTGTGCAAATTTTTTGTTTAAAAGTAGGTGATTTTAGGGGTAAAAGTGCACAATTAAAAAACTAGTGAGCAAAGTTTAGAGTTTGAAATAGATGATTTTAGGGGGAAAAGTGCATAATTTAAGATAAAAAAGTTGCAAAAAAGCAAAGTTTGCAATTTTAAATAGCTGATTTTAGGGGAAAAAGTGCATATTTTGTAAAAATAAAATGCAATTTTTAATTTTATTGAAATTTATGAATTTTAAGTATGCGTGCATGTTTTTGGCATGCGCGTGTATTTTTAAGCCCTATGTGTTTTTGATACAAAATTTTTTAAAAAATTTTTATCCAAAAATAAATTGATACAAGTAATTACCAAAGTTCAAAATTAGGTATTTCTAAGTCTTGATCTTTTTTCAAAATAATTACTGGACTCTTTGGCTCTTCCGAAATTGTTAGCTTGTTTGTTAGATCATTGGAAAGTTTATTCACCCATTTGCTAGCAAGTCGATCCTCTTGTTCAGGAACAAACTCGAGCAACTCCATTGGGTAATATCGGTCCTCTCCTCCAAATGGAAAGCGCTCAACGACACATTGTAAGTAGGGATAGCGTAAACGAATCCTGTGTCGAGCATAATAGTGAGCAGCAACGCTCACGTTGTAAGGAAAAGGTAATCTCCCATAAGCAACGAGAGAATTTCCTCCATGTTGAGTAAGGCCATCTATGCGGAAAGTTTTCTTGAAGCCATTCTGGTCTTCATAGGTCGTTTGGACTTTTCGACCTAGGATTTCCTTAAAGATTAGCACGCGGTTATCAGGATGGTTGAGGTGATCTCTTAAGGATTTTGCAGAGCACCCCAAAATTCGCGTGCATTCGTCAATGACTTTATTGTAAGAAGAATGAGAATTCATTTTTTTGTAAGAATGATTTTTTTCCAAAAATTTCTCTCCTTATATACTACCAATTTTAGATATTTTGAAAGTTTACATTTTGATATTTAGGTCAATTTTGTTCAAAAAGTTGAATTTTTGATTTCCGCCCATTTTCATTAATCATTTTAAAAATTTTTCAAAAAATGAGCTCGTCTACAGAAGAAGAATTTATTAAGTATATGCATGGGTCATGTGAGTATAGAGAATTTTACAAAAGGAAGTATATGAATGCTTTGAGTCAGGCTATCAAAGAAGGTGCTCAACTGGACTTGGGAGCACGACTGAGTGTACTCATAAACTACTTCAGAGCTGGAAAGTGGTGCCATGATTGTCTAAAGTTTGTTCTGAGTCGTTTGCAGTGCGAAATTATAGTACCCAAATACGAACATAATTTTAAGTATGAATTTTATCTTTGTCCTGATTGTTTTAAAATTACAAAAAGTTATCTTGAGATACATAATAATTAATTATTTATCATATTATTTACAATTTTAGTTACAAATAAATCTGTATTATTGATTGACTCTAATAAATTTAAATATTTGGGAAAGGAGTAGCCTTGGGATAAAAAATATATTAGGGAAATACAGTGGTGAGCACAAGTTTTTGATAGGGGTGATTGGTATGGTTTAAGATTTCTTTGTACATTTTTAAACTTTTTTAAAAATGATTTAACAATACAAGAACTTATTGGTAGTGCTAGACTATCAAAATAAAATATTTGATCTTTTTCTAAATAAAGTGTAATCCAGTGTGACCCTTCCATCTCATGAGAATCCAAATTTACAATAAGAGTTGTTGGTCTTTTCAAAGTATTAGGGGAAGGGATCAAGTCACAAGGGAAGCACCCCTCGAAGATTTTGCTCGTCTTTTGATTTGATCTCAAAATTTGAATTATCTGGCTGCTGTACATTGTTTTGCAAAATGTTTAATTTTACCCAAAGTATTGATCGAAGTTGATAAATGATTAGGCTTATAATGAGGAGAGCATACAAACAAATCATCCCCCAGCAAAATATATGTCCATAAATATCTCCTGGTGTCTCCTTACATAGTTGAATTGGAGGGAGACTACCAAAAGGTTGAGGAGCAGAAATGATAGGAGCAGGCATACTTGGAACAGTTTTGTTCCTCTTTGGTGGATATCCCATTCTCTGTAAATGCTCTCGGTACTCGGGAAGATTTTGGACATCCACAGTCCCATCTGTACTAAGAGTATTAACTAAAGGAGTAAAAACTCTAATTAAAAATAAAATTTTGGCAAGTTTTAACATTTTTATTTAAAATAAATAGAAAATGAACAATTTTTGGGTTTATATAGTAGTGTCGCTTGTTATGGACCGATTTTTGTCTAGCATTATAAGTGCATCTGTTTCTCCCATTACTATGAGCATAACCCCGCCTTCTGGAACAGCTTGACTAAATTTAATATTTACAGCTGTTGACCCATTTTTTATTAGATCAAATGTCCCACCATTATCTTCTCCACTATTTGTGAGGTTAAAGACATAAATGCAATGGGTTCTTCCATATTGTTGGTATGTTATCCCATTGTTCTCCGGTGTACCAGAAAAGCCTATAGCTTCATTCATGTCATGAAATGCTCTCGCATATCGATTTGAACCATAGTCAAAATCATATGGAGATTGAGGAAATGAACGTCCGTTTGCAATAATACTAATTTCTCTAACTCTAAAAGGTTGAAAATTGAAAGGGCTCCGCTCTTGTGTCCCTACATAGTCAGAGTTTGCAACTAATCCTAAAGTAATTCTTCGGGGGATTTGATCCATGAACAAATTAGCGTGAAACTCATATCTTCCTTGACTGATAAATAATGGTTTCATCATTGTTTTCCTAATTGCATATCGAGCAGGTTTAACATCAAGTTTTCTGGCAATATCAAGAGCAAGACCATCCATCAAGTCCAACTTTTTTACATATAACTTACAACTGACCACTTCAAAAATATAACGGGTAGGTTGAGCACCAATAGGTAGAGGAGCAATAAGGAGAAATTTTGTGTCATTGGGTAAAATTTCAATATCGACCTCACAGTGATTAACCAAGTATTGAGGCTGGTTGAAAAAATCAGCATCAAGTTTTGAAATGAACTGTGCTGTTCGGCTATTAGTAAATAAACTTTTTCTTGAATTAAAGCTGGCTCCTGCCTCTTGTGATACACCTGAATCATAATAATAGCCTGCCGCATTTAGGTGAGAACTTTTTGCCCCCAGAGAGTAGGAAAGCTCATGGGAAAAGTATGTCTTATAGGCATAGAGAGAGTTTGAGTTGAATATTTCGCGCCCATTTATATTTATTCTCATATTATTAATAAAAGTGTTTCCGATCATTTGTATGGGAGCAACATTTTCATCAAGGGTAATATTTACAGGTTGACCATTAGCATTTTCTTTACGGATTCGAAATTCAGTAAAAAGGTAACATTTGGATAAATCAATAAAATTTTCACTTGAGTGAATTTTAAAATGAAAGGGGGTGTCTGTTAAAGGATTACTGGGAAGGATTTCAAAAGTTTTTGAGGATGAAATGGTAACATTAGTAGGGGGAACTTGAAAAATTTCTACAGCATTTGTAATCGTATCAAGACTATCTCTATCAATCTTTTTAAAAGACATTTTTAATAAAAGCCAAATGCGTCTACACGTTTTTTCTTTTGACCAATAAATGTTTGATGTGATGGAAATTTCTTCCTTTTTATACTCTTTCTTCCAGTCCCAAATTGTTTTGGTAGTCCACCTTTCTCTAGGACCGTATCGATACCTCGTTTTCCTTCACTGACGAATGCCTCCCTTATAGGCTGACCTTGGTTAACTCTTTCAAGTACGCGCTGTCCTGTATTAAGTGCCTCAGCAGATACTGTACTTCCAACTCTTCGCATAATTGGGAGAAAAAATCTCCATAACCCTCTCATAATATCCCCAACTCCAGCTCCTCTTTGGCCATATCCACGCTGATATGGTGATGCCCCCTTAAAATAATAATTTTCCGCACCACTCCCACATTGATCTACTACAAAATTGTACCCTACTGAGTTTGTATCAAATTGAACATGAACCATTTTTTATCAAGTTTTAAAATGAATAGTGAAAAATACAAGTGTTTATATACTCTCAGAAATTTATCACTTTCTTAAATATTAATACTATACTGACTGTACCATAAGCAAATGGTACAAGTCTTCCATTATCCATCGTTCTTAGTTCAACTTCAATCTCATTAACTTCTCTGGGGAGCACTCTAACATAGATGGGGGAGTCATAAATTTTCTCGTGGTACTCTCCAGGTACTGCTCCCGAGACTGACACAATTCTGAGCAATGAGCTAAGTGAATTTCCAACGATCATATTTTCAGTAAGTCCTTTAGCATAGATTGCAAAACTAGAAAATCCTCCTCTTAAATCACATCCATACTTGGCAATCTCATTATTTTGGACATATTGAGGGTTGGCAAAACCTAGGACATATCCCAATTGACGTGAAAAAGATACATGCTTGATACTCTTATGAGAAAATAGTAGTTTAAATCGTGCAAAGTCATTGTGATAATCTAATACTAACGACTCAATTATTGATTTTATGAATGACGGGGAAGGTGCCTTCTTTGATTCTTTTCCAAATAAAACTTGAAACAATTTATCGCCTCTTGAACTATTTGATTTTAACCCCATTGCCTCAAATACAGTAGGAGATGGAGGAGGGGATGTTTGAGTCATATTATCCTTTCTATCTAAACCTATTACACTCAAAAGACTTGCATTCTTTTTCTCTTCCTTTTTCGTGCTATTTAGTCCTATGCTGGCTAAAACACTAGGTGGCTGTGTCTTATTCTGCTCCTTCTTCTCTTCCCTTGGTTTCTCTAACCCTATTACATTTAAAACTGTTTGCTTTTGAGTAGTTTCTTCTTTGTTTAGAACAGGTGGAGGTGTAATTTGAGTCTGATTCTGCTCTATCCTTGGTGGGGATGGAGGCTCATTATTTGTTTCCTTGACGGTAGGAGATGTTATTTGTGTATGGTTCTCCTCTTTTTTGTCCTTCTTTGGGTGTGGCTCAATGTTCTTAGAGGGAGATGGTTTTTGAGTAATTTCTTTGGGGGTTAAAACAGGGGGTGTAATTTGAGTCTTATTCTCCACTTTTTTGTCGTTCTTTGGGGGTGGTTGTATATTCTTAGGGGGAGATTGTTTTTCAGTATTTTCTTTTTGGCTTAAAACAGGAGGTGTAATTTGTGTTTGAGTTTGCTTAGGTGGGGATTGAGGCTCAATATTTTTAGGTTTTGCTAATTCCTTCTCTTCATTCCTAGTATTTGTTTGTGTAATATTTTCTTGTCCATTTTTCTCTTCCTTATCTAAAACAGATTTTTGAGTACTAGTAGGAACGTCTATTTGAGTTTGGGTCTCCTCCTTGCCTTTCTTTGGTGGTGGTGATTCATCATCTTCAGAGTAGGGGGAAGGAGATCTTGGCTCTTCTATAGGAGGAGGGGGATCTTCAATGGGCGAAGGATCTCGTAACTCTTCTTCAGGTGTAGGAGGGGAATCTTCATTATCGTCTTCACTATATGGGGAAGGAGAACGCAATTCCTCGTCAGCAGAGCGTTTTCTCTTTTCAGCTCGAGGAGGTGAACCAAGGACTGAAGGTGGTTGAATAAATCCGCCTGTTTTATCAAGAGAACCTATAGAATCTGCCTGATGTTTGAGTGTAGTTGCCAAATAATTTTCAAGAGCTTCAACATTAATGTGAGAAGCTGCAGGAACGGGTATTCTGATAACATTTTTCTTCGAATTTTCATCAATAAAGTGAATTTTTATCCATTGCTCATCAAGTGTACCAATGGTTGAAGACCATGAATATGGATAACTGATACTATGGACACCACATACCCAATCACCAGAGAAATAAAGAGGTTTAGGTAAGTGAACCCTAAATTTATTTGGTTGGTTATCGGGGTAGTCAGGTACATTGCTCAATAAACAAACATAAAAACTATTCGACATTTTTATCAAAAATTAAATAATGAACAATTAAATGAGCTTTTATACTAGTTGGGTTTCATGAATCCACTCCCTTTCGGGATATCCAATAAATTTTACTAGAATATCATATGTCCCATCTGCTCTCTTTTTCTTTCTCAAAACTTTTTCTATCCTATATTCTGTATCTGCATCCTTTCTCACACGTGCCAACTCCTCTCGATAGTAATACCCTTTAAACTTGTTTCCATCATCATTAATAATTTTATATCGGACAGGATAAAATTGATCCTGAACTTTATCCACTCGCACAATTTGGTCTCCCCAATTTGGAATATATCCTTTTTCAAAAGCACCCTTGCCAATACTCATGCGAACAAAATCTCCCTCTTCAAGTTTTTGTTTACTTTTTTTAACGACTGACGAAAACTCATTACCGTACATTCTCTCCCACACTTCTTGAGCATTGGAAAAATCAATGTCTATTGGTCGCATTCCATGTACTCTACTCCTTGATTTATTTATTCCATTTAAAATTTTTTCCAGAATATCAATCCAATTGAGCGACTTATTTTGAGCAAAGTATCTATAAAGTCTTTGCTTTACATTTCTTATAGCCCTTTCAGCTACAGCAGCTTTTACAGTTGAATGAGTAGCCTCTAATTTTTGTATCTCCTCTTGATCAAAATATTCTTTCACAGTTTTATTTTTAAATTCCAACCCCTTATCAGAGAAAATCCTATGAGGTTTCATGGGCATTTGACCAATTAGTTGCTTAAATGCCTCTAACATATCCTTTGAGCTCTTTGACTTGACTGGTACACCAAAGAGTCGTTTAGAGAGAACATCAACACCTAGGAGAATATACTTATTTCCTTTGTTATGTCTGGAGAGAGCCTGCATGTCAGCCAGATCTACTTGTACATCGGTCATAAAACCAGCCGCTACAGTTTTTGCTCTTTTAAAATGGATTCTTTTTGGCCGCATAAGCGTATAAGTCCTGTGCCCCTCCAAATAATCCTGAACAACTTTTTTGGGTAAATGTTTGAGAATTTTACGTGCCTCATACCATAACCTATCAACTCCGGAAAAGGCAGCAGGTGAATCTGGATCATTGTAAAGTCGATGTAATAGCTGTGTGGGGTCTGCCATTTTTACCAAAGTGTTGGCTTAAATCTTTTTATACCAGCTTCTTTACGTTTCGCCTTTATAAGTCTTAGCATCCATTCTCTACCGGCTTTTGCTGATTGGGTTTTTGTGACAGGTTTTACTTTTTTCAAGGCAATTAGAGGACTTTCATCTGGACCTTCCCATTTTCTTTTTAATTTTAGACGTCTTTGAATATCATCTTCCTTACGAGTTTTAACTAACGCTGATTGGTCAATGGGAACCCTTTGTTCTCGAATATTACTTTTCCTTTGTAAATATTCCCTTCTTTTCTGTTCACGTCTTAATTTTGCTTCTCCATGTTCATTATATCCTTTTTTCCACCTCTTTGTACCTTCAAACTCTTCTGACTGTCCCCTTTTTGTAATTTGTCTGGTTGGAGGAGGGTCTGATACAAGGGGAGCATCAATACCTTCAGGAATAGTATGGAGAATTGGGTTGGGAGGAGATGGAGGAAAATCATCATCATCAACCGGGATATTTGTGTTATATTCAGGGGTATAGGGAATTCTCCAATTTTTCAACATCTTTTTCCTTTCTAATTTTTGCATCCTATTCCTAGCCTTTTCAGAAAGTTTCATATACTCATCTCTCGCCTCATTTTTATAATTACTTAAATGTCGTCTTTTATTTTGCCTATAATCATCCTCCCCAATTTTTCTCTTGATTTTTTGTCTAAGTGTAGGAGGAGTGGGAGAAATTCCATCTCTTAATAAGTTTCTACGTCGAGTTGCGGGGCCTGTTTGCTCGTTTGAAGAATTTGACAGAGGAGGAACAATATTATATGATAAGGCTGGCGGCTCTTGTGGGTACGCAGAATAAGAAAAGTCATCGCTCATCCATAAATCATCGTTATCGTCTGTAATATTTGTTGCGGGTCTGATAACATCTCTATTCATAATTGCTCCTTTGGGGTTAGCTACCATTTCAACTCTAACAGGTTTGTTCTCACTCTCATTCCTAAGTTTCAGATATCGTCTAAGTTCTTGGTTGTAATGAATATTTTTGGCAGAGAGGTTTTCTTTTTTACTTTTAGCTTTCTCCACCGCCCTCTTTGTGAAATCTAAATTTGGGTCCCCATAATTATTTGAAGTAAGCCCTCTATAAATCTCTTCTGGAACAAGAATTAATTTTTTTGCCATTATTTTTAAATTTATGGTTGATTTGAATTATTTTGATAGGCTTTTATACTAATTGCTCGAGCTAGTTCCATTAGAACAGGAGTGATAAGAGCAGCAAATACTCCTATTCCTCCACCTTTTTGCCTCAAAACTTTTCTTACTCCCCGTTCACTCCTAGCACGACTCATTTTACGAATAAATTCCGCATGTGGTAATAAACGATTCTTTTGTCGAGTATTAAGATTAAAACGAGATTTTACAATATTCAAACAAATTTCAACAATGGATAACAACTGACTAGTATCAGCTTTTCGCAAAAGTTTTTGATATCTCCTTTCAGATCTTGAATTCGCTAAAGAGCGTAAAAAATCTTCATTTTCACAAATTAGTTGACTAAACATTTTTGGAAATGAAAATTATCTTCTCTTCGTCGTCCTTAAATATGCGGGTTCGGAGCCTTAGAGCTGGATCAGAGGACGCATGCAAGTCTATGAGTAGGTATCCGTATGGTTCATTGGTTGCCTGTTTGTACGCATCAAGGAAATATTCCAATTGACGGGGAAACAGTTGTACTCCAATATTTCTCACAGAGAGTGCAGAATTCGGCGACCTCATCAAAACAATATATTGCGCATTTTGACGGGCAACCTTAATCTTTTTCTCAAATAGGTTTTGGGTTACAAAAACAATTGCAAAATTTTGATGGTGAGACTTTTTTGTGAACAATTCCGACAAATACTTTTCATCTATAGACAGGAGCAAGTCATCTAGAATTAAGAGTAAAGGTTTTGAATAACTTTTTATTAGCTCCTCTGGGGGTACTCCTGCATAGACATTAACTCCAGATTTTTGAAGGATGGGGATATTATCGTTCATCTCTCCAAAACAATACAATACACTTTTTGGACTGGGATCGATCAAATCTTGGGAGTCTGCTATAAATTTCAAGAGGAATGAACTCTTACCACTTGAGCTTGGACCAGACAAAATCATACCAAAAGGTAATTTAAAATACAAATCTTTATTAGTAAATAATTGTGATTCCATAATATTAATACGAAAAAAAAAATAAACATTACAGAAAAAACTAAGGTTTATATAGGAACATTTGTCAACGATGTTTCATCCTTTTTCTCTTCTGTCTCAACCTTCTCTTCCAACTTCTTCGGTGTTGAAGTTAATCCAGTCGTAGCTGCCATTAAACTATCATAAAATTCTTGGAGCTCCTTCTCAAACTCTACATTATCAGGAGGTGTATTAGGACGCGCAGTATCGGTGATAGCCTTTGGACATTCTGTTGGAGTCGCAGCAGGGGAAATATGTCTTGGAGGAGAAGATAAGTTATTGACGGAAGGAGTAGGGGAAACATGACGAGGAGGAGAAGGTAAGTTATTGACGGGAGGAGTAGGAGAAACATGTTGAGGAGGTGACGACAATTCCTCGCACTTCCTTTTCCCTCTCGTCGGATTTTGATGAATAATTTGTTGTGGTTGTACTCCATGAGGAACATTGAATACTCTTCCCTTATTTTTGATTTTGAAAAAGCAGTGGGTAGGTAAATCATAAACTGTATCGAACGGAACAAATCGGGTACCAGATCCAATTCGGTTACAATAGATGGTAACCCCTTCCTTGGTCACAATAAAGTCAATCTCGACCTCTGTGCTCTTACACTCCTTACATTTCCCTGACTGATCATAAGGAATAAATCGTGGAGTGGTAAGACGGGAACTTAACATGGTTATCCCACTCGAAGAGATATTGAAATCTATTTCTGGGAGGATTTGGGAAAACAAATTTTGGTTCATTTTGAAATAATGATACTAGAATCCAAAATCTCCAGTCTTTTATACTCGGATTTTCAGCGGATTACAAAATTAATCAAAACTGACACGCCCCTAAAAACACACACGCATACATAAAACACGTGCACACCCCTGAAACACGCGCACATACCCAAAATGTATGAATTTTAATAAAAATTTAAAATTTGCATTTTATTTTGTCAAAATATGCACTTTTCCCCCTAAAATCTACAGTTTCAAACTTCAAACTATGCTTTTTTGCAACTTTTTTCACTTAAATTATGCACTTTTCCCCCTAAAATCAGCTATTTTAAACTCTAAACTATGCTTATAAGTTTCTTAATTGTGCATTTTTACCCCTAAAATCAACTATTTCAAAAACACTTTTTTTAAAATAATTTACACAAAACATAACAAGATACACACAAAACATGACAAGATTAAATTTGTAATTGACAACGACATCGATGATAATTTACAATGATAATTTACAAATTACATACAACCTTTTTTCTTACAACTCCCACACAACATTGATGATATGTTCACTCCTTTTGGTTTTCCCCACTATTTTTTTTGTCTGACCCGCGACAGTGCCGTTGTGTCCACTCTTTTGGTTTTTACCAGTCTTTTTTTTTGTCTGACCCGCGACAGTGCCGACTGCCCACTACCTTTTGATTTTTTGCCGCGCGACTCCCGACATGCCCTCTTCCTTTTGGTTTTTACCAGTCTTTTTTTTTGTCTGACCCGCGACAGTGCCGATATGCCCACTACCTTTTGATTTTTTGCCGCGCATTCCCGACCTGCCCTCTTCCTTTTGGTTTTGTCGGACCCCTCCACCCCCACGACACTGATGTAAAGGTACATGTTTACAAGGGATTACAAGCCGCGACGGTGACCGGTGGTTAACTACTCCCACTTTATTTCATAAAAATCTACAATAAATCTAATTTCAGAATCCTTTCAAAACTAATCTATCTCAGCTGTTTCGAAAGAAACGTCATACAAGTTTTGGTAAAAGGGCTGATGCGTTTATTGTACATACACTCGTTAGTGGTCTGGCTGCTGCTGCACTTTCATTTTTCGCAATAATTCATTTAGGGGGTTTAACATGTCAATTCCCCGAAATTGATGATTTTCAAAATTTCTTTCGTCGAAGACAAAATTCACCTTCAATTCCTCAACAACAAAATTTTCCACTTGAACCGTTAGAACGTTCCCATCAATATCGCCTGGAAGAACGAAATGATCCGTATAGTGAAATCAATATTGCTATTGCTGAAGGAATGCCTCAATATGGACAATACCGTTTCCGCCGAAATATTAAAGAAATGAATAAAGGTTATTTTTTAAAAATTGGGGGGAGGCGGAGAGGAGAAATTTCTTTAAGGGGAAATTTGGGGGAATAAAAAATTTAGTCGAAACATTGGTACCAAACAAGCCAGAAAACTTTATTTTTTGGAAAGTTTTAGTTCACAGAAACAAATTTGAGCCGAGATACAGATAAAATTAAAGAACCATGGGGGACCTAGTTAAGTCAATTTTCAGCTTTATAATAACGAGAATCTCCTTATTAGCGTAAAAATAGTTATAAAAGCAACAAAAACAGTTTTTTGTTAAATTTCAACTTTTTTCTTGATTATTGCACTAAATAAACTATAATTTATTTCAATATTTATTTTATGGCCATATTTTGCGATTTTATTTCGATAATAATCAGGACCCTACTGATCAATATCAAGGAACTCCAAAATATTACTTTGAACCTACATATATTTTTTAGGAAAGATGTGATAAAAAACCGTGTCCGGTAGTTTCGTCAGAGGTTAGTTTCGTCAGAGGACATTTTCGTCAGAATCAGTTTCGTCAGAGACCTTTTTCGTCAGAGAACAGTTTCGTCAGAGGGTTGTTTCGTCAGAAGTCCTTTTCGTCAGTAAGGCTCCCTTTTTAAAAATCTAATTACACGGCGTTTTTGACTTATATTAGGTTTTTGTTTCTGGATCGATTTGAACAAATGAGGTGTCATTCGAAGGAGCTCTAAAAGCTGATTTTTGGAATGAAAAATTATATTTTATAAATGATAGCTCAACCGACCCAGCTCGACGAGTTGAATCGGTTCGGCGAACTGAGCTTCACTACACCATTTTTCAATATTCAGTAGTCTGAAACTCGGCCCAGGAATGTCTGATTAACTTCTTTCACAACTAATTCGACTCAGTTCTTAGAGCTCCTTCGAATGACACCTCATTTGTTCAAATCGATCCAGAAACAAAAAACCTAGTATAAGTCAAAAACGCCGTGTAATTAGATTTTTAAAAAGGGAGCCTTACTGACGAAAAGGACTTCTGACGAAACTAACCTCTGACGAAACAACCCTCTGACGAAACTGTTTTCTGACGAAAAAGGCCTCTGACGAAACTAATTTGACGAAAAAGGCCTCTGACGAAACTGATTCTTACGAAAATGTCCTCTGACGAAACTAACCTCTGACGAAACAACCCTCTGACGAAACTGTTTTCTGACGAAAAAGACCTCTGACGAAACTGATTCTGACGAAAATGTCCTCTGACGAAACTAACCTCTGACGAAACAACCCTCTGACGAAACTGTTTTCTGACGAAAAAGGCCTCTGACGAAACTGTTTTCTGACGAAAAAGGCCTCTGACGAAACTGATTCTGACGAAAATGTCCTCTGACGAAACTACAGGGCACCTATAAAACATTTCTAATTTTCAGAATTAGTTCATTAAAATATCCCGAAACTTTTTCCGGGTGGGGTTCAGGTCGGGAGAATTGTGAAAAAATCGTTCGGGAACTGGGTCGAGGTGCAACTCTCTGTTTAACGTGTCCTGTAAAGAGTCGAAATAAATCTAAAAAACTACAACTGTTTTAGGTATTTTCTGCAATAGAGGAGCATGTAAAAACACAATAAGTTTCCACAAGGATGACAAGAAAAACAATTTGGAATTTTTTAAAAATCAAGGATGTCTTAACAATATTTTAAACAACGTAACTGGAAGTCAAAACAATATTCGAAAAAAACGTTATGTTGAATGGAATTGTGGAGTTTGGATTGCTTGGATTATTATTTTGTCTCTTTTTGCTGTTTATGCTTTAGGATTTTATCTTATTGCAGAACATGTTCATTGAAGATTTATTAGAGTTTGGAAAAATGTAAAGTTATGATATTTTTTATTTAAAAGAATGGAAATTTAAAAAGAAAATACAAAAAAACACAACAAAACACAAAAAATACAAAAAACACAACAAAACACAAAAAATACAAAAAAACACAACAAAACACAAAAAATACAAAAAAACACAACAAAACACAAAAAATACAAAAAAACACAACAAAACACAAAAAATACAAAAAAAAACACAACAAAACACAAAAAATACAAAAAAACACAACAAAACACAAAAAATACAAAAAAACACAACAAAACACAAAAAATACAAAAAAACACAACAAAACACAAAAAATACAAAAAAAACACAACAAAACACAAAAAATACAAAAACACAACAAAACACAAAAAATACAAAAAAACACAAAACACAAAAAATACAAAAAACACAACAAAACACAAAAAATACAAAAAAACACAAAAAAACACAACAAAACACAAAAAATACAAAAAAACACAACAAAACACAAAAAATACAAAAAAAACACAACAAAACACAAAAAATACAAAAAAACACAAAAATGCATGGAAAAATTTCGGTATACGAGACACAGACGCCGATTAGGTCGAGTGATATGACATTCGAAAGAGCTCGACGAGCGAGTCGAATGACACGAAAACCAGCTCGATTGGATGATTATGAACAAAGTTATGGCCAACTAAATCTTTGCTTGACCAAACTTGACGAGCTCTTTCGAATGACATATCAATCGACTTAATCGGCGTCTGTGTCGTATACCGAAATTTTACCAAATGCAAAAAACAAAAAAAAATTTACAAACATTTCGAAGTATACATATTATCCAAAAAATTAAAAACTCAAAGAGTTCATTATACAGGGTGACAAAAAAGTAACCGGGCACTTTATTTTTGGCATAACTTTATTCAAATTGAAAATAATGAGATCAAATAATGATGAAATTATAGAGAAATAATGGAGAATAAGATATACTATAAATCTGTTAGAATTTTCCTTATTCTACTTCGAGATAAGTTTCAAGGAAAGTGAGAAAAATTATTGCTCCAGGTCGCACCTTTCTTTAGACATTTTGTCTATAACATTAGAATAGATTGCAGGAATTACACAAAAATTTTTTGGCATCTAGAGCAGTCTTATCTATAATTGTTGAAATCATCCCATTTGGACTTCTCCTTTCTAAGATACAGAAAATATAATTTTGGAGGGAAAATTTTGATATGGTGTATAAATAAATGGGCTACAAAATAAACTTAGAATTATCTAAAAATGATATGAACAAAAAAAGTTATAAAGGATAGAAAAGTGCCCGGTTACATTTTTGTCACCCTGTACAAAAACAGAAAAAACAACAAAAAAAGATAAAAAATCAAAACAAAATAAAATTATTTTTTACTTTTCGAACAATTTAAAAATTAAGCTACAGTCGAACACAAATTAGGATTTAATTGCAACTGAGAAATCGATTTAAAATGAGGTGATTTAATTTTAAGAGTATCCTAAATTCGTGTTCGGCTTTATTAGATATTTTAAACGTGATTACAATTTTTTTAATTATCACGATTTTTTTATATTTATTGGCTCTTTTTCAATTTTATTTTGACCAGCCAAAATAGGAGGGTGTCAATCTTGTTACAAAAAATCCAATATAATGCTCCAATCCCAAAAAAATTTACAAGACAAGGAAACTGAACAAGAGCCAATTAGATACAAGTTCATACAAAAATTTATCTTTAAAAGATATTTTGCATATATTCAAATTTTGGGATAAAATTTTTTTAGTTTTTGAGTATGTTAAAAAAGCAAAAAGTGATAGGTTATAGAGCACTAGATCTCGTTCAAAATAATTTTCACGACTGTAAACGGGGTCAACCCTGAAGACCTACACCCCCAAGACCTACACCCTGAAGACCTATTTACCCTGAAGACCTACAACTTTTTGATCAACAAAATTTTTTACATTTTATTTCTTTACAAGTATAATCGTGGGATTTAAAGGAGGTAAAGAGGAACTAGGAGGGATTAAGGGGGGAAATTTTCAATGATTTTTTTTCTAGACTAAAGTCCGGTTTCCATCTAGCCTCCATTTCAACATTTTATACATGAATTGTATTTTACAATAATTAAATCTACAACTGATTGTTGTCACATCGACTCTCGTTAAGGATGCACGTTTAAACACACTTTTTATTCACCGCGTACATAGCAGTCAATAAAATTTAAATAATTATTTCTAAAAAATTATTTAAAATTGCCCTTTTATTGTCGATTAAGAAATCTAAAATTTTGGCCAAAATGTTAAGCAAAATTGGGCAGGCATTATTTACAAAGGAGGTAAAATTATTTTATGGTGTAAAGAGTTAATTTTCTAAAATAGAGTTTGCGAGTTAATTTTTTTATCACTAGACGTCTTGGAGCTACTAAATATAGTAGGTTCAGTGTTGGTGGCCATTTTGGAAGCTCGTACCATAATTTGTACTAGTACTCGTGAAACTTAATCATGAAATCCGTAAATCTTAATTTTTGTCAAGAGAAAACCTTTTTTCCTCGCTAAGATAGAAAGATAAAGGCTGTACTTTAGCCGGTGGCCCACTCAGAAACGGGTCAAATTATATACCATTCGATTCGTCTCGGCGAGCTGAGTCAAATGGTACCATTCTTTTTTTGCGGAAATGCCTACGAGCCAAGATATAGGTCCTTGAAAACCGAAAAACCATAGGGGGAGTAAGCACAATTTTGGGGTGAAAAATTCGATTTTTTAAATGATAGCTCATTCGAAAGAGCTCCTCGAGCTGAGTCGAATGACACCAAAATCAGCGAAATCCGACTTGATTTAACAAAGTTATGAGCATTAGTTTTAGCTCCTTACCTTTGGTCTCGTGCAGGTTTTAGTTGCTGGGGAAGAAGCCAGACATGCCGACCACAGCTAAAATAGGCATAGGTTTTTGTTACGAGCCCAGACCCAACGCCCGTAGACTCCCCGCGAGGCGCGTGCCGCAAAACCCCGCGCGAAGCGCGGAGTTTTGCACAAGCGCCTCGCCGACGCTCCATAGGTTTATGTTGATTGTTTTTTGTGTTGTAACTTTGTCTAAACTTACTCAATCACGGTGATTTTGGTGTCATTCGACTCAGCTCGTCGAGCTCTTTCGAATGAGCTATTATCTGTGTAAAAAGCTTATAATTCCAAAAATCGTCCATTTTGATCTTCGGTTTTTAGGGGCCTATATCTCGGTCAAATCAAGTCGGATTTCGCTGATTTTGGTGTCATTCGACTCAGCTCGAGGAGCTCTTTCGAATGATCTATCATTTAAAAAATCGAATTTTTCACCCCAAAATTGTGCTTACTCCCCCCTATGGTTTTTCGGTTTTCAAGGACCTATATCTCGGCTCGTAGGCATTTCCGCAAAAAAAGAATGGTACCATTCGACTCAGCTCGCCGAGACGAATCGAATGGTATATAATTTGACCCGTTTCTGAGTGGGCCACCGGCTAAAGTATATCCAAGATAAAATCTCCCATATGCTTTTACTCTTGCATCTTTTTGAAACGCGTGATGCCCAGGTCTTATGTCTCTTACTGCCTTTAGAAAGGGCATTCAGGAGAATCAAATGCCAAAAATTACCCCATGACTTGCCAAAAATATATTTGACATAGAGAAATTTTTATATTGATTTATTTAGATAAATAAAAATATTATTTGATTAATTACTTAAATAAATTAGGTAATTAAATTAAAACAAAAATAATTTTAATTATTTTATTAAATTTTAAATTGATATGATTCGCACGTTTAAACTTATGTTAATAGAAAATTTTCCCCACAAAGAGAGGAAATCATCGGTAACGCTGAAATTGTATAATAAAATAAAATTGTAAATTTTCATTGACCATCTGGCTGTGCGCCAAAATTTTTCAATTACCTTATTTGAATTCAATTAACCAGCGAAAAAATTTATTGCCCTTTTAGTACCGATTAGGAATATCTAATTTAGTTTAAATTGCTTGATAATATTCCACAATACAATTCAGCCTTGAAACTCGTGCGATCTGATTTTTCCAAGAATAGAGCACTAAAAAGACATGCATATCTAGTCATGCACAACGGCAAACCTCAACGCAGACACTCCTAGTGGTAATGAGGAAATAAGCCCTCGTAACTCGATCGGTAAAGCACCTGTAAGGGTCCAATTATATGATACATAAATATTTTTATTTCTCAACTCATTTGTATATTTTCTAATATTATTTTATGGTTACTGTAAATAACAGAAAACATAAATAACCAGAATCTATTATAAACTGTCGAAAGTAAATTTTTATTAAAGATGAATAGTTACAAAATTCTAAAATTTATTCTTATTTATTTAACTTTGAAATGCTACTCGACTGCTCCGTCAAATTCGAATCATAGTCCATCAACTTCAGAGGTTGATCATCTTATTAAGGTTAACATCAATTTATATAAATTAATAATATTTTATTTATTAAGGATTTTAAAATGGATTATTCTGGTATATTATATGAACTTAATATGTTTATATAAGTTTTTAACAAGATTTAGATGGAGCTAGAACCGATCTTTATTGCATAGTAACATCCAACAAAACCATGAGGCTGAAACATCATCAAGTGTAGATTATTCAAATTTTCACCATCAATATCGACATGATGATCCACAACATCCGTCTTCTATGTTGAGCAGTAACTTACAACAAGATCAAGATGCTGCACTGCTATTAAAGTTTGTGGATTATTCAAATATTCAACCATCATATCAACAAAATGAAAGCCGTCATATGTTAGTTAATTCTTCAAATATTCAACCGTATGATTATCAAATTAATGGGTTGACTATCGGTCAGTGGCCGGACAAAACGCATTAGACAAACTGTAAATGAAGTATGTATATCGAAGGATTACTTTTTTGAGCTGCCGTAAGGGCGTAACCATAAGGGTGCGTCAGTTAAGGCGTGAGTCATAGGACCCACTCTCAAATCACTCGATATCACATCAGAAGCCTCCTAATCCCCACAAATCCTCCAATATCCTTCTTAATCCCTATAAATCCTCCGATATTACTATCAATCACTACAAATTAACCTTTGTGTCCCTAATCCTTCGATATACTAATTCATTTACAGATTGACTACAGACGTTTTGTCCGTGCACTGACCGATTGTCCACTAACCACAATTAATAGAAACCGAACCAGACATTATATTTACAAATTTTGAAATAATAATTCAAATATATATAATGTAATTTTCGTTTAAGTACTAGTGTTGATGATGCTTTTGATGTGATATTCGAAGATGGGATTGAGAAACATCGTTGCAAACTGTGTCAAAACAAGCAGCGTTGCAAAAGTATAATTAAAAACTCGAAGGGAATGAATGTAAGCTTATGGAGACATTTAAAAAACAAACATCGTAAAGAATACAAGGCATTAAAAGTTAAAATCGCTAAAAATAGAAAGTTTGTATTAAATTACGTAATTAGACTGAGTTTTGTAAATGTATTTGAATAATAAGATGTGTCACATAACAAGTTTTAAAAAAATAGGTGAAATATTACACCTTTATCTGTTAAATCTAGTTGGTTATTTTTACTCCGCGCATAATCGCATAGATCATTACAACTATCATAGAATTAAACAAGAGATGTGATAAGGGATCTAAGCCAAAAGTTATGCGTTGTGTGCCTTAATTTAATAGTTCTAAAACACACTCAAACGCAAAAATTAATAAAAATTTTGGCGTTAGACTTAATAGACAACTTCTAAAATTGTATTATTATTTTATAATTTAGTAATGCAAGTAATGTACATCGGGGATGATTTAAAAAGTGAAAACTTAGAAATTTTAAAAGATGTTTTGAAAGATTACACTTATAGTCGATTTTACAACGCTAATTGAATCGTAAACAATTTTTTCGAGAATTTTTAAGACTTTTATTTATTCGGAATTTTTATTAGATAAATACATTTTCTATAGCATATTTGTTGATGAATGGTGTTTATTGAGGGCGACGTATTCTATCATATATGCTCGATAATTACTCTCTCCCCTGCCAAACTCAATAAATACCAACTCCGTTTAGATTAGAGTTGCGCGAGATCGATATCTCGACCGAGACCGAGACGAGAATCTCGGTCATTTTCCAATCTCGGTCTCGGTTTTGCCGAGACGAGACCACCTAACCGAGACGAGATTCTCGGCACTTAATCTCGCCGAGATCCGAGATCAGTATACACCCCTAAAGGTTGACCTTCTTGAGATTTATTTTTATTTTGACAAAATATTTAAAATTTCGCTATTGGTATATTGTTGTGCTCACTTTAATTTAGTTGTCTAGAGAGCGGAGCAGAACAAATAGGCGCGGCCGAATAGACATAAACCTTTGCGGAAAAAGGTTTTTGCTGCTGCGGAGGCCGCCGCTTCGCTACTGTCACCGCGTTCGAAGCGAGCACGACCGCAGCGAAGCACGGCCATCGTGTAGCGAAGTATTATGCACACACCAGGGGTGTGCCGAAACAGATTTTAAAAAGCGAAACATGAAAGGCGAAAGATTAAACACGAAAAAAGGCAAAAAAAGGCGAAAGACGAAAAGGCGAAATAACTGTAGTGAGTGGAAATCTTTAGAGATCTGATGAATCAAAGTTTAGGTTAAATACCTAACTCAAAGCTTTGATCAAATATCCCAAATCCTTCGATATCTTTCTTAACCGCTAAATTATAAATATCAGAGGATTTAGAGGGGCATCCGGTACAGTCTCTGGGACCCGTAAAAATGGACATAATTAAGACTCAATTTTTCAGCGCTCAGGCAAAAATTTTGAGAATTTTGGAAGGCCAAGAAGCCAGATTTTCTACTTTTTAGCGCCCTAGAGAGGAGTCGACAGCATCTACATCTTTGCCTACATTTAGGCGAATAAGGGACTTTCTAAAAAAAGATAATAAAATTCCTTCAATTCCACGCTTTTCTTATGATGAAACAATATTTTCCAAGACTCATTGGGTGATTTTGATGATGATTTAGATGATATTTAATTAATTTGGTTGGGATTTGGTGGATAAAAAAAGTTTTGAAGAATCTCGGTTTATCTCGGATCTCGATATCGGTCTCGGGTCAAATTTCGCATCTCGGTCTCGGTCTCGGTCATGCGAGTCTCGGTCAATCTCGGTCTCGGATTTTTTCTAAAATCTCGATCTCGAGCAACTCTAGTTTAGATGATGTAAAAATAATTATCCGTTAAAAAGTTATTAGCCTTCAGAAAAAATTTCCGTCTAATTAACTCCTCTTCATTAACTTCTCATTTCAACGAGGTGTTTAAACAATAACTAGCTAGGATATTTTTGAACATTTACTGTAAACAATAAAAATTATAAAATCTGCTTGAGGGTATATAGAAAGTATCTGAAATTTTTTTGGAATTTTATTTTTAAAATTTAAGTGGAGCAAAATTGTGGCTTGTGCTCTTCAGAATACAAAGATTGTTTAAGTTGTAATGACAAGGATTTGTGTAATAAGGAAGTGGCCCTTAAGGAGTCAACAATGATTTAAACAATAAAAACAGACTTTAATCAATCTTTAAAGTTATCTGTGTTGTGTTTAACTTAAATTATGTAAAATTTTATTCATAATTTGTAATTGTAAAAAAAAATTTTTATAATTTGTTGAATTTGTTAATAGAATTTTGACTGGAACTATAAATTTAACTACACAACTCAAATGTTTGCAATAAAAGTGAAAGTAATTTTATAAATTTTGTTCATATTTCTTTGAAATTACAAAGAAGAGAATGGTCAAAAATTTTGCTAAATTGTTTCACAACATCCGCAGATATAATGCGAGGAATCAAACAGCATTATGTATCAAAAAATAGAAACAAATAAAAGAAAAAGTAGTGCTATCAGTTCTCTCAAATGCTTTGAAAATTTATGGCTAAATTTAGTTCAGCTGCCTTTGGTAATGCTTGCCATATTCATAGTGAGAAATGATGAAATGCTAATTAAATTTGCTCTGATTCCTAGTGTCACTTCAGGATGCTCAAACAGGAAAAAATGCATTTTATGATCAAAACGATGAATATGGAATGTCGACATTAGCCCGTAATTGGATTGCTGGATTATTGAAATACGTACCCGAAGCGGCTTATTTCTTTGCTCCATACATCAACTCCTATAAAAGGCTTCAACCGCATACGTAATAATTTTTATCGTGACCGGACAATCCGTCAGTGGACAATCCGGCAGTGGAAAATCAGTCAGTGGACTATCCGTCAGTGGTCGGACAATCTGTCAGTGGACAATCCGTCAGTGAACAAATTTGTAATTTTTACCCTACCCAAACTACCTCTGCCAAAAATTTTTATTTTTTTCGCGTGGGGGATTATAAAAGATATTAAGAATTTGGATATTAATTAGGAAATCGTCAGATTTAGGTGGATTAAAAGGATATCAGTGGATTTGAAAGATATTGGGGATTTCAAAGATATTGTGTAATTAGGAGGAAAATAAAAGATTTGTAGTATTATGGTATTTCTCGAGGAATTTGGGAGATTAAGATGGATCTCGAGTATTAAGTGGCATATCAAGGGATATAGGCGGATTGAATGGATTTGGAAGTTGTTCCATGATATCCATCTAAAAACAATCTATGTTATTCATCGATTTTCCACAATACCCACGATATTCATCTAAATCCAATATAATCCCATACGTTAATCATGTGAATATAATCCATCCAAATCACCTATGTATATCCTTTCGCTTAATTGACCAAATTGCCCAATATCTTTCAAATCCAATGATATCCTTTTAATCCAACAAATCTGCCGATTTCCTTACTAATCTCTAAATTTTCGATATCCCTTATGATCCACCACACGATAAAATCAAAAATTTTGGCCCCGATATTTTGGGTATGGATTGGAATTACAAATTTATTTACTGACGGATTGTCCACTAACGGATTGTCCGGCTACTGACGGATTGTCCACTGACGGATTTTCCACTGCCGGGTTGTCCACTGACGGATTGTCCGGGAGCCAATTTTTATGTCAGTCATTATTTTTAAAATTATAGTTTCGCGCCAACAAAATGTTGTTGGGCAATTGACAATCGAACAAGCGCATTTCGACTTTGTAATTCAAAATCAGCTGGAATTAATGTTGAGCTGCGTATCGGTGGCGCCGATTTGAATCCTTATTTAGCTTTTTCTGCAATCATAGCCGCAGGAATTAGCGGTATAGAAGAAAGTGAGTGTGAGGGGTTTACTTGGAAATTAATTTCAGTTACTTTAAATTTTAGAGCTTGAACTTCCGTCTCCTGCATCTGGCAATGTTTACGATGATAAGGAATTACCTGAATTTCCTAATTCCTTACATAAAGCTACACAACTTCTAAAAGAATCGAAAATGCTGAATAAAACATTTGGTAATTCAAAAAATTATCGAATTACAATTGATTTAAATTAAGGGTAGAAGGTGATTCTACATTATGTTAACGCTGCTAATGTTGAAATGAATGAATTTTCAAAACAAGTTACGGACTGGGAACTTAATCAAGGATTTAATAGATATTAATATTTTAATGCTTATGTATTTAGATTTAGATATTAATCAAAAATATAATCTTTAAATAATTATGTAATTGTTTTAAATTACACTGCTCACTTTTACGCCAAAATGTTTATATTGTTTCATATCCTCAAATAATTCCCTGAGTAATTACTGTTTACACCTATCGCTGAAGGGAGTGATTATTCGGGAGAAGGTGCTATATTTGGCTGTATCTCAAGAAATCGAGGATGAGATTCTTGGTCATTAATTCTGAATCACAGACCCGAATTTGATTCAGAAATTAAAATGAGAGAAAGATAGGAGACAAAAACCGACTTTTACCGAATAACACTCTAGAAGGAGATTGAAAAATAGAATGTCATGGCATCTATTGTAGGGAATTAGGTATATTATTTTAAATTGTAATATTTATTATTTTGACAATAAATCTAAATATGCAACTTCAATTAAATCATTATTTGATATATCCAAATATTTTGATAAATTAATTAAAATTTCTTTTCCTTCTTTTTCAGTTTGATTTTCACGAAGACAAACCTATAAAATATTTTTTTTAATTTTAAAACAAAAATTTCAATAACTTCAATTTCAATAAAATCCCCCAAATTTTCAACTTCATCAATATGCACACGAGTCTGAGTCTGATAAATATAAAGAGTCCTCTTTTTTCTCACACATCCCTTAACACCATAAGCACAAAAAAGGGCTTCCTTTGAAAACGATAAATATTCTTTAAAATTTTATTAATTTTCACCTTAATTCCCTCACTTTTATTCCCTAATTTGACTTGAGTGAAATCAGATAATTTTGGTCCATTTTGATCATTTCTTTCATAAAAAATTAATTCAGGCTCTTTTTTCTTAAAATTTAAACTTTTTTAACATTTTTAAAAGGTACTTTATTAATATCACGCCCAACCTAGAAATCGGAATTTTGAAAAAACCGGGCCCGAGAAACGGGTTCTGAAAGTTGATCGGGAGGAACCCGGACCTGGAATTCCCGTTCCCGGTTTCATCTCGGTTGCTTCAAAAACCGGAAGAAGGGACCCAAAAACCTGGCCCCGGACCCGTTCCGATCTATAGCTCAACCTCCCTATTTGAGCCTCAAATTAATTTTTCTTTTATAGTCATTTTCCTCAAGCATTCTAAGAGGCAAGGAAAGGACTGTTTTTGCAACAGCAAAAATCAACACTTATAAAAAAAGGAAATTTGCCCATTCCTGGCAGAAAAAAATAAAAGAAAAAATAAACTGAGACTCAAAAAGGGAGGGGCGGGATATTAACAAAGTACCTTTTTATAAATAATCCAAAAAAAATACTTTTTGTTCATCCCCAAAAAATTCCCGAAGTTTTAAACGTCCTTTCTCTGTATTAAAAAATGTATCATGTTGATGAATGATTTCAGCTTGACCACATGATTGAGTCAGCAAATTGTGATAGTTCTCAACTTTTTGTTTGGAGGGTATTTTTGCTTTTATTTCAATATTTTTAGGCATTTTGTTGGTTCTTTTTAAAATTGTTTACGTTGGCTTTATGTTGTACTCTCGTGTAATAAAATTTCTAAAAATTGTTGTAGAATTTTCTCGAATATTTTTTTTATTAATTTTTGTTTTATTTCCTCTTGTTTTTGTGATTTTGTCATTTTTGAGGGGTTTTGACATTATGAAATTTGACGTTTTAACGATCATCGATTAAATTTTTAAAAATTTTCTCAAAAGTTTGGGCTTTGGTTTTTGAGATCGGAATTTGAAAAAAACCTGGTCCGGGAAACGGGTTTTGAAAGTTGACCGGAGTGATCCGGACCGGGAATTCCCGTTCCGGGTTTCATCCCGGTTGCTTCAAAAAACCTAGAAAAGGGACCCGAAAACCGGGAAACGGGTCCCGAACTCGTTCTGATCTCTATTGGTTTTTTAATTTTTTTGTCCTGAAATGAGTAAAAATTTTTTCAGAATGTCCCTTTCAATTTTTCATTTTTTAATTAGCCTATAAATTAATTTTTAAATGTTTAAAGATTAAGAATACTAAAAATAAATTTTTTTATAAATTAATATCAAATTTGTTGCAATTAAACTTTGACATCCCATAAATTAAAATTAAATACACAATTTTTAAAAAATGGCAGAGACTGGTACAGAAAATTTTTTTAAAATCTTTTTTCTCTTTCAAATTTTATTTTTAAAAATCAGCTGTTCCTTCCGTCACGAGAACGGATATAAAGGTGGAAGGGAATCAGTCAAAAAAAGTTGGGGGAAAAATTAAAAAGCAACAAGAAAATATTATTTCTTCTTCTGAAGACTTTTTATCTGCTGATTTGAAATTAATTGTCCCAAATTTAAGCCAATCTGATAATAGCAATTTTAATTGTTTGGTTTGTGTTTTAATTTTTTTAAATTAATTTTTTTGGTCAAATGATTTTATATTGGGAAAATTTTTTGGTGTATTAAAGACGTCAGTATACATGTGTAATTTTAGATAGATAGTTTTTATTTAATTTTCGACTGGGAGCAGGCCAGTGTACGCCGAGCTATAACCTTGTCCAGAATTGTCGTATCCGTGGCGCCCTGGTATGTTTCTATTCAGTTGGTCGAGACGCAATAAACCATAACAGGGCGCCACGGATTCGATAATTTTGAACAAAGTTATAGCTTTACCCTTGTCGAATATTTTAATAACTTTATTGAACGAAGATACGTTCCAAACATTTGGGGTTATATGACGGATGTCTCGGGTTGAGAAAAAAAGTCGGGTCGGGTTTTTAAAATTTTTTCGGTTCAGTTTTCAAGTAGAAAAAGTTCGGTTTTCGGATAACCCGAGACATCCCTTTTATGTGAATCTCTCTTGCGATTATTTAAGTTTATTATTCTTATCATAGCAGTGTAGAAAGCCTTACATTTTATTTTTCTGCTTGAATTGACCACACATGTTGAATAATAAATTTTAAAAAAAGTCAATTTTTCTTTTAATTTTGTATTTAAAATTTTTCCAATATTTTTAGCTCTGTCAATGCAAAATGGAATTGCATCCTACACTTATTGAAGATGAAAATTTACTTTCTGACACTCAATTCAGAGAAAGTCGAATTGGAAGAGTTTTGTTGGAAAATAGTTTGGATTCGGTTTTTTTAATTTCTTTTTAATTTTTAAAATAATTTATTTTCCGATTTCAACAAATATTTGTGACGAGCTGGAGTCTCCCTGTATACTTTCTGATTCGATTGGAAATTGTAATTTATTGGATGTAATTTCAAAATCAAATAGTCCGTTGGATGTGCCGATGTGTAAAGTTGGTTTTTTTCTTAAATTTTCGATTCGACAATTCGTCACTACTGAAGATGAGGGTGGCCATTAGTTTTTACAAATAATAATCAAAAATATTTGGGTGAATAAAAAATTAATCCTTTGACAGTTGCTACAAGCAAAACATTTAAAAATAAAGGAAGAAAAGTCGCAGAAAAAAAGTCCGCAAAAAAGGCACCGGGCTCCCTCATCTTCATTAGTATCGACAAATTTAAATTTTTGGATTGTCAATTTTATTTTGTGTATTTTAAATTAACTTTTAACTGTGTATTTTCCTTTCCTGCATCGATTTGTGACTACTTCGCTATCCAGTTTCTTTAACATTTTTCGTTATGTGTACTTTTATTCAAGGGCGTAACAAGGTGCTGAAGCCTCCCCCCCCCCCGAAATAGGTGAAAGGGTGAAAATTTGAGAAATTTTTTAAAAGAAAATTGTTGCACAATTGGTGATTTTAAATTTCCAATTTTTTAGAAATGTGCATCATCGGTAACCTCAGAACTTCAAAAACAATTGGAAGGACTTGAACAAGAGTGTATTCAATATAAACAAACACTCGATAAATTAACTAATAAGAAAGCAAATTCTCTTTTCGATCAAAATGCTGCTACGAGAAAATTGGAAGCTTTAAAGGTTTTTTAAATAATTTTTAGTTTGTGATAAAAATATTAGGAATTAAAGATTAATTTTGGGTGTTCCTAATTTGAAACATTTTTTGATTTTACCCTTTATCTTTTGAATTATTCCAAATTTTTAACAACGGATTCCCTGTACGTTGAATGCTTTAAGTTTTATCAAGTAAAACAGAGCTGGGCTTTAGCCATTTTTTATCCTTTGGCTAGTGCAAAAGTTATTCGGCGGCTGGAAGCGAACCAGCATCTTCAGTAGACCGGACTGATGTGTTATCCATTACCTACTGCTCAGCCTTAGGAATTAAATAGCTATATGCTTTACAATCATTAGGGTTTTTGCTTCCCTTTCCTTACCATTTAGATTTATTTTCGAAAATTAACGAATTAAGTTTTATTTTTTTAAAGACAGAAGAACGCGATCTACTTGATCAATTAAATTTTTTGGAAGAAGAAGAACGTGTTTTGAGCAATGAACTTAATTCAAAAATTGAAGAAAGAAGAAAAATTAATGAACGCGACGAAGAGTTATATAGACAACTAAGGAATAATCACAGGTTTGGGTTTGGTTAAGTTGGGTAAATTTAAGTGTTTCCTCATTCCATGGACTTTTGTTTATTTCTAAAAACATTGGTTCGACAAATTGAGGAGAAATTATAAATTCGGAGGTTTTCACTTGTTACGATTTTAAATTTAATAGTAATGAGTTTATCACTCCATGAACAATTTTTACATGAAGATGGGTGAGAGCATCCCATTATAGCCCCGAAATTCGTTCCCTGGTTAGGCCCTTGAACCGGATCTTTGAACCTTTCGATTAATTACAAAAAGTTTTCGTTAAAAATAATTTGTCTTATTCGATTTTCAGAACATTAATTGAGCAAACAGATGAACAGAGAGCTTTGAAATTACAAATTAAAAATTCTGAAGAGCAACTTAAACGTCTTTGTCAAACAAATATTTTGGATTTGTGCTTCCACATTTGGGTGGATGGGGAATTTGGGTATTTCTTTTTGATTATATTATTTTTTTAAAAGATTATCCCAAAAGAATGGTGAAATCGGTTTTTTCATTACTTGCAAGGAAAGGAAGAATGGGGACGAATGGACATGGACAAACAAACCACGGACGGACTCGGACAGACACGCGGACGGAAATGTTTAGAAATTGATAGCCGTCCGTGTTCGTCTGTGGTTTGTCTGTCCGTGACCATCCGTCTCCATTTTTCCTTTCCTTGAAGTAATGATAAAACGATTCCGCCCTTCTTTTGGGATAGGGTCAAAACTTTTCATTTTTCATTTCGAAAAGTGAGAGGAATTGGGTTTCTACGTTAATTCTTTTGGAAAATTACATTTCTTTTTTTAATTTCATTCATTTTTCCCGTCCCTTTTTTAACAATTTTTTTAATTTTAGAACAATATCCGGTTTTCGTTTGGGTCGTCTTCGACAAGAACAAGTTGAATGGAATGAAATAAATGCTGCACTAGGTCAAATGGCTTTTCTATTAAAAGTATTTTTTCTTTTATATTCTCATAAAGGGCGTATCCAGGGGGTCTTCCCCATTTCGGGGGGGGGGGGGGGGCTTCAGCCCCACTGGCTACGCCCTTATTCTCCTAGTCCCTTTATTTAAAAGGTAATTGCTGAACGTTTGGGTATCGAATTTGTTGGTTATGAACTTGTCCCTTTTGGCAGTTGTTCTTTTATTCGTTCACTTCAAAAACAAAATTCTGATAAAATTGAAGAACTTCCTCTTTATGGTTTTTATAAAAAATTGAAAAAAAATTAATTTTTAATTTAAGGCAGTGGAGGTTGGCGTCCATTTGGTCAACCAGCGCTTGATAAAGCCCTGATAGCTTTTATGGATTGCTTTATTCAGGTTTACAATTATTTATACGTGTTTAATAATTTTGGCAAGGGTGTAGCCAAGGGGGTCGATTTCGGTTTTGGCGTTTACCTTGGTGTTTTGGGCGTAAAAAAAAGTGAAGCCCTCCCCTATTTCGGGGGGGGGGGCTCCCCTGGCTACGCCCTTGAATTTTGGTCTCTATAAATGCAATAAATAAAATACCCATTTTAGGTTGAGAAACGTTTAAAGCAACATTTTCCTGGTACTCAACTTTTGCCTTACCGAATGCTAAAAGACAAGATAATTGACAGAGATTCTCAATATTTAATAAAAATGCAGCTAAATTCACCGGTAGTTTTTTGAGTTGATTAACACATGAGTTATTTTTGGTTAGATAATCTGAATTGAAATTCTTTTAAGATCACAATCAGGGTTGCCGTTTTCGAGTCGGGCCGGTACACTTTCGGGCCAAATATCTTAGGTCCGGCTCAATCTTTCGGTACGAGTCGGTCCATTTTGGCACCCCAATCACAATATCAATATTTAAAAAATATTTATTGTTACTCTAAAAATGTCAAATATTAAAACAAAATTTTAAAGGAGCGTTGGACAAAATCAATGAAATGTCTTTTGCTTAACATGAAACGTGTTATTGGTATTCTAACAACTTTGCCTATCGTCACCCAACAACAACAAAATAGTCCACAACTTAGTAGTGGTACTTTAACACCAACAATTAACACGTTGAAAATATGAGGTTAGAACTGATAATTTCTATTATTGAATAAATCAAATATTTGGTCAAATATGCTTCAACGGTTTGATCAAAAAAATTTTTTTCCCAATTATTTTATTTGACAAAATTGACTTTCGTTTTTATTGTTTCTCTTCTGTTTATAGTTTATTTTTTAACGTTTTCCTTTTACGTGTAGTATTTTATGTTTTCCCATGTATTCTTATCACAGCGAGTTTATAAAATTACTTTTTGATTAAATTTTTTTATTCTAAACGGTTTTTAAATAAACCGCTGATTTTTTGTATTAATTTAAATTTTAATGTTTTCAGTTAATTTTTTATTAATCTTCAAGAAATTCTTTTTTTAATTCAATGCCGTCTTCAAACGAGGCTGAGGAGCCTGGGGAGACAACAGCTATAATTTCTACTCATCAATTCCAGCCTCCACAAATTTTGCGTTTTATTTCTAATTCTGAAAATGCTTCATTCCATCCAAGACGACGTAGAATTAATAGAAGATCTACCTCTAGAATGAATTCCCGTGAAAGATTGTTGGCTATGAAGGGGCGCAGTTTATATTCTAAGGCTGGAAGTCAGCAAGCAAGCATGTCGAATGCAGGTTCCTTTTTTATTAAGATCAGATTATTTTTAAATAAGTTCATAACCAAATATTTAGTTTGAATTAGTGTTCAGCAAATAGATTTTTTCGGCACCGGTACCGGGAGTACCGAAAACTTTTCGGCATCGGGACTTTTCGCCGACGAGTCCCGATACCGAATGAATACCACAAATTCCAAAATTTATTCGGTATTACGGGAGTGCCAGAAAATCCGATTTGGTATTTTCTGGGGTATAACCTTGCCAAACTTAGAATATTTTCTAAAAAAATCTAAAAATAATTAGAAATTCTTTTAAGGTCTGACGGTTTCTCTATTCCTTTTGGCTGCAATTTGTGGTGCACATTTACTTCGGACAACAACAACTGACCTCACAGATGTATTTAAAAAATCTTTTTTCTCTTCTGATATTCAAATATTCATCAAATCTCTTTATTCAAATATTCCTCATCATCAACCATTCACTTCTCAACAACTCCATAATTTTGATATTCAAACAAAAATTTCGCAAAATATAAATGAACGGTTTCAAAGATTTGTAGAACGTTTGGAAGAATATGTTCCTTCTACGATTACCTCAGCTTCACTAAATGACTGGACGATTTTTGGACATTTGGGTGAAAGGCAAGAATTACAGGTTAATGTTCTTCTGGCTGAAAGACGTCGTAGAACGGGTAAATTAATATTTGTTAGCTCTGATCTTCCCATTTTTATGGAAAAATCGTTTATATAGGGGGTATTTAAATGGATGAAAGTCATCTAAATACATTTAACAAGGGCAAAGATGGGATGGGGGTGTGTCAAAATTTTGGCACATGTATTTTATTTTTTTCAGCGCCGTAAACGAAAATCTTGAAAATTTTTGGAGGTTATAGGCTAAAAAATTCACTTGTTTGATCATTTCCCTTTTTTATTTTCCCCATTTCATGGGGGCTATAGCCTCCTTAAAACCCCTTGCTAGTCCTTGACATTTACTTTATCCATGGTTGTTTGGTTTCTTTATATCCTGATTCTATTAATTTACTCAATCTAAAAATATTTTTTCTTATTAAAGTCCAACGCCAACGTAGTCCAACACCAATTCCTCAATCAATTCCTTCACCTCGATTTATTAATCGACAGCGTAATACTTCTTCAGCTCCACCCGATTCTCTTAGAAGTTGGGCCCATTTGTCTACATCCCCAACATCGATACAACCATCTACTTCTGATTTTGGTACAAATTCTAATCAAAGTGATGAACCAACACTTATGGATTATGATGCTATTGATTCTTATTGGAGATGGGATATTGAGCAAGAAAAGGGAGGATTATCGCCCTATCAAAGATTAAACGATTTTGGACAACAATTAAATGAAGATTATTATTATTTAAATAATGAAAGAAATTTTCAAGAGACAGATATTCTTTTTGAACGTGATATTCAATTGCTTACAGAGAAGGGTTTACTGCCGGACCAGACTGTAATATTTTTTGAATTAATTTTAAAAATAAAAAAAAATTTTTTTTAAGAATTTTCAAGACAATTTAAATGACAATGAAGTTAATCTTTTGGCTAATTTCTCTAGAACTCTCAGTTTTGATGGAATTATTGAAAATCAAAATGAAAATACAAAATGGAATGATTTATTACAATTACCTACAAGTTCTCTTTTTGTGTCTTCTGGTCAAGGCAAATATTTTTATTTTAATTATTTGATTTTTTTATTTATTTTTAGATAGAAAAGCATCAATTATTTCTCAATCTTCTTCATATAATCCTCAGGTATATAGCTCATTTAATTAGTGGCGGGCTAACTCACAAAACAGACAAGTCACGGAACGACAAGTCACAGAATTATTAAATCACGGAACGGACCAACTCACGAATGGCCAAAACACGGAATACTTTAAAAATCGGAATTTTTTGAAAAATCTCAATATTAAAAAAAATTCTGATTTCTAGAAATATTCTGATTTTCAAAATATTCCGTGTTTTGGTCATTCCGTGACTTGTCGTTCCGCGACCTGTCTGTTTCGTGAGTTGGAATTCTTCGAGTTAGCCCCCACCCATTTAATTTCTCATTTTAAAACTTTTTTTTCTAAAGATTGACGAATCAGAATTGCCTAATATTCCAATTCATTCTCCTTTTCCAACAGAAAATAATCAAAATTTAAATCAAAAGGATTCTGTTCCAAATCAAAGAGAATTAGGCTGTTCTTCTAGAGAATCTATTTCAGCATTATCTGATATTAGACAACCTATTTTATTTAATGACGTTTCGTTGGCCCGTTGTTCTTCCTCATCGGCTTCAATTGGGGAGAATAGCGATAATGAAGAAATGGGGATGGAACGGCAACAAATGCTTGAAGGTGATAATTTTTTAAGTTAATTTTACTTAATATTAAAAAATTCTTGTCTTTAAAAAGCGGTGAATTTTTTTTTCTTTTTATTTTTTTTTGTTTATTTTCTCACCCCTTCTATTTAATTTCTACTCTCTAAATAAAAAAATTAAAATATTAATCAAAATATAAATTAATTTTAATGGGTGTTGAAAGGCCATATTTTGTCGCAAAAAATATTTTTATGTAAATAAATTAAAAAATAATATTTATTCTAAATATCATCCATGGGTTCCTCTTTATATACGTAATTGGGGGCGATTTGCAACAAAAAAATTTTTTGAACAAAAAAGTTGTGCAAAATTCGAGAATGGAGACTATTATATACACAAAGTTATCAAAAAGCATTAAAATTCTCATTTATTTAATTATAACGAGCAAAATTTGATTGTCAAGGCGATTATTTAAGTAAGCATTTATTTTGAGAGAGAGTGAAGATTTATTTAAAAAGAAATTTTTTTTATTAATTTATTAAGTATTCGCAACATATTTTATGAAACATTTTTAGTTTTTGTTTACGTAATTATTTAATTAAAATTAATTGGCTGGTAAAATTTTTCGAAAATTTTATTTGACGAGAAATTTTGGGAGATTAATTAGAATTATGTACGGCAAATTTTACTGTTTATTGTAAAATTTGCCGTTTACGTCTCGAAATCCATTCATTTCCGTGATTTATTGTAGAGACACAACAAATTTAGAATAGTAAACGGTTTTTAAATTTTGATTGGTCTAGAGTAGCACTTCCCGCCTTCGAGGGCGGATGCCGGGTTTTGGGCTTTGCCGGAGTAGAGCTTTCGGGTTTAGGGGCGGGGATTTTGCTCAAAAATTCGTCGAGTTTTCGTGGGACGGGTTGCTACCCTAATTTGATCCCTAATTTTGGTTTAAATTGTTTCATAAATATCCCAAATCTAGTTATGAACTGTGCTATATTTTAATTATTTTTTAAAATCTTTCAACATTTCTCTAAACTTTAGATTTTATTTATGTTCTTTTGGTTATCTGCTTTAAATAACTTGGTTCTATAAACATTTTACAATTAATCTCACTTTTCTACCAAAAACTTCGAATTTTTGTTATATATTTCTTTCATTTTCACTTATCCTTTTTGATCTATTTATAAAATTTTTTTATACATTCTGTTAATTTTTGCTTAATTTTGATGTTTTCTAAACATTTTGTAGACAATTTATTTTTTGATTTTTCATTCAAATTAATAGTTTAATTTTGCCAATTTTTATTTTTTTTTTAATTTTTAATTTTTTCTATAACTTAATTTTCATCGTCACAAACTTTTCCTTTTTTCTTTATTAAAATTTTACTTATTTTTTTTCTAATTTTTAAAAACTATATAAATACAACTTTTATTCAAGATTCGTCTCACTCTGTTTTCTCAAATTATTTAAAATATTTTTGTTGTCCATTTTAATAAGTATCATTTTTGCTATCTATTTTGTGTTTCTTTTTCTTTTTCTTCTTTTTTCATTTTTATATTCGCAACTTCACTAATAAGTGCATTTCCTGTCCTCATGTTTTTTTACTATATTTTCATCATATCTTTGATGGAAAACCAAAAATTGTAATTTTATCATTTAATTGTTTCTTTTGGAAGGAAATTTTTTGATGAGAATTTAGCACTTTTGTCAAACAAATCTTTTAATATTAAATAAATAAAATAATAAAATTTTGTTTATTTTCTTTAAAACATTTAATCAAACGATTATTTTCTTAAATTTTTTATTTTTTGGAAAGTTTTTAAATTATTTTAATGAATGTTTTTGAGTGGTTTCGAAGGAATAGATTTGCTAGCGATTAGGGTGTGTTAAGAAATTATAAGTGTACCTAGATTTTTCATATTTCTCAATGTTTTAGTCATCGAATTTATTTGAAATTTTTACATCAATATTGTTATGTAAATAAGACATACAAATAATCTTAGATTAATTTTAACTCTTTCACTTTTTATAAGAGTTTTTCTTCAAAAAAGGTGTTAAGGTTTTAAAAAAAGGTGTTAAAAATTTCAAATAAATTCTATGACTGAAACATTGAGAAATATTAAAAATCATGTCTTAACACACCATAAGTTACTGGGATCGGTTATAATTATAGGCAGGGATATATAAAAATCGGAAAGCGGATTTTATATTTTTTTTGAATCTGAATTCTATTTAATTTTATTTTTCTAATCGATTTAAGGACAATTTTATGGAAAACTTTTGCCATCTTTTTGACTATTTTATTAAACGATCATTCATAGTTTATATTTTAACGATTTTTTGCCGTGACTTTAGTCAAGCTTTTCCCTAAAATTGGCAAAAAAATTCTTTCTTTTTACATCCTTACATTAATTTTCTTTCCATTTTATGTCAACATTCTTTTTTTTGTCTTCATTTTAATTTTCTTATGATTTTAATGCCATTCAAAAATTTTTTCTAAATTTGTTTAAATATTGCCTTATTTATAGCACTTTTATTTACTCTCAAAATTAGACATAAATAATTTTTTAGACAAATTTTTATTTAAATTTTTAATTAAATAATTTTTTATTTTATCATTATTCCCTCTTCAATTTTCTCTTCAATTTCTATTATTATTTTAACATTTTTTTAATATTGCACTTTATCATTAAATTGCACTTTATGTTTATATTTATTTAAAGATGTTTGTAATAAAATATTACATTAAAAATCCAACTTTCTTTTATTGGCTTCTATTCTCTTCCATTTTTTGTTTTAGTTTTAAAGTGATTCATATTTTGTTTCTGGAAAACTTTTTAATTTAAATGTCATGTATCTTATTTAAAGCTTAAATTTTGTCTCTACATGAAAACTTAAAAAGGAGAATCTCCTTCAGTTTTTATCTCAGCTACTTGGAAATTTATTCTTCTCTCTATTGGGAATCTTCTGAAAGTTTTCGGTCTCTAGGGGTATGCGGCGGGCCGTATAGAGACCATTCTTAGTCTTCTGAAAGTTGTCGATCTCTAGGAGTATTCGGCGGGTTGAACAGAGACCATTATTGGTCTATGTTCGAGAAGTTGAGTTTGAATAAAGTTGAGGGTCTCAAGGGATATGCGGCGGGGCCGTATAGAGACCATTCTTAGTCTAAGGGCGAGAAGTCTAGACCCTCGTCTATTCCACTTTATTCTCAATCTTGCATTAATTTTTAATTTAAAAAATATTAAAATTTTGTTTTTTTTTAATATTTATTTTTCAGAGCAATCTTTGCAACATTCTATTACCAATCAACAACAATCTATTCCACTAACAGATAATTTTTCTGAAAAAGGATTAACCGAAAAAAATCAAAAAACTGAAAAAGACGAGGAAGCAAAGGACGAAGCTGAAACAGAAATGCTTTTATCAGCACTCTTTCCTCAATTATTTTCCCCTCTTCCAATTAATGATCCAAGGTCGTCCTCACAACAAAATTCTCCATTATTTTCCGATGGAAGTTTAGTTAACAATAGTGAAGTTGAAGGTGATTATTTTTTATCTTGTGATTATTTTGTGATTATTTGGTAATATCTGACTGAAGCAGGCCCGTAGCCTGGGGTAGGGGGGGGTGGGGAATTCTCCGGGGAAAAGGAAAAAAATTTGGGGAACGGTTTGGGCAAAAGGTGAATTTTTTGGCCTACAGCCTTCGAAATTTTAAAAATGTTCGTCTGCGACGCTAAAAAGTTTTTTTTGCCTGGACGGAAGCATTGACATTGCGCAGAATATCCTCGCAAACCTGGGAAGTAAAGGAGGAGGGGGAGGGTTGTAGCTTGACAAATTTTAAGGATTTTTAAAATTCAAATTAAAAATTATTTTGTAGCAATTCTACAAAATTTAAAGAATTATTTTGTAGCAATTCTACATGAGTTGGCAGCAGCAGAGGTTATTTTAATGAACAGTACCCAAACGTTGACCCAAAACAATTTTTTATCAAATCAACTACAAACTTCAATTGAACAAATTGCAAACACCCACCAACAACCTTCATCTTTATCGCCTTTAGCTTTACCCCTTTCACCTTCAGTTGGGCCTCTTTCACCCATTTTTGAACATTTTAATCAAACTTTAAATATGAATGGTTCTCCTCCTTCTCTTCCATTTGACGCTAATGGGAATTCTTTTAATCTTTTTGGGGCTCCACTCAATCTTTATTGCAACACTACTGTTCAAAATAGTTGTTCACCTACTACAAGGTGTTTATATTTTTCATAAATTATTTCTCAATATTTTATGTACTTTTTGGTCAGTACAAAAAATAGTACATTATTATAAAATAATTATGAATTGTTATTAAACAATTTTCATTAAAAATCTGGGTGTCCGGACATCTCGGGACGGACATATTGGTATTGGGGTGCCAAAACATAATTTCTTCTTGTTTACGTTTGTTCTAAAACATAAAAACTCTATTCTTCAATAGGACAATACACTATCCAAGACCCAGTGGCCGTAGGTCCAGAAATCAGTAAGGTAACTGTTCGTACATTGAAATATCACGATATGTCCGTCCCGATATGTCCGCGTGCCAAAAATCTGTATATTTTATAATTCTCATCAATTATTTTCAAGTTCATCTTCTGTCGGGTTGCCTGTCACCGATTCTAATATTGTTTCATACAATTCTCCAACAGAAGTAGTTGGTTCTTCAGAATTATCTAACAGTGATTCTTTTGCCTTCCGTTACGAACAAAAATTAATTCCAAAAAATTCTGATAATTTTCAAAAAATAAAAAATCCGCCAACTAAAAGTTTGGAAAGACAAGTCCCAATGAAAGCTAAAGGAAAAAGAGGACGAAGATCGAAAGATGATTGTGAGTTGTTAAAATTATTTGCGATTAGATTTTATTTGGAATTCATAAACATTAATACACGGTTAAATCCGATGGGAGAAATTAACAAAGATACCGAATTTTAACATAAAATTTTCTCGAATAAATTCTGTGTATATTAACGTAAAACCTTAAATCAAGGTTGGCGGATAGTTGGAAATCAACGGATATCCGGATCCGATATTCGAACCTAAAATTTCCGGATATCTGAACTTTTTTCGGAACCGGATCCGCCAACCTTATATACATAGTACTACAGCCTTTCTATTTTTCAAGTCACTCTTTAAAGGGTATTAGTGAGAGGCCCTGCGATTTAGAGGCCTTTTTTAGAGGATTTAGAGGCCCTGCGATTTTTAATTTAAGTTTTTTTGCCAACCCCCCATTTCCTTTAAAACATTAAATTTTAACTTTTGTTTAGCCCTTGTAAATCAATACGACCTTCCCTATTCTGCTGAACATCTTACAGCAATGTCTTATCGTGATTATTCTTCCTTAATGCAGGATGTTCGTTTAACTAGCCAACAAAAGGCTTTAATTAAAAAAATTAGAAGAAGAGGTAGTTAAAATAAATATCCTTCTAGAAATTATTTTAATTTCAAAATAAAAGGTCGTAATAAATTGGCGGCGAGAAAGTGTCGTGACCGTCGTTTAAAGAATGAAGCTAGATTTGATGGGGAAGTGGTTTTTGATGAATATATTGAAGAGGAAGAAGATTGGGATGAGGATATTGATGTTGTTGATGTTGATGATTTAAGTATTGTTAATAAATGGAGAAATGTTAGCAAAGCAAAATTTAATAATGAAGGAAATAATTTTGAAAAGAAATTTGGAGAAGAAGATAAGGTAAATATTAAACGGCTGTACTTTAGCCGGTGGCCTACTCAGAAACGGGTCAAATTACATATCATTCGATTTGTCTCGGCTAGCTGAGTCGAATGGAACTGGCTTCTAATAGCCGAGATATAGGTCCTTAAAAACCGAAAAACCATATAGGGGAGTAAGGCCGATTTTGGAGTTCAAAATTCGAATATACAAATAGCTCATTCGAAAGAACTCATCGAAAAAATATTTTTTGGGGAAAGTAAATTCAATTTTTAGTCACTAATGTGTTAAGGGTTTTCAAATATTCTAAAAATGGTTAACTAAGCGAGCATATTAATTTATGAAAATAAAATATATTTAAAGTTATTTTCTTTAATATGTATTGTCAGAATATCCTTTAGTGATTAAAAATATTTTTATTTTAAACTGAAGAATTTTTGAAAATAATATTACCTATAGATTTTATTTGATATTCAAAAAATACTACCAAATTATGAAAAATATTTATATAAATATTTTTATTTTTTTTTCAAGTTTAAACAAGAAAGTATTTCACGTTTTCCGTCTACCTCAGCATATGCAAACAATATTAATTCTAACCAACAGCAACAATTTCCCCCTTTAACTCAAAATATTTTAAATGAAAATACTTCTCCTTCAAGGCAACGTTCACGTAAACAACAACATCCCTCTACACAACAATTTGCTATTCGGGTTGAAATTTGAAAAAAAATTCGGGTGATGGTGATTAAATTTATATACATACTATGTACAGGGTGTTTCAACTAAGAAATACATATTATTATTTTTATTTTTGGCTTTTTTCTTTTTTTGTGAATTTAATATTTCTTTTTTTTTATTTAATTTTCATTTGTCATAAATTTTGAATATGTATTATTTAGAAGTTTAATTGACAAAAATGGGACGGGGGGGGGGGGGGAGGGGGGTTCTTATTTTTTTATACATAATATCAAGAATCTTTTTACTGAAGAGAGATTTAAGAAAGTCTAAGCTGTACTTTCGTATATGCCCACCGAGATCGAAAATCGAAGTATAGACCATCCGATTCCTCTCGCCGAACTTAGTTTAATACAAGAATTTTTTGTCGGAGATTAAAACTCGCAGAGATATGGGCAATTGAGTATTGAAAAGCCATAGGGGTTGGCCAGGCTGATTTTTGTGGTAAAAAATTCGATAATACAAATGATAGAGCTCATTCGAAAGGGCTACTCGAGCTGAGTCAAATGCCACCTAAATCAAAGATCTGATTTGACTAAGTTATGACTATTTGTTTTAGCCCTCGCACAAAACCTCCGCGGACAAGTTTTTACTGCTTCGGAGGAAGCCGGGCATGTCGAGCGGAACTACATATTTCTATAAATAAACTTATAATAAAAAATAATTACGAATACATATTTATTTGAAAAATCAAATCCATTTAATATTCATTTAAAATCCCCAAAAAATTATTTTTTCCCAAAAATTATTTTTTTTAATTAACTTCCATCATTTACTTTTTTATTTCAATTATTTCTTTATTCTCCCAATTTAATTTGGTTCATTATTGCAGTTTTCAGTAAGACATGGAATGCAGGTTACTTTAGGTTTTTTATGATCTTTCCGTTTAGGGCAGCCAGCGTAAGTCGAGCAAAATTGACCTTTTTCTAATTTGCCTTCTCCACAATCACGTAATTCTAATAATTTTTTTTATTTATTAAAAATTTAAAAATATATATTATTTAAATATTTACGAATAATTCCATCACATCGAAGTGTTAAACACATTGCACAATTTACATTTTTATACGATGTTATATTGCCTTGACTGCATGTAAGTCCTAAATTTAATTTTTATTTATTTAATTTTTTTGATAAATTTTACCTAAAACATTGTCAAAATTCGCAATAAATAATCCGAAAGCAACAAAGAAAATAAATTGAAATTTTGTGGAAGCCATTTTAAATTTATTTAAATAATTTTAAAATATTCTATAATTTTTTATAATTTTAAAATTACGTACTTTACAATGTTTAACATTATTATTAGGGACTCCCAAAATATGTACAAATCTGCAAATATGCACGGGAGGGCCGAAATATGCAAATATATGCATTAAGAACCTGGTCCTAAATTGCTTGGACCAACGTAAGAACACCATTTTTGGGCTTCCCAGCTCAAGGCATATCTGCATACAAAATATGCATTTGTATGTTTTGTGAGTCCCTAATTATTATAAAGAAATTCAAATAATTTAAAATTAATTACAAACTTATCTTTACTAAATTATATTTATCTTAAAGGTAAAATTGCCTAATAATTAAAGAAAAAGCCTTTAAGTCTCTTAAAAATTAAAAAAAACAAAATTTAGAATTTTGTTTTCTTTCAGAAAAATCAAAATTTAATTTTAAATCTAAACTAAATTTTAATTCAAGACGCATTTTTAAGGGTAAAAATTATTCTTTATATATTACAGACAAAAAATTGTTTACACTCCTTAGTTAAACAAAAAGCTTATTCAAAATCTTAATAAAAAATATTTTTTTATTATTTTTCTGCTTTATAATATTTTACAAAATTGTTTTTAATAATAAAAATATTTTTTTTTATTTTGCATTGCTGGCAAAAATTTTTTTTAAAAATGTTGTTGAGTAAAATATGTTTTGCTCTCTATTAGTTATGTTCGAGAGTTTAAGAGATTGATGTGAATATCAGTGAATATATATTGTGGACTTGGAGATTTAAGGGATTCTTGGGGATTATGAAGGGCATCAAGTGATATCCCTCTTAATCTCTCGGTCTCGACTCTCGTCTTTTTTTAACTTTCGAACATCACTACTCTCTATAACTCCCCTATAATGTTTACCTCAAAAATTATTTTTTTTTGAAAGACAAATAAAAAAGGTAAATTTTATATTTTTAGAGAGGTAAAATGTAAAATAATTTTTATGAAATTATTTAAAATTAAATGAAAGAATTATAATTTTGAGGGAATTTAAAATTAATTAAATACTGCCTAATTCTAAAGAAATTTATTTTATTTTAAATAAATCTGTCCAAACAAATTTTATTTTAGAAGTTGCCATCAATTGATTTTAAATAAATTTCCAACGCTTTTTAAATTTTCTTTAATGATTATTAATTTAAATAAATGAAATTAGAGTCTTAAAAATATAAAATTAGAATACCGTATTTATTCTAATAGTGCGACTCTCTCTATTAGACCGACTGTTGTGTCCGTACTTGCAGAAAACATAAATGAAAATAAATAACCCAGCAATGGGTTGGATGGTGGCACAGTCGGTTGTGCTTCGGTCTGGGCTCATTCCTTGATGGTTCAATTCCATCTCCCATCCACAATTTTTCCACAGCATGAACATGTATACAATACCGACATCTTCTAATGAACCGACCCTCTAGAGTATGATTGAAAAATTAACCGACCGGTCGCACTATTTGAAGAAATACGGCAAATGATAATTAAATATACAGTATTCTTTAAATTAGAATGGCATTCTCTAAAAAATCTGATTTTTTAGATAAAATAGAGTATATAAAAATATTTTTATTTTTTAGTACATTTAGATTCTGAGTAGCAGATATACCGCAAATATTTTAATAAAAGTCCTGGCTCATATTCTTCAATAGATCTCCTCGGATGAGATTATAATAGAGGTGGGCTTATATTAGAGAAATACGGTATTTTTAATGCTCCAAATTTAATTTCTTCAATATACTTAAATTAAAATTTAATAACTCTTATGTATCTCTCGATTCTAATATACCAAAATTTCCATATTTCTCTAAATTGCTTTACGTATTAAAAAGCATTTAAGCAATATCGTCAACGCTTAATTTTTATATATTTTATGTTTTAATAAATTTTAAATAAAAATCTGTACAAATAAAAAAATAAATTTTATCATTGATTTTTAATTTTATAAATAAAAAAAGATTTTTAAATAAAATATTAATATAATAAAATTTGGGAGAAGGGGGGGGGGGGGGAGGGGTTATAGCAGGGATGTGCCAGTTTTGCCTTACGTCTTTTACTTTTAAGATCAGCTAAAAACACCCCTGGGCTATAATATTTGTGATAAACAAGGATAGGAAAAATAATAATTGTCATGTAGAGCGATGTCGATTTCCTGTTGCCATCTTCTTTAGGAACCAATGGAAAAGAAGGTTATACTCAATTAGAGGTCGGCGCAGGACAGGATCCTTGACATGATTTTTCAGGAGCCTGTCCGAAATCCTGCCTTTTTTTATTTTTCAGGATTATCAGGATTTTCTGGATTAATCCTGAGGGATCGTGTCCTGTTAGAAATTTTAAAACCCAATTCTGATACAGGATCCTGCAAATGTGATTTTACCGACCTCTATTCTCAACCCTAAATACTTAACGAAATTTAATTTAAAAATTTTGGGTGATTAGAGAAAAAAGATTTTCAGTTAAGGCATTGGAACTAAATCTTAGCTCATTCAGGTACCTAATGCCTAATTAAACTTCAAAATAAATATTGCAAGGCTATAAAGTTGAATTTGAATTTTACATACATACCGTATTTCCTCTATTAGAATGCCATGGCATTCTATTTTTCAATCACCTTCCAGAGTGGCATTCTATTAGGAGGTGGGATTCTAATAAAGGAAATACGTACATAAATTGAACTAATATAACCAAGAATGTTAAAGCAATTAAATAATATTTAAAGAAAAATTGTGTTTTATATAGCAGGGGTGTGCCAGTTTCGCATTTCGCGTTTCGAATTTCGCGGATTTTCGCGTTTTTCGGACTTTCGCGTTTCGCGTTTCGCTTTTTAAAATCCGCTTTGGCACACCCCTGATATTTAGGTGTGTTACAAATAGAGTTGTACCCCGACCCCGTACCCCGAACCCCGACCCCGTTCCCGAACGATTTTTTCACGATTCTCCCCGACCCGAACCCCGCCCCGAAACATTTCGAAAACCCCGTACCCCGACCATAAAAGTTTCGGGGTTATCGGGGTTTTATACACCCAAAAAATACCATTTTTGTGAGAATTTTAAGAGAAAAATTTTAAAAATTTTCTCACAATTTACTTTGCCTTTATTATTTTTGAAAGAAAAATGAATGAAATATCAAAATTTTCTTTCATTCTTAATTAAGAGACTTGTGGTTGAGTGGCTTAGTTGTTGGTTTTAGCCTATATTTCCATTAATATAGGATGGGGTTCGGATCCATATAAGGAGAACTCTTTTGTTTTTATGTATATTTCTTTACAAAAACAAATTATTAACGAGTTAAATTTTAATTTTAAAATATTAATTTTATTTTTAACTGATATCCCTTGAACGACCCTTAATCCTTCAAACCCCTTGTATCACCAGTAAGGGGTTCCCAACCATAACAGTTGGAAAACTATCGAGGTCCTGTTAACGGGAATCAGAGATATAAAGGAATTTGTAGTATATCGAAGAATTAAGGAGTTATAAAGGGATTTAAAGGGATATGAGGTTTAGATTAAAATGGATTTGAAAGAATTACGTGAATTTAACGGAATTAACAAGGATTTCTTGGGAGATTTAAGGATTAATCCAAGATATCTCCTGATATCCGTCCAAATACCCTTATCCGCAATACTTCAATATTCTTATTAATCACTGATATCCCTTGAAACAACAAAAATCACTCCAGATCACCTTGCACCCCTAGATATACCATTTAATCCCTAAAAATCCCGCTTAATCCCTCCATATCCACTTATATCCCAAGTTATACACTTTAATCCCTTCAAATCCCCTCTAATTTCTCCAAATCCTACTTAATTTTTGAATAAATTAGCGAAAATATACCGAGATCTGATTATTTTTGAGATTTTTTTCTCTAAAAATTTTTTCCCTAAAACCCCGTACCCCGACCCGAACCCCGGTCATATTTTGCTCCCCCGACCCGAACCCCGCCCCGAAACAATTGGAAAACCCCGTACCCCGACATACCCGCCCCCGAACGTTCGGGGTACAACCCTAGTTACAAATAAAATTTTGGTTTGACTGTTTAAAAGTTTTTTTACTTAAAAAAATTTTAAAAATTACTATCAAAAAATTTCAATAATTACTCTGGGCATTACTAATATACTACTAATATAAAAAATTTAAAATATAAAAAAATTTTTAGATTTAAAATATAATTTTAAAAAAATTTAATTTCCATTTTCTTTTCCAAGTAAAAATTCATTTTCTCCGTTTTTCTTCTCCATATTCTTTCCTTTTTTCGATTTATTCCAAAATTTTGTTAAAAAATTCAATGGTTTTATTTTTGGAAATTTAATTCCGATGTTTAGTGAATGACTACGTTTTAATTTCAAATTATTTTTTGTCAAATTTTCAACATCTGTTTGGCTACGGGTAATCGACAAATTATTTCCATCAGAAGATTCTTCATTGTTAATTTCATTATTATTTCGATCATGTGTAATAAAACCAGTTTTTGAAAATTTAGCTAAAAATTAAATTATTTAAATTGTTTTTTTTAATTTTAAATTATTCAATACTAATAAGAAATTGATGGGATTGAGTAGGGAAATTGATGGCATAATTGTTTACTCTTATAACAATTATACATGAGTTAATTATACATGTAACTTTCCATTGTACATGAGATAACTTTCCACCAAATTATAACCCATCGTGAGTAACAGTGCTATTTAAATCAACCGTTATGAAACGCAAAATCAGTTTCCGAAGGGATCTTACTTACTATCATAAGAGCAAGTTATCAAAATGGATCATAAGAATTTGGTCATTTAACCAGGTCATTCATTTAACCACTAACCAGAGGTATTTTTGTATCATATTTTTTAAAACACAAAAATAAACAATGTAAAATAAACAACCTTTTTTTAACTCATTTCCTTCATTAGCAATTAATTCCCAATTTTTGGTACCTTTTTTAAACAAAATAATTTTCATTTTTTCAAGATCAATGTAAAAATATTTTGACAAAATTTTTTTATTCAAAGTAATCTGTTCGTTTCCTCCTTCGTATTTTCCAATTTCTTTAATAACATCTTTGTCAAATTTGTAAGGAATAAATATTTCTTTATCTTTACTATATTTTTCTTGAACAAACAGCTTATTATTTTCCAATTTAATGTGGTAATCATCGGGCTAAAATTTAAATAATTAATTCAAAGAAAGTGAACCCGAGAATAGAAAATATTTAATTCTCGTTTAGCTTTAGTGTTATCAGAGATTTCATTAAATATTGGACCTATAATATTCAAGGGGTCTTAAATAACTACCTATTCTTCATTTTTTGAATCTATTTTATTTTGTTAAGTAAAATAAAATTAGGTATTTTTAATTTCTATTTTAAATGTGAGAAACCATAGAATTAACTAAAACTTGTGATTAGTCGGGAAGGAATTTATTTTGTTTGATCTAATACATGTTACGGATCCCAAGAATCGATGTCAGGAAAATAGCTAGACCTTTCTATGAATGTCTTATGCTGGTCTTTAACAAGACCAACTTCTCCGGCATAGATTAAAATCTCTTAACGATATAACAAATAAGTTCTCAGTCTTCTTCAACCTGACTTTCAACTCCCTACTAACAAACCAACTACCGTATTTACTCAATTAATTCCCCTGGGGAATTAATCAAGGGAGGGGAATTATTCAAGTTTTGAAATTTGAACGTGTAGTAGGGTATTTGGGGGTGGGGGATTATTGTTTCAACTCTTCCGTAGCAGGGGGAACTATTCGATAGAGGGGAATTAATCGAGTAAATACGGTAACTACTTTTCCGATATCCTTCCACTGCACTGCTTAAATCCCTAGGCTTATTTGATCATTCTACTCCCTTCTTCCATCCTTGCTTAGCTGAATCAAAAAAATTTTCTAAAATAATTTTTGAATTTTAACAAAATATTTAAACAAAAATAAAATAATTTTTTACATTTTCAATTTTCAAATCAACTTTTTCAGCTTTAACTTTTTTAGTTGCCAAACATTGATCTCCTTCACTTTTTGTTAAATAAAGAAAATCTTCGTACATTAATTTATTCTCTATCAATTTAATATTTTTTATCAAATAAAATAATTCGCAATCATATAAAATTTGATTAGGAATTAGTTGTTCATCATCGAGAAAAAATAAACAATTTGAATAAATAACATCAACATAGAGAGCTTTTATTTTGGAATTTTGAAGAAATTGAATGAAAAAAAGGAAGAAAATAAATTTTAAATTAAAAATGGAGGACATTTCTATAATTTTATAAAAAATTAAATTTAATTTTAAAGAGGATGGAAAAATTTATCTGAATATATCTATCAATATCAATAGAAAATAAAGTCCTAAGATGTTTTTTTCATCGAGATATCAAAAACCGAAAATCAACGGAAAATAAGGTTAAATGTCTTTAAAAATATTTTCGACCCCTTATAATGCTATTTTAAATTTTCACTTTATACTTTTCTGAAAGCCCATTAAATTTGCTATAAGAAACCTCTAATATTATTAAATTAATTTTTGTTTTTTAAAGGAGAAAAATAAATTAAATTTAAAAATATTTATTTAATTATAAGGAGGATAGAGAGGATAAATGTAAAATAAAAAAATACATATTCTGAGTAAAACACAGAATACAAATAAAATTTAAAAAGTCATATGAGAATGTAAAGCGGGAAAAATCAAAAGCCCTTTTAAAAAATATTTTTCTTTAAAATTTATTTACGTTAATAAAAAGTGCATTTAATTTTGAAAGTCTGTCGATAGACAAATTTGGCAATATAAAATAATATATTTATTTTTTCAAAGGGGCCCTTTGATTGTGAAATTCTATGAAGAAATTTTATTTAAATTTTACAGAAATTTTTAATTAAATAAATATTTATGGTAACTGTGGGTAGTAGAGCTCCTAAACCTATGAAGATTTTTGTGGTAGCAAGCTGAACGGAATACAAATAGAAGTGATAAAAACACAAAGATGGCACTGGTTCTGAAAAGTTAAACTTGTACTTATTTCTATCCATAGAGTAAGTTTGTTACGCATTTTTGTCTGAACATTTTTAACACTATGAGGAAGAGAAAAATAGGGGGGGGGGCACAAACATACATTTTACCGATTTCTTAAAATCACATATTTAAAAATTAAAAGATATTGTGCCTGATTTCTTTGGATTGAAGAAATAAAATTAGGGTTGGAGGGCCCGGTCCCGTCAGATCGAGTCTGGCATCAAATTTTGGCTCGAAAAGGATTCGGTCGGCCGGCCCGCAAAAGTGACTTGTACGTTGGCCCAACTCGAAAACATTTTTTAAAAACATAAAATAAAAACACATATGTAAATGTCTAGACAACATATTAAAATAAAATTTTAAACAATTTTATTTAATTTTGAAAGAATATATTAGCAGGGCCAAAAAATAATTTTAAAATGAATAAATGTCTTTGATAGAGAATTTTGCCGAAAATGTGTTTTGATTATTAAATATTTTATTGGAAAAAATATAATAATTTTAAAGTGCAAATATAAAAATAAAATAAAAAATTGTAAAAAAATATTTTATTTATATTTATTTAAAAATATAATATTTTTCTTTAATAATACTAGGGTTTGACCACGAACGCTCGGGGGCGGGTATGTCGGGGTACGGGGTTTTCGAATTGTTTCGGGGCGGGGTTCGGGTCGGGGGAGCAAAATATGCTCGGGGTTCGGGTCGGGGTACGGGGGTTTACTGGAAAAACTTTTTAAAGAGAAAATGCTCTAAAAATAAGCATTTTCGGTCTATTTTTGTTAATTTATTCAGAAATTAAGGGGAAATAGAGGAATTAGAGATAATATAAGAGGTTTTTTAGGGATTAAATGTGATTTGAGGTGTATAACTGAGGATATCAGGGGATTTGGAGACCAAGAGGCACGCACACTAAACAAAAAATCTTTAGATGTTTTTTATGTCTGGTAATATTTAAAAATAAGATTAACATTTAAAATTAAATTAAACTCTTGTTTTTGTAAAGAAAAATCCAAAACAAACGATTCATTATATCTGGATCCGAACCCAATCCAATATTAATGGAAATATAGGCTAAAACCAACAACTAAGCCACTCAACCACAAGTCTCTTAACAGAATAGGAAAGAGAATTTTGATATTTTATTCATTTTTCTTTCAAAAATAATAAAGGCAAAGTAAATTGAGAGGAAATTTTTAAAATTTTTCTCTTAAAATTCTCCCAAAAATGACATTTTTTGGGTATATAAAACCCCGATAACCCCGAAACTTTTCGGGTCGGGGTACGGGGTTTTCACTTTTGTTCGGGGCGGGGTTCGGGTCGGGGAGAATCGTGAAAAAATCGTTCGGGAACGGGGTCGGGGTACGGGGTCGGGGTCAAACCCTAAATAATACATAGTTATCTTCAACGTTGATTAAGTTGGAGGTTATAATAAATAGAGCTCGACCCCGGGCCGGGCCCGGGACCGGGTTTTCCGGGCCCGGTAGCCCGAAAACCGGGTATTTTGATAAAATCCGTTTTTCCGGGCTTCCGGGTTTTCGAGGTTTTTAGCCCGGAAGCCCGGCCCGGGTCGCATATGAAAAACCCGGGCCCGGCCCGGGTCCAATTTCGAGTAAATTTTATAAAATATTCTGACTTTTTGGTCAATTCTGGCTCCTTAAACATCCAAAAATTGAAAAATTTTCGCCTGCGGCGCTAGACCTATCCCTGAATCCTTCCAAATAACCGATATGCCGCTTATTCGGTAATAATGAAAAGTTGGGGAGAACCTTAAAAATTATTATTTTTTCCTGAAAATAATTTTATGTAGGTAATCGACCATACTGATCATGAATCTGATATTATATTTTGTCTTTATAATATGATTTTTACATACTTGATTTTTAAAAATTTAGCTTTTATTACTTTATAAATATTTTTCCTATAGAACACTATATTCCCCATAATAAAACACTATTAGGGGACTCTGATTCTGCCGCCATGTATGTGAATCTAAGCGCTAACCCACCCACAAGCCTTAACTCAGATTGTTTTAACTCAAATTGCGTAACTTTATCCCGCAAACAAAGTAAATCACCGATATCTACCTTAATCCTCCAAATCCACATTAAGCCCAACAAATCCCCAGATTAAATAATTATAGAGAGGGATAACGAGGAGTTAGATGTATATCGAGCACTATCTAATCCCTGTAAATCCCTATTAATCTCTCTAGATCCTCCCAAATCCACCAATAATCCCCCCAAATCCACCCTAATCAGTTAGATTCACATTTTTATCTCTAAATCTTTTGAAAAAACACGTATAGATGAAGGCTGATGCCAAATTTTAATTATTTTCTATTCAAAATAAGAAAAATTTCAGCGAAAAAGCTAAAATTTGATCATTTTTAAAATTTTGAAAAAACCGGGTCCGGGCCCAAGTGTAAAAAAACCGGGTTTTCGAGTTTTCCGGGTTTTCGAGGTTTTAGCCCGGAAAACCCGGCCCGGGTCAACATGGGAGAAAAAAACCCGGATACCGGGCCCTGCAAAGTGAAAATGTCGAGCTCTAATAATAAATGTTTATAATAATAAAATAAATAGTTATTTAAAATATAATGTATGTTTTTATGTGGGGCATAATTTGCACTAGTCGGAGGATAAATTAAAAAAACATCTAAATAAATATTTTACCAGTGCAGACCACACAATTTCATAAATAAATTTTTGACTATAAAAGAATGAATAAAATCAGAGGATAATAAAAATTAATTAAAACTACATAAAACTCAAACTTAAATAATTAAACAAAATGTTTATTTCATTATTAGCTATCTTGGCATTGTCTGCCATTATGGATAATGAATGTAATATTTAATTTTATTTAAAAATATAAAATTCTGTTTAGTTACTAACGCAATTGACCAAGCAGGGCGTGATGCAGTAGTTTACTGGCACAATTATTTCCGTGCTGAACTAGTTGCAGGAAGGGTTAAAAATAAAACTGGAGAGCTTTTGCCAAAAGCAAAAGATATGAAAAAAATGGAATTTTCTTTAGAACTTGAAAAGCAGGCACAGGCATGGGCTGATAAATGCACTTATAGTCATTCGGACCCATATGGGAATTATGGAGAGAATTTCTATGCTTATGCAAGAATGGACAATGATTGTATTTAATTATTTAATTAAGTCTTATTTCTCTAAATTAAAGCTGCTGCCATCGAGTATGTAGTAAAAGGATGGTGGTCAGAGTTGGAATACAGAGGAGCTTTGGGACCTTATCCTGGCCAAGACTGCGTTGCATTTGATGCACCTCAAAATAATAGAGGTATTGGACATTGGACACAACTTGCCTGGTATAGCACTTATCAAGTCGGGTGTGGAATTGGACGTTGCCCCAAATATAAATCTTATGTTGTTTGCCAATACAAGCCACCGTAATAAATATTTAATTTTATAGTTACAATTAATTATTTTTAGTGGAAATGTTTATACAGGATGTGTTTATCATGCTGGTGAGCCTTGTACTGATTGCAAAGATAAATGTGATAGTAAAACCAAACTTTGCCTTAATTGATGTAAAATGTGATATATTTTATGTACAATTATGTTGTAGTGATTGAATTACTGTTAATAAAAATTCATAGTTAAATTTGTATAACATTATTAATTACTAACAATTAAATAATTATTTTCTGTCTCATTTTTGTTATTTTAACGGAAAACACTTGTTTGGACAGCTTTTGTCAAGTTAAATAGATGTTTATGTTGAAATATCGATGGAAGCAGGTAATTATCTTTCTACAACAGATTGATATTGAGAAAAGAAATTATATCAATTATTAGTATTTTTTATGTGCGGTTTAGCCAGAACTTTCGAGACTGTCTCTCAAAGTTAAGTGACATGTGCTACCATTCGATAAATGACCAACTGATCATTGGTCCTATATCGAATGGTAGCACAAAAATTCAAATTAGCATTTAAGGGTTATTTTGATCATTCAAGTTTAGCTTCTACTAATATTATTTTTTTGAGAGATTCTTTTCCTTTAAAAAACTCCTAGTCATTTCTTTCTACAACTTTATTTAAAAAATTATTTTTAATTTATAAATTAAAAAATATTAATCGATAAATCCATATTTTAAGCAAGGCATTAAATTTTGAGAGTCGAAAATAGCGATAGCTAGACACGAAACACATATGGGCATTAGTCGATTTATTCTCTAATTAAAGAATTTTATTTAAAAAATATTTTACTGCAATTTCCCCAAAATCCTTCAAATCTTGTCAAAAAGTTATTTCTGAATTTCTTAAAAGATTCCTTATTGTTGGTATTGTATCGCCCACGTATTGGTATCGCCCGCAAAAACAAAAATAAAGTTTTAAATATTTAACGAAATTAAAGCTCGAATTTGTCTGAAAAATAAATATTATATAAACATTAAAATATTTAAATGTTAATTAATTTATTTTTATCTTCACTATTTTTTATTGCAACATTTCCTGATTATACAGAAAATGTTAACTTGTTGACTAGAACTTATGACGGTATTTTTTAAAAATACATAGTATAACTGATTCTATTTTTATTAAAAAAATAAATTTCAGAGATTATTAACCTCAAAGATACCCTTTTCTATACATGTAATGCAAGCGAAAAAAATATCCTTACAGCTTTGGAAGGTAAATATAAAATGTTATATTCGGCTGATTCAAACGAAACTGAATTAGTTGAAGTGTTAATAAACACTCGGATAAATATTATGTCAATCCATTATTTGTTATTATCAATTTATTCCATACAAACGAACAGAAAAAAATTATTTAAAGGGTTTGTAATTCATTTAATTAAAAATTTATTTAAAATTCCAAAAAAATATAGTTAAATAGAAGCCCTGCCTATTTAAGAATAAGGAATTGAAGGTGAAAGATGTTTGAATCCCAGAGGTGTTAGAGCTAAGTAGGAGTAATGGTTTCGGTATACCGCTTGATCTAGCACAAGGCTGACCGTATACAATAATATGAAAGCTTAGTTGAAATAATCGTCAACTAGCTAAATAAGGAATGACTCACAGTCCAGCCCGACTGAAGCGATTTCCATAGATTATTAGCCTCAAAGATCTAATTTCATTTAGAGCCTCAAAGATCTAATTTCACTTTAGAGCATATTTTATTTTTTTAAATAAACAAAAATATTTAAAGATGTATTGTGTCTTATTTTAATTCTGAACAAGATGTTGCTTTATGTAAATTTATAGTCTATAGACAAAAACTTAATGATATTACATTAAATAATCAACAACATACCTATTCTTTTGAGGATTGTTTTGATAAAGATAAAAGAATAAAAATTAATTCCGAAAATTTGGAAATAATAAAATTTTCAAATTTTTTAGTTTTTTATTTTTATTTGATTAAAATTGATGGGGGATCAAGGAAATATTTGAGGTAAAAATAATTAAAATTCAAAGAAAATATAAAATGTTTTATTTTTAATTATATTTTTTTTAAATAATAATTTTAAATTTAAACTGTAAATCTCAACTAAAATTGCATTAATTTTTAGTAATTTAAATCAAAAAAGTCCAAAAACACAACAAGTATTTGCAACAATCGACTATTCTAAAATTAAATATAAAATTATTTTAACGAGGTTAGAAAATTTGTTTGGACGGATTGGAGTTTTAATTTTGTTTGAATCTATGCCTAAATTATTTCCGAAAGGTTTTTTAATAGTTAAAATAAATTTGAATTAAATTATGAGGGAATTAAAAATAAATAATTGTTATAAATTCTTTAAGCTGCCCAAGCTTATCGCGTATAGTAGGAGAACATAATGGCTTTTATTTCTCGAAGGCTTTCTTAGTAAATTCTAGGAGGCTATAAACAACGATAATTATGAGAAATGTTGTAGGTCCAAAACTGAACAGAATCGGAAATCTTAAGATCTTTGGTCCTGTATCGGTTTGGTTTCTAAACCGAAAGTATCTGTAGTAATTTGTTTGCGAAATTATTATAAATTATAAAAAAATTTTATATACCGTATATCCGCTAATATAATGCTTCTTTGGCAGGGGATTGAAAATAGAATGCCCGAACATTCAATTAAAGCTAATGTGGTATTTTAATTTTTGATAATTATTTAAGTTGAATATTCCACAAATCAAGAAGAAGAAGAAGAAACAATTCTTTATTTATTTATTAATTATTTTAAAACGGAAAGCATAATTGAAAAATGGCAAATTAAACGTTTATTATTATTTATCGCTTATAAAGATTGGTTTAAAAAGAATTCGAAAGGTTTAATATTTAAATTAAAAATTAAATTTTAATTTTTTCCAGTATCAAAGTGGTATAAACATTTAGAAAAGACAATAGAAATATTTAATGAAAGTTATTTTAAAGGAGAATTTTTTATTCAAAAACATTTTTTCGAAAATAAGCCTCTAGATATAAAAACAAACATTCAAAAATTTGCAGTAAATTTATTTTAAATATTATTTAGAATCTAATAAGAACACACTGACTATAGGGTTGAGGGTTATTTCTATATTAAACTAAGCGTGACCGTTGGACCTTGCGAGTTCGGCGAACCCAACCAGCGAGTCGCGGTCCGCCGAAAATTCGGTGTCGGTATCGTGTTCGGGTTTCAATTTTGACCATTATTCCAGCTTTGACCCCTTTGGTTATTAGAATTCCGAAATTTTCCATAGCCTCGGTTCGCCTGGTTCCATGACGAGTAACAGTTCGGTTGACCTCTCCAGTTACATCTATTTCCCCGGTTTCCTTGGTTTTATCTATAATAGCCGATAATTTTGGCCCTGGCTATTTTGACCTTTTGTATTGATGAACTCCCTATTTCTGTTAGTCTCTCAATATTACTTTCCTCCAAACTCTTCACTAGCTTTTAACGGCTTCCACTTCAATAGTTCTTCTTTCTCAGTCTCAGATCCTTCCGATTCGCGTTCAACTCTATCCAGCTTTTCGAAAAACTTTAAAAATCTATCCCAATTATACTTAACCCTAGTTTTTTTATTTGCTAGCAATTTGCCCTAACGGGATCCTAAATGTCGCCGGCCGATGGAATTTAGGACGGTTAAGCAGGGAATTGGGGTTCTTTTTATTACATTTTAAAGGGCCCTATTTTAGCTTTGGAAAATGTTCAATTCACCTATCGAAAAAAAAAGTCGGTTCTGGGAAGAACCGACTTTCACCTCGTTTTTTGGAGGATCCAGCCCCAGAGAAAAACTTTTGGAACCCGCTGAACTTCGCCCTGACTTCCTTCGCCCTGACTTCCCTTACTCTCCTACTTCTACTCGTTTTCGTGGCGCCAAAATTTAAGATGATGAAGAAGAAAAACAAGGCTGATTATCCCCTCTTTTCGAGCAATTTCCCCTCTATTTCTCACCCATGTCGCCATGGGACTTAAGAAATATGGCGGTGTAAAATTTAGCAAATATGACAGTTATACTATCCAAAAAAGTATTTTTCGTTCAGATATCAGATCAGGATCCGCCAACCCTACTCGCATACACCAATATGCACTTTTATTCAAGTGCGATGACAGTTGTATAGTATAGCAGAATGTTATAATAAGTTATTGACCGAGCGAGATCTGGGATAAAATTGGATATCGAGATATCTCCCAGATGACCCTTCTATTCCTATCTCTAATTATCTAGTTAAAATCTCGTTTAGATTTTAAAAATTAATTAAAGTCTTAATTAATAAAAAAATATTTTTTTATTAATTTTATGACATTTTTATCACCACTGAGGAATATGCTAAAACTGAAATGTATAATAAACAAATATATTATCAAGCAGCAAAAGAATGTACAGAAAAAATGCAAACATATACAGAAAAAGATGAAAAAGAAAATTTTGAAACAAAAATTAAATTTTGGAATTTGTGTATTAATTTAAATTTGGATGACTCTTTTAAGGAAGAAAATATAAAAGGGCAAAAGGAAATGCTTGCAGAATTTTTAATTAATTATTTGAATAAAGATGTGAAGAAAATAAATGAATGGAATGAAAAATTGAGGAGAATTCATGGTTATTTTTTAAAATTAAAATTAATTATAAATTTGAAAATTAATTTATTTTAAAATAAAAATCATTTTTAGAGGGATACAAATAATACATAGTTATCAGTGATCGCGCCAGCCAGATTCACGATTCCCAAAAATCAGTAATTTGGTTTTTTCTGTCGGCGCGATCCCTGATAAGTACATATAATAGTAAAATGGAAGAATCCATCTTAAAAAAATGGATGGATATGATCTTTAGAACTCTTTTGATATAATGTTGTTAAACGATCAACTATCCCGCCACTGATTATCTATTTGTCTTTCTTAATATAAAATTTTCCGGGATAAAATTTGCGGGAATTTTTAAAAAACATTCAAATTTTTTTACTAAAATTAAATTTAGAAATCGAGAAAAAGATGCAAGAATTAACAAATAATTATTTTAAACAAATTTTAAATAAAGCCAAAAATCCTTTAAAAAATAAAGAAGGATTTACTAAAAATAAAAAGAAAATTGAAGAAGAATTGGTAGAAATTAAAGAAGAAAAAGAAGAAATTAAAGAAGAAAATAAAGAATTAAATAATAATTTAAAATTATATAAACAAAAAAATATTTTGTCAAAAAATGAGAATAAAAATACAATAGAAATTAAAGAAAAGACAAAAACAGAAGAAAATAAAAATAAAGAAAGATTAAATAAAATATTTGAAGATTTAAAGGAAATTAAAGAAATGAGTGAAGATACTAAAAAAGGAAAGAAAAAATTAAAGATAAATACTAGTAAAAATGATGAAAGTATTATTAAGGATGATGAACAAATAGAAAGGAATAGTACAATTATTCCTCTAAATAATAATTATTTAGTAATCAAAATTATTCAGATGTTCAAATATTTTCTAAAAAGAAGAAATGTACATATATTTTTAATATTTGAGTTTGCTACTTCCTCCCGTCATTCTATTCCCCTTTCCTAGGAAAACACGGGTTTTAGAGGCTCCCGGACAATGTGTCAGTGGATAATCGGTCAGTACTGATATAAAGTAATCAAAAGCGACGATGTGAAGTGATAAAAATTCACTGATATCCCTCCAAATCAGCTGATCTACATCTTAATTCAACCAAATAACTTAATATCTCTGTTAATCCTCCCAAACCCGAGATATCGGCCTTAATTCCAACAAATCCCTCTATATCTCTTTTAGACAAAAGGACTAATAAAATTTACCAAAACTTGCAAGTTTATTTTTTTACTGGCAAAACCCCTTCTAGCTATATGTATATTTATTAAATTATTTTTATTATTTAGATCAATTTATCATCAAAATTGGATTTACTATAAGTAAAAATATAATTATATTTTAAATTAAATAGTATTTCCTTACTTTTCGGAAATATTTTAATTTTAAATTAAAAATTACTTTTATTTTTTAAATAGATTATGAAAAAGACGTAAAAGTTTTAAAAGATTATGATAATAAATTCAAAGAGCATCAAATTATTTCTATCGAGGAACTGCTTCAAACACTTACTAATGTGAATATTGAAACAAAATGTTTATTTTTTATTTTTAAATTATAAATTTATTTTTTAAAAGTTCCTCTATAAATTAGCTTTTTTAACTAAATTCCTTCATATTAGTTGTGAAAGTTTGTAATTACTATTCTGATGTATGGGAAAAAAATCCCCTCGGGATCACGACGGGATTTTACAGAATCACGATCCGTAAAATACAGAATCACGATCATTTTAATTTCGGGATCATTTGGGATCCGGGATTTTTCCGCGATTTATCCCTCAGGATCCCGTCCCGGCATCGGTTAAGAAAAAAATCCACACTCGAGATACTGGAAGTTCGATTTTGCTGGTCTCTACCTTAACATCTTTTAAAATAAAATTAACTATTTTAGTCGAAGATGGAGGATATCTGTCCCGCATAAAAGACCCTCGCAAAATATTTTCCAAAGAAGACAATATCCCAAAATTTTTTTGTCCAATTGAAGATTTTATTAAAATTATTCGCAAAAAAGTTATAGGCCATGAAAATATTTGGAAATTAAGTGAGGAAAATGAAAATAAGGATCAAGTATTTGAACCTTTATGGAATTCCAATTATAAACTTTACATTGAATATAAACATGAAAAATATCAGCGGAAATTTAATAGTAATAATTTTTAAAATAATTATTAAGATATATGTATTAACATACATTTAATAATAAGACACCTTAATTTAGAGGGGTATATTTTGTTAACCCCAAACGATAACTAATAATAATAGGGTTGGCAGATCCGAATATCCAGCTTCAACTCCCCTCATTCTTTTCCCTCCTCTTTCTTCATCCTTGCCTAGCCAAAGTATGCCTTACAGTATGCCTTACTTACAAACCAAAGTATGCCTTACAAAATTTTTATAAAAATTTTAATTTTCAAGTTGTTTATTCAAAAGAGAACAATTCTGTTGATATTTATAATTTTGATAAGAAAAAAGAAAGTTATAATTATATACGTAGAATTACCAGAAAAGGAATTGATGAATATGTAAATCCTTCAACAATTAAAAATGATAATGAAAAAATTATTTTATTTGACAAAAATCCTTTTGGGTCAATAAATTATTCAGATTTATTAAATTTAATTAAAAACGAATTTTTTGACAAGAAAGGAATTAAAGTTTTGGATGAACGTATTTTCTTTTTTAAATTAATTTATTTATTGTCAGCTGACAAAAAATTTGTAAAAGATTTAAAGAATTGGCCAAAAGAAATTGTAAATATAGAAAAATATATGGAAAATAGAAAATTAAAAAATTGGTTGAATTTTGAGGAAATTATTAAAAATATAGAGAACTAAGTAGTTTATTATTAAAAAAATTTTTCTTTGATTTTTATGAAATTATTTATGTTAAAAATAGATTTATGCGCACCAGAGATGTCACGGGCTACACGAAACCGGGCTGTGAAAACCTGATTATCGAGAATTTAGATGTTGATCTTCTCTGGCCTCTTATGCCGCCAAATCGCCAGTATCATTCTTAAACTAACTCGGAGATATTGGAGATACCTATTAAATCGAAAATATTATAAATCGCAAAAGCTTATTCTCAAGTAGGCTGAATTCTGATCTTTAACTGACCCGACCCGACAACCCGATACCTGACCCGACTTTTTTCATAACCCGTGCCATTCCTGGTGCGCAAATACCGTAAGTTTCTGTCTTCGACCAGTTTTAAGACCAGTTTCTGGCCGCCACCGGTTTTTGGTAGCCTAGTACCGAGTTAGCTAAAATTTCTCATACAGAATATCATTCAAACGCATTCAAAAAATCATAATCTGAAAACTCTGTCGGTGCCTAAGGCACCAATAAATCGAAGACCTTTCTTTTCTATTTCGTTTCAGTTTAACCGATCGTGCATAACACAGTTAGAACGAAACATTTGATTTTATTTAATTTTAACTCCTTTGTATTGAAATTAAAACCTGCTTCAAATAAGAAAAGAGACGGACATGTTTCTATAAAAGTAGAAAGAACAAAGAAATGTTTTTAAAACTTTAAGAAATTGTTTAGATTAAAAGGCTAACAATTATATTTACTTTATTTGAGGCAGGGCTTAGCATCATAACAATTAGATGTGTTTCCGTTTAATTTGTTTTTATTATTTTTTCCTTTAAATTCATTTAACAATTTTTATTTAAATTTTTCCTAAAGAAAAATCTTTTATCTAACATATTATTCCATTTAAAAAATATTCATATTTTAAATTCGTTACTATAGAAACAATTTATTTTTATTTAAGTATAAATTTTTTATTAAATTTTTGATTGATTTTGTTTAAAAAATTGTATAAATGGAACAATGGGATACTTGGCTAGCTAATGATATTTTTGTTTGTAATAAAATTAAAAATGAAAATAATATTAAAGAAACAACAAATAAATTGACAGAAAATATTAGAAATAATAACTTAGATAATACACAGGAAATAAATAAATCGGATGAAACAATAACGACGCCTTTATGGTCAGCAAAAATTGTATTTATTTTTAATTATAATTTTTTTACTTAATTATAATTTTAAATAAAAGCTCTTTCGATACTTTTGAATAGTTGGGGGCCCTGTCCGGTCAGATCATCCAATTTTGTTACGAAAAAGAGTAGACCCGGCCCGATAAAAATGAGGCCCGAAAAGACTAGAACGTCGGCCCGGCCAGAAAACCCCAACCCTACTTTTGAATATGGTAAAATTATCCAACATTCCTGACCCTCCAGTGTTTGGAGTATTGTGGATCGGTTAAGTATGCCGGGGAGGGATTTTCGATGGATTGGGGCTACCTCAATTTTAAGTATAGAATATTTAAAATTATTTTTAAAATAAACTTTCAATAATTACAAAATTCACTAAAATAATTTTTTGTCTTATTAATAATCTTTAACAATTTTTTAAAGATAGAAAACCCCAAAAAACTTAATTGTACATCAAAAAGTGATTTGAATTCTTTTATTCAATTAATTGAAAGGAAGAAACCTTTAAATGAAATTTTAAAAATTGAAAACCTTTCGGGTATTAAAAAAATTTTTTTAAATTTTTGTTTAAAAGATGAATTAAAAAATGAGGCAATTCTTTGGGATGAAAAATTTCCAGATTTGACAATATTTGGAAAAGGGATAAAGAAAAGTTTGGAACAACAAGAAAGAGATAATTTAAGAAAAATAATTTCAAAAAGAATTATTGAGGACCATTTAATGCCTGAGGTTTTTTAATTAAATTAAAAATTTAAAAATATTATTTATTTAGGTATATGCTTTCCTTAATACAAGGAATTCTGGCAATAATAATTCAAAATCTGGCCATTTTTTTCTTCCACCAATATTGAATTCTCAAAAGAAAGAGTTGAATAAAATGATAAACAAAAAATGAAAATTTTACGTTCTAAACACATTCTAATCCTTCCTAAAAAGTGGAACTTCTTTTTTAATCTTCCACATTTCATAAGCAATACAGTCAATTTCAATTAATTTAATTAAATCTAAAAATTAGTAAATTCAGTCAATATTGATATATTGGGGTGGTCCACAAGTTCGTTCGTTTTTTATGCAAAAAATTTAAACAATCATAACTCGAAAAATTTAAAAGATTATTCTTCAAAGTAAAGTCATTTGTGTTCTATGCACTGGTCTAACCGATCTCTGTTTTTCTTCGAGACTTGTGTCGCCATCATTGAATTTTTAAACCAATTTTGTGCAAGACGAGCTAAAGTACACTATCTTTACGTGGTCCACAAGTCTTATGTGGTCCACACTTTATTATTATTATTCTTTATGTGGTCCAAACTTTATGTGGCCCAACTTCAATTTCGCAAATTTTTCGCGCAGCTTCCGTTTCTTTTAAGTTCTGTTTCCAATAGTGAAGTAAAAGTGCACGAAAATAGTATTTTTCCATATTTTTCTAAAATCCTTAAAAAATTTTTAAAAAAGTGAAAAATTATTAAAGAACATCTAAAATTGGCCACTATCTAAAACATCAGGATTCGAATATAGACTATCTAATTTTATTAATTTCATATATAAAATACAAATTTTAAAACGATTTCAATATTTATTGTTAAATAAAATTATTTAATAATAAAATTTAAAAATCAAATTAAATAATAATTTTTATTTTATTTGTTTAAAATTTTATGAGAAAATTAAAAAAGAAATATGAAATAAAATAAAAAATTTTATAGAAATATAAAAGTTTTATTTGATTTTAAAATTTAAAAAAAGTCTAAAGCTTTTATCAAATAAAAAACATTTTTTAATATTTCTTACATATGTAAATTCAATCATTTTTAAATTATAAAAATTCTATTTATAAGAATGGATAATTTTAGCAAGAATCTTATAAGAAAAAGCACGAAATTTTAGTAAGCGAGGATAAAAGCGGATTGAAGATTCTTTTATTTGATTTTATCTATTAGTTTTTTGTATATGAAAAATTCCTTGAATTAAGAATACCTATATAAAAAATATAACTTTGAAATCCCTATGCTCTAAAAATCCAAATAAATAATAGAAAAAATGTTAACTTATTTAATACTAAATGTAAAGCCCGTTCAAGTAGTTGAAATGTACTTTTGTTTTAATTCATTTAAAAATTTAATTAATTTATTAGAATTCACAGTTAAATAAACAATATTTAAATGTCTGGACCACACAATTATTAAATTAATATTTTGCTATAAAAGCCAGAAATTTTAATATTTAACTCAAAACATTGAAGAAATTAATTAAATATTAGAGCTTAAATAGTTAATCAAAATGTTTATTTCATTATTAGCTATCTTGGCATTGTCTACCATTATGAATAATGAATGTAATATTTAATTTTATTTAAAAATATAAAATCCTGTTTAGTTACTAGCGCAATTGACCAAGCAGGGCGTGATGCAGTAGTTTACTGGCACAATTATTTCCGTGCTGAACTAGTTGCAGGAAGGGTTAAAAATAAAACTGGAGAGTTTTTGCCAAAAGCAAAAGATATGAAAAAAATGGAATTTTCTTTAGAACTTGAAAAGCAGGCACAGGCATGGGCTGATAAATGCACTTATAGTCATTCGGACCCATATGGGAATTATGGAGAGAATTTCTATGCTTATGCAAGAATGGACAATGATTGTATTTAATTATTTAATTAAGTCTTATTTCTCTAAATTAAAGCTGCTGCCATCGAGTATGTAGTAAAAGGATGGTGGTCAGAGTTGGAATACAGAGGAGCTTTGGGACCTTATCCTGGCCAAGACTGCGTTGCATTTGATGCACCTCAAAATAATAGAGGTATTGGACATTGGACACAACTTGCCTGGTATAACACTTATCAAGTCGGGTGTGGAATTGGACGTTGCCCCAAATATAAATCTTATGTTGTTTGCCAATACAAGCCACCGTAATAAATATTTAATTTTATAGTTACAATTAATTATTTTTAGTGGAAATGTTTATACAGGATGTGTTTATCATGCTGGTGAGCCTTGTACTGATTGCAAAGATAAATGTGATAGTAAAACCAAACTTTGCCTTAATTGATGTGAAATGTGAAATTTTTATGGACTAAATTATGTATAACGATATAGTTTAAAAGATTATAATGAGTTAATACTTGTTAATAAAAAGATTTATAATAAAATTTAACTAATAATAAACTGGGTAATTCTTTGGTTCATATACTCCCTCTGTTTTCTGACTATTTTTTCATTTTTCCTCACCTTTCTCCCTTATTATATTGTAGCATTGTTACTCATAGCATTGTTTTAAAAGTCTTTCAATCGGATCGCTATTGTCACTATTTTCTTCAAAAAGCCTTGGACTCGATGCACGACTTGTAGCATCCTCTACAGCTTTTATTAATATGTCCTTACACATTTGGTGATCAATTTCTTCAAAAGGGTGTTGTTTCCAGTCAGGCACCAAAAGGGTTGCAATAATGTAATTTTTATCATCAATTCTTCTGTTACCACCTATGAAATAAATTTGTCAAAGATAAAATATAAAAGCATACTAAGCAAACGCTTTGAAATTCCATCAATAATTGCCTTTTGAACAGCAATTAAATCTTTAACTAAAGGACGTTGGTCTAAATCCAATTCAAGGGATTTTATTTAAAAAATAACATGGGCTATAGAGGTTGTTCGAGCTTGACAAAGGACTGCTGCTTTTTTAATAGGCTATAAAAATTTTTGTATTAAAAATTTTTGACTTGATAAAAAACCTGTAAAATTTTCACTTAAGAATTCATCACCGTCCATTCTAATTGTGAAAAATTGGAATATGAAAAGTTGTTTGCCGACACTAAGTTAATTACTGCTCGATTCTCTACAAATCGAGCATATCATGAAGACTATTCACCTGATATCGTTGGCTAAATTCATTAAATAACTAGTTTTAGAATTAGTTTTAATAATAAACCTTAATTAGAATGTGTTCAGGCAACTGGAGTAATTTCTGTTGTCCGGATTCGTCAGAAAGTGCCTTAGATTTACGAATTTTTCTGAATTTTTCTTTTTCAATTGTTGATGAAAAATCGGATATCAATTTTATTCCATCTTTGACTGCCTTAAATTAATAATTTATTTTCAAATCCACTTGTAATTTACCAGATTAAGTACATGCGCAAAACACCAGATCGAATCCTCAGAAAGCATTCTCGTTGTTGTTAACATAGCTTTGCACCGTCACGAATTATAAAATGTATTATAAGATGTATAATATCTTCAATAATTAGTGATTCTTTTCGGAATGTAAGAAGCCAGATCTCATTCAATTTTTGCCCTCAGATTGGGTATATTTCTTGCGTTTTTTTGCGTTAATTTAAGTCAAATTCAACAAAACACAAAACGCAACTTAAGGCCAAAGTTTAACGCAAATAACGCAAAACACAATGTGCCGCCCCTGATAGGGACTAGTAAGGGCGGAAAGATTGAATAATAAGGAGAATCTATTAAGGAAGAGATTTAGGATATAAGGTGAAAGTCAACAATTTGAAATAAGAGTAATGGGAAAATATTTGAAAGTTGGAATGAGGAAATTATTTAAATATACATAAAGAAATGGGGAAAATAAATAAAAGGACAGAAAATGAGACCAGACCCTCTAGTAAATAGACCAGACTCTTATATTGCATACAAGTGCTCACATACCAATTGAATTATTTATTATTAGTTTAATTTTATGTTAAATCTTTTTATTAACAATTATTAACACATTATAATCTTCTACAACTACATATATCGTTACAATTTAGTTCTTAAAAATTTCACATCAATTAAGGCAAAGTTTGGTTTTACTATCACATTTATCTTTGCAATCAGTACAAGGCTCACCAGCATGATAAACACATCCTGTATAAACATTTCCACTAAAAATAATTAATTGTAACTATAAAATTAAATATTTATTTTTACGGTGGCTTGTATTGGCAAACAACATAAGATTTATATTTGGGGCAACGTCCAATTCCACACCCGACTTGATAAGTGCTATACCAGGCAAGTTGTGTCCAATGTCCAATACCTCTATTATTTTGAGGTGCATCAAATGCAACGCAGTCTTGGCCAGGATAAGGTCCCAAAGCTCCTCTGTATTCCAACTCTGACCACCATCCTTTTACTACATACTCGATGGCAGCAGCTTTAATTTAGAGAAATAAGACTTAATTAAATAATTAAATACAATCATTGTCCATTCTTGCATAAGCATAGAAATTCTCTCCATAATTCCCATATGGATCAGAATGACTATAAGTGCATTTATCAGCCCATGCCTGTGCTTGCTTTTCAAGTTCTAAAGAAAATTCCATTTTTTTCATATCTTTTGCTTTTGGCAAAAGCTCTCCAGTTTTATTTTTAACCCTTCCTGCAACTAGTTCAGCACGGAAATAATTGTGCCAGTAAACTACTGCATCACGCCCTGCTTGGTCAATTGCGTTAGTAACTAAACAGAATTTTATATTTTTAAATAAAATTAAATATTACATTCATTATTCATAATGGCAGACAATGCCAAGATAGCTAATAATGAAATAAACATTTTGTTTAACTATTTAAGCTCTAATATTTAAGCTCTATATGTTTTGAGTTAAATATTAAAATTTCTGGCTTTTATAGCAAACTATTAATTCGATAATTGTGTGGTCCAGACATTTAAATATTGTTTATTTAACTGTGAATTCTAATAAGTACATATTTATATTAATTAAATTTTTAAAGGAATTAAAACAGAAGTACATTTCAACTCTTGAACGGGGTTTCCCATTTCTGCGGATTTTGCATCATTTTGTGCTTTTTTCAAGCTTATAAGGATTTTTTATATTCTTATGGTTTTTAAAATAAAATGTTATTTTTTCACGTAGGCCCTACGCAGTTAAATACAAGTCGACAAAAAATAATAAATGTAATAATAAATGTAAGCCTTTTAATAATAAATGTAAAGCCTTTTCAAGTAGTCGAAATGTCTTTTTTTTAATTTTCGAAAAATTTAATTAATTTATTAGAATTCACAGTTAAATAAACAATATTTAAATGTCTGGACCACACAATTATTAAATTAATATTTTGCTATAAAAGCCAGAAATTTTAATATTTAACTCAAAACATTGAAGAAATTAATTAAATATTAGAGCTTAAATAGTTAAACAAAATGTTTATTTCATTATTAGCTATCTTGGCATTGTCTACCATTATGAATAATGAATGTAATATTTAATTTTATTTAAAAATATAAAATCCTGTTTAGTTACTAGCGCAATTGACCAAGCAGGGCGTGATGCAGTAGTTTACTGGCACAATTATTTCCGTGCCGAACTAGTTGCAGGAAGGGTTAAAAATAAAACTGGAGAGTTTTTGCCAAAAGCAAAAGATATGAAAAAAATGGAATTTTCTTTAGAACTTGAAAAGCAGGCACAGGCATGGGCTGATAAATGCACTTATAGTCATTCGGACCCATATGGGAATTATGGAGAGAATTTCTATGCTTATGCAAGAATGGACAATGATTGTATTTAATTATTTAATTAAGTCTTATTTCTCTAAATTAAAGCTGCTGCCATCGAGTATGTAGTAAAAGGATGGTGGTCAGAGTTGGAATACAGAGGAGCTTTGGGACCTTATCCTGGCCAAGACTGCGTTGCATTTGATGCAGCTCAAAATAATAGAGGTATTGGACATTGGACACAACTTGCCTGGTATAGCACTTATCAAGTCGGGTGTGGAATTGGACGTTGCCCCAAATATAAATCTTATGTTGTTTGCCAATACAAGCCACCGTAATAAATAAATATTTAATTTTATAGTTACAATTAATTATTTTTAGTGGAAATGTTTATACAGGATGTGTTTATCATGCTGGTGAGCCTTGTACTGATTGCAAAGATAAATGTGATAGTAAAACCAAACTTTGCCTTAATTGATGTGAAATGTGAAATTTTTAAGGACTAAATTATAACAATATAGTTGTAAAAGATTATAATGAGTTAATAATTGTTAATAAAAAGATTTATAATAAAATTTAACTACTATTAAATAATTCAATTGGTATGTGAGCACTTGTATGCAATATTAGGGTCTGGTCTCATTTACTAGAGCTGTCTGAGACCGAAATTTTTCCAAGACTCAAGACTCAAGATCAATTTTATCTAGCTTAAAATTAAATTTTAATCATCAATTTTCGTTCTTCATTTTTTTCGGAAAGAAGCGAAAATTCAAAAAGGAAGCGAAAATTATGTTATAATAATTAATTTCACCAATTAGGATTCAATTTGAATTTTTTCCCCCATGTTTGAATCATTCAAACCTGGGGGAAAAACTGAATTCAAAAACACTTACTGCGCCACCGAAGAACACATTAGTAAATAAAAAGAAATTGTTTATATCTAGAAAAGAAAACTGGGGGTTCGTAAAATTTTGCGGGCTTATAACTCGGCCCACGGTACCATTTAGCGGAAATGATCAAATTTCTCAACTAAAGTAGGGTATGATGTACGTGTCTGTAAAATTTCATGCCGTAGTCCCGCGGACACATCCAGGCACTCTCCTTTGTGAGAGATATCGGAGGATTGAGTGGATATCTCCAAATTACCAGATATCTCTCCAATTCTCAAACCCCCAAAATCACGTAAAACGGCGTTTTGCGCCGCAGGCGAAAATTTTGAGGATGTTGGAAGGCAAAGAAGAATACTTTACTCCCTTTTTGCGCCGCAGGCGAAAATTGTGAGAATTTTGGAAGTCCAAGTAGTAGATTTCTTCCCTTATTTGCGCCGCAAGCGAAAATTTTGGAAAATATGGATGGACAAGACACCAGATTTCCAAAAAGGCCAAAAAACCAAGACCAAAAAATAGAACCAAGACAAGACCAAGACAAACACCACAAGACCAAGACCCGAAAAAAACCAAGAAAAGTCTTGGTTCCAAGACCAAGAGTCTCGGACAGCTCTATCATTTACTATATAAAATGTATTTCCATTACATATTTAATGAATTTTCAGCATTACGAACATAATATCAACGTTATATTAAATGCCTTTATTACTCCTTTGTTATTTTACTATAAAACATTTGTTGGAACAGCTTGCGTTTGCTTGTTGGAAATAATTATTTTGAGAATTCGATAGAAGCATCTTGTTATATAGGTGAAATTGGTGGAGAGGAACAAAACAATTATTTGCTGATATGTCGTAGACAAGAAATTATATTTATACTGATCGTACGTGGTGTTTTTTGGTTGCTATTACAATTTTTAAAATTCTTACTTTCCACAGCAAGTCTCGGTTTTTTCATTCTCGTTCTCGAACCCGAAACTGAAATTCTCGGTCCATTTCTCGGCGAGAAACGATACTGACTCAAAGAAACAAAATCCTCAATATTGTCCAAAGTAATTTGACAAAGTAATTGCTGAACAATAATTGCTGAACAAATACATGCCCATTTTGCTAAGTTGGGATTTTCCTTGAATAAATTAATATGTATGTGTAGTTAGGCTTTCTGGTGCAACACTTGAAAAAATATTGGTAGTGAAGGCAAATATGGATAAAATTTATTTGGCACCATTAATTGAATCGGATCCAGATGATGAAGAGTATTTATCTGATGATTTGGATGATGAAAATAATGAATAAATTATTTTTACACGCATTTTTTACATAAAATAAAAATTTCTGTTAGTCTCGGTCAGGATCGTTTCTCGGTATCGGTCTCGGCTCAAAATGTGGTAACGGTCTCGTTATCTGGTTCTTGAGTATCGGTCAATCTCGGTCTCGGGTTGGCCGATACCAGTATCGTTTTTTACAACTCTACATGAAATGTCATTTTTTATTAATATGTATGTATATTATAATAATTTCTGATAATTGTTTATTTTTCCTTTTTATTTTCATTCATTTTTATAAATTATCTATTGCATCCCAATCAATCCAATCATTAAAAGAGTCATTTGAGGTTGGTTGAAAATTTTCTAGATATTTATATTAAAATTATTAAGTAAATTCTTTACCATTATGGCTGAATTGGTTCAGACCATTTTCATTGTTATTTATCATATTCTCTTTAATGCAAATACTATTTTTGTTATAATTTGTATCAAAATGATTATTATTTTGTTGAATCTGTTGATTTAATTGTAAATCTTGATGAGAATCAATTAAATGTAAATTTTCGTAATAATTAATTTCATTATTTTCAAAAATATTTTGATTTTTATTTCCAAAATAATTTCCACTAGCACTAGTACTGCTTGACTGCCCAACATCATTTATTGAATTGTTTAACTGGTCGTTGTTGTGTTGTGATTTTATTTGGCATTCCGAATCTTTACTATTTTCTGTGAAATTATATTAAATTATTATAAAATGGTTTATAATTGAATAAATCCCTAGAAAAATTAGCCAAGACATCTAAATAAAAATTCTTTTTAAATAAAATCAAAAACATTCCTTATTCTAAAACAGGGCTTCGATCTCGAATTTTTAAAAATCCGCAATTTTGATCGAAAAAATCCGCATTTGATATGAAAAATCCGCAAAAAATTATCAAACACATAAGTTGAATTAAAATCACTTTATACGTTATATTTTTTGACTCCAACAATTGAATTGAGCAATTTTTTCCTACTAATGACTATTTTATTAAAATCCGAACAATTAAAGGAAAAATTATGTTGACTTGAGCCAGGCCCGTAGCCAGGATTTTTCGGGGGATGGGGGGCCAAGGGGGAAAACTTTTTCTATGCCAAATTTTTGGCGCCTTCGGCGCCAAAAATTTTTATTTTCAGCGCCGCAGGCGAAAATTTTGAGAATTTTAGATGGCTGTAGGCCAAAAAAATTAACTTTTTAGCGCCGCAGTCGAAAATTTTTTTAATTTTGGAGCTCAAGAAACTAAATTTCGTACATTTTCAGCGCCGCAAGCAAAAATTGCGGATTTTGGAATGCTAAGAAGCCAAAAATAGCCTTTTTTCAGCGCCGCAGGCGAAAATTTTGCGGATTATGGAAGGCCATGAAGACAAAAAATGTCATTTTCTCCTAAAAACTACAAGAAAATACAAAAAATCCTCATAATCTTCAAAAGACCACAAAAATCCGCAAATCCGCATTTTTAAAAATAATCCTCATCGCCCTATCAAAAAACCACAAAATGAGGAAAAATCCGCAGAAATCGAAGCCCTGTTCTAAAACAATTAAAATATTACCATTTTCAAAAATATCCCAAGCAATTTGGTCTAACATTATTTCATCAGATAAATAATTTTCTAAATTTTGAATAATATTATCATTACTAATTTTAGAATTATCTTTTTTCTCAATTATTTGTGAATTGTTATTTTCTTCACCAATTACTTTAGTTTCAGTGCAGACTTGTTTGCCCTTTCCTTTTCGCCCACTACCGGAATTATTTCGTTTTCGGGGCTAAAATTTTTTTATTAAATTAAAAGTTAAAGAAAATTTAATTTTAATATGATTAAATTATTTTAACAAATTTAAAAATAAAATAAAAAAAATAATTTATAAAAAATTACATTTTTTGTGTTTTTATTCTGTTGAGTTTTTAAAGCTAAAAATAATAATAATCTTTTAATTTATTTTGAAAGAATCCTTATTTAGAATATATGTAAATTTCAAAGATGGGGAACAAATTTAAATATTTTTAGTGTATTAAATTTTTACATATTAATTGATCCAGAAATGTTTCGGTGAGCGGCAGTGAGGAATCATTTTCTGGGTCGAATATTAAGTTTAGAAGGCCATGGCCAAAAAATTCACTTTTTTGCTCAATCCTTGCCCCAAATTTTTTTTACTTTCCCGGCTTCAGTAGGGGTGGCGGGAGAATATTATTTTTTGTTTGCACAAATTTTATACAAATAAACTTTATAAAATTATTTTATTTTCTACATACATTCATTATTCTTTGAATATCCACTTCCAAAATATTCCATTTGTTTAGTTAAATTATTTACCCATTGTTGTATCCCCGTCATCGGGTTTTTGTTATCATTTAAAGAATTATTATTAAAATTAACTATTTTTTCTTTGATTAATTGTGTTTCTTTGTTATTTTGAGGGGGAGTATCTCTAAAATTAAAATTTTATTTTAAAAATCTATTAAGTCTCAGAAATCTGCTAATTTATTTTTAATCTGTTTAAGTTAACTTAATAAATAGTAACCTAATATTAGAATTTAAATTAAATTATAAAAAATATTTTATACAAGAATCATCACAATTTTACTACAAAATACAGTTCAAAACCCTCATAAAAACAAACCTTTCAAAGGTTCTACCACCAAGACCCAAAACCAAATTACTACTATCATTTTGTCTATTCAATTCGTTATTTAAAATTGTATTTTGATTAATTATTTTCTGATTTTTATTTGGTTGATCAAAACAAATATAGTACATTGGCCACTTTCCTTTACTTGTATTATTTACTAATTTATTATCATTCTTTTTAGTCTTATTGTTATAATTATTCTTTTCCTTTTCAAAATTAATTTTTATAATTTTTCTTTCTCCAATTATTTTACAATCATCATCATCAGATTCCTTTTGATTTAACGATTGTTTGTTTTTATTGTTTTTATCCGAAATCATTTTAGAATTGTCTTGATTAGAATTTAAGTTTTCATTAGTTCGTTTGTTTGATTTAGAAATTTTATTATTAAAATTATTTGTTTGATTTTGATTAATAACAGAAGCTTCAGCATATTCAAACAATTCAGCTAAATATTAAATTTAAATTTAGAAATTAATTCACATCTGAGTGAATTTTGCTATAAAATTCTAGATTGGGAAATAAGTAGAGTAGGGAACTCGGCCGGCTAGCAAGAACTGTTCCGAAGCAAAAAAATCTTCTAGAATCGAAAATATTTTTCAAAATCTTTAAAATTGAACGCCATAATTCCTCCTTTTTCAATTTTTTTCAAAAATTCGTAAATCTAAAGGGAAACCCTCAAAATCCGAAACGAACTGTCGGCTTGCCATGAACATGGCTGGCCAGGTTATAATAAACAATAGTCAGACTATGGAATTTGATAGGTCTGAGAATGAACACTACTAATATTTAATTTTCTATCATCATATCCTCAAGCTCATATCCTCATAATTAACAATTCAATTTTTTAAACCCAGTCACTTACCAATTGGTGATATCTTTACTTTTTTGTTAACATTATCCTTTCTTTTTGGGGCAGCATCGAGTCTAACAAATAAAACAAATAATAAACAATAAAAAGACAAAATATTTAAAAAATTCATTTTAATTGTAATTTAATTTTAAAAATTATTTTTGATTAAAAAGAATTAATTTTTCTAATTAAATTATATAATTTATTTTTTCAAATCTAAAATAATATTTAAAATATTTGTTAATTTAAACTTTTATTTACTATTTATAATATAATAATATTTCTAAATATTTCCATTTTTTCCCACAAAAATATTAAAAAACATTTATTTCCCACTTTCCTTTCTCATGAACTTAGACAAAATTTTAAATTTCTAAATTACAAATTAATTTTTTTATTATGAGAATTTTGTTTATATGTACTTGTAAAGTGCAGAGATGCTAAGACCCACAAAGCACCAACTTCATTATCCAAAATTTCTAGAAATTAAAAAAAGAAGAATAGTCTATAATGAGAAGTTGGTATTATAAATTTATTAAATTAAATTCTCAAATACTTACATTAGCATAATTAGGAGTGTTGAAAATTAAAAACATTTCGAAATTTATTTATTTTTGCTGTTTAATTACATATATAATAGTTAGTATGTTAGTTATTTGGGGTGTATAAATGGATGTGGATTCGGGATTCAAGTGGATGTGTGTGGATATTAGTTAGTGGATATGCGAGTGTGGGCTTCCAGAGGTCCTACCCGTTTCTAACCCAATTCACTTAATACTGTTTATATATTCTGTTGATAATTAGTTAATAGAATGAATATTGACAGTGGAATACAATGGACTAAGTATAAGATAGATTTATATGATTTAATGTAATTGATAATACTGGAATGGAACTGACACTTGAAATAGGATTTGAAAGAAGGAATAGGATATGGATTGAAGTAAGGATTGGACAGGACTGAAGTTAGACTGTACTGAGGATAAGCTGGACAAAGCAGGATTGGAATGAAAATGAGATGATTATTGGAGGGAATGAAAACCTTATAAATTAGGAAAAGGGGAGTGAGAAATGGGATCGGCAATAGTAGACTAGCTGGATTAATTGAGATTGTAAACATGATAAGTTTGGGAAAGCGATTGACAATGAATGGATAATAGGAATTAATGTAAAAAGGATAATGGGAAATGATTGGGAATAAGTGGAACAACAGGAATTCACGTGAACGATTAATGGAAGGGTGGGAAGGAATAGTTGTAATTGTAAATAATAATATAGCGGAATTAGGCGGAAGTGCAGGCAAAGTTCAAAGAAGAGAAACTATTAATTTATAAATGGGAAGATAGAAATGGGAATTAGAGTCTGAGATTGAGTCTAGGACTGAACTAGTTTGGGTTCCGGGATCAGGGGTTACATAATTATATAATTTATTTATTTATAATAATTAGGACTGGGGGATGGGCAAAATTGCACCGAAAAAGCCGAAAAAGCCTAAAATACATTAAATTAGTTTTTAAAATTGCAATTTAAGAGAAATTCTTGAGGATTATATTGATTAAAGAATTTTTTCTCAAAAAAATTTTTATCAGGAATTTTTTAGTCTTTTTTGACAAAAACTTCCAAAATTGTGAAAATTTCAACCATTTTGTTGGCAAAATTTTACAAAAAATGACATGGACCAAAATATGAACAAACAACGTAAAAACTCGGAACAAACGCTCGGAACAACGTAAAAACATCATTTTTGGACTTCTTACTTCAAGGCATATCCGCATAACAAAATATATGCATCTGCATGTTTTGACACTCCTTAATAATAATAAATATATTTCATCATAGAATATAAATACCGTATTTTCTTGATTAATTAATTTAGATGATTTTATTATAATAAAATTATTTAATATACCGAATTTATTCTAATTGAATGGCACCTCCATTTGAATGGCACCTCCAATTGAATGACACATTTTTGAATGAATGAAAAATAGAATGGCAGCCTCTATTTGAATGGCACCTCTAATAGAATGGCCATTTTAACTATTAACTACCTAACTCTTATTTTTTATTGCCTTTATTAACTAGTTTAATATTCCTTTTTATATGAATAATTCCGATATTTTTGAGCAAGTCTAGGGTCAAAAAAGTGGTGCTTGAGAGGGATATTAAGGGATTTGAGAGGATAATGGGGGATATAGTGAAATTTAAAAAAATTCGGCGAAGATATCGAGGGATTAAAATAAAATAAGTATGGGGTGATATCTATTAGATGTCCGAGACAGAAAATTTTTCAAGACCAAGACCTGACCCCATGACTCGAGACCAAGACTTGTCTCTGAGTCTCAAGACTAATAATTAACAATTATCAAGACAATTTTTCGTCCATAGAACAAATTTTTTGGTGATTTGTCTTATCAGTCGTATAATCGAGTGATTAGGAAGGATTGGTGAAGATGTAAATGGTTTTGGAAGGAATATTTCCTTAATTATGTACCTATTAAAAATGTACCTGCTATTTTTTAAGTAAAAGTCAATGTAGATGCTTGAAAGTAATCCCCCATCAAATCCCTCAAAACTAACATTCAGATCCCTATATCCTGCCAAATCACCCAACATCCTCCTCAAGATTAAAATAAAATAATTATGGGGATATAAGTTTTTGATCAAAAACCCGCAGTTTACCAAAAATATCCATAATTACCTACAAAACTTAAAAACATGTTAAACCTTTTTTTTTGCAAAACGCCAGAATAAGTTCCAATAGGTTACAATAAGTTCACCCAAACAAACGATTTTTTGAACATGTCAAATGTAACATTAAAATCAACAAATATTTATTGTTTTGATATGAATGACAAATATATACATAACTTAAAATATTTGCCGTGATATATTTTAATTATTTTTAATTGGAATGATTCTATATTTGGATATTTCCGTCTACTTCTTATTTCCACTTACTTTTATGGCCCAGATCTCTCATCCGATACGAGACCCCTATTGTACTCATTGAACTTCCTTCAGCTCCTGGATACCATTCTCATGAACCTCCAACCATCTGCCGGAATTACTACATAAATGTCGTTTCATTTCTCTGTGTATTTTTAATGGGAATTATTCTATATTTGGATAAATCGCTCCTCGACACCGTATTTCCGCTCATTTTTATGACACAAACTTTACTTTTTAGCTTCCAGCCCCCTTTGATCACCCTGAACTTCTTTCAGCGCCTGGATACCATTTTTTAAGTCTAATTTGTGCTATATAGTGACTGTCCGGCGCAAAAGTCGATGCGCATGTGCGCACTGCGCAAGTGTCACGGAACCCTATAATAAATACATACAAAAAATATATCTCTTGCACTTTTTAATTTCATAATGAATGATGCTATGTAGACAGTCTATCCTTTATTTTTTTTTTTCTTTATCGAACACAAAAAAAAATTTATTTAATAAAAAATAAAACAAACAAGTAGATGTCACTAAATAATAGTGATGGTCGGGAGTTAAAAAAAGCCGAGAGTCGGGAACCGAGACCGAGACCGGGAATCAACCCCGAGACCGAGTCCCGGGTCGAGACCGAGAGTCGAGACCGAGAGTCGAGACCAAGAGATTAGGAGGGATAAGCTCCGATATCCGACAAGTCCATTGATACCCCTAATATTTAGGGCCGTATACGATAATTCTTGTTTTTTGTAAGGCTTTAAGCCATAAATCCTCCAATTTGATTGCATTTTTTTGCGCCGCAGGCGAAAATTTTGAGAATTTTGGAGGTAATGAAGCCAGATTTCTTCTCCCATTTTCTACGCTGCAAGTGAGTATGTATACTGAGGATTTAGGCGCCTTATGCGAAAATTTTAAAAAATTCATGATTCAATTAAAATTTTTAATGTCTTTTCAAGTTAAAATATTAAAAAAAAATAAATTTGAAATCAAAATCAAAGTTAAAAGACATTTATTTTTGAAAAGAAAAATTTTTTCAGACTAAATCCAACCCGTGGATTCGAACCCAAACCTAACAAAATAACTAGGTGATTGAAGTCAATCAACTTAACCACTCAACCATCGACCATCAAAGGGAAAAAGGGAAAAAATATAAATATTTCTTTCTCTTTTCCTTAAAAAATTAAATGTCAAAGTACGAGGGTTACGAGTAAAATTCAAAAAATTTCCGTCATTAGGGGTGTAAATTTAGTCTCGTTTTCCGAGACCAAAACACCGAGACCGAGACCGAGAGCTCAAAAAACCCGGGAAATTTCCCGACTCGGGAACCGAGACCGGGAATCCCGACCATCACTACTAAATAACACTGATAATTTAAAAACATATTTATATGTATAAATATTATTTCTAAATTTTTTTTTTGTTTTCAATAAATAAATTTAACATACCTATATACATATAAATATTAAAAATATTTATTCTTCAATTTAAATTAATATACCTAATTCTAAAATTATTTATTTAATTAAGTATTCATAGTTTAATTTTAATGAAATTATTTTTTTTATTTTTTACATTTATTTCTATAAAATTTATTTTTTTAATTTATGCAATCCCTCCAAAGGAAAAAAAGCAAAAAATAGGTTACTAATAATTTTTTAAATGATTAAATTTTTTAAAATATAATTAATGACTAATATAGTACATGTCAATCAGAAGTGAGCCTGAATTCCGATTTCCGGCTTCCGAAAAAAATTTGATTTCCGATTTCCGAGTTCCGACTTTGGAGCCAGTTCCAATTTCCGGATCTTCCGATTTCTGACACCTCTGACTGTTTCGACCCACCTCTGATTGCAATGAGGGCAATAACCCTTTTCACGGTTTTATATCAAAATTTAATTCTGGAACAAACATTTTTGTTTTAGTATATATCATTATATTGAATTAAATTAAAATATTTATTAAAATAAAAATAAATTTTAGAAAAAGATGAAGTTTCGTCTGGAAATAATTCTCAAAATTATGAAAATTTTAACAATCAAATAATAGAAAATTCTATTAGGGGAAAAGAAAAAGAAACAAATCAATTTTTAAATCCACATCCAATTTTTAGTAAAAATTCGAAAAACATTGGGGAACAAACAAATAAAAATGAGCATTTTTCTGAAAATATTAATTCAACTCCTCAAATCATTAGCCTTGAAGAGGTAAAATTAATAGTAACTTTTGAAGGGGCTGATAATTTTTAAGGTTCTTGGTAGAGTTCAGCGGTATCGGGATCTTGAGAAAAACCCGGGATAATCCCGCCTGATCCCGATCGGGATCCCGATCCCGCTGAACTCTAGTTCTTGGTAACATTTGATAGAGCATTAAATAAGTTACAATATACCAGAAAATCTAAATTCTTGACTAACTGGGGTCTGTTTCAATTAGGATCACATCTGCGATGTGATGATATGATGATCATATGCGTGTTCCAATTAAGATCATATCATCATATCGTCATAATCATATGCAGGAACCTCATATGACGGCTGCATATGATTTGTCCGTCATATGACGACGTCGTATCATCGTATGATTGTTTCAATTAAAAATCATGTTTACGATATGATGGGTCGTCATATCGTCATATTTCCGATGTTAAGGAAAAGGGAAAGAAATATTTTTTATTTTTCTCGATTTCCCTTGCGTTGATATGTGGCTGAATGGTTAAGGCGACTGGCTTCACAAACAGATATTTTCATAGGGTTGGGTTCGAGTCCAAGGCTGGAAATTAGGCCGAAAAAAAAATTTTTTTTCAAAAATAAATGTTTTTAAACTTTGATTTTCATTTTAGATGTTTAAATTTATTTTTTTTTAATATTTTAAACTTGAAAAGCATTAAAAAATTTAATTTAGTCATTATTAGCCAAAATTCTCAAAATTTTTGCCTGCGGCGCAAAAAATGGAAGACTCTACCCGAAGGCTCTACCCCGACAAACCCCGATCCCCGACGCAAACCCCGAGTAGGGGTCGGGGTAAAACATACACCCTTAAAGATGGGAATTTTATTCGAATTGACAAAATATTTTTCCCGATATTTTTAGAAAAGTCAAATTATATAAAATAATTTTTCTTTCATTATTAGATGAAGATGTGTGGTGAAGATTATTAGATGAAGATGTGTGTACCCTAATCCACCGATATCCCTTTAATCCCTCCTATTTTTATACCAATGGATAGAGGAGAGTGTTTTACATACGTTAAGTAAAAATCAGAATTTTAGCTTAACTGTCCTAAAACTTATAAAATTTAAAATATGCTTGATTGAAATAATCAAAAAATAACTAATAAAAAATGCCTATTGGAGAGAATGAGTCCCTTTTTTGCTCAAAAATGGGGTACTTTACGCGAGAGGGAATAGTAAATTTTAGAGATGTGCGAGACTCTTGGTCTTGGTCTTGGAACCAAGACTTTTCTTGGTTTTTTTTCGGTCTTGGTCTTGGTCTTGGTCTTGGGGTGTTTGTCTTGGTCTTGTCTTGGTTTTATTTTTTGGTCTTGGTTTTTTGGCCTTTTTGGACCTAGTGCTTGGCCATCCAAAATCCTCAAAATTTTCGCCTGCGGCGCAGAAAATGGAAGAAATCTGGCTTCTTGAGCTCCAAAATTCAAAAAATTTTCGCCTGCGGCGCTGAAAATGTGAATTTTTTTGGCCTACGGCCTTCCAAAATTTTCAAAATTTTTGCCTGCGGCGCAGGAAAAGGAAGATTTTTGGCTTCTTTGCTTTCATAATCCTCAAAATTTTCGCCTGCGGCGCTAAATCCCACGGCTATCCCTCTTAATCTTTTGATATCACTAATATCCCGTTAATCCACCCAAACCCTCTGAAATAATAACCTATTTTATTGATTTTCCACAGAATAAATTCCCCGAAATTCTTTGAATTTCGCATAAATTTTTCGAAATTATAGATAATTGTGCTGAAGTTGACTGTGATCGTATCAAAATAACAAAAAATAAACCAAAAATTTGACCTATGGGATTTAAAAATTTGGTCTTGATTTTTGGTCTTGAGTCTTGGAGTTTTGGTCTTGGTCTTGTGTCTTGGTCTTGGAAAAAATTTTGTCTTGGGTCTTGAGTCTTGAGTCTTGGAAAAATTTCGGTCTCGCACATCTCTAGTAAATTTATTTTTGAACCAAAATTTTTATAAATTATATCAAAAAATAAAGCACACTCTATCCTATCTACAAATATTTAATTTGGAATTTTTAGGTTGAATTAAAATTTTTAAAAATTTTTAAAAATCTCTTTAATTGGCACATATGTACCAAAAAGCACGTATGTCTACATATGATGTTTCCAAGGCAAAACTCATCATATGATGAACATCATACGTCTCAATATTTTGTAATTGAAACATACGTATGATTAATCATATGATAAATCATACGCCGCGTATGATTCTACGTACGATGTGATGATCACATCAGCGATGTGACGATATGATTAATTGAAACACACGTATGATTTTCTCATATGATTAATCACATCTGTGATGTGATTATTCGTATGATTTTCCTGAAACACGCATCGGGGATATGATTCTTCATCACATCGTATCATCACATCGCAGATGTGATGCTAATTGAAACAGGCCCCTGGTGAAAAAGTTGGTTTTTATGACATAACTTTTTTATCAAGCGTCAAAAATTCTGATTTTTGATATGCCCTAGTAACTATCTAATGTTACCAAGGATATGAAAAGGTGACCATTCTTTGGATAGTTATAGGATCAGACTGAATTGAGGTGCTCCGTCTTCTGGAGTTATCCTTCAAGGTCCTTTAGGTGTTGTATACCTAAATTCGTGTTCAGACTGTTTTATTTTATTTTAAATTTAAAATTCCAGGCAATTTTCTTAAATGAATTGAAGCATCAAAATTTTGATTTATTTCAAAGAAAAGTACATGCTATAGCTTTAAATAATAAAACTAGTGTAAGAAACATTAAGGTTCCATTATTCTTGTCATAATTTTAATTTTTATTATTTATTAGAATATTATTTTGGAATTGACAAAGGTTTAATTTTACATAAATTAATAAAAAATAAATAAATATATTAACTTATTTCTATTTTGCGTTACATATTACCATTTTTTGTTTCATCAAACAATGTTATAAGTTTACATATAATAGACTAAATTAAGTTAGGTTTTTAATCCCTTAAGTTTAATTTCACTGATAAGAGCAATTCTGAATCCAAAAAATTGTATCTTATAATATACTGAAGTGAAGAAAAGTAAATGAATCTTCCCTCCAAAAACATCTTAAAATGAGATTTTTTATTGGGTGTAGCAGGGAGGTATAACTTTATCTGTTAATTCTGCATTATTTAGGATGTGGAACATCTTAATATTTCTGATGAAGATGTAAGTTTAAAATTTACTAGTTTAATTTTTTCATTTTTAACAATAGAAAATTAATTTAAAATTTTAAAGTATTTTGTTTTATTTATTTAGTAGCTTAGTTTGAAGTTTATATTTTAAATTAAGCAATTTTTAAAATAATAAAAAAATATTTGAATAATCATGGAAATTATTTTTATATTTTTAGTGCTTATATTTAATTTTGAAATATTCAATTAAATAAAATATAAAAATAAAATTTAGATAATTAAATTGATGGAATTGGAGAATAAAAATTTTGATGAATATAAAAAACAAATATATGGACTTTCTTTAATTTATGGAATTAAAGTTAAAGTTATCAAGGTTTTAATTGCAAATTCTTTTTAATTTTAAAATTTATTTTTAATTAGTATATGCTTAATGAACGATTCAAGGTTTCAATATTTATATTAATAGAAAAATAGTACAGGGTGCGGCAAATTAAGCGCGCGTTTGTTTTTTGCCATAACTTTCTTCAATTTTAATGAAAATTGATAATTCTTTTTTTGTTTTATTCCCAACACGTTAGGAAACTTGATGATACCAAATATTAAAAATTTGGTTCACTGTTGGCAAAGATAATCGAGTTCGGACGTCTGAAAAATTTAAAAACATTTTTTATGCCAAAGTTTAATTGATCATAACTTCGTTCAAAATCGTTCAATACAAATGATTTTGGTACTAAACGACTCATCTCGTCCAGGAGCATCGAAATAGCTTATAATCTCATTTTTGAAAATTTTACACAAAAATTTTATTTTTATCAAAATTATTTTAATTTATAATTCAGAGGACCGTATCTCATTCGATTTTTGTCGTAGCCCCATGATTTTTATGTCATTCGAATCAGAATGAAGAGCTGATTCGAATGATATAAACATTTCCAATATTAGAATCTCAGCCTTTTATCTAGGCCAATTTTTATCCAAAAAATTCTGCTCAAACTTTGAGGGAAGTTTACTCAGAATAAACTTAAAATTAAAAAGCAATTTTGGTATCAGTAAGTTTCCTAAAGTGTTGGGAATAAAACAAAAAAAGAATTATCAATTTTCATTAAAATTGAAGAAAGTTATGGCAAAAAACAAACGCGCGCTTAATTTGCCGCACCCTGTATATTTTACAATAAAAATTAAGGATTATAATATTATTTATCAAATTATAAAATTTAGGAGATACTTAAAAATTTTTTGCTTTCCACCTTAAGTAAAAGTTTCCTTTATAATTTTTATAAATTAAGCAATTAAATAAATTTTCTAATCAATCAACAAATAAATTAATTTTACAACAAACTTCCTTCAATAAATCTCCAACTTTTCCCCACCATAATATTGAACAAAGTCCTCATGGAATCATTAAAGGAAATTATCAACTTAACAATCCGATGCCTTTATTTAATAATCAAGTTTCGACTCCAGCTTTAGCTAATATACATAATAGTCAACATACTGAAAACGTTGGGACAAGTACAAGTAATCAATTAAAATCATCAGTTAATTACTCAATTGGAGATCAAACGACAACAATGAATAAATCTATAGATAATATTACTTTTAACTAATTCCTGAATTAATGCAAAGCATATAGCTTCTAAAAAATAGCATATGGCTTTGAAATTCTAAAATAGAAGCACACCCTTAATAAATTACACCCTACGAGAGGATTGAAATATAGAAGCACATGTGCTTCAATTAGAGAATTTACGGTATTTAATTCCTAAGGCTATGCAGGAGGTGTCGTGGTGTAATGGATAACACATCAATCCGGTCTACTGAAAATGCTGGTTTGCACACAACCGCCGATTAACGTTTTGCACTAGCTGAAGGAAAGAAATACCTATAGCCCAGCTGCTTTACTATATCATTGAAATTAGTGTAGGACGAATATAGGGGTAATTATTTAATAGATGGTAGTTATTTGAAATAATAATTTTGCTTTATATTTTAGATAACTACTATATAGAAGATGTGAAACATCTTACAATTAATATCTCTGATGAAGATGTTAGTTTAAAATTTTATATTTTTAGTGCTTCTATTTAATTTTGAAATATTCAATTAAATAAAATTTAAAAATAAAATTTAGATAATTAATTTGATGGAATTGAAGGATAAAAATTTTGATGAATATCAAAAACAAATATATGGACTTTCTTTAATATATAGAATTAAAGTTAAAGTTATCAAGGTTTTGAATAGGAATTTTTTTAATTTATAAATTTATTTTTAATTAGGACATCATTAATGAACGATTTATGAATCTCTATAAATCTTCAAACTTTCCCCACCATAATATTGAACAAATTTCTCATGGAAATATTGAAGGAAATTATCAAATTAACAATCCGATGTCTTTTGTTAATAATGAAAATTTATATGGAAATAATTTTGATTATCATCAATTAAATTTAAATCAGTTTATTGGAGGAAATAATCAAAATACTGAAATAAATTATTTAAATAATTTAATTGGTAATCAAAATGTGGTTAATGAACAAATTCACAGTCCGGCAAATAATATTAGAAATAAGCAAAGTTTAGATATTGATACTTCAAACAATGAACTTATGAAAGTAGTGGAAAGCAGTAAGGTAAATAAAAAATGTTTTTAAATCTGGTTCGAAATTTCCAGTCTACAGGTCCGATATTAGAAGGGGGGCATGGATTTTCCAGAAACGGAAAACCCAGATTTGAATAAGTCTTGGACCTTATTTGTGTTAAAACTCAATAAACAAATAAAATAAGATTATTTAAGGGTTCAACGGAGAAACAAAAGCAAAAATTACCTATGGAAGAGGAAGATTCTCCCAATTTTTATCAATATTTTGGTAATTTTATTGACAATTTTATCAGACAAAATAAACTATTTCAGCAAACAATTTGGACCAATCTGACCTTGTCAATAATCAATTTAATTTCCAAAATAATCCCCATAAAAACACATTACCTTTATTCGAACATCAAAATACCAAAAAAACTTCGAAAGGAAAAGAACATATGAAATATCTTTAAATGTATATTAGCATTAAAGTGCGGATTTATAGGCAAATAAAAACAGTGAAATAAACGCCAAAATAGGCACCAAAAAGTCAAAAAAGGCAAAAAATAGGCAGTTAAAAAGTTTATCATACATATAAAATTAAGATAATAATTAAGAGAACTTTTCAAAATTATCTAAAGTAAAAGTGATTGTTTCTCAGAAAAAAACAATAAAGCAAAAATAGACCAAAAATTTCAAAATAGACAAAGTGTCTCAAAAAGTCCAAGAAAGATAGAAATATGTAGGCAAACTAAAATTCATGCTAAATTCTTCAGGCCAGGCCAAAGACACATTTTTTGAACTTATTACTTATTCCAAGCTTTCAGAAAAAAGGCATTTGCCTATAAATCCGCACTTTAATTAGCATTCATGGGATTATTTAATTTTTGTCGAATATTTTAAATATGTATATTTGATAATTTATAATTATATTATATCAAAATTTAGACGGTATAGCTATTACTAATAATTTTTTCTTTATGTTAAAAATTCTTCTAAAATTTCTAAATAAAATTAAGCCCAAACAAAAAAGCGGTTAAAGTTTAAATATTCTTTTAACCCATCCTTAGTAATATTTTTTTATTAAATACCTATTTATGCTTTACCTTTATATAAAAAAAACTTAGTAATTTATTTAAAAAATGTGTTTTCGTTGTTTTAAAATATTTTTAACAATAAAAACATATAAAAAATTAAACGATTATTTTTTAACTAAATTTCGGGATTAAATAAATACAAAATATATATTACTAATATTTTTTAAAAATATATTTACCTATTGTTATGGACATTAAAAATATTTTGTATATAAAATGAAAAATAAAATCATTTTTTAAATCAAAAACCAAATATATTTAAATATTTAAAATAATTTTAAAAAATATTTTCCAAATTTAAAATGAATCCATTAAAGATTTTTATTATTATCTCGATTGTTTCTTTGACTTTACTATTGAAAATTGATGAAATTAATGCTGATTCTTTAAGTGGAAATTTCAAAGGTAATTTTTAAAATTATAATAGGGAAGCTTTAATTTTGATGGATAAAAGAATTAAAATTTGAAATTAAAATTGAAGATTAAAATCCTAATTAAAATTATGAACAAAATTAGGAATCAAGAGAATAAATCTCAATAATTCTAATAATTATTATCGGTGATGGCATGGCTCAGGAGCCGGCTCCGGCGGAGCCTGAGCTAAGATTTTTAAAACCCCGGAGCCAACAAAATGCCAACTACCGTATTTGCTGAAATAATGTCCCTCTCTCAAATAATTACCCCCTCCCTATTAATTACCCCCTCCAGCGAGAGGTTGAAAAAATAATTACCCTCTCTCAAATAATTACCCCCTATTTTTCCTGAGCTACTTTTGAAAATATTTATTAAAAACCATTTTGAGTTTAATAATAGACATTTTAAGGATCAATATAAAAAATAAATCAAAAGAATAAAAGTATTTGGAGAGAATATAGTGGAATCTACGAGAATTAAGAGAGATTAAGAGGATTTGGTTGAGATTTTTTATTAGAATTTTAAGCATTTAAATTATACTGACTCTTCCCCTTCATATTCGACATAGGCCTCTAGGTGACTTTTTATATCTGAAGATTATAAGTGTATTTAGAGAATTTAGGGTATATTCCCTAAATAGGAATCATATATATTTGTATACATGTCCTCGTGTCTTTATATATCCCAGGAAGGAAGCATTGTTGTTATTGTACCATCTTGGGGTACTTTATTTATGAAGATATTAAGGGAGTATACTAGAATATCGGTGAAAATTTAAGATTCAGCTCCAAAATCGGTAACTTATTGTATATCCCTGTTCATATGCTTATGATTAAATAAAAATTTTATATGTCGAAAAAATAATGTCCCTCTCTATATAATTACCCCCTCCCTTTTAATTACCCCCTCCAGCGAGAGGTTGAAAAAATAATTACCCTGGGTAATTATTTTAGCAAATACGGTACTCAGTCTGATTATTATTATTTATTATAGTTGGTTATTTAAAATTAAATTAGATAAATAGAACAACAATAAAAATTAAAATAAATTATTTAAAAATCATTTATAATTTTAAAATAAATTTAAAAATTATCCAATTTTCTAAAAAAGAATTAATTTAAAAATTTAATAGGTCCATGTCTTAGCGATACTAATTGCAGAAATGTTTGTAAAGGCGAAGGTAAAAGGTCGGGGCACTGTAATACAACCTTCTTTGGAAAATGCTGGTGTGAAAATTAAATAAAAATAAAAAGAAATTTTATTTGATAAATGGAAGATTTTTTTAATTATTAAATTATAAAATTGTAAAAATAAAGCATTTTAAATTAAAGAAATTAATTATGATAATCTGCTATGTAGATAATAATAATTTTCAAGCAATTTAATGTGGGAAAAGTTGATTTTCTGTAAAAGTGGTATTTTACATTTTTGTCAATCCCGTTATTCTTAAAAATAGCTAATTATTATAGTTAAGATAAAAATATATATGGAAACTTACATATATGGAAACCTGACTACAAAAACTTAAATAATAAGTACCATTTCGAATCTGGAATCCGGATTTCTAACTTTCTACTCATCCTAGACCGGTTCTAAGTGGAATTAGCATGCTGATTTTTTATGCCTAACTCTTGACATGTTGGATTATAAAATATTAATAAGTCAAATTGCTAGATTGATTTACGTATGTTTTGATGATTAATGTTAAGTTAACTATGATTTAATGATTAAAATAATTTGAAACTCTTGCCGTTTCATATATTAATCTAGAAAAAAGTATTTCGGGAAAATTGCCTAGAAACGGAATTCAGAGGATGAAAATTTGAGAAAAAATGTGAAAATTCTGATGATCTCTGAGTCTTTCTTAAATTATGTAATTACTTTTGTGACCACTTTTAAACACACCCAACTACCTATTATGCTATTTCTATTATTTAGACAAAAATACAGTTAATGTTTTTATCCTTTTTTATTTTTTATATAAGCATTTCTTAATAAATGCCAGACAGACAATCATTTGATAAAAAATTTAAACAAATAATACAAAGTGCACCTGACAAAATAATAAATAAAAATTTAAAAAAACAAGCGGATGTTACAAAATTGTATGTATGTATTTCAATATGTATATAAATATCTAAATGTTATTTGTAAACTACTTAGTTATTTAGTTAAATATTTATATTTTAATTTAAATGAAATTATTTTTTTTATTTTTTATTTTCATTTCTATTAAATTTATTTTTTTAATTAATGCAACTTCATCAAAGGGGAAAAAGCAGAAAATTGGTGAAAATCTTTAATTTTTTTATTATAATAAACACTAATTATTAAAATAAAAATAAATTTTAGAAAAATTAATATCGTTTGGAAATAATTCTCAAAATTATGAGGATGCAAACAGTCAAATTATAGACTTTAAACAGAAGCTGATATATTCTACTAAAGGGAAAGAGTCACAAAATAAGACAAATAATTCTTTAAATTTACCTTCAATTTCTAATAAAAATTCAAAAAAATTAAAAAATATTGGGGAAAGTTCTCATTTATCTTCAAATAAATTATTTGATGATAAAAGAGAATATTTTTCTGAAGATAAAAATATTATAAATAATTCGAAGAAAATGAATTGTCGTAAAAATGTAAAATTAATAATTTAAAAAATAGTTTTGAATTTTATTTAGTATTTTATAAAATTAATAAAACAGCTTTTAATTTTAAAAGCCCCTTGGTGCTAAAAAATGTATTTAAAAATGTGTGGTATCTTGCGTGGGTATCGCTAAGTTAATAGTAGGAATTCTATTAGGGACTGTGCTTCAATTAAAGGCTGTGCTTTTATTTTTCGATTCTCTCATAGTGTGTGCTTATTATGTATTAGAAGTGTGCTTCAATTAGAAGATTTACGGCAGGTTTTTAAATCTTATAATATTCTGAAGTGAAGAAAAGTTAATAAATTTTCCCTCACCCGGTGATCAAGAACCAAAAAACATCTTCAAAAGATTTTTTTATTGGGTGTATCAGGGAGATCTAACTTTATCTGTTAATTCTGCATTATTTAGGATGTGGAAATGGTCCAACAAATATATAAAGAAATTTCAAGTCTTACTTTACCTGACTATATAGTAGATAATATTCAATCTAATGTAGGGACCAGTTCAAACAATAAATTAAAATTGTTTAATTACCCAATTGAAGATCAAAAGACACCAATGAATAAGGGTATAGACAATAATTTTTAATTAATTTTTCATTTAAATTCTAAATATTACACCTATATATTTTAAATATTTTATGTAAATTACTGACTAGTGCTGGACAAAACCGTTGAATTTCCAATTCATATTTCAAAAAAATTTCTGCAGGCGAACTTTTTTTTCCTATATTTATTTTTGAATCTATTTTTTTAATTAATGCAACTTCATTAAAGGGGAAAAAGCAGAAAATTGGTTAAAATCTTTAATTTTTTATTATAATAAACAATAATTATTAAATAAAAATAAATTTTAGAAAAATTAATATCGTTTGGAAATAATTCTCAAAATTATGAGGATACGAACAGTCAAATTATAGACTTTAAACAAAAGCTGATATATTCAAATAAAGGGAAAGAAACACTAAATAAAACTAATAATTCTTTAAATTTATCTCCAATTTTTATTAAAAAATCAGAAAATCTAAAAAATATTGGGGAAAGTTCACATTTGTCTTCAAATAAATTATTAAATGATAAAAGAGAATATTTTTCTGACAAAATAATTGAAGAAAAAACTCAAGCTTTAACTAATATACATAATTGTCAACACACTGAAAACGATGTGACTAGTACATGTAATCAACTAAAATCAGTTAATTGCTTAATTAAAGATCAAACGAAAACGATGAATAAAGGTATGAATACATAATATTTCTTTTAATAAATTCCTGAATTAATGTAAATCATATGTACTATAGCTATTTAGTTCCTAAGGATGTGCAGTAGGCGGCGTAGTTAATTGATAACACATCAGTCCGGTATACCAAAGACCGGAAGACCCAGCCGCCGAATAACCTTTTACACTAGCCGAAGGAGAGAAATAGCTATAGCCCAGCTCTGCTTTACTTTAACTTTAAATATAAATGTTTTAAATTACTGATATAGAGTTTATAATTTAGAAAACTACTATATAGATGAAGTGAAACATCTTGATATCTCTAACGAAGATGTGAGTTTATTTAGTTTAATTTCTTCGTTCTATCAAACAAAATTATTTTAAAATTTTTAATTCAGAAATATTTTTTTTTTCATTTATTCATTAGCTCCGTTTGAAATTTTATATCTTAAATTAAGCAGTTTTTAGAAAGAATAAAAAATATTTGGATAACCACGAAAATACTTACGATATTTCTATTGCTTCTATTTAATTTTTAAATATTCAATTAAATAAAATATAAAAATAAAATTTAGATAATTAAATTGATGGAATTGAAGGATAAAAATTTTGATGAATATCAAAAACAAATATATGGGCTTTCTTTAATATATAGAATTAAAGTTAAAGTTATCAAGGTTTTAAATAGAAAATTCTTTTTTTTTTAATTTGAAAATTTATTTTTAATTAGAACATCATTAATCAACGATTTATGAATCTCCAACTCTATAAATCTTCAAACTTTCCCCACCATAATATTGAACAAATTTCTCATGGAAATATTGAAGGAAATTATCAAATTAACAATCAGATGTTTTTATTTGATAATCAAAATTTATACGGAAATAATTTTGATAATCAACATTTAAATTTAAATCAGTTTATTGGGGGAAATAATCAAAATACTGAAATAAATTATTTAAATAATTTAATTGGTAATCAAAATGTGGTTAATGAACAAATTCACAGTCCGGCAAATAATATTAGAAATAAGCAAAGTTTAGATATTGATACTTCAAACAATGAACTTATGAAAGTAGTGGAAAGCAGTAAGGTAAATAAAAAATGTTTTTAAATCTGGTTCGAAATTTACAGTCTACAGGTCCGATATTAGAAGGGGGCATGGATTTTCTAGAAAACGGAAACCCCATATTCAAATAAGTCTTTAACCTGATTTTTATGAAAACTCAATAAATAAATAAAACAAGATTACTTAAGGCTTCAAATGATAAACAAAAGCAAAAATTATCTTTGGAAAAAGGAGATTCTCCCAATTTTTATCAATATTTTGGTAATTTTATTGAAAATTTCTAAGACGAAGTTAAACTTTTTAGATATTTCAACAAACAATTTGGACCAATCTGACCTTGTCAATAATCAATTTAATTTCCAAAATAATCCCCATAAAAACACATTACCTTTATTTGAAAATCAAAATACCAAAAAAACTTCGAAAGGAAAAGAACCAATGAAATATCCTTAAATGTATAAATATTCGATAAATTTATAATTAGATTTGGCCTGTATCAGGATTCCGACATAAAATCATGATCTGGATTTTGGAATGGTAACTCCGATCCCGACTCGGTATCGGTTTTGAAAAATCGGGATCGGGATTTAGTAAAAAATAGTAAGATGAGCAAAAATACTCGATACATATTACTAGATATTGTCATGATTTGAAGATTTGTGGGGATTTGCATCGGGATTCTATGCAAATCCCGATACCGATCCCCGGCTTTTCTGGTGATTAGCAAAATCTGGATCAGGATTCAAAAAACAGGCTCTATTTAATTTACATTATAATATTATATCTATTACTAATAATTTTTCCTTTATGTTGAAAATTCTTCTAAAAATTTCTAAAAATATGTAGCCCAAACAAAAAAGTTGTTAAAGTTTAAATATTCTTTTAACCCATCCTTAGTAATATTTTTTTATTAAATACCTATTTATGCTTTACCTTTATATAAAAAAAACTTAGTAATTTATTTAAAAAATGTGTTTTCGTTGTTTTAAAATATTTTTAACAATAAAAACATATAAAAAATTAAACGATTATTTTTTAACTAAATTTCGGGATTAAATAAATACAAAATATATATTACTAATATTTTTTAAAAATATATTTACCTATTGTTATGGACATTAAAAATATTTTGTATATAAAATGAAAAATAAAATCATTTTTTAAATCAAAAACCAAATATATTTAAATATTTAAAATAATTTTAAAAAATATTTTCCAAATTTAAAATGAATCCATTAAAGATTTTTATTTTTATTTCGATTATTTCTTTGACTTTACTATTGAAAATTGATGAAATTAATGCTGATTCTTTAAGTGGAAATTTCAAAGGTAATTTTTTATTTTATAATAGGGAAGATTTTATTTTGATGGATAAAAGGATTAAAATTTAAATTAGAGATTAAAATCGTATGTAGAAGAATTAAACTTATGTAGAAAATTTGGAATCAAGAGAAAAAATCTTCACAATGGATTCTAATAATTATTATAGTTAATAAAAATTAAATTAGGTAGAACAACAATAAAAATTAAAATAAATTATTTAAAAATCATTTATAATTTTAAAATAAATTTAAAAATTATCCAATTTTCTAAAAAAATTAATTTAATAGGTCCATGTCTTAGCGATACTAATTGCAGAAATGTTTGTAAAGGCGAAGGTAAAAGGTCGGGGCACTGTAATACAACCTTCTTTGGGAAATGCTGGTGTGAGAATTAAATTAAAATAAAAAGAAAATTTATTTGATAAATTAAAGAATAATTAAATTATTAAATTGTAAAAATAAAGCATTTTTAAATAAATACTTAAAAGACTGAATTTTTAATAGCCTCAAACAAAACAAAATTAAAAAAAATTTATTTTTAATTTAAATTTAAAATATAAAGATTTCGACAAAGAATCAAAAAATATATTAATAATTATAAATAATTTTTACACTGTTGTCAAGCCCCTTATTCTTGAAATAGATATACATGATTTTGTCGGAATTAAAATAACAGCATAACATTCAATTAATTATTCAATCTAACATGACGATATTTTGTCTGAAATGCTTAAATTTCAAATAATATGAGCTTGGAATTTTTCAAAATTTTGGAGATAAAAAACACAAATAATTTAGAAATCAATTATAAATTATTAATTAAACTTGGATAAAGATGGGCAGTGAGGGTGTATAATATTTAAAGTTGTAGGATTTACATATACCGTATTTATTGTCGTTTTATTTTTCTACTCTCTTCTATGGTGTCGTTTTATTAGACTCGTTATATTAGAATAAATACGGTAGTTAACTGAATAATTATATCCTAAACAAAAGCTTTTTCCTTCATAACAAAGTTTTGTTTTAAGAAAAAAAAACTTTCGAAAGAATTTGTCAATGTTTTTTGTTCAAACATTAAAGCTTCACATGATTTTGTCGGGAATCGATTATGCACTAATAAACATTAAAGGACTTTTCCCGCTAAATAATTTCACAATTTTTAATAATTAATAAATTAAAAAATAATTTGTTTATCATGTCTAAGAAGTTTTTTCAGTTCTTTTTAAAATTATTTTTCTTAATTTTTAAATTTAGTTGCTATAAAATGCTTTGTTTTTATTATTCTTTTATTTTATTCTTTCAATTATTTAATTGTTTTGATCATAATAATGATAAAGAAAATGTTGATAATAATGATAAAGTAATTGTTGATAATGACTTTAATATAGATGATTTTTTAAATTTGGATAATGACTTGGATGAATTTGAATGTAATTAATTATGTAAAGCATATAGCTATTTTAATTTCTAAGGCTATGCAGTAGGCGGCGTGGTGTAATGGCTAACACATCAGTCCGGTTTACTGAAGATGCTGGTTAACTCCCAGACGCCGAATAGCCTTTTGCATTAGCTAAAAGAGAAAAAATGGCTAAAGCCCAGCTGCTTTACTATTATTTTGTACAGCCAAAACTCTCTATAAAAGTTACCCTTTGGGATTTATAATTAAATTTTTAATAAGGTATATCGTGAATTGAAGATAAAATTAAAATTTTCTCCAATTTCCCCTTCCAATTATTATTATCCTTTTAATATTTATTTTTTTTTACTTCAGCAAATTTTGAGTTTATTGTTAGAATTTCTGGAACATGGACAAAACTTCGAGAATATAAATGGCTTGTTTCTGTAGAACCGAAAGAACGTTTTGAATGTTTTATTAATAAAGATGATATAAAATATGAAGGAGAATTTTTGAAAGAATTTCCAAATAAAGACATGTTATTTAATTTTAAAATTAATGAAAGTAAAGAAGATATTGAAAATAATATTTGGTATTTAGAGTGCTCATTAAGTAAATCTTTATTATTCGAACATTTGTTACCTAACCTTGAAACACAGGTAAGGGCTTTAAAAATAAATACCGTAAATGCTCTAATTAAAGAAAATCCATCCATTTGGATGGGTTTATAAGATATGGGCTTCTATTAGGGATTGGGCTTATATTTTTCAATAGGCCTCATTGGGTGGGCTTATATTAGATATAGGCTTCTCATAGAACCGGGCTTTAATTATAGCATTTACGGTAAATATAAAATTATGGGTATATATGTATTCTATATTAAATTTGAAATAGTCGTTCACTGGTTTTATTTATTCCTATAATTCCCCATAAAGTTTATAAAATAATTAGTTATTATTAGTCAATATCACACAGTTTACTTTTATAATAGTAAGGTTACATATCAGGGCTGGAGAATTTTGAATTTTAAAAAGCGGAAGAAACAGAAGAACATAAAAAACGGAAGACGGAAGCGGGAGAAAATCCAGCCCTGTTACATATTAATCTAACAATTAGGTATATTAAAAATATTATTTAAACAATTATTACATCATTAAAATTTCAAAAACAAATTCTTTAAGAGGATATGGCGTCCACTATTTGATCAAAAAATTAATACCAAAAACGAAATCACAGTTTCTTTTTTAAATAATCCAGAAACTGATATTAATTTGCTTGAAGAAAAGCTGAAGGAAAATCAACAAAAATTCCAACATTTAAGCGATAAAGAGTACAAAATCCGTTCAATTCAATACTCAATAACATATGAAAATTTAATAGAAAATATTCTTGTTCAAAGTTGGAGTGAATATAAATATGGAATTATTTATTTGAAATTAAATAATATTAAATTAATATTTGATAATTTGATAAACAAGGAAATTGAAGAAAATTATTATAATAATATGATTAATATTTATAAAGAAATTGTGGATATTGTAATTGAATTGCAACAGTTGAATGTTCTAAATGGTAAGTTTATTACATCAAATATCTATAATAGTTATATTATCATAATTATCGTAATTTTTGGCCAAGATTCTAGGTTGGGAATTCCCGAGTCCCTAAAACAGTAATCCCTTATTATGTACTTTATATACAGTTAATTTTAAATATGTAAATTAATTAAGAACAAAAACCTGCTACTCAACAAAAGAAAATTAAAATATTCACACAAAATGAGTTGATTAATGTTTTATTAACGATATTTAATTCACAACAATCAGATAATACTCCAAATAATCAACTAAACGAAACTATTTTACCACCTTTGCGTCTCGGAAGTAGTTCTGATGAGATATTAAAATACTATACAAATCAAGGTATTATTCGAGGAATACCTAATTTTGTGTCTATTCTATGTCAGATATAGTAAAATTTATTTTTAAGAAGAAATATTACAACAAAATTATTTGCCCAAAAATGCTTATAAAAATTTAAAGACTATTAATTTATTATTATTAATTCCTCTAATTAATAATAACTATTAATTCCTCTAATAATTTTAATTTTTTTTATTAATTCCTCTAATATTAATTCCTCTAATAACTATTAATTCCTATTAATTCCTCTAATAATTTTTTTGATGATTTTACTCATTTTATAGATTACGAGAATATAAAATTAGATCAGGCATTTAAAAATAAAATGAAACCAGCAACTTTGAAAGATAATGATAATTCGATTTTAATCCCAATTTCTAACATTATACAATCAAAAAATGTATTAACAGGTAATAAATCTAAATTATTAAAGATAATAAAGAAAATTTGAATTATGGTAAGAAAAAAATAAAAGGTGTTTTTAATTTAAGTTTTTAATTTACCTCTCTCTGGAGGTAGTAATTAATAGGGAAGGAGTAATTATTTAAGTTTTTAGAAAGGCTAATTACAACCATTTTTAAGGGGGGTAATTATTTTTAAACCTCTGGCTGAATGGGGTAATTAATAGTGAGGGGGTAACTATTTGAGAGATGGACATTATAGTTACATGATAAATATATGAATATATTTATATTCAGATATTTATATATAAATATATTAGTTACATAATAAATATCTGTAGTTACATAATAAATATCTGAAATTGTTTAAGAATCAAATTTATTTTAATCATTTATTTAAAATTTTAAATTCCAAAATAAGTTTTCACAAACTACATATATTAAATCCTCCTAAGAATTAAAATTTTATTTTAATTGCTAATAATTTTACTTAAATACTAAATTAATTATATTTAGATGGAGCCTCAAACAAACTAAGAATTAAAAGTTTCACAACAACAAAACAAAGATCTAAAAGAAAATATAAAAAAATAAATCAAGAATGTTTAGGAGAATGTGTATTAAACACAATTCCGTTAACAATACCTAAAAATAATTTTGAAAATTTAAATTTAAAAAATAAAATTGATGAAAAGAAAGGAGATTGTTCGTATAAAAAAATAATATTTAAAACAAATGGACAAGCTTTAAATGATAATATCAAAATAAAAATTAAGAAACAAAAAGAAAAAAAGCTAAAAAGAAAGAAATTAAAAATTAGAAAATTAAGTAAAATTTAACTAGAAGATTTGAATTTTTTGAAGGGATGGTTGATTAAATGAGATGAGATTATAAATAAAAAGAAAAGCATTACACTAGTTGTTAAAATAAAATTATTTGACTTTCAGAATTTAATTTTCTAGCGCATAAATTTTTTATTAAAAATTATTAGGTAAATATTTTTTAATTCCCCGACAAGCCTTCAACAAAGATTGAGGATCCTACCCAACAGAGGTGGGTCAGAACAGTCAGAGGTGTCGGAAATCGGAAGAGCCGGAAATCGGAAGGCTCAAAAGATGGAACTCGGAAATAGAAAATCAAATTTTTTTTCGGAAATCGGAAGTTGGAAATCGGAATTCCGACTCACCTCTGCTACCCAATTTCAAATTGACCGTTAAAATATAAAATTATTAAAATTAAATAAATATTTTTTAAATTAAATTATTTTTGTTTTGAAAAGCGGATGTTTAAATCGGAAATTCAAAAGAAAAATAAAAACAATTTAAAAATACTATTTGCACTTTACTCTTTTTGTCGGCTAATTGTTTGTCTGATGATGGGGAGGAAAGCACGAGGTTGCACTTTCCGTCACGTTTTCAATCGAAATCACAAGGAAAATTAAATCATAAGGGCTTTATAAGAGATAAATAAAGGCTTTATAAAAAAATTTTTAAATGCCGAGACATAAATAGAGTCGCTTCTTTGTTTTAGACTAGACATTTCCTTTGTTATCTTTTTTAGACAAGACAACAATTTAAAAAAAGACCCTCGATAATTAGATTAAGTAATTTAATTAAGTTAATTAATTAAATTTAGATTACCGTATTTGCTAAAATAATTACCCAGGGTAATTATTGTTTCAACCTCTCACTGGAGGGGGTAATTAACAGGGAGGGAGTAATTATTTGAGCTTTTTCTGAAAAGGCTAATTATAACTATTTTCAGGAGGGGTAATTAATTTTTCGATCACTTGCTGTAGGGGGTAATTAATAGGGATGGGGTAATTATTTGAGAGAAGGGCATTATTTCAGCATTTACTGTAAGTAATATTTTTTTATTCCATATAAGGTCATAAACTTACTCCGAGCAATCTGTAATAGGAGAAACCTGTTTATTTTTCCGAGCAACCTGTTTATTCAGAATTATTATTCAATTAATGGCCACACTAATGTTTAGGTTATCACTTTAGTGTACAAATTATGCTGTCTAAACAATATTCCACCTTAGGATAATATAGCGACGGGTTTTTCACGCCTAAGGACGTTTAGTAAAAACTGTATTTTCTATAGAGAATTGCAAATTAAAAATGCAAAAACTCCTTTCCATCAGAATTTTCATTTTTCTCTTCAATATTTTTTTAAATTTTGCAACTTTGGATTCGATGGATTTGAAGAAGATGAACATTGCTGCTCCTCCAAATGAGGGTAGTAGGAAAGTAAAATATTTTTAATTACTATTCTAAGTTCTTTAGTTTCAATTTTTGCTATCTAACAATAGCAAAAATTTAATGACATAAAAAATAAATTCTCACTTTTGGTAACCAGAAAATTAAAAAAAACCCCCAAGAAGAATTTTTTAAGTCAATATACATAAGATGCTTCTTTTTTCTTAAATATTTTTTTTAATATTTTTAAATTAAGAATCAAACCAACTTTCCCCGTCAAAATCTCCCACTATCTCGCTCAAAGAGTTTATATCCCTCAACTCCAAAATTATATGTTAAAGTTAATTGGAAAAACTTTGACAAATTCAAGCATTTTTATGTATTTAATTCTGAAAATGTTTTTGAGCGATTTGAAGTAACTCTAAAAATATTTTCAAGTGAAAAATCGGAGAATTTAGTGGTTAATGGAGAAAATGAACATTATAATGTTTTTAAGGTTTTTATTTTAAAATAACATAATAAAAATAAAAAAAAAAGATTATTTTCTTATAATAATATTTTTAAAATCCCTTGGGGAATTTTTTAATATAAAGTGTAAATTCTAATTTATTCATTTTTAAGTTTGAGCCAAACAAATATTGGTTAGCTAATCACATAAGAATTGAAGTTAAACCGCTAATGCGAAAGATTGAAGAAAAACCCTTGAAGAATATAAAGTCATCTGAAATTGAAGGAGAAAGCTCTGTATCTGCCAGTGAGGTTGCTTGTTATAATTTAAAGGATTTGATTTGATACTAACAAATAAAAGTCAGAAATGTTAATTTATCACTGAGAAAAACATCGAGATATACAACTGCTTAATAATAATATACTTAATAAATTTCTATTTATCCGGAAAATTGAGATAAGTCTAAAATAGGGTTGCCAAAATGGACTGACTTGGACCGAAAGATCGAGTCAGGCATAAGATATTTGGCCCGAAAAAGCTCGTAACCGACTCGATAAAAACAAGCCCGAAAAAATGCCTAGACCATCGGAATTCTTAACATAAGAATTAATAAAATAGGGATATGTATATATTTAAAATATGTATTCTAGATAATAATTTTAAAACATTTATTTAAGAGAAATGCTTCAGAACTTCCAACATTGTGGGGAGAATTTGAGTATGATTATGGCACAAGAGTGTTATTCAATTACGATGAATCTTTTAAAAATCCGAGATTTGTAATTACGGATAATTTAGCTTTGGAAGGATTATTCCCAATTGTTAATTTAAAATTTTATATTAAAATACCCAATAATTATAAATTTGTTAAATTGTTTTGTCAAAAAACTAAACAATATAAAAAATGGCTTAAAGCGGATTTAAACGATGATGAGAAAATTTCGGGAGAAAAGGATGGTGATAAAGAAATCTTGGTTAAATACAAGGGACATGTCTGTCCTGAAGATAATTACGAATTTCTTTTTATTAAAACGACAGAGAGCTTTATAATGGTATTTTTAAAGAAGAATTTGAACATCTAGAAAATACATAAACTTACCTAAAAGAGTTTTATAAAATTAATGAGCCGGTAAAAAAGTAAAATATTTGTTAAGCTACAAAATGATAAAAAATAATCGTTAATATTATTTGTTTCTCGAATAAACGGTAAAGGATCGAATGTTGAGAGGATCGGTTAATTCAATGTTTTCATATTCATGTTTTGGTGGGGGACTGTTCCCTTTAAGCATGGTATTTTTTCTAGGTACTTTTAGGCATACATATCTTTGGAGCTCGAATAATTTGTAAATAATATTACAAAATAACGAAAAAATTTAAAAATAAAATTTAAGTTTGAATCTATAAATGTTTTGTGTAATGAGATATTAAATAAAGAAAACCATGTTTACAAAGTTGTTGGTTCTATAGACAATGAAAAGAAATTAATTTTGAATTGTTTTGATGTTGAAGGTAATATTTTAATAATATTGAAGTTTACTACTTATGGGGAAACTCTGACTTAACAGATAGTTTTGACTCTACTTTAGGGCATGCGTCCCATAAACTTTTGCGTCCCATCAGAGTACCCTCTATAAGCCTTCCAAATCCATCGATACCACTCTTAGACCCCAACCCCAGATATCTCTTAATCCACCCAACACCACTTAATCCTCACAAACCCTCTATATCTATCTTAATTCCCTAAATCCCTCCTACTCGTAATCCTCTATATCTATCCATTGGGATCCAAGATTACCGTATATGCTCTATTAATTACCCTCTCTCAAATAATTACCCCCGCTCTATTAATTACTCCCTCCAGAGAGAGTTCGAAACAATAATTACCCCTCCTAAAAACAGTTATAATTAGCCTGTTTAAAAAACGCTCAAATAATTACCCCCGCTCTATTAATTACCCCCTCCAGAGAGAGTTCGAAACAATAATTACCCAGGGTAATTATTAGAGCATATACGGTACATTTAGTTCCATAGTTTTAATAATAGACTGGGGTAGGAAAAGGTAGAAAATTAATTGGAAATTAAATATATTTTTTAAATAAATATATTTAAAATAATTATTTTACAGAGAGTACCTCAAATTCATTGGTTAATTGACAATATTTTATATTAAAATGAAAAAAAAAGTAAAAGAAATTTTTTTAATTTATAAACAATTTTAAATTGTAAATATTTTTTAAATGTGTAAATATGTATATATTTTCTACCGTTTTTTCTTTAAATTCAATATGAATTAAAAAATTTTTGAAAATAATGCATTGAATAAAATAATGCAAATACTTTAAAATAAGAAAATAAATTTCTCAAAATTTTTCAATCAACTAAAAACTTCTCTTTTAGTTTTAAAAAATCATTCATGATTCTTCTTCCTTTAATTATATGTACATATAAGGCAGTGATAACAATAAAATATTTTTATTTTAAGAAATTATTATAATTTATAGTACAGGGTCGGGGGGTTTTCTGTTTTACCCGCGGATTTTCCAGTATTTTTCCGTTATTCTCTATATAAAGCAGAGGTGAGTCGGAACAGTCAGAGGTGTCGCAAATCGGAAGAGCCGGAAATCGGAAGAGCCGGAAATCGGAACTTGCTCAAAAGTCGGAACTCGGAAATTGGAATTCTGACCCACCTCAGATATAAAGGAAAAGTAGCTAATTAGGTTTTTTTATCTCAAAGAAAATTATTTTGACTTTTTTCGCTATAAACACCCAAACTTTTCCCATTCTTGAAATGAAAAAAAACTTTTTATGAATTTTAAAAATTATAAAATTTATTTTTACATTTAAATTAACATTGCCCAATGATTCTGCAAGCAATTTCAATCCATGATTGTCATGTTTTGGTTCATTTGTATTCTTAGCAAAAAACGGACTAAGTTCAACAACTAACTTAAATATTTAATTTAGTTTAAAGATTTAATTTAAAAATATTTTTAATTACTTTAATTCCTTCTGGATTGTAATGAAATATCTCAGTCTTTGAACTACCCGCTGTAAAATTTATATTAATATTGGATTATTTAGTTAACTTTTTTAATTGTTTAAATTAAATAATACTTACCAACAGGTTTAGAAAGATGTACCAAATTGTTTGCACACTAAATTTTGAATTAATATTAATTAATAAATAAATATCTTAATTGTTTCATTCTCGCAAATGATTTTTGCAAGAAACTATGAACAAACAATCTAAACAATTTACTATTTAGTTAAACATGTCCCTAAATTATTAGCCATAAATATGGTAGAATTTTTCGAGAATTTGTGTAAAATTTCATTTATATACATATTAAAACAATTAAGTTGACTTAAGAATATAGTTGTGGCTATCGAAATCAAAAATAATTTTAAAATTGGAAGTTTACAATCGAAAAATACAATGCTCCCCTCTATTTGAATGCCCCTTCTATTAAAATGCCTCTTTGGAAGGTATTTGAAAAATAGAATGCCCGGGTATTTAATTAGAAGAAATAATGTATTTATATATATTTTTAGTGTTTAAATATTTAAATATGAATATCTAATTGAATTTAATTTTTTAAAATTACCTCAATATCATTATCAGGGCAACTTTCTTCCTTCACAACTCTTGAATGGTGTTCAGTGTTAAATTCACTTTCACCCTCACTTTCATAATCTTAATTTAATTTTAAGAATAATTTTTTTTATTATTATTTTAATTAAAAGTTTGTTTTGTGTCCCTAAATATTCTCTACATTCTCTCTTTATAAATTTATCTAGATCATTGTTTTATCCTCAAAAACTCTTAAGATAAAAAATACAAATAACTACAATTGACGTGTGCCTTTGCTCTTTCTGATCGCCGTATTTGTTTAGCTTTTTTATGTCCTTTATTTCTCGTTATCATGCAAAAAATTAAATTCCAAAACAAAATAAATGATAACAAAGTAAAATAAGTTTTAGAAACACGCATTTCTTTTTAATTGTTTTCTTTCAAGTTGGGATTTTTAAGAGGTAATTTAAATCTTAATTTAAAATGTTGAAAAACTCTTCTTATAAGCTTTCAACTTTTCTCAAACTTCCTCTCTCACTCAAAAAACTTTCTCAATTTTTCTATACAATATAAACTATGTATAGTATTTGGAATCTCGGGATGTTAAAGTAAACTCGCCTTGTTTATATTAGGTTCAGCGGTTCGGGATTTATACAAAAATTCGGGTCAGGATTTTAAAAAAACCCGGGATAATCCTGCCCAATCCCGACCGGGATCACGATCAGACCTGTACGAAACGTTTCGTTTCGCTGTTTCGTTAGTTTCGTTATGTTTTTACTGTTTCGTCTCGTTTCGTGACGAAACACTTTTTAATTTGTTTTGTTTAGTTTTGTTAACGAAACACCTGTGTTTCGTTAACGAAACATTACCTATTTTTTAAGCCAAAATATACCCCAAAAACTGAAAATATTTCCCTTTTGGTGATGAAAATTCAAAAAATTTTTGCCTGCGGCGCCGAAATCTGAATTTAAAAGCCTCGGCGCATAATAATTTCGGATTCTGTGCCAGATTAAGCATATAGAATATGCTCTTAATGCCAATCATGGGCGGGAGCAAGAGACAAATGCAATGAACATGAATGTTGTTGATCAACATAAAATCTGATAGAGGAATAACAGGGGATTTGGAGGGAGGGAGCAATGGTGGTATAGTGAATTAGAAGAGATAAAATGAGATATCGATGGATTCGGACGGAGTAATAGGTAAATCGTACCTACCCAAAAAAACCTCGTGAAATCAGGATTCCGATTTTCGAGTATCAAGAATCGGGTCTACAGGATCCCTTATCTACACTTTTGCTCAAACAAATTGATTGGAGTGTATTTGGCGGAATTAGGGGTGATATAATGGATTAGGAGGGAACGCGCGAAAATTTTGAGCCTACCATAAATTAAGGCTTGACTATAACCAGAGGGCTAGAGACTATAACCAGAGGGCTAGTTATTAAGGCTAGACTATAACCCCCCCCCCCCCATGTAAAAGATCATAGTTACTGGCCTGGTTTAAGGTCCTACAAATATATGAGATCATACATAGTCCATAACTGGCCTATTAGCGTGTTTAAAAGCGAATAATAAAGAAAATAAAACGGTTTTTATAAATTTTTTTAAAAATTAAAATGTTTCGTTTCGCTAAATTCTTGGTGTTTCGTCTCGTTTCGTTAACGAAACGTTTTTTAAAAATTTTTGTTTCGTTTCGTTCCGTCTGAAAAAAAATTTTGGAGTTTGGAAAAAATTTTGGAGTTTCGTACAGGTATGATCACGATACTGCTGAACTCTAGTTTATGTTTCTTTGAATTACCGTATATGCTCGAATAATTACCCTAGATAATTATTGTTTCAACTCCTTGCTATGAGGGATAATTAATCGAGAGGTGTAATTATTTGAGAGAGGGTAATTATTCAGGCATATACTGTAAATAAATTTTTATAATTTTATTAAGGATTTAATAGTGCCTATTCTGGCAAGAAAAATAAATTACTACCCTACCAATATCGATAATTTCCATTGGCAATCGAATTAAAACATCCTATTTATTGATTTTTCTCGTCTATGTATAGCCTTATACAAGGGTGTATAGACTTATACAACTTATATTCTATCTCCTTTTTCTTCTGTTCTCTAGCTGTCTCTCTTCCTTTTTGCACTCCTCTCTTCCGATTGCGAGTGATCGATGTTGAAATCCCAAATCTCCATTTTTTCTATTAGATTTTAATTTTTCTAACATTTTCATAGATAAGTAAAGTCTCTCAATCTTGCAGAAACTGTGGGAATTTTTCTTTTTTTTGGAGAAAATTTATTTCAGGAACTTTTAAATGCAAAATCAACAATAGAGAGATTTGTTAGCCAAAGAAGCAAAATTGAACATAAACAAAAAACTTTCTAAAATTATTATTATTTATTATTTTTAATTACATATTTAACATCAAAGGAAAATTTTAATTTCATTTTGTCAATTTACATGTTATTATGTAAAATTGCACTTTTTATTTATTGAATATTGTGAAATATTGCCCTTGTAAAAATAAAAGGGCAGATTTTAAAAAAGGGCATATACACAGCTTTACATTACTCAAATCTTCCGACAAAATAAAAATATATTCACGTGTTATTCTTTCAAAATAGCAAATAAGTCTGTCAAAAATCTTGAGAAAAGTTTTTTATTAACTAAATAATTATAAATTTCAAATGTATATGTTTTTATCAGAAAGTCAATTTTCAATTCTTTTTATTTTCAAATTTATAGTATGTGATTGAGTAATAAAGGCCTGAAACTGAGATTCAGGCTTATCTTCTTGAATGACATACAAATTTTTAACTTTTTCTATACCGTATTTCCTCTAATAGTGCGACCGGTCGTTATATTTTTCAACCTTCCTATAGGGGTCGGTTTATTAGAAGGGGTCTGTCTAATAGAGAGAGTGGCACTATTAGAAGAAATAAGGTAATTGTAACCTGCACTTTTTAAAAATTAAAATTTAATTTTTTAATTTAATTTTTTATTTTTATTACAAAATATCTACAGTAAACACTTACAGACTATCTATTCTCAAAAATATACACGCCCTTTCATTTCACAAATTTCTTTTAAAATGGCCGGGCAACTTTTAATAATTTATTATTTTCTTTTTTATTTATTTAAATTTTTTTAATTATTAGATTTATTTTTTTAAATATTATTTAATTTTAAATTAACAAAAATGGAAGATTTTTATTTTTTACTTTTAATTTAAAACTAAAAATAAAAAGCTATTGAATAACAAGACAGCTTTACAAACATTTACCTATCTAAATAATTATTATTTTTTTATAGAAATGAAAATTAATTTTCTCCAATTTCCCCTTCCAATTATTATTTTCCTTTTAATATTTATTTCTTTTGCTTCGGCAAATTTTGAGTTTATTGTTAGAATTTCCGGAACATGGACAAAACTTCGAGAATATCATTGGCTTGTTTCTGTAGAACCGAAAGAACGTTTTAAATGTTCTATGATTAATAAAGACTCTATTAAATATGAAGGAGACTTTTTCGCGGAATTTTTAAACAAAGACATGTTATTTAATTTTAAAATTAGTGGAAGTAAAGAAGGTGGTTGGTATTTAGAATGTGAAGTAAATAAACCTAAATTTATCGAACATTTGTTACCTAACCTTGAAACTCAGGTACGGACATTGAAAATATTAGAGACTCCTTAAAATGAGACTCCTTAAAATTTAGAGACTCCTTAAAATGGTACCTAAATAGGTTGTATAAAGGCCAAGCTAAGAAAATCCGATCTCTAAATATAATTATAGCCCCTCGATCGGTATCGATATCTAAAATTTTTGTATTTTATTATTATGTATTATTTTTATTATTTTCTCTTAGATATAGGTATTTTATTTTAAAAAATCCCCAAAATTTTTGAATCCATTTTCTAGGCTTTAGTGTTCGAAACATTTACATTTTTTCAAAGTTTTTGAGAAGTTGATAGAACTATGGAAACATACTATAGAAGTACCAAAATAATAGTATCAAGACTTAGAGGACGATAATGTTACTTAATGTAATGTTTCCAAAATCGTAGTGGGTAAATGTCCAGTTCGCTATCTACCTGTCCGCAAAGGGAATGCTCACTTTTCCTTCCCTCTTTGTATTTTTTGCGTGCTCGCCTATTTTTCCTTCTTGTTGATACAGCGTAATTTTTATTTGGAAAGGAGGGAGAAAATTTGGTTAAGTGCGAACCAGGGCTGGGCGAAATAGAAAATTTTTATTCCAAATCGAAGCGAAATAAAATAAAAATTAAAAAATTGATATTTTTCAGATCAAGAAAGTCTGAAATCGTTAAAAAATGATAAATATAGACACCAATAGCTAGATTCGAGACAGAAACATTACAAAGCCAAGAGAGGACCCTCAAATCTACCGATATCCAGCCTAATCCTTCAGATCCATGCCATTAATCCCCCTCCAAATTACCCGATGCAACTTCAACTCTCAAATCCACCTATATTTAGGGATTAAAATTGATATTAATGGATTTTCAGTGAAGGGATATCTCCTTCTTCTAAATGAAAAGGTATACGGTAAAAAGGAAAAATAGGCGAGCACGCAAAAAATGCAAAGAGGGAAGGAAAAGTGAGCATTCCATTTGCGGACAGGTAGATAGCGAACTGGACATTTACCATCGTAGTGTTTCCAAGGGACAAACTGCTAAGGATGCCGAAATTTTAAAGTAACCAGTTCATTAAGTGACTATTAAATAAATCAGCAACACATTATATATATTTTTTAACTTTAAGAAAATAAAGCGACATTTATATGAACTTGGATTCAATGATATAAAGACTGTTTCTTTTTTAAATAATCCAGAAGCCAATATTAATTTCATGGATGAAAATTTGATGAAGGCTCTACAAGCAGTTCAACATTTAAGTGGTAAAGAATATGAGATTCGTTCACTTGGATATTCAAGGAAATATGAGGAAATTTCAAAAATGATTCTTCAACAAAGTTGGAGAGAATATAAATATGGAATTATTTATTTGGAATTGTACAATATTAAATTAATATTTAATAATTTGATAAAACGGCCACAAAATGATGAGAATAAAAAGCAATTTCTAGATGCGATTTATGATATTTATAAAAAAGTTGTAAAAATTGGAATGGAATTACAAAATAAGAGTGGTGGAGGGACTGGTAATTATTTATACATGGATACCGTAAAAACTGTATTAACTACCCTGGATAATTATTGTTTCAACCTTTCTCTGGAGGGGGTAACTAATACAGGCGGGGTAATTATTTGAGTGAGGGACATTAATATAGTTTTTACGGTAATTATTTTCTAAATAATATTTGTTTGCTAATATATGTCTTATTAATTTCATTTGTGGTAGCAATCCGATCCCCGACATACCCGGCCCCAAGGGTTCGAGTTGCTACCATAATTTTATTAATATAAATAAATAAGACCTCTTTGTAACCTTTTGTTATACTGAAAATTTAAAAGTTAAAAAAGTTATAATGAAAATTTTTCACGTAAAAAATTTTTTTTAAATATTTAAATTATTAAGAACAACAACCTGCTACTCAACAAAATGAAATAAAAATGTTTACATTAAATGAGTTAATTAATGTTTTATCAACAGATTTAACTTCACAACAATCAAATACTACTCCAAATATTCAACTAAACGAAACAATTTCGCCATCCTTTCACCCTGGGAGTAGTTCTAGTAAACAACCAATACATGCAAATCAACGTAATTTTTAATTATAATTTTAAGATTTTATAGAAAAATGTTTTATCATAAGAGTAATAAACTAGGTAATTTTGGAAATATTCTGATTATTTCTAACATTAAAATATATTCAGTGTTTTAAAAAATGCCCAAATATTTTACCTAACCAAAAAAAAGCTTTAATCAACTCAGTGTTTGATTTTTTCAAAAATTAAACGAAGCTCGGAGCTTTGATTTTTAGAAAGAGCTTTAATTTTACTTCTTTAATTTTACTTTACTTCTGGACAATCTCAAATAATCTTTAATTAAGTACCAAATATTCAACATGAGAATATAACACATCGACCACATTCAATTCCTCTACATAATCCAAATATAAATTTACAACATCCAAGACAACCACGACCAACTCAGGCACATATCATGCAACAAAATTTAGCTAGAGGTATATTTGACATTAGGGTTCTCAATATGGACCGACTCGGAGATCGAACTGGCATAAGATATTTCATTCGAAAGTCCGGCCCGACTCGATAAATTAAGCCCTAAAAAATGGCTCGGAAAAATTTGGCCGGACTCGCAAACGCCAACCCTATTAGACATGTATAAATTTGAGCATTGTTTAGCTATTATCTAGTATTGTCTAGATAGATTGAACCAATTTAAAACACTTTTTGAACTTCCACTTTCAAGATATTTTATACAAAATATCATCAGAATATTTTGCTTATCCGTGGAAATAATGATTTAAATCCTTGTACAATTTTAGGATCGACTTTAAATCATCCAAGATTAATTGTACCTACTATCACTGGGAGTGATTATTTGCAGATACAAAATTTAAACCGCAATTTTCGCCCCAGCTCATCGCAAACAAACCAGAATCCAATACATGATCAATTGTTATTTCAGAGATTGCCACCGCCGGGTCTTGGGAAACGTAAAAAATTTTTGATATTTATTATAGCTTAACCATTTTTAACACACTTTAGCAGGGCAACCTTTACAAAGACCACCAATTCAGCACCAAGGGCAAACTAATCAACAGCAATCTACGCAACAACATCCAATACCTTTACCGCAACCTTTACAAAGACCAATTCAGCATCAAGGGCAGTCTATTGCAACAACATCCACTACGCAACAACATCCATTACCAAATATTGGATCAACCAATACAAATATATTTAAAGTTATTTTCTCCTAACTAATAATATTCAAAACATTTATAGCCAATTGTATTGCCTAATTACCCATTGCCTCAACAATTGACACAACGTACTGGTAGTACTAGTCATTTTAATGCAGCTGCTGGAGTTGGACAACTACATAATACAAAGGGGTAAATAATTAATAGAGTTCGAGTTCTTCAAATTCCGGGCTATTGTAACCTGCCCAGGGTAGGGGGTTTCGAGATTTGAACCCTCTGAAACCCAGAAAACCCATTTTTTGCATCAGGGCTCTGACCGGGCTTATTAGATTTCTTCATTTTTACTTTTATTTTACTGATTTGCTCAATAAATAAATAACACACTTGTTTAACACTTGAATAGTTCCCCACTCTCAATTAATTGTTGAAACATTAATTGCCTGTAGAATCAATCGAGTAAATACGGTAGATAATTTTTGATCAACATTTTCTGATATATAAATAACTATATTTAAAAAATCAAAAAATTAATTTAATTAGAATTATCGCCCTTCTATTTGGAGGATGATCATTCTGAGGATGATCATTCTATTTGAAAGACCTGGTATATTTGATGGCGAGATTATTATCAGGGCTCTGACCGCTAAGAAGCCACGAAGTCAGGGGTAAAATCAGTAAGTCCAAACTGAAAACCTAGTTTGTAAGAAATTCCAGGTAAACTGCTTTTGATCCCTATCCTGTTTCGAGGTCTATATATAACCTAAAGTTCAACATCTAATAAAAAGATATACTTCAGATCTTCTAGTAGTTCTCTACAAGAACATCAAATGTTTCCTCCTGGATTTGAGCACATAGCAAAGAAAAAGGAAATAGAACGACTAGAACTTCAACAGAAACAAAATCAACAACAACTACTTCGCCAGTATCAAAATAAAGAACAAGCAAATAATCCGTTACCAATATTTAATAAAAATTCAAATGTCTTTTCTGGCCAAACATTACATCAACAACTCCAGCAACAGCAATCAAAACAGTTTGGCACTCAACAAGGACATTTTCCGAGATATTTTCAACAATCTGGACAAGGAACATTGCAGCAACAAACTCTAAAGCCAGAACAATATTTACAACATATTAACCGTCAACTACAAAAAGACTGGCAAAATCCATTCCAACAACAACCCCAATCGCAACAAAATACGGGAACTAGTTCGCAAAAAAATTACTTAGATTTGTTAGACAAACTAAAGTCGGGTGTTGAGAATCCGAATATAAGTACCCAACAAATTGCTGATAATTCAAATAAAGGTGGGTCTTTTAAAGTTAGTGCTTTAATTAGGATTATTATTAATGTAATTATATTAACAAAAATAAATTATCAAAAAATATTAATTCAAAAATATTAAGAGATCGGCACAGGACTCGAATAATATAACATTTGTTTTAAATGTGGCTCGCAAAATTTTGCTGCATTTATAAGAGTGTAGCCATATTTTTTGTTGAATTATGTGAAGATAATAATACCTATATTAATTACTAAAGATCGCCATAGGACGTGATCTCGTCCTAAAATCACTATTTTAAATTTTGGGGTCCCCAACCACTCGAAAATCAGTATTATTACCAATTTCTATCAATCACACATTTGTGGGAAGTCTTTCCCCATAGAAAACAATAATTTATTCTTAAATGAGCTTTTAAACAAAAATATATTTTTATAAATTATTATTTTAAGAAGACAATCAACAAAATAAAATTCATGTAGATTTAACTTTTGAAGCTGAAGAAACAGATATTCAAAACAAAGAAAACCCCAATAAAGATAATGAAAAACACCAAAATTTAGTTAATATTGAACAGAATAAACAAATAATTGAAGATATAAATAATCAGCTAAAAAAGAATGAAGATATTAATAAAATTGAGACTTCAAATAAACAAAAGGAAATTGTCTCTGATAAGAGAGGTTTTTCTAAATTTGTTTAAAATAAATAATTAGAATAATAATAATTATATTATCATTATTATTAATAATTAGAATAATTAATTAATAATTAAGGAGAATAATTAGAAATTTAAAATCACTTTAAATTAAAATCCCTTATGGATCTATTTATTAAATACCTCTTAGTGCCAAATTATTTTTTTAAAATATATTCCCTTAAAGTGCCAAATTCTGAAAATTTTGTTGGTGATATTCCCTCTTCTAACAAACAAAAACAACCTTTGGAAGGTACTTCAAGTACTTTTGTGAATAATGAACTAAATGATGAGGAAATGGATGCTTTGCAAAATTTATTGGCTTTGTCTTCATCACATCCAACTGAAATTATTCATAGCGTTGGGTAAAATTTATGTATTTAATTTTAAAAAATATATTTAACGAATCTATGTAGGTTTTAAAATAACAAATTTAAAAATAAACATTCCTGTTTACATAGACGATAGTTCCTTATAAGATTATTCATGAATTTTTTAATATTAAACGATTTAGTTGTTTGTAGGCTGCCGTGCATGTTAGTCTGGGGCTTTAGAGAAAAATTTTTCAATAAATTTTTGTTAAAAGAAAAAATTATCCAGTTTTCCTTTAGTGCCGAAGGTGAAAATCCTTGAATTTTTTGCAAACTGAAGCCGATAACCCCACATTTTCCGGCATCTTTTATGTTCCAGTTCAATCCAGCAGCCAAATATTTATCGTTATTTTACTTTCAAATTTTATTTTTTATGAATATATATTAATATATCAGTAAAAAATTTTTTCTAAAATAATTTTTTGAAGTTCAACGACACAAAATAAAGAAGAAGAATTACGAAAAATAAAAGGAAAAAAAGTAATAGAAGAGGATGAACAAAACCCAAAAGAAATTGAAATGCAAAAAGAAATAGAAGATTATCTATTACAACCTACAAATTTTAGTGGGCAAACGGAAATTTTAGAAAAACTTGATCAACTGGTTTGTAGATCGAAGTTGTTAGTCAAATCTTCGGATACCGATTCCGGATATCCAAAAGCTGTACTCGATATTCAAGTTTTGTTTAGGATATCTGTTCAAAATATCATTTAATTACCTAAGGCTGCGAACCTTGGCAGCCTTAGCTGCGAAACTTGGCAGCCTCTATTTTCTATCTTTCTCGATAAGGAACCTGTTTTATGAAAAGAAATGTTTTAGAGAATTTACGGTATCAGAAGAATTCAGAAAATTTAATTGTTAATTAATTAACTATAATTTTCCAGAACATATTAAAATTAAATGAAAATTCGAAAGCTGGAGAATCATCAAAAAAGAGTCAAGATAATTTAGAAACTGATAAAAATAATGATAAAGGTTTTTGTATTATTTTTAGTCTAATTTAGATTATTTAAAAATATTTAGAGCCAATTAAAGACAATTCTTTATCATCTTCATTTAATAAAGATTTTGATAAATTAATTAACTTGGATGATCAAGGGAATAATGAAACACAACAAAATTTAGATAAATTTCCAAGTTTTAAGCATTGGCAAAATCCAGGTATATTTAGTTACTTAAAATTAATTTTGTTTAATAATAAATTTATTTTTTAAACAATTATGTCCAATATCGGAAAAATTAACAAATTATAAATATTAATTTCCGATATAAAATGATAAAGTCAGACTGGATCTGTATCCAAAAGATTTCAGATCGTATCGTGTTTGAGTCGAAATAGGCCGCATTTCGTGTAATGTAATTTGATTCTAGGGAAATAGAATTTAAAATACCCTGATTTCTATAGGAGATAATTCTAGAGCTATCTCTGTTCGATTTTTAGAATCCTCATATTTAGTAATATGTACGAAAATAACAAATAAAATTATAATTTATAAAATTCTCTAGATCCATCTATTTTTGATGTTGGGCATTCTTCAACAGAAATTGATATTCCGAGAGAAAATGAAATACAACCAGGCACATATCTACTATAATTATAAAAATTAATTAATATTTTATAGGTAATGTTAGCATTTCCCACGATTCAAATACAGTACAAAATCAACAACAAACTGATAATTTTGCCGAAGAAATTAGTAAAAACATCCCCAAAATAAAAACTAAAAAAATTCGGCGTTTGCACTTTGACAAGATAATTTCTATGGTTTTTATTTTAAAAATTAAAATAATTATTTGTTGGTTTATTTCACAAAAATACCAGTGGTTATTTCCAAAAATAATTTTGTAATTTATTCTACATTTCCCCATGGTGACATTCTACAAATAGCTTTGATTACTTTTGTTATTCTGGAATTAACATATAGAATTAAAGAATCCGTTGCCTGTCTGCTTTAGTTAGTCGCTATCAGTGCTGGGTATTTGGCATTTGTTGGCTCCGGCTCCGGGCATTTCAAATTCATGGCTCCGGCTCCAGCTTCGGCTACGGTGTTTTCAAATCTAAGCTCCAGCTCCACCGGCTCCGGTGGCGGGCTCCGGAGCTAGCTCCCGGAGCATACCCAGCACTGGTCGCTATTATTTATTTGAATAAGTGGCACACAAAAACTGCTGAGGCATCACTACTATCAGTATGTAAAATACCCAACACTCCCCTTTAAGCATATAAATTCCTTGATTAAATTTAAATAACAAGCCAAATAAAATTAAATAGAAAAATTTTAAAATATTTTTAGTCACAAAAAGAATCTGAAGAATGCTCCCAAAAACGCGGACCTTCGACAAGACTTCGCTCACGAAAATGTGCAACGATGAAAGATTCAAAAAGAAAGTCCCCAAGCCCTTCGAACAATGAACTTGAAGATTCAGATAAAAATACAAATTTAAATGAAAAAATTGACAAAGACGGAAAAGATAAAGAAATTGAAGTCAAAAATTCTGATAATTTAAATTCAAATAAGGTTTTATTATTATTTGAAATTAATTTCTCTTTTATTAAAATTAAAGAAAATAGGGACACTCAAAGCTCAATCATCTGGAGGAAACCGTAGAAAATATATAAAATTATCTGAACTTGACATTTCAAAAAAGTTTGACAAAAATGACAATCAAAAACAAGATCAGGTGATTTTTGATACAAACAAACTTTTTTGTTGTTGGGGAATACATTATTTATTTTAATAATGAACAGTCTCTTATAAGAACAGTCTCTAAAACAGCACGTTTTTATATTAGAATAGACTGCAATGTGATATGCTCTAAAAAATTCTAACATTTAAACCCCGTTCCCAGACCAAATATTACATCCTGACCTCGTCTTGAAACAATTCGAAAACCCCGTACCCCGACACAACCGCCCTCGAGCGTTCGGGACATAACCCTATTTAGTGTCCAATCGAAATATATGAGTCCACTCAAATTTTATAATCCATCGATACTGAATGAACTCCGTATAGTTCGATTAGACCAATAAACTCTAACATAAAATTATTATTTTCTAGACGAGCGAAGCTTCCCATGATAGTCCAAAATTGCCTTCAGTCTCGGCACCTGCAATATTACAACATCCCAAAAAGCCAAGATCACCTAGAGGGAGTCAAAATAAAAGTGATGAGGCTATTTCTAAATTAGAATAAAAAATTATAAATTATATTTAGTTGGGTAATTACATTTTATTTACTCTAATAATGCCCTGAGGTATTTGATAAATAGATCAGATGAGGAGATTTGTAAGAGGGCGTGGGTTATTATTAGAGTGAATACGTAGTATATATATCTATCTATTTTATAAAAATTAAAAAATATTTAAAAATAATTATTATTCATTTTAAATTTAAAATAACAAATTATACTATTATGTATATACTTTTAGTTATCTTTGTATCATCACTTTTATAAAATAATCACTAATATCTTTTTAATTAAACTTTGTATATCTAACTAATTATATTCTATTATAATTTATTTAAAATGAAGTAAATTAAAATTTTCAATTGTTTCCAATATCCAACAAAATTTCCAATTCTAAATTTTCATTCTTCTAATAGTGACTCTCTCTAATAGACCGACCTTTTAGATGATTGTTGAAAAATAAACCGACCTGTTGCACTATTAGAAGAAATACGGTATTTCCCTTTCATCAATATTTGTTTTTTAAATTCTTTACAAAATTCATTAAATCTAAATTACCGTATTTATCCTAATACATTAGCCTCTCCAATTAAATGGCCTCTTTTTGGGGTATCGAAAAATAAAATGCGGCCATTCTATTAGAATAAATACGGTATTCAATTTTTAAAGTTTAGTTATTAAAATGTTAAATTTTGTGATTTTCTTTATTTATTAGCTAAAATAAAGTTCTTTTATCTGGGCTGAACTATTTTATATTAAAAAATGAGATATTTATTTAAAGAGAAGTGATAAGTAATTTGTAGAAATTAAATTTAAATTATAGTTTATTAGCTAAAGTTGATTTTCCTATATAGTGTGGAAACGGATTGGGAAGATAAGGAAGAGAAATTCTGAGGGAGTAAAGGATTAATTTACATAATTTTATAATTTTTACAAAAATTTTAAGAAGATACACTGCGGTGCATATGTTTATGCACACTAGTTTTTTGTTCATAATTTTATGCAATCTTATTCAAAAAATACGTTCTATATAGCAATCGAAAGCTCTATTTGTATCTCAGTTGGCATGTTTCTGCATTTTCCATGAAAATGAAAATTGGCCGAGATAATCCGGATCTACCGGATATACCAAATCCCATATCCTCAGAAAAATTTTTCGGAAAAAATTTAACAAACCCATTTGATAAAGCATATTTTTGTGAGTATTTACCACAAAACCGCTTAGAAATATCTTTTTCCGGAACGGAGATATGATTTTTTGAAAAACTAAAAAAACGCGATTTTTTGACGAAAAATGGCAAAAATATGGTATTTTTTCGATTTTCAAAAATTCGTAACTCGGTCGAATCTCGACCGATTTGGATGATTTTTTTGTATTATATGTAGAATCTAGAGGAGAATCACATATATTTTTTACAGACCTCAAAAAAATTTCTTCGAAAAGTTGAAAATGTAGTACCTGTTAGACCGGTCGAAAAGTTTTCGAAAATATCAGAATTTCGAAAAATGCAGAAACATGTCAACTGAGATACATATAGAGCTTTCGATTGCCATATAGAACATATTTTTTGAATAAGTGTGCATAAAATTATGAACAAAAAACTAGTGTGCATAAACATATGCACCGCAGTGTATACCTAATTCACATTTTAATATAAGTATCATTTTTTTATTCGTTAAAAAATAATTTTTTGATTAATTTGGACAGCTTTTAGGGACTCCCTTTATTCTTGTTTAATAAAATATGCATATATATATATTTATAAACATTTTTGTTATTTTTGCTTCCTGCTGTGTTGAGAGAGTAAATGAAGCTTATTTGTTCATGTCATTTTTGCTTATTTCAAATTTATTTTGAAAGCATTATTTAATTCATCCAAAATATTTTTAGAAGGGATGAGTGTGTTAGGCATGAAATGAATAAAATATTTATTACTTCCCTGTTTTGGAGCTTCCAAGCTAAAAATGAATTTTTTTAAATTATATTTTAAAATAGCCTGTAAATTTATGGAATGCTCAACTCTTTTAGGAATTAAATAAAAAAATTAAAAAATTAAAATTTTTTCTAATTAGATAATTTTTACTTCTTTAAAAAAATTTTGATAATTTATAGAAAATGATTTTTTGTCTAAAAATAATTTTAAGATATATGTACTTCATGCCAGATATGTATAATCACTTGCTCCTCGATAATATATTTTCTTAAATTTAAATTATAATTTTCTATTAATTTTTATTCCAATCTGGTAAACCTTATTTACATGCAAACTCTAATTGCTTACAAAGCTGTTTCCATGGGGCCGAACACTAATAATAATAATGGGAGTAAGGCATAAATACATATTTTATTTTTATTTATTATTACTATTTATGTTCTCGAATATAATTTATTTCATTCACTAAAAATAAAATTTCATGTGGCGCCAGAAACTTTTGATGATTTTTGGCCTTTCCATTGTCTTTTTCTTTTTATTTATTGTGTCTACCTATTTTGGTTTTTTATAATAATATGCTAATTGCTTTCAATAATTATTTTAAAAAGTTTTTTTCTGAATTTTTTGGCATAAATGATTAAATTTTTGTTTAAAATGTTAAAAACCTTTTTTTAGTCTTTGAGCATTAAAAATTGCTTTTGGTATAATTTGAAATAGCGGCCAAGCCCATCTCAGAAAATAGCAGAAAATTGTACGAGACTTGATTTAAAATCTTTCCGATACGTTCAACCATCCACCACTAACTGATCGCTTTAATTTTTGCTTTATTTATTAGGCTAGAAGAAACTTCTCAGCTTTGCATTTAACAAATTTGGCCACTATTTTTAAAAATAAGACGAGGCAAAATTTTAATTAATATTTTAAAAAATAAATAAAAGTATATTTAAATTATTTAGTACTTTTACAATTTCATATATTGTTTAATGTTTACATATTTTTTAAATACATAAATATACCTATTCTAAATTCCCTATTTACATTAAAACAATAACATTTATTTTTTTCTAAAAATTATTTTCTGTCACTTCAACTCTCATTTTTAATGTTAATGACTTTTTTTGATGAATTGGAGCCTGAAAACAATTAAAAGAATTTTTCTATTCAAATTTTTTATGAATGTTTGGCAGTTTGTGTAGGAGGGAAAAATATAAATAAATAATTTAAAATGAATACAAAATTATTAAATGCCCGTTAAAAAATATTTTCCATTTTTTTCAAACAGAATTTTCCAGTTTTTTAAACAAAAAAAAGTAAAATCCTCAAATCCCCCTCATTTTTTCTTTATATTTGTTTATTTAACTCTGTTTAAATATTTAATGGACAAATCTCTTCTAGACATTTATTTTGGATTATTTTTAAGTTTTCTTTTAAAAGATTTGACATACATAAAGCCCTTCTATTTATTCTTTTCTTTAAATCCTCATTAATATAATTTTTCCTGAAATAGAAAAGTCATGAAAGCGGATGTATCTTTTTTAAATTTGATTTTTAAAAGTTGGATCCAACATATTCATTTTATATTTTTCGAAATTTTTATAAATCTCGATCAGGGCTGTCCGCAATTGCGGATTGCGTAAATTACTTACGGATGCGGAAAGATCTCGATCCGTATTCTGACATCTTTTCCCATTCGTTGTCCAAATTATGCCATATCCGTCCATATTTTTGGCAACCTTAATTGTAATAGTAGACATATAAACTAATAGATTTCGATTAGTGATAAATATTCTTATTAAGTTTTTAAACGATCACCTCGTTATTCTAAATGATCATCTCGTTCTTAGACGATCACAACGTTCTTAAATTTTAATTTTGCTGTTAAATGTTTTATAATTAATTTATTTTTCAGAGAAATAATTATAATTAATTGAAATTATTTTAAATGGGCGGCTCTACAACAGTTTCTTCATCTATATCCTCATCGTTATCTACCTGTTCAAGTAAAATTTCAGATTAATTTAAATAAAATTAGGATGTTTTCTTAAATCAAAAACATTATTTTTTAAATTAAAAAATTATTCCCCCTTAGGTGGTGAAAGAAATTGTATCGAACGGTCAGCAAATTTTGAAGAAGCATTACAGCAAAAAGATGCTCGAAAACGATCACCGCGTTTCTTTTTTTGGACATTAAATTTTGGAAGGTTAAAAAGGAATATTTTGAGTAATATTAGTACAAATTAATTAATTTTTAGTGGGAACAAAAATAAAGACAAAAATAAAAGACTTAATAGTAATGAATCTACTCCTCGATCACCAGATTCTTCTCGAAGTGTAAAATTTGATGTTAGTAATTTTTAATATTTTTTATAAATAAACAACAGACTGAAACGAGACAAAATTCTTATTTTCGAAAATAAAGCTAAAGCTTAAACCAAGGATCGCGCCGACAGAAAACCAAATTCCCGATTTTTGTGAATCGTGAATTCCCGAAAATTTCGAATTCACAATTTGATCGTGAATTCACGAGCCAAAAATCGTCGGGAATTTTCGATTTTCGGGAATCATGAATAGGGTCGGCGCGATCCCTGGCTTAAACTTACAATTTATAGAGGTATTAAATATTATTAATCAAATTAAGGCTGCTGAATCATGGCCATGGATTGATGACGATAATTCGGTTATTATTGAAAAATTAGTAGAAGGGGCAATATTGGGATAATGAAATTTAAGAATTTGATGACTGAATTAAAAATACAAATATTAATAAATAATAAAAAGAAATTTAAAATTATAAAAAGAAATGTACATATTATAATTAATAATAAAAAATATTTGGAAATACGCTAAAATTATTTTGAAATTAAAAAATTTTTTTGAAAAATTTATAAATTTTTGTATCTGAAACTCCTAGCAGTTATGGATTTGGATCCTGGAAAAACTACAAATATATGATCCAATATAACTATGTTTGAGTCATTATTTTCGGGCCTGAGTCTTTTTCGGGCTTCATTTTTATCGAGACAGGCATCGAGTCTTTTTCGGGCCAAAATTCGATGCCCGACTCGATCTTTCTGACCGGACCAGGCCGGCAACCCTAAATATCACATTCGAAGATTTCTGAATACCCGACTTTTTAGGTTCTCACTTTCTAGGTTTTTATTAAAGTTCTTATTTTCCATTCGGCTAGGATTTATTACTAGGTAAAAAAATTTTATTAATTAAAAATGCGATTGTTTAAAAAAGTGTATTAGAATTTTAAAAAATAATTTTCTAAATAAAAGTATTCTTAATTGCCAACATTGAAAATTCTAAAATAAGTAAATAAAAAGTTTCTTTTTTTAAATAAAAAGTAGTTTGTGATTATTTAAAAAAATTTTAAAAGAAAAAAAAGTTTCATTTCCTTTAAAATTTAAATTTAAATATTTTCTCAGCTGTTTTTCTCCTTAAAAATAAAACTTTTAAAAAATTTAAATATTTTCATAGACAGTTGTTACAATAATTTAAACAATTTTTATCTAAATTTAGAAAATAAAAATTTTAAAGGAATATTTTTTAAAAAGTACTTTGAATTAATACAGGTGTGAATATATTTTTAAGAATTTTTTAAAAATAAGTGCAATTTAAAATCCCTATTTAAGCGGATATCTTCAAAACATTTTTAAAACAAAATTCATTAAATCATTAAAAACTAATTAATATATTAAATATTTAATAAATATGTATTCAATAATTATTTTATTAATATTTTTTACAAGTTAGTTAATTTATTTTTTAATTAAAAATAAAAAATAATAATTAATTGGTAACACAAAAAGTGCATTTAGAGATACTTAAATTGGATAAGATTCAATAAATCATAATATTTTAAATACTTTAGGAAATGTGAGATACGACTTATTTAGAAAAAACGGAGAGAAAACTGGGTATATGCTAACACATTTTTCTAATTACGGTTGTTCACAGGAAAATCAAATCTTAATCCCCCATATCTCCCATATTCCTCATAATTAATAATCGTTATCTTGTTTAATAAACTATAAAAAAATAATTTTTAATTATAAAATAATGGGCTAAATTATCATCATAAATAATTAAATAACCTTCCAAAAATTAAGGGCAATCCATTTGTTCAAACTTTTAATAATTTAATGCCACACAAGAATATCATTTAGAGAATTAAAGGACATTAAGTTAAAACTGTCTGTTATTTAAACAATCCAGGAGGTCCTTGGATGATATATAAGCAAACTCAATTAATTAATTTTTCATAAAATTTGAAGACTTTATTAATTAACTGAAAAGTATGGCAATATTTTTAATAAATTCTATTGCCATATTAGCAATGATTGTTGTTAAATTCAGAGGTTATACATATAAATTAATATTACTAAGAATATTTTATAAAATATATATCTGCAATTTAGACGCTATGGCTCTCGATCAAGCTGGTCGTGATGCGGTAGTTTATTGGCACAATTATTTCCGTGCTGAACTAGTTGCAGGAAGGGTTAAAAATAAAACTGGAGAGTTTTTGCCAAAAGCAAAGGATATGATGCAAATGTACTTTTCTGCTGAACTTGAAAAGCAGGCACAGGAATGGGCCGATAAATGCACTTATAGTCATTCTGATCCATATGGAAATTACGGAGAGAATTTCTATGCTTATGCAAGAAAGGACAATGATTGTATTTAATTATTTAATTAAGTCTTATTTCTCTAAATTAAAGCTGCTGCCATCGAGTATGTAGTAAAAGGATGGTGGTCAGAGTTGGAATACAGAGGAGCTTTGGGACCTTATCCTGGCCAAGACTGCGTTGCATTTGATGCACCTCAAAATAATAGAGGTATTGGACATTGGACACAACTTGCTTGGTATAACACTAATCAAGTTGGGTGTGGAATTGGACGTTGCCCCAAATATAAATCTTATGTTGTTTGCCAATACAAGCCACCGTAATAAATATTTAATTTTATAGTTACAATTAATTATTTTTAGTGGAAATGTTTATACAGGATGTGTTTATCATGCTGGTGAGCCTTGTACGAGTTGCCCGAACTCATGCAACGAAACATCCAAACTCTGTCTTGATCCAAAGTATGTATCAACAACTATTGGTACAACAAAAACTTTGTTGGACACTTCGAAAGCTCCTAATACTCCAACAACAAAAATTAGTCAACCAACTACAGGTACAACAAAAACTTTGTTAAACACATCAAAAGCTCCTAATACTCCCACAACAAAAATTAGTGAACTTTTAACAACATCGCATAAAGCAACTATAACAGTTGAAACTAAAACAGATACTCCAAAGTCTGATGATTGTTGCTGTTCTAGTAGTTCTGATGAGGACGATTAAGAATAAGAAATAATAATAAAGGATAACATTCAAATAATATGTATTTAATTCAGGGCTCGGATCGACAAAATGCCAATAAAAAGTACAAAAATCTTGATTTTAAAGTACATAGGGGCAAAATTTCCACATTTAAAGTACACTCAAAATTAAATTAGAAAATATTTATTCGTGCTCAAAACTTTTATATTTCTCTCTTAAATTAATCTTTTCTAATAATTTCTTGTTTCAACTTAGCATTTTGTGAATTTCAATGCACTTTTTTGTGGAGCCGAAGGCGCCAAAAAATCTATTTTTTGCGCCGCAGGCGAAAATTTTGAAAAATTTGGGGGTCCTTAAGCCAGATTTCTTCCATTTTTTTGCGCCGCAGGCAAAAATTTTGAGAAATTTGGGGGTCCTTAAGCCAGATTTCTTCCATTTTTTGCGCCGCAGGCAAAAATTTTGAGAAATTTGGGGGTCCTTAAGCCAGATTTCTTCCATTTTTTTCAAAATGTTGATTTTAAAGTACATACTTTCAATAAAGTACAAATTCAATTTCGTAAGTACGGAGGTCGATTTTAAAGTACTGTACTTTCAAATAAAGTACGAATCCGAGCCCTGATTTAATTAAATGTTTGTGTAAAATTGTAGTGGAATTAAATTAATATGCTATGAATAATAACAGACTCATTACAAATTTAGGTGCCTGTTTGACTAGTATTTTGTTCATTGAAATGAATGAACAAACTACAATAACTTGGAAATAATAATAAATTACCTTCCATATTCAAAAAATACACTTTTATTCAGTACAATACTGAATTAGATTTGATAGGATTTGTTGATGTTTCTCCTATGGACAGAATCTTCAAGAACAATTATTATTAATCTACAAAAAATGATTAAACAATTCAATGATACTATTAGTTCAGTGTGCCCCGAAGCACTGTTATCGGTCCTTTGTTGTTTACAATTTACTTAACGATAAAACAAAGTAAAAACTTTGTTTCCATCTTCGTGGACAATATTAAACTCACATTTAGTTCTGAAAAAAATTTAGATGTCTTGTATTACAAAATAATATTAATAATTTGCTTCTATCTAAGGATTAAATATTTTTTAGATGCATATACATATTGGTAATAAAACTCAAAGTTTTTAAATTTCGACGAGCATATTTAATTCTTCAAATTCACGTTGGAATATTATGATAGAAGATTATATCGGCTAAATTTGGAGCCATTATATTTAACAATATTCAAAATTGATAAAATCACTGTTGTGTCCGCACTTGCAGAAAGAACATAAATGAAAATAAATAACCCAGCAATGGGTTGGATGGTGGCACAGTCGGTTGTGCTTCGGTCTGGGCTCATTCCATGATGGTTCAATTCCATCTCCCATCCACAATTTTTCCACAGCATGAACATCGGACACTTCAATGGCGCAGTCGCACAGGCCGGGCATAGCCCGAGGAAATTTAAGCGAACCTTCAAATGCTGTGATGATCTGACATTCTGTCACTGTGGAGAGAAAAAGGAGAAGACCCTGTGAGAAATTAAATGCCTGAGTTGTGATAGGCTAGCCGGTGTTGCGAGGCTAATATAATATAAAAATGCGTAAGGCGCATGAAGCGCAGCATATGCCACAAAATGGGTTTCTGTGTGTGCTCTCCAAAATCAAAACAGATGATAGTTATAGAAGACAAGCAACAAGCGAGGACGCTTGGCAACAAGCGAGGACGATTTGGCACTTGCAGAAAGAATATAAATGAAAATAAATAACCCAGCATAGGGTTGGATGGTGGCACAGTCGGTTGTGCTTTCGGTTTGGGCCCTTTCCGTGATGGTTCAATTCCATCTCCCATCCAAACAATTTTTCCACAGCATGAACATCGGACATGACAATCACGATTTTAGACACTCGAATATCAGCCTTTAGAACTATTTAACTTCAATCAAAGACAGAGTGGCAATTTATATTAATTTCACAAATACAACTATTAAAACATAAAATTCATTAACAAACTATCGAACTTTGGAATTCTTCAGCTAAAGAAGTTTTTATCAAATGAAAATAATTTTATTCAAAAAAAATTTATTAATTATAATAATTTATATTTATTAAAGGAGGAGCATTTTAAGAAATATTTTAAAAGGAGAATTTTAATGAATAGAAATGTGTTAATGATCGGGAAGAAGCAATGTATTTTATATTAGCAAAAGCGTGATGAAATAAATTTTAGGAATTAGCAAATGATTAACAATTTAAAGAGTAATTTAAAAATATTTAGAAGGTTAGCATTTTAAAATGTAGAAGAATTTAAAAATATAAAATATATGTTGGAATTATCAATTAAAAATGAACAATTTATTTTAAAATTTAAAATTAAAAGGATAATTTCGGCGGTTGCCAAAAGTTATATACAATAGACCCTTACAAACTTTGGTTAAATAATAAAGATGTATTTATAAATTAAACACATGTTTTATACATATTTATATATATTTTTTAAACATTTTTTAAATAAAATTATTTCTAATTGCCAACATTAATATTGCTAAAGTAAATACTTCAATTCTTTTAATTTGACAATAAATAAAATACATAAATAGTTTGTGATTATTTTTAAAAATTTAATAAATAAAAAAAAGTTTCATTTCCTTTAAAATTTAAATCTAAATATTTTCTCAACTGCTTTTCTCCTTAAAAATAAAACTTTTTTTTAAAAATTTAAATATTTTTATAGACAGTTGTTACAATAATTTAAACAATTTTTATCTAAATTTAGAAAATAAAAATTTTAAAGGAATATTTTTTAGAAAGTACTTTGAAGTAATACAGGTGTGAATATATTTTTAAGAATTTTTTAAAAATAAGTGCAATTTAAAATCCCTATTTAAGCGGATATCTTCAAAACATTTTTAAAACAAAATTCATTAAATCATTAAAAACTAATTAATATATTAAATATTTAATAAATATGTATTCAATAATTATTTTATTAATATTTTTTACAAGTTAGTTAATTTATTTTTTAATTAAAAATAAAAAATAATAATTAATTGGTAACACAAAAAGTGCATTTAGAGATACTTAAATTGGATATGATTCAATAAATCATAGTATTTTAAATATTTTTAAGGAATGGGAGATACGACTTAATTAGCAGAGATGGGTCGGAATTCCGATTTCCGACGTTTTTCTCATTCCGATTTCCAAAAAAATCTTGATTTCCGAGTTCCGACTTTTGAGCCATTTCCGATTTCCGACAGTGCCATTTCCTGATTTCTATTTCCGTTTTCGACCCCACCTCCGATTTCCGACCAACCTCATATATAATCACCGTTATCTTGTTTGATTAATCTAAAAAATAATTTTTAAATATAAAATAAAGGTAAAATGTTATTAAAAAGTATTAAATGAATACTTCTATAATTTATATATCAATAAGCTTCCGAGAATTAAAGGGCAATCCATTTGTGCAAACTTTAAATATTTTAATGCCACCCAAGGATATCATTTAGAGAATTAAAGTGCATTAAGTTAAAAATGTCTGATATTTAAACAATCCGGAGGTCCTTCAAGTAAATGGATAATATTTAAGCAAACTTAATTAATTAATTATCCATTAAATTTGAAAACTTTATCAATTAACTGAAAAGTATGGCAATATTTTTAATAAATTCTATTGCCATATTGGCAATGATTGTTGTTAAATTCCCAGGTTATACATACATATACATTATTATTATTAAGTATCTTTTATAAAATATATCTGTAATTTAGACGCTATGGCTCTCGATCAAGCTGGACGTGACGCAGTAGTTTATTGGCATAATTATTTCCGTGCTGAACTAGTTGCAGGAAGGGTTAAAAATAAAACGGGAGAGCTTTTGCCAAAAGCAAAGGATATGAAGCAAATGTATTTCTCTCTTGAGCTTGAAAAGCAGGCACAGGAATGGGCTGATAAATGCACTTATAGTCATTCTGATCCATATGGAAATTATGGAGAGAATTTCTATGCTTATTCAAAAGAAGACAATGATGGTATTTAATTATTTAAATAAATCTTATTTCTCTAAATTAAAGCTGCTGCCATCGAGTATGTAGTAAAAGGATGGTGGTCAGAGTTGGAATACAGAGGAGCTTTGGGACCATATCCTGGCCAAGACTGCGTTGCATTTGATGCAGCTCAAAATAATAGAGGTATTGGACATTGGACACAACTTGCTTGGTGGGAGACTAATCAAGTTGGGTGTGGAATTGGACGTTGCCCCAAATATAAATCTTATGTTGTTTGCCAATACAAGCCACCGTAATAATTATTTACTTAATTTTCTATAACTATTTTTAGTGGAAATGTTTATACTGCATGTGTTTATCATGCTGGTGAGCCTTGTACAAGTTGCCCGAACTCATGCAACGAAACATCCAAACTCTGTCTTGATCCTAAATACGTATCAACAACTACTGGTACAACAAAAACTTTGCTGGACACTTCAAAAGCTCCTAATACTCCCACAACAAAAATTAGTAAACCAACTACTGGTACAACAAAAACTTTGTTAAACACATCAAAAGCTCCTAATACTCCCACAACAAAAATTAGTAAACCAACTACAGGTACAACAAAAACTTTGTTAAACACATCAAAAGCTCCTAATACTCCCACAACAAAAATTAGTAAACCAACTACAGGTACAACAAAAACTTTGTTAAACACATCAAAAGCTCCTAATACTCCCACAACAAAAATTAGTAAACCAACTACAGGTACAACAAAAACTTTGTTAAACACATCAAAAGCTCCTAATACTCCCACAACAAAAATTAGTAAACCAACTACAGGTACAACAAAAACTTTGTTAAACACATCAAAAGCTCCTAATACTCCCACAACAAAAATTAGTAAACCAACTACAGGTACAACAAAAACTTTGTTAAACACATCAAAAGCTCCTAATACTCCCACAACAAAAATTAGTAAACCAACTACAGGCACAACAAAAACTTTGTTGAACACATCAAAAGCTCCTAATATTCCAAAAACAAAAATTATTAAGCTGTTGAAAAAAATTATTAAGCTGTTGAACAACAATTGGAACTAGAACAGATATTCCAAAATCTGATGAATGTAACGAATCTAGAGTTTCTGATGAGTGCGATTAAGAATAAAAAATATTAATACAGGATAACATACAAATAATATTTAATTAAATGTTTTTGTGTAAAATTGTAGTGGAATTAAATTAATATGTATGTCTATGAATACTAAGAAACTCATGACAGATTTAGGTGCCTTTTTAACCATTTTGCGTACATATTTGGCTACAGAAACTTGGGAAATGATTCGCAAGAAAACCATACATATTCAAAAATTTATTCAGTACAATTACTGAATTAGATTTGATAGGATTTGTAGATGCATCTCCTTCTGAACATTTATTATTAATCATTGTTCTATTAGTTCAGTGTGCCACGAAGCACTGTTATAGGTCCTTTATTGTTTACGATTTATTTGACAATAAAACTAAGTAGACTGTTTCCATTAAATTTCGATGAGCATATTAATCTTCAAGAATTTTTACACCGGGATATTATGATAGAAGATTATATCTGGTCAATTTGTAGTTATTATATTTAAGAATTTCAAAAGTGATTTAATTACCCTATTATAATAGTTTTTAGATACTCGATATTTTAGACGAAACAATTTTGACTACTTGTATTTTATTTCTCTTTTCTTCTGTTCTCTAGCTTTCTCTCTTCATTTTTGCACTCTTTTATTCCGATCCCGAGTGATCGAGGTGAAATCCCAAATCTCCGTTTTCTCTATCAGATTCTAATTTTTATAACATTTTCATAGATAAGTTAGGTCATTAAACTTGCACAAACTGTGAGAATTTTTATTTTTTCTGGAGATTTCCTATTTCAGGAACTTTTACATAAACACAACACTTTTAGACACCTTTAGTATTTGCCTTCAATCAAAGATAGCACAATCATGTTGTTGACGAAATTGAAGATTTAAAGATTAAAAATATTTTTTAATATTTTTATATTTTTTGTGGAATTTTGTTTATTATTTTTGGGGGTGACTCAGTAAGTCGCCTTCCATTTTTTAAAATTTTTTGTACATTTTTTATAATGTACTTTCTATAGCATCATTTTTATTTTAGATACCCATTTTTGCCGATAAAAGATAGGCAGAAATACCACTTTTTCAATGTTCATGTTTCTTTGTGATCATTCATTTCTTTATATGTAAATATCTGTGTGATATTTAGAGATAAAGATTTAAGTTGTGTTATTGTGTTTATTTGTTTATCTAGGTTAATTATTCTGTAGGAATAATTATTCTGAGATATTTTAATTCTCTATTAAAGAATAGGAAGGTGAAATAGTTTTCCTAATAAAGAGGAAAGTATTTTACAAATCATACATATTATTAATTTCACAAATATTCTAATATTTCAAAAGAAGTGTATTATAATTTTTAAAATAATTTTCTAATTTTTATAATAATTTTTTTGCCACATTGATACTTCTAAAATAAGTAAATAAAAAGTTTCTTTTTTAATATAAAAAGTAGTTTGTGATTATTAAAAATTTTTTAAAAATTTTAAAATAAAATTTTTTCTCATTTCCTTTAAAATTTAAATATTATTTTCTCAACTGTTTTTCTCCTTAAATGTAAAACTTTTTTTAAAAATTTAAAATTTTCATAGACAGTTGTTACAATAATTTAAACAATTTTTATCTAAATTTAGAATATAAAAATTTAAATTTAAAGGAAAGTTTTAAAAAAGTACTTTGAATTAATACAGGTGAGAATATATCTTTAAGAATTTTTTAAAAATAAGTGCAATTTGAAATCCCTATTTAAGCGGATATCTAGAAAAAAATTTTTAAAAACAAAATTAAATCATTAGAAACTAATTATATTTTTAAATATTATAAAAATGTATTCAATAATTATTTTATTTATATTTATTACAACTTAGTTAATTTATTTTTTAATTTAAAACATTAGAAAATTTGAAATTGATTTAGTAAATCAGAAAATTATTGTTAAATAATTTCATCAAAATTAATATAAGGCATCTATATATTTCGTTCCTGTTTAGATAATACCGAAGTAAAAACAATGAATCGGTAGTTTAGAGACTCAATCTAACCGGTAAATGGGATTGAGTCTCTTTAGGTATAAGGATGTGCTCCCGCCTTCCACAGAATTCAAATTTTTTACCCTTTCGCTTCTGCATTCTACTTCTATTTTGGTTGCTTCTTCGGATTTAGAACCATTAGGACGGCGATTATTTTCAAGAAATATATTTTGGCATTGCAAAAAATTTTCACTCAGGGCTCAAAAATAAGTCAGGCTCAAAAATTCAAAAAACGATTATGGCTTCAATGAAAGCTAAAAATTTTTGCCTGTGACGTGGAAAGTAGGGATTATCACTCGATAAATATTTTGGAGTTTTATCACTCCAAAATATCGGATCCTGATACAGCAGCTATCATAGCATTCGGCAACATTGAACTACAGATTGTTTGTGAACGTAAGCTATTGAAAATTGCCCTTGTCCCTCTTAATATACGGCTGTGCATCTTAATCCCCGATATCTCCCATAATCTATCCTCATAATTGATGATAGTTAACTTGTAAAATAAAAACTAATAAAAATAATTTTTAATTATAAAATAATGGCTAGCATTTTGTCCATAAAAATAATATTTTTCTAATTAATATATAAATGGGCTTTTGAAAATTAAAGGACAATCCATTTGTGCAAACTTTTAATAATTTAATGCCACACAAGAATATTATTTAGTGAATTAAAGTGCATTAAGTTAAAACTGTCTGTTATTTAATCAATCCAGGAGGTCCTTCAAGTAAAGGGATAATATATAAGCGAACTTAATTAATTAATTATCCATTAAATTTGAAAACTTTATCAATTAACTGAGAAGTATGGCAATATTTTTAATAAATTCTATTGCCTTATTGGCAATGATTGTTGTTAAATTCCGAGGTTATACATATAAATTAATATTATCAAATATCTTTTATGTATAAAATTATGTATATCTGTAATTTAGACGCTATGGCTCTTGATCAAGCTGGACGTGACGCAGTAGTGTATTGGCACAATTATTTCCGTGCTGAACTAGTTGCAGGAAGGGTTAAAAATAAAACGGGAGAGCTTTTGCCAAAAGCAAAGGATATGAAGCAAATGTATTTCTCTCTTGAGCTTGAAAAGCAGGCACAGGAATGGGCTGATAAATGCACTTATAGTCATTCTGATCCATATGGAAATTATGGAGAGAATTTCTATGCTTATTCAAAAGAAGACAATGATGGTATTTAATTATTTAAATAAATCTTATTTCTCTAAATTAAAGCTGCTGCCATCGAGTATGTAGTAAAAGGATGGTGGTCAGAGTTGGAATACAGAGGAGCTTTGGGACCATATCCTGGCCAAGACTGCGTTGCATTTGATGCAGCTCAAAATAATAGAGGTATTGGACATTGGACACAACTTGCTTGGTTTAACACTTATCAAGTCGGGTGTGGAATTGGACGTTGCCCCAAATATAAATCTTATGTTGTTTGCCAATACAAGCCACCGTAATAAATATTTAATTTTATAGTTACAATTATTTATTTTTAGTGGAAATGTTTATACAGGATGTGTTTATCATGCTGGTGAGCCTTGTACAAGTTGCCCAAACTCATGCAACGCAACATCCAAACTCTGTCTTGATCCGAAATACGTATCAACAACTACTGGTACTACAAAAATTAGTGAGGATTATGACGAAGAAGATTAAAAATAATTAAGATAATAAAAGAGAATTCAAATAAATTAATTAAATATTTTGATGTAAAATTGTAATGGAGTTAAAGTAGTAAATCTATAAACTGAAAAGTAGTAAATATACCCCAAAATCCTAAATCTTTTACTAAATCCTAAATCTTTTATAAGCATTAATCTTTTATAATCAATCATTAATCCTTTAATCTTAGGTATACATGGAGCCCTCGTTTATATAATACCACACTTATATAATATTAATAATACCACCCCAATAATTTACTCTGATTTTCTATACAATTTTTTCAGCCACTACGGTTTACATGTAAGTATATTTGTGAAGAACTTGCATTGCACTTTACTTTTTAAATTAAGAAATAATTTATTAATTTTAAATAAATTTCACAATTTTATTTTCCTTTTTATGAAGAGGGCATGCAATAAAAAAATTTATTCTTTAATTTTTTAAATTTTAAAAAGTGCATCTTGATTAAATAACCTAATAGGTGTTTTTAAATTAAATTAGCGTATATTTTAGAAAAAATAAATTTAATTTTGGATTATTTTGTTATTTTATAGATGTTATTTATTAAATTACATTTAATTATTTATTTTTTAAATTTCCTTATAATAAATTTATCGACTTCAAGCGATGAATGGGATCAATCTTATGATACAAATGAATCCCATAAATTCTCAGAATCTTCTTTTACCAAAAATAAGAGATGTAAGCATTTTATTATATGAGAATAAAAATGTAAGGATGATTCACCTAGAGCATTTAAAACGATTAGGCGGGAGATAAACGATCTAAAAAGGAAAAAGAGAAAGCATTAGTTTATGCCCCGGTATCTCAGTGTAGAGCTCCTGTATATGGTGAGAGAAAGCGCCTAGCAATGACTATGAGGAGGTTGCAGGTTCGAATCCTGCCCGGTGGCTAGAATTTTGCAAACTCTTTCAAAAATTATCTATCTTTAACTTTAAATTTTAAATGAATCTTACATATCTCTTTTACTAAAGTAAAACTAATAAACAATTAAATACATACATACATATAGTAGCTTGTAAACCATCTAAACAAACATTGTGTTATGATGCTTCCACTTCATCTATTTCTCCAATCGAACAATCAGATAATTTAGCTTTTCCTTCAATAACAAATTTAGAATCTACTATTTCAAAAAATACTTGGAAGGTAATTTCTTTATTTATCTAATTATCATTAATTTCTTTAATTATTAAAGGTTAAAAGAAAACGTGGAGATAGATATCAAAATATGTCAAGAAACTCTGCCGGAAGAAAATGGAAAAATATCATTTTAAAAACTAAAAGGTCTAAAATAATATCAAGTTTATTATTTTCTAAACTATTTTTAAGCTCATCTACAAATTCTGAAGTAAATAGTTGTTCATCAAATGCTAATTTGGATAGTGATAAATGTATTTAGATTTTAAAAATATAATAATCACAAGATTAGAAAAAAGCGCAGTTTCTAAGTTGCATGGTTTAGTTGCCGTAATCAAAGCAAAACTCTAACAAAAGAGAGTGCCTGATGTGTCCGTCGAGTGCCTATGGTGTCCCAAAGTTTTAGGATCCACTTTGGGGTCTTATAACTTGGTACCTTGTACCCCGCAGTGAAAATGGTGTAAATTTCGCAAAAGTCTCCTTTGTAAGCGTACTAAGCACCAATTAAAAATTTATTTTTAATTTCTGTTTATTAATTAAGCTTACGAGCCTAGTGAAGATGAAGATAGTAATGATAATTGTATTTCTTCAAATAAATCAAAAATAAATTTTGGAAAGAAAGTTAATAATACTCAAAAATTAAAGAAAAATGATAACAAAAAATCGTAAATAGATATAATTTTTTAATATAAAAATATTTTTTAAATTATTAGTTTAAGAAATAGAAAACTTGAGGAAATTTATGAAAGTCAAAATATTCTTTTTTGTGGAGAGAAACCTTTAAAACGAAATTATCTTTTAAATGGGGATTCGGAAATTGAAATAATTAATTATTTTCGAGAGGAAAATTTGGAATTTGATAGGGAAATAAATAATTATATGAAATGTGATCCTGTTGAAAGGAAGAAGATTGGACTATCGGTAATTATAAAATTTTGTTATGCTTAAATTTTGTATTATAATTTTAAATACTTAATAAAATTTTTTGTCGTTATATTGAGAATAGTGAAAAAAATCCCTAACAGGGCGGCCTCTTCCAAATATCCAAGTGAGAGTATGGCTTCTTAAAAGGGGGCAAAATAGGCCAAGAATGGGGTAAAAATACTAACAAAATTTAACGAATTGGTATCAGAAATACAGAAATCATATATCGAGTTTTCCGAATTTTTAAAAGATTATAAACGCCCACTTGATCCCTAATTGTTACTAGAAGACTTTGCCAGTTAAATAACTACTAATTTTAGGAGCCATTAATTAATGGATTATGTATTTTGTATTTATATGGTGAAATAACTCCTCGTAATTTAATTTCGTATATGGGAATGAATTATCATAATTTGATGACAAAATTGCATGGAAGAAAGATTCGTTTGTTTCCTCCAGAAACTTGTGAAGACAGTTTATCAAGAAAACAGTTTGTTTCCTTTGAAATTAATGATTGTTCAAAATTTTAATAAAAATTAATTTTAGAATTTCTACAGAAAATATTTTTATAATTTATTTTTAGCGTAAAATATAATCCAAAAATTATTAGCAAAATTAAATTAAAATTAAAAGAAAAATCAAAAGAAAAATGTGGAGGTAAATGGGAATTGAATGGAATTATTCATCTTCAGCCATTAGAAGCAAAAAAATTTTATTTTAAATTATTAAATATGGCAAGAGATGTTAATAATAAATTAATTTCAAAAAATAAAGAATATTATGAAATCATTAATGAAAATAATATTTTTAAAGATTTAAATAAAATAAATGGAAATAAACAAAATATTGAAATATTTTTAAAGAAATTTAAAGCAATTCTTTTTGATTTTCGTTTGGAACTTGTTTGGAGTTTTAGAGGTATGTCTAATATATCCGGGTCTTTCCTAGGTTTAGATGTATGTATATGGAAACTCCGAGGTGTGCGTCGTCGAGCGCAAGAAGTATCTCAGGTAGAGTTTTACTATCTAGACGTAGGTGGAATTAGGACTGGATCTGACGGACAAAGGAGATCAAGAACTAGTGAGCGGGTCGATTCGACTTTATATCATGGTAACACCTTTTGATCTCGATTCTTTGTCACGGCACTTATAATTTTTATCAAATACTTTATTTTATTAAAATGAATATTCTCGTTTCCAAAATAAAATATATTAAGATGGATCTTCTATTTTTGTTCGCAACCCTTTAGAATCTGCTGATATAATTTGTAAAGTTTTATTGTTCCATGCATTCCTTGAATTATTTAAATCAATGCATGCTAATAAAAATTTATTTTTTTCTATAAATATACAAAATATTGAATTCTATAAAAATTTGAATAATTTCTTTGAAAAATGTAATAAAATACCAGAAAAATGTTATTCTTTAACATTAAATAAATTATTTGAAGAAAAAACAAAGGAAATGGTTAAAAGAAAAATTTTTGAATTTTTAAATAATTATATTTATGGAAAGTTGGAAATATATATTGAACGTTTGTCTAAAAGAAAGATTGATTGAAGGAATTTAAAAAATATTTGTTATGAGAATTAATGGATTAATTAATTAAAATTAATTATAACTAAAACAATTTTAGTAATTTTAGTGAAATTTTTTTATTAAATTTATAATCCTTCCCTCAACTAGGCTTTGTGGATCCAAATACCCTATATCTTGAAATTTTCGGATCCGGATATCCGGAAATTTTTCAGTACTTCATAACCACATAATGTTTATCAACATTTTTCAAAACTTTATTTTCTGCTTTTTTCCATTTTCTGTTATTTATTCGACAAACTTCAATTAAACCCTTGTTCTATATTTTACCCTAATCTTATTAATTAATCATTTATTTTCTTTAGATTTAAATTAAAATTTTAGACTAAATCTATTTATTGTTCTATTAATGAATTTATTTAAATAATTTTTGTTTAAATTATAAATTTTTAAAACAAAAATCTTAGAATTTTATTTTATCGTTTAAAATTAAAAAATTAATATTTTTATCTTAAGAAATATTTTCTTAAATTAATTAAATAATTAATTACTATATAATAATTTCACATAAATTAAATTTAAATTAATTTCCTTTTTTGATCTATTTTGACCTGTAATTATTAAAACATGTGAGAAGTTTAAATTTATTATTAAATTAAAACTTGTTTTAAATTATATAATTTAACTAGTAATTAATCATTTAATTTAAATTTGAATTTTAAACAACCCGAATTTACTATATAAATAAATTAACATTTTAATACATATTTTAATTTAAAAATTTATTCTGAGAAATGTTTAATTTGAAAAACTTATTTTTCCTTCTTTGTCTTATTTTAATTTTTAATTTTAATTTAATTTTGGGAAAGCAGGGACAACGTATGTATTTTTAAATTAAAATTTAATTTTATTAAATTGGAAAAAATTTTTTTAGAATAATTTGAAATTAAAATTATAATAAATAAATGTTCTAGTCTCGATAAGATATTTTTAAATATCTTAAAATTAATTTAATTTTAAATTTCAAGCATGCCGTGTTAAAAGTGATTGTCACGATGAAAGAGAAGTTTGTGGAATTGGAACAAATATTTGTATTCCTAGACTTGGGGGTTAACTTGAAGAAAAATTTAATAAAGGATTAAAGATATACATTTATTTCTCAAATTTTAACCAAATTTTGTATAATATTTATATTTTTATGATTAAAAAATTTTAAATTTTTTAATAAAAAATAAATTACTTTGGATCTACATATTTACTTAAAACTAAAAAAATAAAAAGAATCGAGTTAATGTCAGGAATAGGGTTGTTTAATCGGTTATTATTAATGGGTTAATAAGTTATTAACCCCAGGCATTCGGTTAACCGACAGTGAAGAACACTAGTTAAATATTTACTCGATTAATTCCCCTCCCTCTATTAATTCCCCATGCCAGGGATGAGTTGAAACAATAATCTCCCTCCCCCAAATACCCTACTACAAATTCAAATTTCAAAACTCAAATAATTCTTCTCCCTTGAATAATTCCCCATGTATTGAAGAAATAATTCCCCAGGGGAATTAATCGAGTAAATACGATAGGTATTTAAATACATTCCTGTTACATGCATATTTAATTGCATCTAGAATTTTATCTTTAATTTTGTAAAAATTAGTTACAAATTAAAAAACATCTAAAAAATCTCTTAAAACTATCAAAACCATCTTTAATTATTTTGATAGTATACTCAAAGAATAAATTTAATATTACAAGAATTTTGTAAATAATTTTTTTATAAAACTCACAAGTTTTGCGGGACACTTTAAGAGAGTTTTACAAGTTTTTTTGTAAATAACTGAATGGTTGGAATTCCAAATTTTCTAAATTTAGAATTAGAAGAAATTTTCCTTCCTTTAGATTATCATTTTAAAGAAATTTTTGTTTTTTGGAATAAAATAAATTATGTATTTAGTATGTATTAAATACATATTTAGTAGTTAAACTACATAGTATGTATGTACAATAAAAACTGTGACTATATACAAACATACGAGTGTGAGAACCTGTACTAACTACATATGTACATATGTAGTGATGTTTAAATAATAAATTGATTATATTTCCTATTTTGCGAATAAAAATATAATTTAGATATTTATAGAAAAATTGATGGGTTTTTTGTTCTTTTGTCTAAGCTCATTCTCGAATTTTTAAAAATTAAATACTAATCATTCTTAATTATGTATTTCCTTGTCTACTTCAATAATTATAATTTATTTTAAATAATTTTTTACTTCAATTCACAATTACTTAAATTAACTAGAAACAATTATTTTAAGTAAAATTCCCATCAATTTATTAAAGAAAAATGCGTCGATTTTTGACGAAATTGTTCATCCATTAATTCCAAAGTACTGAATAAATACCTAAATTTTAAATATTTTCTTTTTTTATTCGAATGTTGTTTTCTTCAAAAAATAAAATATATTCAATTAATTCCTCAAACCATCATTTGCCTCAGTCATCTTTATTATTAATTCATGATGCTAAAATTAAAAGGATTAGTTTAAGTTTTTGGGAAGCAACATTTGCCTGTTTAAATATAATAATGGTGGGTAAATTTGCTAAATAAAGGATTTAATTATACTAGATCTTGGCTGGTTCTAAGGGTAATTCTAAAGCTGGTTCTAAGGCTGGTTTTAAGGGTAATATTTCTAAGGGTAATTCTTTGGCTGACCCCCCTCCCTTTTTTTATGCTTACCTGACCATTTTGAGCTTTTTTGCTTGACATATAATTTATATATCATTCTAAAGAGCTGTCCGAGCTGAGTATATTGATACTATGGTCGGTTAAATTTATGAAGCTAATTATCTAAATATTATCTAATATTATCTAACAAATTATGAGGCTAAATCCTCTGTGGACATGCCTTTTGTGATGTTAAAACAAATGCTCATAACTATGTTGATTTAAGTCAGATTTCGATAATTCTAGTGCCGTTCGACTCAACTCGAAGAGCTATTTCGAATGTATATAAAAAATTCATAGAAATTTCATAGAAAATGAAAAAAATAGAACATAAAAAAGGGGGGTGTCAGCCGGAGAATTTTCGAAGTATTTCCTTATCTCGTTCATTATCTCGTTACAAGAAATAACTTACCTAAATTCCCATTACTTTCAGATTTTATCAATAAAAACAAAACTTTTTATTAGTTTTACACATTTATATATATTTTTTATTAAAGTCATTGCCCTACTCCATCATTTCTTTATTTAAATTTAACAATCTATTCACAACAAAATATAATGGAAGATTTGCATTTCTCGATATTTTTCGTTTTATTGCTTTATGTTGGGTAGTTATTAACCATTTAGGAAGTGAAGGACGTCTTGATATTTTGAGAAGAGAGAAAACTGGAGATTTATTTAAACAAAATATACATGAACATCCAATATTTGGTCCATTACTTGGTCTGTTTTTGTTTGTTTAGTTTATTAATGTTGGAATATGAGTAAAGCATCTGGGCTATAGCTATTTCTCTCCTTTACCTATTGCAAAGGGTTATTCGGCGGCTGGGAGCGAACCAGCAACTTCAGTATCCATTACATACACACGCCGCCTACTGCAAAGCCTTAGGAATTAAATAGTTATATGCTTTACATATGCTATAATATGCTAATACTAGAATTTAGCCGATGAAACTATTTTTTTCCTAATTTTAGCCCTTATCTTCATAATTAATTTTCATTCATGATTTAAATATTTTTTATTTTTTAAAGGTAATTCAGCTCTTGGTGTTGAGATTTTTTTGTTCCTTTCTGGATTTCTCGCAGCCCGATCCTGGCAAAGACACAGAAGTGTTGACCGTCCATTTTGGTTAAATGCCTCTGGTTTTTTGTTTCGACGTTGGTTGAGATTGGCCCCACCAACTTTAGCTTTTATATACATTGCAGCAGGCCCTCTGGGTAAATGGGCATTGCCACAGTGGGTTTTCTTGAAAAAAAATTTTTCAAAAAAAATTTTTTTTAGATTTTATCATTCAATGGTCTCAAACTGCTCATCTAAACAATTATTTTCACATGTTCTTTTTATAAATAATTTTTCGAAAATACCAACTTGTATGGGGTGGCTTTGGTATTTAGGCCTAGATTGGCAATGTTACTTATTAACTCCGTTTTTGTTATATTTACTTGAGAAAAGGCCTCGATTTGGAATTTCTTTATTGATAATAATGATTGGAGGTTCTATTTTTATTCGTGGATGGCATTGCCAAATAAATGGAATTTGTAATAATAGCGATGTTGATATTCCGGTGAGTGAGGAATATTTTAATATTGGTGAGGAAGTGCCGATAGGTGGTGGTAATGTTGATAAATTTTGAGTAAATTTGAAGTATCAATCAGAGGTGGGTCGGAATTTCGATTTGCGAAATTTTGGAAAATTCCCGATTTCCGACATTTGAGCCAGTTCCGATTTCCGGCTCTTCCGATTTCCAACAACTCTGACTGTTCCGACCCTCCTCTGGTATCAATACTGATTCACAAAAAAATTTTAGTAATGCTTAAGGGCTACTGGCTAAAAGTTTTGACACTAAAAGATGTAGAATAGTTTATTAGATTAGGAATATTAAGTTGGATGTTCAGTCGGATAAATAAACTACCTAATTTCCCCTCACTTTTTTTCTGAATAATTAAATTTTTTCCCCATTTTTCTATTAATTTCCCTGACTATTTTAAATATTTTATTTTTTTAAAGTTTGTTTATTTTCCCAACCTTTCCAATGATATTCTTCAAACTTATTCTTCGCTTTTTTCACTTTATGCTCGTCCAACAACAAAAATCGGTCCTTTCCTTATAGGACTAATTATGGGCTATTTTACAACATTAAAAGAAACTTTTCTATTAAAACCAAAAACTTCAAAATTCCTTTTCTTTGGAGGATTTTTATTATTATTTTTGACAATTTATGGAATTTTGCCCGAATATTGGTATCCGAACCAAGGGAATACTTTATACAATATCTTATATACTGCGACGTTTCGAACGATTTTTACTCTTGGGATTGCTTTTATTGTTATTTCTGTTCTTTATGGAGAAAGATCGAGGTAGAAGAAATTATTTTAGTAGAAGCAGGGGGTATTGGGATTGCTATACCCCCTCCTTCCCCTCTAGCAATAATTAGAATTTCAAAAGGCATTATAGAAATAAATACATACCACATATACTCCGTCAAATAATTACCCCACCTCTATTAGTTACCCCCTCCAGCAAAAGGTTGAAACAATAATTGCTTCCAAAAATTAATTATAATTAGCCTTCCTAAAATAACCTCTATTAATTACCCCCCCCCCCCCTCTATCAATTACCCTATCCAGAGAGAGGTCGAAACAATAATTACCCAGGGTAGGTAATAGAATATATACGGCATTTATTTTGGTTCGATTTATAATAACAGAGCTCGAACTTTTCACCTTGCTGGCACGGTATCCGTTTTTTTCTTTCAAGTTGACCCGGCCGGATTTTCCGAGCTATAACCTCGAAAACCACGAAAACTCGAAAACCCGATCAAACTTATAACTCACACAAAAACCTGTTAAATATAGGCGATGTAATTGAACGGGATAATTTTTTACGGGGGGTTTGCTTTTATTTATCAGATTAATCATGGATTATCAAAAATTGAATTAATATTTAATTAAATTTTTTTAAATTTTCAGCCGCCCAATTTCACGTATTTGGTCTATATTTGCTCAATTAACATTTTCTGCATTTCTTGTACACATGCCTGTGGTATTTATTTTCAACTACATTTCAGCCTTCCAAAGAATTGAATCTGTTTATGGCCTTCTTTTAGCTTTTCCTTTTGCTTTGATTTTAACATTTTTTGTGGCTTTAATCTTCCATTGTTTTATTGAAAAACCTTTAGCAAAATTATTTTTAATTTAAATTTTTCATGTATTTCTCTTTTATTCTTCTCTAGATAGAAAATCTAAACTTTTATTTATACGTTATAAATATTGGAGATCGGTCTGGATTTTGTCAGTCTTGATTTTTCCTGGAGCCAGAATCCAGTCCAGGTCAATAAACTAAATCCAGAGTCCAGATCCAGACGATTTTTATGTCTGGAGGATTTAGAGGGATATCTAAGATTAAGGCGGATATCTGTAGATTTAGAAGGATATAATTAGATTTAGAAAAAAAAATCCAGAAATCAAGGCTGCATTCAGATTAAATAATCATGAATTTTTTCTGGATCTGGATTTTTCCTTGATTCAGATTAAGAATCCTGTCCAGGTTACTAACTTAAATCCCGATCCAGGATTTTTGAAAATATCGATCTCTATTAATCATTCAAAAAATTATATGTAATTTTTTGATGTAAATATATTTTAATTTTTAACAAACCTGTTTCTATTCTACAATTAATTAATAAAAAATTATTGGAGAAAAACTGTCCGTTTCCCTCCAACAAAATGTTGTAATAAAATAGGTTGTGTACTAAAAGTTAAAAATATAGGACAAATGCATGATCGATTTGGTTCTACCATTTTTTGTCATTTTATTAAAAAGCTTTAATTTTTCTAAATTTTATTTTGTATAATAAAATTAAACGAATAATTTAATTAAATTAATTTTTTTAATTAAATTTTTAAAATATAGTGTATTAAAAATTATAAAACCACCTACATAGTTTTTTTCTGATTTTTTAGTTTCAGGTTGTCCAATTAATCTGAAATTTTTATATGTATGAGATTTATATACACTATTGGATAATATATCCAAAAAATCTTTAAAAAATTTTCACTCGATCGATTTTTCGAAAATGGGTACCGTAAATTCTAAAATAATTACCCTCTCTCAAATAATTACCTCCTAGTTATTTTACTCAAACTTTAAAAATATTTAAAGAATTACTATCAAATTTAATTATTGGAGCATTTTACGACTCAATATCAAAAAATAAATCAATTTCTTCTCAATTGGATTGAGATATACCCTAAATCCAGCACATCCTCTCTAATAATTACCCCCTCCAGAGAGATATTGAAACAATAATTACCCAGGGTAATTATTTCACCAGTTACGGTACATTTAAACACGTTTTTATAATTTTTTTGATTTTTATTTAATATTTGCTCTAAAATTTGAATTTTATTTTATTAATAATAAAACTAAAAATAGAAAAAATATTAAAATAAAGTCTACCTTCTACTAAAAAAGTAAAAAGATAAGTAATTCTCTTTTTTAATCAATAATTTTTTTTAATTATTTTATTTCCGGGTTATTAAAATTTTTTTTCAAATTAAAATTTGAGAAAAAAAATATTTTTTAAAATTTTAATTTTTGCCTTTTTAAAAAATTTAAAATGGATATACAAAAGAAAAATAATAAAGAAATAATCGATGATGAGGGGGAGAATGGTGGTTGTGGGTTTTCTAATGTAGATGACAAATCTGAAGAGGAAGAAAATGATTGTGAACAATTATATTGGAAACGATTTAAAAAATGGTTTTTAAATTTTAAAAAATATTAAAAATTAAAATTTTAAAAGGATGCATTGTTTTTGTGTTGTCACGTTTGATTTGGAACTTGGACAGACAATTGAAGTTTTTATTATTTTAATTTTATAAAATTTATTTTAACAAAAAAATTTGGGAAATAATGTAAAATACTGTATAACCTTTAATAACTACCCTGGGCAATTATTGTTCCAACCTTCCACTTAAATGATTAATTAATCGAGGGAGGGTAATTATACGAGGTTTGCAATTTGAACGTATTTTAGGGCATTTGTTAGTGGGTAATTATTGTTTCAATCCATCGCCGGATGGGGTGATTAATGGAAATGGGGTAATTATTTGAGGGGAGCAATTAATCAGGTTAAACGGAACGTATTTATGTAGATTTTCCTTTTTAATTTTCTTCAATCCAGTTCGTAGATATTTCTGATATCTATTATAAATAGTTTGGAGATACCTAGATATATTAAATTAAAACCCAAAATCCTTAATAGAATGTTATTTAACTAATAATGTTCGTAATAATTTCTAAAGAATTTTTGAAAAATATTTTGGATAAAAAATATTTTTATCAGACTTGGTAATGGCCATGGATTTTGGTATCCATATCCGGATATTTACGGCGGATACAGGCTGATATCCGCAGGCATTTTGAAATTATCTGTATCCAAATCCGTATCCATTACCAAGTCTGATTTTTAAAATTTATTTTAAAATTTTAAAAAAAGGTTGTCTATCCCGGCTCCGCTTATTTATCACCCACTGAACGTTCTGACATTTGTTATTTATCATTTCCCGATTCAAATTCATCCTCAACAAATATTAATAATTCGTGTTCTTCCTCTACCCCTTCAATATTTATGAATGGAAAAATTAATAGAAAAATGTCTTCGGATGGAAGGTTTTGGAAAATAAAAATGATTAAAAAAATTATTTTATAAATATTTTGTAGTTATATAGATTCTTCACACCATTTTAGAATTAAGAGAAATGGGGAAATAAATGAGGATAATGAAAAACGGTTTTTTCAAAAAAATTAAATATGTAATTAAAAATTTATTTTTTAAAGTTTTGATTCATTTACCCAAAAACTTCCACCTTCTCTTAGGCCTGATAAACAATATCTTTATGGTTTTGCTTATTTTAGACGTCAACGAGATTCTAGTTTACATAGAGGGTATTCTCAAAAGGTTCTATTTTTGTTAAATAAAAAGTGTAAATTTTGTGGATTTTTTGATAAATTAAGATATTTGGAAAACTTAGTAATAATAAATACTTGCGACGCAAAATTATTAGAGATAGGACCAAACAAATATTTGATGTTGGAAAATCAAATATTTGATCGAATATATGTTTGATGTGTTTTGAAGAAAATCAAATATTTTCAAATATCAAATAATTTGATATCTGATTTTTCCGTTTGTCCGATCTCTAAAAATTATGCGTCTACCCCATTATTTAAGTTTTTTCAACACTATTATCAATAGCTCCATAAATACCCTTAAGACCGCTTCGGAAGATTAACGGCATGTGTCTCTATGATATTTTTCTGAAAACTAATACTATTCGGAAATATTTTTAAGAGCCATACCCAGTTTTTCTCGATTTTGGGTAAAGATACGGGCTTAGTTCGTATATTTTATAATTTAATATTTATTTTTAGAGTATTGTCCTAATCAGTCATTTACCTTTTGTTGCACTTTTTTCACGTATTTTGAGTGAAGTTGCTTTAGCATTTTTTACGGCAGGTGAAAGTGCCATAGAAACTGGTTAATTACTAATATATTTGGGTTTATAATCTCTTAATTTAAAGCTTGTCGTCAAATAGGCCAACATTGGCCATCACCAAAAGCTGGGGGAGATAGACTCCTTTCCTTGCCACTTTTTGGTCTTCGCTTTTGTTGCTCAATCCCCGCAGATTTACACAAAAATGAGTCTGAATTAGACCCCGGAACTAATTTTATTGAACAAAATGGGAATCAAATGCCCTTTAATTTAAAACAACAATCCTTAGAAGATGAGGATTGTAATGGATTTGAGGTAGTTAATTAAAATAGTTTTTTTGTTCCTTAGTGAAAATCCATTTATTTATTAGATTCTTCGATAAGATTAACATTTCTTATTATTAATTTCAAACGGAAAGGGATCTCTTTTATTCTAATAAGTCAGCGTTTGGTTGATAGATCTGGTTAATTAAAAAATCAAGGGGAAAGGGGATAGTGCATATATTAGATTAATAAAAGAATTATTTTATTTGGATAATTTATGAGTAATATTAAGGTTGTTCCCCGTCCCCGAAAGTCGGGGAATTTGAGAGATTTTTTGAAAATTCCCCGTTCCCGTCCCCATCCTCCCCCCCCCCCCGTGGTGCTGCCTCCCCGAAAACTGTTCCCTTTGGCCCCCCTACTCGTCTGGGAACCCTAATAATTATTTTGTTTTAACATACTTTTAATTTTTGATATTTATTTAATAAACATATTTTATATAGTTCATTGATATTCGCTGCAATGTTGTTCTTTTAGACTCCATATCAGAACCAGACCAACATTTTCATATGTACCTATTTAGTTTAATTTAAACTTAACAAATTTTAATTACATTTTTAGTGGAATAAAAAGACTCCTTCCACATTTACATCTTTTATGGGAATTAATATTACTTGGAGAGGTTTTTCTTAAATTAAAATTATTTTTAAATTCAATTTTTAAGCCCTTACTTGTTTGTGCCCCAAATGCCTCATTATGTTCTTCAATCGTTTATTCATTAATTTCTTTAATTTCTCCATTGAGATATGAACCTGATTATAGGCCATATTTTACAATCCATGATTCTGATTTTAATGAAGTTTTAAATTCAAAACAGAATTGGTTAGAAATATTTATTTTAATTACCTAATATTTATTTTTCAGCCGTTGGAATAATATTTGTGTTATTGGTGTAAGCAACCCATTTTTTCTTAAAGTACTCAATTATTGGCCGAATATATTAAAAATTGGTGTTGCTAAAGTAAATTAAATTTAATTTTTTAAAAATAATTTTTAAAGCCTTCTAAACGTGAAAGGAGTGAATCTCGTCTTGTTAAACAACTTAAAACACAAGCAGCAGCTCAATTCGTTTTGGGAACCCTTAAACGTTGTGGGACAACGGCAAAAGAGCTTACACATTTAGGGATTGATGTTGATGAGGAGGATGGGGATGGAGAGGAATGGCAAAGGAAATTAATTAAGTAATTAATGTTTCGTCTAATAAGTTTAGAAATTTAAGAGGGGTTGTTGGGTATGTGCTTAGTATAAAAGGCTACGGCTTTAGCCATTCGGGGGTTAGTGTCTGTTAGTCGTTATTCTATTCTGTTATTCTATTCTAGTGCTCCACATATTCGGCGTCGGCCATATTCCTATTGTTCGCTACTATTGTATTTAGTCTTGTAGATAAAGCACAGTTTGTTAGTCTGTCTTATCTTGTTATTCTTGTTAGTACGTAGACATAGAAGTCACGTACATAACAGTGGCGCGGTCGACAGGATTCGAACAATCGCAGTTGTATTCGGACAGTTTTATTCGAATAGTCGTATTCGGATATTCATTCTGTATTCAGTAATTCGATATTCAGCAATTCTACATTCAGTATTCAAGTATTCAATTCAAGATGGAAGATGTAGAGTTTGTGAAGATTTCCAAGGCTCAGACGGAGCATATTAGTAAGCAGTTTATTCTATTATTCAAAGGATTGTGCGAGATCAATCCTAAATTCGGAGATTCAAACGGAGAGTCAGCGGAATTGTATGATAAATTAGAATCGCTATTCGAAGAAGTCAAGATTCTAGCATTCACTGCAGCTATTCCGGAAGAAATGAAAGATATTAGAGAGCTTAGTCGTAAATTTGTGGAGCGTTATTCGAGACCAGACAAGTGTAGTCTGATGATTCTATTAGAGGAATGCTGCAGATATGCAGAAAAGAAGGATGAGGACAAAACGTTCGACAGTCATTCAAAGGTCAAGATAGAACCTGACAATTATGTGAATAATGTTAGTAGAGTCGAACATATTCCGAGTAGCGAATTCGGAAATTCAAGAAATAATTCAAGGCAACGAAAAGGCCAATTCAAGATTCGAGATTCACGTCAGTGTTACAATTGTGGCATGATTGGACATATTAGTAGATACTGCCGGAAACCAAAGATAAGGTTGAGCCAAGGCAAAGGTCCAGAAGTCAATCATGTGAAAGTAGATTCTAGTTATTCGAGACCACATTGTCTGACGGTAGAAATTCCGGAGTTGATAGATTCTAGTCAAAATAGTCGTAGCAGTATTATTCAAGGCAGAAAGCCAAAAATTCGGAAAAGTAATAAAAGTCAGAATAGTCAAAATTCGAAAATGGCAAAATATTCGAGAAATTCGAATTATTCGAAAGATTCTAATGATTCGAGGAAGTCAAAGTATTCAAATAATTCGCGAGATTCTATTCAATTCAGAGAAGACATGAAAGTCTTTGTATGGAACAAAAACAGAAATGGCAAAACAGTCTGGTTGCCAGGGACAATTCTTAGTAAATTCGGAGATGATTATAAAGTCGAAGTCCCTTGGCTGAAAACCGTAGTCAGTAGAGAAAAATGGCAGTTAAGAAAGCCAAATTCGATTCATTCAAAGGGAAGTTATTCAGATTCTACAGATTCGAGGGCCAGTCTAAGAACTAGAGAAAGTTCAATTCGGAGTCAAATTCGTGAAAATTCCAGGCACAATTCGAAGAGCGCAGCAGAGACGAAGCAGGATTTGCGCGCTGGCACAGAGGCCAAAGAAGAAAAGAAGTCCTGGGTGCATAAGATGATTTGGGGAAAATAAATGTGATAATATTGTGTAAATTTTTTTTTGTTTTTGTTTGTTTGTTTTCCCCCACTTGTTTTTTTTGTTTTGTAATTTTGGCCCTTTGTATGTATTTTTTTCTGTTGGAGTAAGTATTCGAGCACACCCATGACAGATTAAGAGATAATTCATTCTTTTTAAAGGAGGGAGATGTTGGGTATGTGCTTAGTATAAAAGGCTACGGCTTTAGCCATTCGGGGGTTAGTGTCTGTTAGTCGTTATTCTATTCTGTTATTCTATTCTAGTGCTCCACATATTCGGCGTCGGCCATATTCCTATTGTTCGCTACTATTGTATTTAGTCTTGTAGATAAAGCACAGTTTGTTAGTCTGTCTTATCTTGTTATTCTTGTTAGTACGTAGACATAGAAGTCACGTACATAACAGGGGTTTTTAAAGTGAAAGGAGTCCCGGTGAAAATAATGATTAAACGCCTTGAGGGATAAGTGAATGGGCAGTTTTTTTTAAATTCAGCTAAATATTTAAGACGGGTTTAACCTCCATATATTAAGGTGGATTTGTGTGGATTAAGAAGAATTTGTTGGGGTTAAGGGGTCGGAAATTCTTTCTTGCAAATGTCAGTTAAGGCCAAATGGAGCACTATTCTTAATCTTGAGTCCCTTTTATCCGCCCGAATATTTGGTTCGACATCTAGGTTCTGTTGATCACTAATTTAAAATTAATTAAAATAAATTTAAAGACGTCTCTCTGATCGATCTCAATTGGAAAAACGTTCTGGAGGTTTCTTCACTTCTCATAAACAATTTCTTGCTCAAGACAAAACTTTAACTCGGCGTCTTCTTCACTCACCTTCAGATTCTAGTTCTCAATCTAAAATTCTTAGAAAATATTTTTTTGAACTAACACAAAGCTTTATGAGTCCATTAGAAAGGTTAAAACAACAATTTTTATCAAAAATTAATTAAATATTTAAGTTATATTGCAACATTAATGCCTCTTAAACGAGAGATTTGTCCATTTCAGACAGTCCCACAAATGAGGCCATTTTCTCTCGAGCAATTTCTTACCTCTCTAAAACATTTTGGCCATCCAGGAATTAAAGGAGATTGGCAATGTAATTATAAAAATTAATTAAAAATATTTTTATTTCCAACATTAAAGCATTATATCGCCAATTTGTTACACATTCCCCCAATTTTATTGGTTGGCTTCGACGCCGGCAAACCGATATTGAACGCCAAATTAGATTAGAACATATGGAAGCAATTTGTAATTCTAATTTTTCTTCTCAAATATTGGCTGAAAGAAGTCAAGTTTGTGTTTTTGGGAATTTAAAAAAATTTAAAAAATTTATTTGAGGTAGAAATTGTTGATCTCTTAATGAAATTAGCTAATCGAATTGTTGAATTAAATGAGAGAAAACTTAAATCAAAACAAAGAAGGAATAAAAATGGAGAAATTTTGGATAGATTTCTGACGAATTCTTCAACATTTTCTGTTAAGATTATTTTTAATTTAATTCTAATAATTTACGTATGTGTCTGAATCTCTGGCCCGTAACTAGGGAGGCAGGGGCAGAAAAAACTACTTGAGGGAGAAAAGACTAGTTTTTTCTGCTTCAAGTGATGCATATAAAATTGAGATCTAGTATTTCAAATAAAAAATGTCCCTTCTAAAGGAACTAATTAATTACCGTATAACCTGTATTAATTGCCTTCCCTCAAATAATTACCCCACATCTATTAGCTACCCCATCCATCAATAGATTGCAATGATAATTACACCCTCCCCTATCAAATACTCTAAAACACGTTCAAATCATATAATTACCCTCCCTCAATTAATTACTCCTCCCAGCGGTAGGTCGAAACAATAATTACCCAGGGTAGTTATTCATCGTTTTACTGTAATTGTTAAATTATTCCCTCCCTAAAATTATCTTTTATATTTTAAATTTTAATTAAAAAACAGAAACAATTGGAGCGTCAACATTTACAATTACAACATCAACTACAAAGCATACTTTCTTCTGTTGATGATGAGTTAAAAGTTGTTCTCCTATCAAATCCGACATTTAGAAATGTTTCTGAAAAGGGAAAAATGGAATAGAATGCCGGGAAATTTACTAACTACAACAATTCTAAAATTTGTTTTTTATTTTTAAAATCTCTTTTTTCTTAATATTTTTATGTAAATACCTACATGAACTTTTATTTTTCTTTTTTATCTAATACAACTTTTTTCTTTTGTAAATTTTGTTTTATATCTTGGATTATGTATAAATTAAATTTAAAGTTTCTCGTTCCCATATTTTAATACGAAAATACCCTGAGAAATACCAAGTCCGTAATTTGAATAAAAAAAAAAGATTTGTGTCGAAGCTCTTAGACTATAAATCCATAATCTTGACCTGCATGCAATAATAGGATATTTTAGGTATTTTACATCTTATAAAGTCAAGTTTTGTTAAATTTTATAAAGTGAACTAAAACCAGATGAAAAAGTAGTAGCTAAGCCAGTATTATTAAAAATATTAATTCAACGGAAGTAGACGTGTAAATAATTATTATATTGATTATACATGTATACATGTATACATGACATACATTTATTTTTTATTATTATAAATTTATCTTCTTAATTTTATTTTAATTAAAATAATTTTAAATTCTTTAAATTATTTTTTGTATTTGCATGAAAGAAAAAGACTTTCATAAAGGATCAGTTTGGTTGTTCTCCAGTCGAACGGTCTTTCACTTAATAACCCCTTCAGCAGTTTTCCTTGTATGAAACCTTTTAATCTTAAGTCATTACCGGTGATTCAATCTCGTCATCCCGATCATATACAGATTTCCTATGACAACACGAAATCTCTATGTCCTGGCCAGGCATAAAAGTTTCATTCCATCAAATGCTTCTGATCGACAATCTATTACATCCATATTATTAATATTTTTTGTTTAATTTTTAGTTATTTAACAATGAAATTAACCAATTTTTTCACAAAATCTTTATTATTTTTAATTATTATATTCTTATCTGAAATTAATGGAATGAAAAACAATTCAAACAAATCTCTAAAAAAGAGACCAAAACATACAGGAGAAAATTTTGTTTTTAAAAAATTGAATTTCGAAAGTTCGAGTGTTCAAAATTCAGAAAGTAATTATTTAAAGTTTAAAATAATTTTATTTATAAAAATAAAAATTAAATTGAAACTTAATAAATTACATTATTAATTTAACTTTTTATTTAAAAAATAAATATTTAAAAAATAATTATTATCAAAATTTAGAAAAAGAAACAATAGATTTGTTGAGTAAATTTAAAGGAGAAAAAGAATATTGTGATTGGGATAAAAGAAAGTTATATCCAAATAAGAATGAAGAAAATGATTTGTTAAATTTGTTGGCTGATACAGCTATCGAGAATGAGAATGTTGGGAATGGTGAATCCAGCAACTAAGAGGAATTTATACAGAAAATCGAAAACAATCTACACCATTTATAAAAATTTTTTTAAAGATTTCATTATTTACCTAGCTTTATACAAGTTCCTCGTTGAGTAAACATGTTTTTATTTCTTTTCAAACAACAAACATATAATTTTTGTCATCTTTTTATTAACGTAGATTGTTATATAAAACAATTAATTTTTAGCTTACAAATACTTTTGTCGCTAAACTAATTTTTAAATTAATCATATCAAACTAGAAAATATTTTTAGATTAGAAAATTCATTACAAGCCATTTTACAATGTCATCCGTGTCAAGAATTTTGTAGTATTTTTACTCGGTTCCTATTGTTATTGAACCTTTACTATGAATTGGAAAGATTGAATAAAAGAGTGGAGTTTATGACTAGATCAAAAAATTAACTTTTAATCAACAAATTTATCTCCAATATCTAAAAACCCCAACATAAAATAGCAAAAAAATCTCCAAAAATATTTCAAAGTTCTGTCTTTTTATCCAAAGAATCAACTTTATTATCTTCCAAACCCTCTTCAATAATTTCATCTTCTTTTGAAGCACTACATTGTTCATCCTTTTTGGAGCACTTAACAAAGTCTTCAGATTTTTTCAAGTTTTTCGAATCGTTCAAAGTATTTCCTTCAAAAATAAATATTTTAAATAGGGAGCGAGCTGGATCTGGATCCAGCCCTTGATTCTTCTTGGATCCAGAGTCCAGATCAAGGCATTTTTCAGAGTTCCTTGATTTTTCCTTGACCCAAGGTCAAGAATCTGGTCAAGGTACCCAACCGAAATCAAGGTCAAGGATCAAGGTCAAGGTTTTTTAAAAATCTCGCTATCTAATTCTAAGCTGATTTTAATTTATTAAATTAAAAATTACATAAATTTTAATTACCTTCATTTTCGTTAATTTTATTTTTCTCATCTTGGTTTTTATCGTTAACTTTTTCTTTTAAATTGTTTTCAACTTTACCATTTTTCTCATTTTGATTTTCTGATTTATCTTTTTCCATTTTTTCATTACCCATTTCCCTAACACTTTCTTCTACCTTCGTGTCCGGAAATTTGGGGAGTGGACATTTGGGGAGTGGGAATTTGGGGAGTGAGCGGACATTTGGGGAGTGGACAATTGGGGAGTAGACATTTGTGGAGTGAGGATTAAAAAAATAATTTAAAAATAGATTTTTTGGACAATAAAAATAATTTATACACTCATGAAGGTGTTTTTGTGGATTTCAAAGATTTTAAGGATATTTTGATGTCTGTAACATCTGTAACATCTTCATTCTGTAACACACTGCTGTTGAGCGTGTGAGCGTGTTGTGTATTTCGGTTTAGTACACCAATAAAAGTAGGGTAGCACCTACCCTTCGGGGGCGGGTGTGTCGGGGATCGTGGTTTGCCGGGGAAGGCATGTCAAGGAATTTTACCCTTTGAAACTCCACAAAAACACCTTCATGAGTGTATAAATTATTTTTATTGTCCAAAAAATCTATTTTTAAATTATTTTTTTAATCCTCACTCCCCAAATGTCTACTCCCCAATTGTCCACTCCCCAAATGTCCGCTCACTCCCCAAATTTCCACTCCCCAAATGTCCACTCCCCAAATCTCCGTGAGCCTCTACCTTATATTAAATAATAATTAATTCTTCTAGTTTATAGAATTTATTTTAGTAAATATTTTAATAAAAAGGTCTTTGACAAAAAATTTTTTATTGAGGCATTCCCGCCCAGAAATTACACAGAAAAGATCGTATAGGATTGACCTGAGAATTGTGTTGTTATACGCCCAAACCTCCCATCTACCCTTCAAGAATATTAGCATCGAAATATTCTCTATAAAATTCAAACTAATAATTATTTAACAAAAAGGGGAGAATAATTTTAAAATTAATGTTAAAATATACCAAACGATCAACAATTTCTTTCTCATCCAATTCCTCATCATCATCATCCAAATTAGGCATTCTACCCAAAAAATCAAACAATTCACGTTGTGCTTCAAATTCATCATCATCAATCTCTCCATCCTTGTTTGTGTCAATTCCTTTAAATATTTCTAGGTTTGGCATTGAATTGGGGGAAAAATCATCATCCGTATCCTTTCCTTTACCTCCACGCATTCCTTTCATTTTTTCATTGAGAAATTTACCGAATTCAATGGGATTAAGACGTTCATTCTAAATTTAAAGAATGTTCAGAGTTAATAATTGAATTTATTTAATTTTAATCTAGCATTTTAATTATTACATTTCTTTAATTTAACATGTCTTTTAACATGTCTATTTATTTTCAATTGACAGCTCTAAATATGCTTACCGGAATTTTCGTAGATTTTTCGAACGGCCACTAATGCCGAAGCTTAAGGGGTTATTATAATTCTCTGACAGTCGTTTTTTAGGAAACATCAGTTATATCCCCTATATACATAAATAATTTATATCTGATTGGTTTTTTCTTTTGAATATGAATTAGTAATTCGTAAAAATATTTAAAATTATGATATTCTGAATTTAATTATGTTTTTTACTTAAAACTTCGAAATGCGTATCATTTTCTGAAGAGTGTATACCCTCGGTTTTCTTTCAAAATCTAAAATAATATAAGAAGGTTTTTCTGGAATGACAAGGTTTTTCTGGAATCTCAGAGAGCTGTGAACAAATTAAAAAAAGAATTATTAATTTTTGTTGAGCTTGAAACGAGATATGGCCAAAATAAAATAATTATTACTGCCTTAACTAATTTATTTTTAATTATTAAAAATATCTACATTATCCTCATCGTATTTCTCAAAAAGTTCGTCTTGTCCTTGGACACACGTTAATATAATAAAGAAAATGTTTAGAAATAAATACATTTTCTCCTAAAATTTAACAAAAGTTTAATTATTATTGCTTTAATTTCAACAAATATTTTTTAATATTAAGAAATTAAAAACTTAAAAATATAAAGAGGCAATAGCCATTAAAATATTTATTTTAAATTTTGCCGAATATTAAAATTGATTTTCTTTTTTAACAAATAAAAGTGCAACCACGAGGGGGCCCTTTAAAATTTAAATTTAAATGGCGCGTGAAATCGCGCAACATCATTTGAAGCGCATCAAATGATATACACGTGGAATTTCAATTCCTCTCATCTGACATGCGTCAAAATTTTGAGGGGAAAGAAAAGTCTGGAAAATGCTAGACAATAATAGAGAATTGTTAAATGCTTTAAAAAAATATTTTTCCTCGCCGTTTAAGTTTTGTAAGGAGATTCACCTAGAATATTTAAAACGCTTAGGCGGGGGTTAAACAATCTAAAAGGATTAAGGAGAAAGAATTATTCGATGCCCCAGTATCTCATTCAATGCTCCTGGCGCCTATATGTATGTGGTGAGCGAAAGCGCCTAGCAATAACTGTCAGGAGGTCGCAGGTTCAATCCTGCCCGATGGCAAAACTTTTGCTAGACTTTCTGTTTAAAAATGTGGTATTAGGGAAAACTTGCTGGAATAGATTGAGTTTCTTAAATAAAAAGCTGAGGCTATAACATAAATGCTCTAATAGAACCATGTATGCTTCTATTTTCCAACTCCTTCTTAGGGTGTGCTTGTATTAGAGAGTGTGCTTCTGATAGGGATTGCGGATTTATTATTGCACTTACGGTATTTTACTTCATAAATATTGAAAAGAAAACTTTAATTTTTGTCTTCGATGGACGGTAGCTAGAAGCATATGCCACAATTCGGATTTGGCAAACAATTGAAGTCTATAAGGGTAAAATATTCAAGTCGAGGGGGGGGGGGTGAACAGACAAATCAATTATCGAAAATTGATTTTAGCGAGAATAATGCCATCGTTAATAGCTGTAGGGGAGAGAGAAAGAGAAAAATTTTTTTATTAAATTTTATGGCAGCATTGTATAGGTTTTTTAAAACTACCCCAGGATAAGAAGAATTCTTAAATTTTTTAAATTAATGTTAAAGCTCTGATTCTATAATTAAAAATAAATTTATAATTTTTTATTTTTAATTAGAAGAAGACATTTACAATTCTTAAGCATTGTTTTTCTAATTCAAAATGATCATTCGATCATTGCTGATCACCATACTATTATTTAAACTCTTTGTGGATTCGAATGTTTGTTTTATTAAATAAAAATAATTAATTAATATAATTAAAAAATTAATTTAATTTAGGAAGGAATATCCCAAGCAGACGGAAAGCCCTTAGCTGTCCATCTCTCTCTTGCTCGTCAAACAGAAATTCAAAATAATGAAAAAGAAATAAAAATTTTAAAAAATTCTAAAATAAACTTTAATTCACTTATTAAAAAAATAAAAGTTATTTTAGAGAAAATGGAAGAATTTGTAAAAAGTAATGAAAAACCTGAAAATCTTCCATTGAAGTTTGAAATGGAAATGGAAAAATTTTTAGTTGATCAAGCAAAAATTAAATTGGTAAAAACTTTAATAGAAAAAATGAAGGAGTTTAGAAAAAACGGAGTTGTGAATATTCCGGAAGAAATTGGTGAACTTACTTGTGACACGAACCAATTGGTTTGTTGTTTTATTTTAATATAAGGTGGTCCTCGTCCCCCGAAATCCCAAGTTAGACGATTTGGCAAAACTGACCCGAACCTCGAAGGCTCCACCGACAAACCCCGAGACTCCCTACCCCAAAGGGTCCATTCTACCCTATTTTAATATATCCGAAAAGTTCTCAGAATGTTTGTATTATTGTTGGGATTAAATGTTGAGTATCATCTTTAATGTTATAATTTAAAAATTTATTTTAATTTCAAAAATAGGAAAGCATTGGAAAACAAATAGAAAACAACAAAAACATCAAAAGAGAAACAAAATATTATCTTTTAAAGAATTATAATTTTTATTCGGATACAATAAATACTTTTTTTACCAAAATAAAAATTATTTTATTAACCTTGAAACAATTAAATGAATTAAAGAATTTGGACATTGTCTTAAAAATGAATAAGAAAAATATAGAAAATATTGTTTGGAATGAAGTTATTAGTGGAATAGATGGAAAACGTGGAACTGAATTTAAAGTTTTGTAAGTTACTTAGAAGTTGTAAGAAAAAGTAAAGCAGTTGGGCTATAGCTATTTCTCTCCTTTAGGTAGTGCAAAAGGTTAATCGGCGGCTGGGAGCGAACCAGCATCTTCAGTAGACCGGACTGATGTGTTAGCCATTACACCGCGCCACCTAATGCACAGCCTTAGGAGTTAAATAGCTATATATGCTTTACAAAAATTTATTAAAAATTAATTTTTATTTAGAGTTAACAAAGGAAAACGAGAAATAGAGGAAATTTGTGAATGTAATTTTAAAAAGATTTTAAGAGAATATAATGAGATTAACATTGAAGAAATCCCAAAAAATAATTACGAAAGTACTGATGAATTAAAAATTAAAATTCTATTAAGAGAAGTTTACAAAATAATTAATATAAAAGAAAATGAATGGAAAATTTTAAAAGTAATTTTAAAAATAAATATTAAATTAGTTTAAAATTTTTAATTTAAAAATAATTATTTAAATTTTTTAAGAAAAAATATAAAAAAATGTCAAAATTATTACAATTAAATTATTTGGCAAATTTGTTTTATAAATTAATTAAATGGATTTTGTCAACTTTAAGTTTGGATATTAAAGGAATTATTAACTCTCAACAGGAAGTAATTAGTTTAAGTAAGCCAAAAACAAAACAAATTAGAACTCTTGGATCGCTTATTAAACAAGAACATGATTTGAGCAAAGGTATAATTTAAAGAATATCTCTGCTCAAAAGACAAATTTTTAATTTGATAAGTTTTTAGTCTACCGTCCTCCACATTTGAGCAAACAAAGGATCCTCCCTGCTATGGACCTAAAATCCGCGATAAAATCTGAATCAACCTAGATCAGAGTTGCGATTAGGACACAACTCTGAGCGGTATGAACTTAAAATCTGATAAAATCCAGTATCCTTCCAAATGTTGATAAATAGTATAAAATTATCTATTTGAATTATTAATAATCAAATAATATTTAATAAATTTTTCTAAAAAATATTTTATAAAATAAAATATTAGCAACAACACCTACTACCAAAAAACTTTTATTTATCTGGACAATTGCCGAGGATGTTTTAAAAAAATTAGAATATGAAAATGGAAAATTTGAATTTAGAGATGATTTAGAAATAAAAGAAGAGGAAAACGAATTAAAGATATTTCCTTGTTGGAGTTATGAAGATGAGGAATTTTGTTTTGAAACAATTAAAATTATTAAAAAATTATTAAAAATTTATGAAAATATTAAAGAATTATATGGATTAGAATATTTTGTTGGAGGTAAGGGGAAGATGTTGATGGAAATTAAAGGAAAAATTAAAGAAGAAATGAATTCAGAAGAAATACTTCCTTTAAATTTGGAGATGTATATTATTGAATATTTTGGTGGAGAACACGAACCCTAAAATGTAGTGGATATTTTAGAATTTAACGTCATTTAAAACATATGTATATACTTTTTAAGATTTATTCGTCTGGTTTTAAGAAAATGAATCGAAAATTTATACCTAACTGTAAACTAACATTACTAACTTTTAATTATCGAAATGTATTTAAATTTTCCTCTAAGTTTATTGTACCGACCGTAAAAACCGAACCCTAAAATGTATGTACTAAAAATATTTTCAAACGTATAAAAAATGCCCGTTGATAAATATTACTATTTTTTATTTGTATTATCGTTTACTTTATTTAATCATTATTATTTTTTATTAATTTAATTATTTGTAAATATTACATATGTAAATAAACTATTTTTCATTTTTGGTTCCAATACTAACGTGACTTCTGCGCCGCCAATTTTGCACCGCAATTAGTAAATATTTAAAAAATATAAGAATAATTAAGTTCGGACCGCAATATAGCGTAACTCTTGGGGCTTAAAAATGAGATATGGGAACTTAAAAAGTCCGGAAACTAAAAGGGGCCAATAAATGTACAATGTGATTCAATCAATTCAATGATCAAGATGTACAATGAATGATTTAAGTTCACCGCCCCTGGAGTTTTTGACAAATTTTAAATTGACGCCCGCAATTGTCGTATCTGACAATAAACCCGTCTAAAGTCTATTCTTTTTTATAAACAAATAAAAATTTATTTTTAATTCATTAAAGGTTAAAGGGCAAAGAAAAATTTATTTATTTTAAATTTTGCGCAAAGCGGCATTAATTAAAGGCAGTCACGAGTGCCACGAGCATTGATTTGTTTATTGAAAATTCATATGGCGGAAATGCTTTAAAGGGAAAAGGGCAATTTGGCAATGTAAAAAAAGGAGGAGAGGGGGGGGGGGGGGAAGAAAACACATGAATTAAAACACAAAATAAAATTTAAAGGGAAAAATATATTTTTTCATTTAAAAAATTTTTAAATAAAAAAATATTTTAATTAAATTTAAATTAAATTAAAAATATTCATTTTAAAGAGAATTTTTATTTAATTTTCTACATCCAATTTAAAAATGATTATTCGATCATTTTTAATTCTTCTTGTAATTTTTAAATTCTTTGCGGATTCAGATGTTTGTTTTTAAATTTAAAAAATTAATTAAATATAATAATTTAATTTAGAATGGATTAATTAATTCAAATAAAGAAGAAAAGACGTTGTTTTCACTAATTTCTGGTGAACGTAAAATGAGAAGCAAAAATGAAGCTAAAATTAATTTTAATTTAATTATTCAAAATATTAAAGATTTTACAAATAAAATAAATAAATTTGTAAAAATATATAAAAATAATAAAACAAAAGAAATTATGTCATTAAATATCTCCATGGAAGTGAAAGAATTTAAAAATGATCAGATAAACATTAATGATTTAATTAAACAAATGGAAAAAAATGAAATAAATATAATTGAGGATATTTTGGAAATAATTAATAAAATTATTTATAACGAGAAAAAAATGGTTGTTATTTAATTATTATAATTTTTTAGAAATAAATTTTATATGTTATGGTTAATTTTTACAAAAATATAGTAAAAAGTATTTTAAAAACAAAATTATTAATGCATATAATTAGATTTCCATTATTTCCTCTTATGGATCGGGTCTATTCATAATAACGTATAACGTCTATCAGATCTTATTTTAATGATAAGATAAAATAGATCCGATAAACTATTTTTGTTGCGAGAAACAAAAACTTTTATGTTCGGAGACGGGGTTTTTGAATTGTTTTGAGTTGGGATTCGGGTCTGGAGAATTCTGAAAAAAGTTTTTAGGAAGGTTCGGGGTTCTATAAAACTGTCTCTGATTTACTTTATATATTTTTTATTAATTTTATTTTTAATTAATAATTTACTTAAAAAACAGGAAAAATTTTTCAATGAAATAAAGCAAACAAAAATCCAAAAACACAAAGAAATTCTTGAGGAAGTTTATAATTTCCGTTTGGAAATGAACAAGTTTTTTGGCAAAATTAAAATAATTTTATTTAATTTGAATGAATTAAATATAATTAAAGAAGAAAATAATTTTAATGAAATAGAAATAAATAAAAAATATATAGAAGAAGAATTTGTTAATAAAAATAAATTTATTTTAAATAAATTTAAAGAATTGTAAGTTTAAAAAAATTATTTTTAGTTAAAATTAATTTTTTAAAAATTTATTTTAAAGAATTAAAGAGCATAAACAAGTGTTATTGAAATTAAAAAATTGTCAAAAAAATTGTGAAATAAAAACAAAGAAAAATTTTAAAAAATATTTGCTAAAAATTCTTGCAAATGAAAATAAATATTTAAATAAAAAATTTGAAAATTGTAAAAATAATGATGAGTTAATTTGTAATCAATTGGCAGGAAAAAGCAAAATTGAAAATCTTGATAAGGATAATGAATGGAAAAACTTGAAGGTTTTTAAAATTTTTTTAAAATAATTTTTGAAATATTTTCGGCGGAAATAAGCTGATAACTGAAATAATTTTAAGTAAAGCTAAGCTGTCAATCAAACCTCATTTTTAAATACTTTTATGATGCAAAAATTGTACCCTAAAAGAGGTACTAAAGGTATCGTTCTATCAACGTCATTTTTCAGTTATCATAAATTATCAATATCGCTTAGCAAACTCTTTACACACAGTGGGCAGAATAATTTTTTATTTAAGCAAACACCTCGTAAAATTTCTAATTTAAAAATAATTAATTATATTTTTTAAGAAAAGATATAACAAAATGTCAAAATTATTACAATTAAATTATTTGGCAAATTTGTTTTATAAATTAATTGAATGGATTGTGTCAACTTTAAGTTTGGATATTAAAGGAATTATTTACTCCGAACAGGAAGTAATTAGTTTAAGGACATCTTTTAGTGAAATGGATACGAGTGATGATGAAAATTCTGAGAAGCTGAAAACAAAAGATATAACAAAATTTGGATCCCTTATTAAACAAAAGCTTGATTTAAACAAAGGTACATATCTTGTTATAAAATTAAAAAATATATCCATTGTCCACGTTTTCGTTTTACTTTTCCTTTTTCCATATTACTGATAAAATCCAGAATCTGTATTAGTAAAGCTAGACTATGTAGTCATGGAATTAAAATATAGATTTAACCCGATTATATGTACATAGTTATTATCAGACTAGGAAACGGATACGGATCTTGGTATCCGTATCCGGATATTTACGGCGGATACAGATTTACGGCGGATATCCGTATCCATGACCATGTCTGGTTATTTATATTTAACCTAATAATTTTTTTAAATATTTTAGAGAATGGCCAGTCTAAAATTACAAAAGAAAAAGAAATATTAACTAAAACCCCAACAGAAAAACTTTTATTTATTTGGACAATTGCCGAGGAAGTTTTTAAAAAATTAGAATATAATAGTGGGAAATTTGAATTTAAAAAAGATTTAGAAATGGAAGAAGAAGAAAACGAATTAAAAATATTTCCTTGTTGGAGTTATGAAAATGAAGAATTTTGTTTTGAAACAATTGAAATTATTAAAAAATTATTAAAAATTTATGAAGATATTAAGGAATTATATGGATTAGAATATTCGGGTAAAAAATACAAAGAAATGATAATTGAAATTAAAAAAGAAATGGATTCAGAAGAAATACTTCCTTCAGATTTGGAGATGTATATTATTAAATATTTTGGTGAAAAATAGATATACATATCTATTTTGGATATAGAAGAATTAAGAGCTAAATTAGTTGCTTTTCTTATTAAAAGCTTGTCAGAATTGTCCAGATTGAAAATTTTTTGTTCATTTTTTAAACAAATTTGCATATACTTCTATTGGGTCTTAGGTATTTTCTATTATACATATAATTTTTTATAAATTCATTCAACCTCATGAAAAAGCTTGTAAAATTTACTAAAAATTTAGTTGGTTTATTCTAATCATTGACATCTTCTATTTACCAAATTTTGCTAAAATTTTAAATAGCCCCGGAACCTTCATTCTTCAATACCAGAGGTATTAAAGAGCAAAGGCTGTCTGAGATTGGAACTGTCGGAAATCGGAATTCTGACCAACCTCAATGACCGTCTATCGAAGTAAAAAATTAAGCTTAAATAACTAGTTCAATTATAAAATCTCTGTCCATTAGAATAAATTTATACTTGATCTACATTTATTTTAAATATATTTTTAAATTAAAGTTATTTTAAACAATTAACGTATAACTCGAATAATTACCACTTTCAATAATTACCCTCTCGATTAATTACATCCTCTAGCAAAACGTTGAAAAAATAATTAGCTAGGTTAATTATTCGAGCAAATGCAGTAATTCAAGTAATCTTCTAGCTTTAACGAGATTTCAATGATTCTGTTTATCTTTAAGTTTCCTTTAATTCTTATCGTTCAAGATTTTCATTATTTATCATAAAAATAGTAAAAAGCTTCTTTCGAATTATTTCTGTAATTTTTCTATTCGGTCCTTTATGTATAAAATTTTAATTTTTCTACAAAATTACTACATATTTAATTAAATTAATTAAATGAAAAGTAAAAATAAATTATTATTTAAATTGAGATGCCAAATAAAAAAAAACAAGAAAAAAAAAAGATTATGTAGATCCAACAAAATTTAGGATTAAATCGTCATAAAAATATTACTAAAACATTCCTTTCTATTTATGTATTCTTATTTACATTAAACTTTAAATATCTCTCTGTACATTTACCTCAAACAGAAAATATAAATTTTATTCCAATTTTGCCACTTTTGCAGAAAAAAATAAATCCTTAATGAATATAAAAAGTTTAATAATCCTTCTTAAAACATTTTAATTCTGAAAATTTGTCTTTAAAAGGATAATACAAATTTTGTCTTCTAATGAAATAAAGCAACAATATTTTTAGAAAAATTGATGCAAAAAATATTCTCGATTTAGTTGGGGCTAATTACTAAATTAGGCAAAAGGAGCGATTAAAAGCTATTTTAGAAATAATCCAAAGAATATTTTTACTTAAATGTGCTTTGCTTATTTAAATATATTTATTTATTTATTAATAAATATATTTAAGTATTTACTTTCAAAACACACAAATTAGTTGAACGTCTTAAAACTTAAAAATTCTTATTTGTTAAAAATGAGTTGAGAATCTTTATGTAGTTAATAAAATTTGAACTTCATTTTTCTACTCTAAAAATCTTATCATTCTAATTCCTTAGCCAAAGCCAAAATACACTATTTCATACATGATGTTTCACAGAGTCCGTGTTGGGCAAAACCGGTTACTCGGTTTCACTCGGTTTTCGTTTTTTTTTATTTTCTAGACCAGGTCATTCTTATTATGGTCCTTTCTTTTTCAGATATCTTTCTTATTATGGGCATATTAACACTTAAAACCCGAGTTTTAAGTGTCTAGCTCGTTCAATTATTAATAAACCCTCTTAATTATATTATAATCAACTTCTATATTAATAAATTCAATAAGCAAGGATTAAATAATTATTTTATTGACAGATTTATTATCTATAATTATTAAAAATAGATGTAGATCCCTAATTAAAATTATTCTGAGCAAATATCCCAGAACAACTACTAAACGACCAAAACTATTTTACTTTATCCCAAAAATGCTTAAAAATTATGCTCAATAGAAACCAACCTAATAGCTTATCTTTACTTATTTGTGACAAAAATATTAGAATCTCTAGTTTTAAAAATTGGCTAACATTTCTGATATTGATAAACAGGTAGAGAAATTACGTTAAATTATTTATATAAATGAAAACACAACTTAATATTCCCTTTACTATAACACAAACTCACATTGTAGCAGAAGAATAATGTACAGGGTGTTTTATCTACGAAGCACTATTTGAAAAATTAATAATTTTTCACTACGTAAACAGTTAGGGTTCGAATTTAGACATAATTCTATGTCAAAAAAATTTTCATAAATTTTAGATATAAAATACCAAAAATTATTAAAATCTGTCAACGTAATAAAAAGTTATTAATTTTTCAAATAGTGCTTCTTAATTGAAACTAGGGTTTGACCCCGACCCCGATCCCCGAACCCCGACCCCGTTCCCGAACGATTTTTTTACGATTCTCCCCGACCCGAACCCCGCCCCGAAAAAAAGTGAAAACCCCGTACCCCGACCCGAAAAGTTTCGGGGTTATCGGGGTTTTACATACCCAAAAAATGTAATTTTTGGGAGAATTTTAAGAGAAAAATTTTAAGAATTTCCTCCCAATTTACTTTGCTTTTATTATTTTTGAAAGAAAAATGAATGAAATATCAAAATTCTCTTTCCTACTGTGTTAAGAGACTTGTGGTTGAGTGGCTTAGTTGTTGATTTTAGCCTATATTTCCATTAATTTAGTATTGGGTTCGGATTCAAATAAGCTTAACTCGTTTGTTTTTGGATTTTTCTTTACAAAATGAAGGGTTTAATTTTAATTTTAAATGTTAATCTTATTTTTAAATATTATCAACCATAAAAAACAATGCAAAGATTTTTGTTCAGTGTTAAAATTTCAAAAATTTTCATGTGCGGCGCTAAAAAAAGATTAAATTTGGCTTCGTTGCCTTCCAAATATCAAAATATTTGACCTCAAATCCCTCACCTCAAATCCCTAACCCTCTATATCTCTCCAAATTGCTGCATCCTTATCCTTAATACAAAAATCCCTTTATTTCCTCAGCTATAATGCTAGGAGTTTACCGGCGGATTTGATATCAGGCGTAGTAAATGATTAATGGGATTTGAATTGATATAGGTTGTAGATTAAGGTTGGTGGATAGCCAAAATCACTGATATCCTATGAAACCAATTTTAATCCCTCCATATCGCCTTAATCCTTCCCTTAATCCCTCCAAATCCCCTTACATCCTTTGTTAGACACCTTAAATCACATTTAATCCCTAAAAAACCTCTTATATTATCTCTAATTCCTCTATCTCCCCTTAATTTTTGAATAAATTAACGAAAATAGACCGAAAAGGCTTATTTTTAGAACATATTTTCCTCAAAAAATTTTTCCACTAAACCCCCGTACCCCGACCCGAACCCCGAGCATATTTTGCTCCCCCGACCCGAACCCCGCCCCGAAACAATTCGAAAACCCCGTACCCCGACATACCCGCCCCCGAGCGTTCGGGGTCAAACCCTAATTGAAACACCCTGTATTTTAAAAATGAGATATATAAACTAGAGTTGGCCGGTATCGGGATTTAGAGAAAAACCCGGGATCGGGATTTTGGGTTGGTGATCCCGATCCCGATCCCGGATCCCGACACGGGATCGGGATTGGCCGAAATCGGGATCGGGATTTGGACTGGAGATCCCGATCCCGGTCCCGATCCCGAATCGGGACCGGGATTAAAAAATCGGGATCGGGATTTACTAAAAATTTTTTTAAAAAACTTTTAAATTTTTATTTTCTTCACAAACGACTTAATATAATTCTAAAATTTCCACTGTGGTGCTGAAATATTGAGTTAAAGTCTCATAGACGCATGATTTACTTTCCGGTTTAGGGGATTAGAAGGGGATAAGGTATGGGGGGGGGGGATAAATGGGATTGGGCATCATCCATTTTAAGAGCCGCAGGCAAAAATTTTGAAAAATTTGGAAGGCCAAGGTGCCAGATTTCCTCCCTTTTAAGCGCCGAAGGCAAAAATTTTGAAAAATTTAGAAGGCCAGGGTGCCAGATTTCCTCCCTTTTAAGCGCCGCAGACAATATTTTTAATTTTGGAAGGCCAAGGGCATCCAAGTCTAAACGTTCAAGTCTATACGATTAAGTGCGTTACGTTCAAATGTGGACGATGAAGAACTGAGATTGAGGGATTAAGTGATATATTCATGTAATATATTTCTTAAGCCCTCGATTTCTCTTCAAATCTAACTTAATCCCTGTAAATTCACCGATAACCTTCTATACTACAAATCCACCTATACTTTTCTCAATCCCTCTTGATCCCTCGATATCACACCAAATCACTCAATATTTCGTTAAAGTTGTAATGACAGCTTTGTTCATTTGCGCCGCAGACAAAAATTTTGAGAGACTCCGCTCTTTTGTTAACTTTATTTCACAGACTTCTAGTCAATTTATAAAGTCGGGATTTTCATCGGGATTTGATGCACATCCCGATCCCGATCCCGGATCCCGGCTCGGGATTGAGGTTGGCCGGGATCGGGATCGGGATATATATTTCGGGAGCGGGATCAAAAAAATCGGGATCGGGATTCGAAAAACCCGGGATAATCCCGCCCGATCCCGACCGGGATCCCGATCCCGGCCAACTCTAATATAAACCTGTTATTTCCTCCTCTAAATTATAAGTACAGAACTGTGTCGAGTCTGAAATCGAGTAAAAAATGTAGTTGGACCGACTGAACTCCTTTAGATTCTTTCATAAGTCAATATAAAAATATTTAGCGATCAACTATCAATATTTTCTCCTACACACTTTGCCTCCACTAATTTATCTGAAAGTAGATCGGAAACATTGTTTAATTGGCTAAATTTTCAAAATGATAGTAATTATACACCAATAGCCCCAGCCAGTCCAGAATCATTAATTAAACTTGGTCCTTCTGAAAGAGTGGTAAATGGACTTAGTTTATCGGGAGGATCTTCAATTATTTCTGATAATAAAGTTGATACAACAACTGAAAATAGTAAAACTAATTCAAATCGAATGACAATAAAAGGAGGTAGACGGATGCGCAAACATCATCGACAACGGTATTTTTTTAATCTAGAAAGGAATTGTTTACATTGTTAAAAATAGACTAGGTATATTACTAACAATTGGGCAAACATGTGTATAATAAAAATATTTTTAAATGAAATTTATATATGTACAATCTCTAAAAGAAAAAATTGTATCGCCGAGTTATGTAAGTCGAATACTGCTAAAACTAGTCAGCTGACTCAATTCCGGGCAGTGATAAGGACTTTTGAAAATAAAAAAAACCGATATGGGGGATTAGGCTCCGATTATATATCCGAAAGAGCTCAGTGAGCTTAACTGATTGATTTGAAAATCATTCTGTACAAAGTCTGAAGCTTTGTGGAAACTGTCTTTTGCTACTCTAACCCCATAATATGGACATAACAATTATTTTAATCATTATAATTTTTAATAATTTTAGGGTTGATGCAAACACACCATTTACCCTGCGAGCAATTTGTCCATTTAAATTTGTGTTAAATCATAAACCAAATGTGAGATAATATAAATATTTTGCTTATTTTTAATTAAGGAAAAAATATTTTTTCAGAGAATTCCATCAACATTAATTGAAGTAGAATGCCTAAGTCATAGCCCTTCACAAATTTTATTAGGCCGTCCACTTCCCTTAATTGAGTGTGAACCAATGAGATGGACAATACGTGTTTTGGAATGTAATAATGATAAAAAACAGGAAGGGAAGGAAGAAAAAATTAATTGTTTGCCTGTAGAAGAACATATTCCGTTAGCTTGTGTTCCTGTCCTTCAAGCAAATAAAGAATCTAGAGAACCAATAAGAAGTGAAGACGATTTAACTGATATTGTTGCGGTTATTTCTGTTCCAGCTGAACCTTTAAATGAGAAATTTGTACCAGTATAGAATTTTTGGATAAAATATAAATACCGTATATCCTTTAATAACTACCCTGGGTAATTATAGTTTCGACATTCAGCTGAAGTAATTAATCGAGGGAGGGTAATTGAAGTAATTTAACGCAATTTAGGGTATTTGTTTGGGGGTAATTATTGTTTCAATCTACCGTTGGATGGGGTAATTAATGGAAGTGGGGTAATTACTCGAGGGAGGGCAGCTAATACAGGTTATACGGTATTCTGTGAATATTCATATTTTAAAATTTTTTTTTATTTCCCAGATTCAACTTTATATTCATGTGATATTTGTATTTTATAAATATAATAATTTGAAATTTTTATCATGAATTCAAAATTAAAAATATCAATGAATAAGACGAAAAATTTGGCTTTAATTATAAGTAATAGAATATTAATGTAATAATTCTTTAAAATTATTTTTAGAAATATTTATGTAACAATAGATAAGTATAACTAAATTATAAATTAAAAATCCAAACTTTAACTTTATTTTAAAAAGTAATTCAAAAATATTTATTTTTCCCTCAAAATTTATTTTCTACTTTTCAGTAACAACATTTTCTTGAGTATTTTTTTCTTCAATTATTTTATGTAATAAATTATTTGTAACTTTTGGTGTACTATTATTTTTGTTTTTGTTTGTCTCATTATTTCCACAGAAATTCATTTCCATACAAGCCTAAAAAATAAATATATCAATAAAATTTGTTTAAATTTTTATTTATCAAAAATTTGATTTATTCTTTTTTAAATTAATTTGACAGATTTGGGGTTAAAAATTTTATTTTGGTGGTACTAGTGGCTTCCGAAAATATTTTGACACTTTAAAGCTTCCAGAAGTTTTTTAATTTTATAAATTAATTATTTTTTAAATTAAATAACCAGATCAGGATTATTCATATAAAATTCCAAATCTTCAAAAAAATCAGCCATTTCATTATAAACAAAATCCTCACACTAAAAAATAATATTCTTTTTAACTTAAAAAAATATTTAGACAAACCATTTGTCTAAAAATTCCCAATTTTGGACATAAATTTACTCGGATATATTTACGTAATTTTTCTTCAAATTCTGGATTACTTATGAAAAACCGCATTTGGATAATAGCTTCTTTGCAAACAAAACAAGTTCCAATATCAAACTAAAAAAATTTTAAAAAATTAATTAAAATTAAAATAAATTACCCAATTTTTAGTTAAATTATTTTCATTATTTAATGCCAAATTAGATTCTTTAGAAAGTCCTTGACTTCCAAGAAAACCAAAAACAGCAACAAACATAACTGTAATAATTATTTTATTTTGCATTATTTTTTAAATTTTAATTTAGAATTAAATAAATAATTTGAAATAATTTTTTAATTAAAATAACCTCTTTTATTTAGAGTATTTAAAAGGTAAAACAATCCGGATGTATTAATTTCAGTAAAGGTGTGGTTTTGCTAAATTCAAAAGATTGATAAGAAAATTTTGCTATCTTAACAAAATTTAAGCAAAATAAAAAATAAATTGTTTGGGATTAGTCAATATTTTTTTAGTTTATTTTAAATTTTTTAAAATAATGATAAGAATTTTTTTTTAATTTTAATAAATATTTTAGATGCTTTGGACAATTAAAATACATTTTTCAGGAAAAGTTTGTTTGTCACAATAGATTATATCTTATTTCCTATAATAGAGCCACATGGGGCTCTATTTTTCAACTATCCTCCAAAGTGGGGCTGTATTAGAGGGTGGGGCTCTAACAGAGGGTGGAGGGGGGCTCTAATATAGGAAATACGGTATATAATATTCATTAAATTATATGTAGACTTTCTAGTAAGAGCTGTGCTGAATGTTAAAACTTTTTTGAATTCGACAATTTTTTACGTAAAATAAAGTTTCGTTTTTAATAAGAAACTATTTAAATTTATTAAAATTTCTATAAGTAAATTGAAAATATTATTTTATCACTTTAATTTTCATTAAAATTACTACATATGTTAATATTTTCTTCAATTAAAAAAAAGTAAATCTATTATTGTGATTGTCTCTACATTACAACATCTTATATGTAAATTTAGCAATACTTTTAGTAAACTTTTAATTTTTTTCAATAAATTTTATATTTTTTAAAGTTAAAACAAAATTGACGAACAAACATCATATTAAACTTTTGGCTTATCATTACTGCTCTTCTTCTACCAGTTTAAAATTTAAACAGGAAGTTGAAAAAATATTTAAATTAAATTAATTAAATAATTTATTTTAATTACAGACTCTAATTAATTAAAATAATTGATTTATTTAATTGATCAACGACCGTCGTCAAAATTTTTGAATCCATCGACTTATAATACTCCTCACATGTTATCGACATTTATTATAGTAAATAATTTCCCTTATAATTTATTTTATAAATTTTAATTTTATATGAAATTTAACTTTTATAAAGTTCTTAAACTTAATAAAAAGTGCTAATAGATATTTTTGGTTAACTAAAATTTTTCAGAAATTTAATCATTAGTCTTTAACTTCAATTATAAAAAGATTTTTTGAAGCTGATTGGTCCGGGGCTTATTTATTTTAAAAATTTGAAATGTTTTATTTTTTTTTGTATAACAAAGAATAACGACTATTGTTTAATTTCTTGAGAATTAAAATTCCGCGGTGCCAAAATTATTAAAATTTAGGAATTAACTTTCTGAAAACTTTCATATACCTAATTTCCGAACACCAATTAAATTCTCTAATTTTTATAATCTTAAACATTTTTAGAAATTCTAGAAAATAATTTTTAATGTTTTTTGTTGATAAAATAAAATGTTAATATTTAAATAGTATAATTTTATTTTGAAGAAAATAAACTTAAAAAATAAAAATAATTCAAATTATTGAAATAAACAAAAAATAATTTTAAATGAAATTTAATTGGCAGAAATCACTAGAATTTAAAAGTTATATCGTTTAAAATAAGTAAAGTAAAGTTTAAGAATTTTCATTTCTTCTTAGAATTTCTCATAAGACTCTATTTGATTCCGATCAAGTAGTATATATTTGTACATAAATCCTTCTCATATGCTTATACATCTTTCCCTTCTCTATTATATTCTGTCATTTACTCTTTATAATAAAATATTTTAAAGTAATAAAGAAAATTTTTAAAAATTCAAATAAAATTAATAATAAATAAATAAATTTAAATTATTTATTCTTCTAAATAATCCCTTTTTTACATTCCAACTTCTATCAATTCGGCCTATTCGGGCCGAAAATCATAATTTAAATGGAATTGAATTGTCCTAGATTATAACCTGAATTTTAATTAGGGTTGCCAAAATGGACCGACTCGGAACGAAAGATCGAGTCGGGCCTAAGTTATTTGGCCCGAAAAGGACTCGTAAGACCCAACTCGATAAAAACAAGCCCGAAAAAATGCTTTGACCGTCGACCCCTATTTATAATGAATAATTTTTCAGTATTTTTTGTTATAAAAATAATAAATAAAATTAAAAATATATTAATTTTTACTTATTTAAACGCATTAATAAAATTAGGTAAATTAAAGAGTTAAATTTAAAAAAGTATCTAAAAAATAAGTAAAATTTGTATCTAAATTTGGAAGTAGCTAAATATGTAAAAGTCATTGTTATCCAGCAATTTTTTTTACAGTCCAAAAACTGTAAAAAAACTTTTTTTTACAGTTAAACTCAAAATTTAAATAATTCAATTTAATTTTCATTAATTTTTATTTTTAAATTTTAATTTTTTATTAAGAAAACTTTTCTTACATCATTTATATATTAAATATTGATATATTATCAATTTTTAAATTCAATATTAGACAGAAATATGGGAAAAGCATAATAAATGTCTATCAAATAAAAGTCTCGTGGAGAGAAAAAGGGCAATAACAATCATATGCCACACAACCTATAGATTTGTTTTAAATTTAAAAAAAGTTTTTTTTAATTTTTTTAATTTTGGCCATTTAGAATTAAATCCTCATAACGGAAATAAAAAATTTTTTACATGAAATTTCAAAATTTTTATATCATATATGTATGATAAGTTTTGAATTTCTTAAGTTGTTAATTTTATTTCCGCTCACGAGGATTTAATTTTAGATGGCCAAAGATTAAAAAATTTAAAAAATCTATATATCCTGGGCATATGATTTTTATTGACTTTTTTCTCTTCACAAGACTTTTAAATTAATTATTATAGCTATTTAATTTATATACATATAATTTAAATTTTTCTTGTAATTTTTATAGAATTTTATTAAAATTATTTATTTATTTTAAACTTTCTTCAAAAAAATTTTTTTAGAAATGACATTTCTCTTTCTTAAATTAATTTATTTAATTTCAACAAAACAATTATTTTTGTTGATATTTTTTATTCCTCTTTTAAATTCATTGCAAAATCCTCAAAATTCTCAAAATGAAGAGCCAATTACGGATGATTTTTGTGGTAAATTTCCAAAAGCATCGGAAACAAAATACGTTGATGAGCCGATGTTGGTTTTTAGTTTTAATTTCAGAATTAAAATTTTGAATTCGAGTTTAAAAACAATAAAACAGGGGAATGGGTATATTCAATTGGATATTATTTCAAAAATTTACAAATTATTTACATAATTTCCTACAACAACGATAAAAACAATTTTAACGGATTCTTAAAATTTGATTTAAACATGGGGAAATTTATGACACAAAAAAATATTCTTTGAGTAAAACCTAAGAAACTTGAAAAGAAAATTTTTCCCTAGGTAATTTTCCGTCACTGTAGCTTAGCTGATAGTTTCAGATTTAAAATATAAAATAGTGTGGGATTTGTTATTGAAAAAATTGGTTGAGTTCTAGAGTAAATGCTGAAATTTACCTTAATAATTTAATTCTCTAAATTTAGAATAGTAAAGGGAGAAGTAGATATGCATTATCAACGTTTGATAGCTACAAAAAAATTACGAGATGATTGTTCTATAGATGGATCTGTTAAGGGTAAACATATAATTGATATAGAGGATGGTGGTACACTTAAGAATGTTATTCTCGCAGATCCAGCTAAAGGGGTTTGGTGTGAAAAAAGTTGTAAATTGATAAATGTCTAGTAAGTGAAATTAATTTTTGGCACATGAAATTTTAATGTTTTGCTTGAAAGATGGTTACCTACGATTAGGGTATCGAGTATCAAATATTGTCTCATAGTTACCAGTTTCTTTAAACTATAAATTTTCTGGGGTTTTCTTGATATGTATTTTCATGATATGTAAAATTGCATGATATGTATCAGGGTGGAGCTCGTGCCACAGAATACGACACACGAGATACGAGATTCTGAAAAAAAAATACGAGAACGAGATAAAACGAGATACGGGACCGCTAAGAAACACTAGATTTCACGAGATGCGAGACGAGCTCCACCACTGATATGTATCTTTTAGGTTAAATTAACCGTGAAGACATAAAATTATTTTTAAATAATATGTATATCCAAATATAATTCTTATTTTAGTTGGGAAAAGGTCTGTTACCATGCTGCAGGATTTTCTTCAGATGATAGTTCTCCAGCAGTTCATGAAGTTACCAATAGCACTGCATTACATGCTCCTGATAAGGTTCTGATTTTCTTAGATAATTTTATAAAATTAATTCTTTTTAACAACAGTTTTTCACCCAATCAAGTAAAGGTAAAACAATTATCAGAAATTTCTGTGGTCACGAATTTGGTAAAGTTTATTGTTCATGCGGATCAGGATGTCAACCACAGTATCAGAGGAGTGTTGAAATTTATGATTCAAGATTTAAAGGACCAGGATTGACATTAATTTGTTCGTTTAAATATAAAATATAATAATCTTATGTAAATAATTAAGCACTCAACCACAATTACAAGGACTCAATGTCTATGTCTAATGTTTATGTAGATCCAAACCCCAAAATTAAATATATTTGTCAGGTAAACAAATACTGAAATTATATTTTATATTTATTATGTATAGATTTGTTAGGATAAATAAATAAATATTGGTTTTTTCCTATCCAATCATAAGGGCGGTATTATATAAACAAGGTAGAGCTTCCGCTGTTTTGGGTAAATTTTTTAGGACTGGGATTTAGTTTAGATTAAGAAAAATATAGTATTGAGAGTAAAGTGGGAGATCTTCGATAAGCAGAATTTTTGTCCAAATCACCTTTTAATCCTCTTAAACCGTCCTCCAGTTTAATTATCGAAAATCATAATCCTTACTTCTCCTAGATCATCGATGCCCCTCTTAATCCCTTAACTAGAGCTGTCCAAGGTCTTGAATCTTGACTCAAGACTTTTCTTGGGGATTTACAGTCTTGGGGTGTAGCCCAAGTTTAGCCGAAGAACCTGATTTTTTAATAATAATATTATCCAAATAGAGTAAAATGAATTTATTGAAAATTTTGAAATAGACTTGGATTCTTAAAATTATCGCCTCCAATATTCTTAAAATTATCGCCTGCGGCCTAATAATGTTAGAAATCTGGCTTCTCGACCTCCAAAATTTTTAAAATTTTTGCCTGCGGCGCTAAAAATGTTTGAAATGAACAGTAATGTTTGATAAACATGCTGGATTTTGTAAATTTTCACACAACCCCGACCCCGAACCCCGTCATTATTTTCAGCCCCGACCCCGACTTTGTCAACCCCGAAAACCCCGATCCCGTTTAGCCGAAGAACCTGACAAAACATTAATATACCAACCATTCCACCCAACGAACCTATTCGCGATCTTGGCATTTATTTTACATCCAACTTAAAATGGGATTCTCACATTAAAATCACAACAAATAAAGCAACTAGAATTTATTATACTCTTATAAGATCTCTTAAAACTAACAATACTCAATTCCTAATTACACTATTCAAAATATATGTCTTACCTATCCTCGAATTTGGATCTCCTATAATTAACCCTTATTTAAATAAAGACATAAATGCTTTAGAAAATGTCCAACATAAATTCTTAAAAATAATATACTTACGCTCTGGAAAACACAATAACAGTCCAATATTACCTAATTATAAAGCACTCCTTGAGCTATTTAAACTTGAATCTCTATCGCATAGACGTCTAAAATCAAATCTTATCCTTTTCCATAATATTATTTCAGGTAAAATTAACCTAGAACACGATAATACATATAGCATTCTCCCCACCACTACTAGAGGTAATCCGCATAATTTATTTATACCTTTTTGTTCAAGCACCATTCGGAAAAACTCATTTTTTATAGACATCCCAAACATTTACAGAAGACTTCCAACAGAATTACAAAAATCGTCAATCGAATTGTTTCCAAAGCTCCTAAACAATATTAACCTAAACAATATTTTATCAAAGTCACATTCCATTTCATTGTCTCCAGACCTTATACAAAACTTTTGATTTAAATTATAATTACGTTTCACTTTATTTTTATCTGAATGTCACGTTTTATACGTATAAATTGAATTGAATTGAATTGAATCCCCGACTTTTTCAACCCCGAAGGCTCGGGGACCAACCCTAATTTAAATATATTTTTATTTTACAGGAATATACTGGAACAACGCAAACTACAAGTGATATGACCCCTACAGCTTCTTTCACAGCTAATGAAGCTGGAAAAGGCCAGTCTTGCAACTATTCGACAAAAGAATATTCTTTGGCATCAGAAAATACCAAAGAAAATAATTCGGACAAACAAAATCAGAAGGAAGGCACTCAAAAGGAAAACCAAAAGAACGATAAAAACGATTAAAAATGAAACTGAAAAAATCATGTAAAAAGCGAGCTAAACAATTTAACACAATCCAAGTCTCCCGCATTTTCACCTTTTGTTTAAAAAAAGGTTTCACGTTTCAATTTCATTTTTGTAAAGTTAAACTAATTTTATTTTTAATTTTTTGTAGATCCTGTCCCGTTTAATGGTTTCCGTTTCCTGCTTCGTTTCTCGGTTTTTAAGCTTTTTGAAGTTTTTTTGGAGAGGCTGGACAGACTGAGCATTGAACACCCTTAGTGATTTAGGTGTGATGTCGAGGGATCAAAAGGGGTTGAAGGGATTGGTGGTTTGGAGTATAGAAGGATATCGGTTGATCTACATAAGTTTTATATTTAAAGAAAAATCTAGGAATTAAGAGTTGTAATGGATTTCGAGGGATTAACGCATAATAAGTATGTAGAAGGATTGAGGTGTAAGTGATATTGGATATGGAGTAATTAATGCAGGGTAGTAGGGTTATGTTGGATACAAGATAGGAGTATAGTGGATATATTGGGATTTATAATGATTAAAGGTTTTGAGAATATCCGGCTATCAGTTTCGGTTCAGATAACCGAAGATTTCCAAGGTAACCGCCAACTTAGTTGGAAAGTACGAGTACGGGACCAAAATTATGGATGGATGTACAAAAAATATTTTTTTTTCAAATCTAAATTTTAAATTTATTTTATTATAAAATGTATTTATTATTATTTTTATTTAAATTTTATATTCAATTTTGTAACGATAAATCTAGTTTTCTGGGATTTATATTTTTAAAATTTATAAGGGAGCAGGCCACCGAAGAGCTATAATTTTGTTCAAAATGGTGGAAGCCTGCCCTGGTATGGTTCGATTCAACTCGTTGAGATGTATCGACTCATACAATGGCGTCCCGGATTCGACAATTTTGAACGAAGTTATAGTTCTGCGGTACTTTGGGCTTACCTTCGGGTGTACCCGATTTAAAATTTTAAACAAGTAAAAATTTTCCGGTTAAATTTTTTAATAAAAAATTGGAGTCAAAAATTATTTTTAACTTGCAATCTTATAAATAAAACTCTTAATTTTCATTAATTATTCGATTCAAAGCTCTAAAAAACTGACAAATAAATATTTGTAATGTTTGTATTTCCTTAATTAATGTTGGTATTTATTTAAGTATTAACAGGGAATTTATTTAGATTAATATTGTTAAATACTAGTTTCAAGTCTAGTTAGATATTCTTAAATCTTTTTCCGATTTTATTTTTATTTAATTAAAACTGTTTCATATATTATTACAGGAAATTTCTTGTCAAAAATTATTTAAAAAATAATTCGAAAAAATATATATAAATTCATTTTTAATTAAATATTAAATATTTATTTTTAAAATTAAATCAATTTTGTTTATTTAAAACTAGTTTTACGATTAGTTCAATTTAATAATAATGAAATTTTATTTTTTTAAAAAAGAAAGAACACTCAATAATTAAAACAAAAGTAAAAATATATTAAAGACTATTAAATTATATAAATTTAAGTTAAATTAAAAATAAATCATTCAAGTTTAAAAATAAAATAACAAACAAACTTTTAAAATTTTAAATTTATTTATTCTTTTGTTTACCCCTTTTAAATTTTGTTTTTATTTTTTCAATAAAAACTAATTTAAAAAAATTTTTTTTTCTTTCTAAAGATGATCTTTAAAATTATTTTTTATTTAATTTTAATTAAATTTGGAGACTCTCTAGAATGTAAACGTTATGTTTTAAATGATTATCCAATGGGAAATGCTGTAGATTTGGGAAATAAAATATTGGCATCGAGAGTTAGAAACGAAACTTGTCAAGATGATGTAATGTTTAAAATTTTTTATTAAAAAATTTTTTAAGAAAATATTCAAAGAAATTTATAAAAAATAATTTGATTTTTCTTATGGTTAATATTAATGAGTATTAGGTAGGGTTGTTGGCCTTCCCCGAAAGTCTGGGAATTTGAGAGTTTTTCTTGAAATTCCCCTCCCCCCGTGGTGCTGCCTCCCCGAAAAGTTATCCACAAGGCCCCCCGTCGGAGAACAACCTTAGTATTAGGTCATTTATAAAAGTGAAAACAAGTTTGTTAATAACACAACAAAGATTATAATAGGATTAATTTAATTATACATAAAGAGTCTTGCTTAATTTTTGCTTAATTTAATTTGAAATTTATATGTACTTTTTAACAATTTTTATATCGAAATACATAGAACATAACGTATTTAAAATAACTTTTGAAAATTATTTTTAACTCAAGAAATTGAGCAAAAATTCTGAAACTAATTTAATCATGAGATGTATTCCTATAAGATTAATTAAACTTTAAAATTATGTTACAGATTTTTCCCATAATTTTAATTTTCTATCCAAATCTTTAGGATAGTTATTGTGTTACATATACTCGCCACTACAAACATTTAAACTCTACAATAACCTCGCGTTCATGTGAAGGTTTTTGGAGATTAATAGTATTGATAAATAATGAAAATAAAGGTGAAAATGATATTGATACTAATTGTGAGGTTATTAATTAAATTTTTTTTGATTTTTGTAAAAATATTGTTAGAAACATGATGGAAAATTACACGAAACATCTTCATTTGATTATTCTGTTAATTGCTGCAAATCAGATTTTTGCAATGTAAATTTAAATTTAAAATTGTATTTTTTATTTTTATTTAGGAGGCGTAGGAATTTTGGAAGAAAACGATTAAAAAACGTGTATAATTTAATTATTTTTGATTTATAGAAAAAATTATTTTAAACTTAAATATTATTTTTGGAGTCTCTGAAATTATTATCAAAAAATTTATTTTAATTGATAAAAATTTTTTAGTTGATAGAAAAAATTTATAGTTTCATATAGTAAATATTTACAAGTGAGTACTGTAGAATTATATTTATACCTGTGTAGCACACAGTAAAAAATTCCAAATTTAAATTTATTAAATCTTCCCAAAAATTTTTCTTCTTTTAAAGATTTTTGGCGTAGTGACAGAAGACCCACAGACAGAAGACCCAAGGACAAAAGAACCACAGACAAAAGACCCATAGACAGAAGACCCACAAGGACAGAATACCCACAGACAAAAGACCCACAAGAAAATTTTTTAACTAAAACTTTATGTAGGAATAGCGTGGGATATAGATAATATAGAAGAAAAATCACGAATCCACTGATATCTATTCTTATCCGTGAATTGTGGAACTAGAAGAAGGGCATTAACATTAAATCGGATATGTCAGGGAATTTCAAGGGATGAAAACCTTTTAAGCTTTTACCACTAATCCGCTTTTATCCACCGATATTCCTCCATGTTATTCAGACTATCCCAAAGATCTCTACTATCCCAAAGATCCCCGACATCCTTGCATATCTCCGATACCATTGATCGCTTCTAATCCTTCTATATCCCTCCATGTGGACTTAACTGACTCTCGCTATAATCCAGTTAATTCTAATTACCCCTTGATTCTAAATATCCCTTTGATCTACTTTTCACTTTCATCGTCACAGACAAGATTTTGGAAATTTTGAAAGGCCAAGAAGCCAGTTTTCTAACTTTTTAGCGACACAGGTGCGAATTCTAAGAATTTTGGAAGGCCAATTAGCTATTTTTATACTATTTTTTATATCTGAACCTGATCCGAACAAGATATTTTGACACGGCATGGACCGGATTTTCCGGATAAAAATCCCGATAATCCGGAAAATCAAGATCCCTCTTCGTTAAACAAGTTCCCCGGTAATTGGGACAATATTCCCATCGTTGGAACAACCCATTGTTAAAATAACATGCACGTTGCTGGAACAAACTTCCCTAATATTGAAACAACTTTCCCGTTGTTGGATCAACCCCTTATTGTGGAAAACAAATAGAACTAACAACATCCCTCGCGCCAAAATTTATGCACAATAAAAGGGAAACAAAAAATAGTTGTGGGTCTTTTGTCTGTGGGTATTCTGTCCTTGTGGGTCTCCTGTCTGTGGGTCTTTTGTCTGTGGGTCTTCTGTCCTTGGGTCTTCTGTCTGTGGGTCTTCTGCGTCGACACGAGATTTTTAAAGAATTCTTCCTTTTAAAGAATTTTTTCCAATAAAAAATATTCCTAACAATATTTTCCAAAAAAGAAAAACAAATTTTATTTTAATATTTTTATTTAATTTTTATTTTAAAATTTCAAACTGACAAAAAATAAGGGGCAGCAAAAAACTTAAAAAGGGGGGAGGCGGGGTTTTAAAAAGAAAAGCCAAAATTGAACGGCTCACAAATTCTCTCTTTGAGGACAAAGCTTTAGTGCATGTATTAGCTCTAGCTAGAAACGTGGGCGTCAAGAGAGAAAACAACTATTTTTTCTTTCTTTCGCTACTAATCGAAAATAAATTTCGATCAGCCAGCTAGCAAAAAATCCATTTTTTGCACCTTTTAATCCAAACAAGCCGTTAGCTGGCAAGCCAGCTAACAATAAATATTTTTATCAAAATATAACTTTTTCCATTAAAAAAGTGCCAAAAACATCATGTGTTCATTCACAAATTTAAGCCTAAATTTATGGCCATTATAATGAGCCGTTCACGGTTTCTCGATAAACGATTAAACTTATACATGCACTTTTAATTACTTTGTTATCGTTTATCTTTTTGAAAAAACAGAACGAATCACATAAATCTTCTTTGTATTTTTTAGAAAGATACAAAGTCCAATTTTTTTAAAAAATATTTTTCTCCTTTTTATTGACTTGCACTTTTATATTTTTATTTAATTTTATTTAATATTTTAAATTTTTTTTGGAATTTTTGGAAAAATCAAATTTTTGAAGAGTATGCATAAAACATACTTTTACTTATTTTTTAATTTATTAGGGACAAAAGGTCCCGTTAGCCTCCCCGCCCGAAAAAAGTCTTAAAAAATAATGAGGGGTCGATATAAAATATTAAATTTCAAAATAAATTACCAACTCTAATATTTTAAAAATTTTAAAAAGAAAAAATAAAATTGAAAATTTTAATTAAAAGGGGGGGGTTATCAGAGTTGGCTTACAATTAAAAAAAAAACTACTTATTTAAAATTTTTCCTAAAAAATAAACTTTTTAAATTTTTATTTAATTTTCCCTTCTATTCTTCCTCTTCATACACAAATTTCTTCATTTCTTCAGCCACCTCCACTTCTTCCCACTGCAAGTCCACCACAACCACTTCCACTATTTCCTTTCCTTTACTACTATTAACTTCTTTCTTTATCTTCCATTCATCCTTCTTTTTCTCAACCACTTCTTTCTTTTTATTTTCTTCCTTTCCTTCCTTTCCTTCTTTTTCTTTTTTAATTTTTTCTTCTTCCTTTTTAATTTCTTCTTCGTACTTTTTAATTTTTTCTTCTTCCTCCTCATCTCCCCAATCCACTTCTTCATCCCATCCTCTAACTTCCTTCTCTTCTTCCCATTTTTCTTCCACATCATAACATCTTTCTCCTCTTCCAATTCCTTCCTCATCATCAAATATCGACATCTTTGAAAATTAAAATTATTTTGTATTTTTATATTTTGATATTTATTTATCTTATTTTTTCAAAATATAAGAATACAATAAAAAAGAATATTTAAATTTGATTATTAAAATTTCTACATATATTTATATTAACATTCCTTTAAAAAATATTTTGTATTATTTTTTCCAAAATATATAAAAATTTTTTATTTAAAATATAAATAATTTTTGTATTTTTAATTTTTATTATTTTTTTTTGTTATTTTTATTTTTTTTTCCTTTTTCTTTCTTTCTCTCTCTTTTTTATTTGCGCCCTTTAATCAAAGAGGGAGCAATGACACTTTCCGTGCCGAGAGTTCGAATTGTTTCGTTCGAAGCTCTGCGCGGAAAGTAGTTAATTCGCTGCCTGCGGGGTGCAATAGAGGATAATTCGACCTCGTCCTGAGAGACTCGATTCCTCCGAGTTTCTCTACTGCGAGGAGGATTCTCAGTCTGTCTTCTTCCTAAGAGCGAAAATATAGTCGTTCTTATAGGGAAGAGAAAATAGACTGTCAAAATTGGGACTCCAATGTCCCTTAAAAATAGAAAGGAGGAGAAAAGGCAGCTACAAATCATCCACCAGTCTACAAAAAGCTTCCATTTGCTCCAAAGCCAAGTTTTAATTGTGCCTTCCAGTCCTCCTGGCATGGCACCAAGAGCAATTGCTCTACTTGATTCCACGGTATTAACCGAGGATTTCCAAGTTTCATACTGGGACAGTTCATTCACATGAACAAAAAGAGGCTCCTCTGTGGTATTCCTAAGTACCCACTCATGGAATACTATAGGCGATACACTCATGTCCGGAGCTGTAACATTATCCTGGAAAATATGTAGCTTCGACTGTTCCACTTTGTCCCAAAGGCCTGTTTGAGTGTTAACCCGAATCCATTGGTTCGGGCCTATATTCAAATAACGTAAGCGATACCGCTCACAATCTGCAGGAAGAGAAGACTCAGACAATATACGCAGTTCGGGGTCTAAAAATCCGACTTGAGTACGGTTATGCAGATTTACTTCCACCGGAATATATTTATAACATCTATCGACCGGTCGAAATTTAATGCTGCTCCAATCGATAGGAGCACATGAAAATACTTCTACAGTATCCTCATTTAACCATGTAGCAACGAGAGCTTTCTTATGGAATGCCTGTCTGACATGATAAGTTGGATTATCATGTCTTACAATTTGTTGACGGCATTTTTCCTCCATAATTTTATCATAAAATTCCTTTAGGGCAATTTCAGTGGCGGTTAATTCAGCCGCAAGTTGTTCCTCATCGACAGAACGCTTCTGTCTTGAGGTAAACATTTTTATAAATTCCTTCTCGTCAATGGCAAATCCCTGGTCTGATTTTCTAACAGCTCGACCATTGCAAGCAATTTCTCGAGAGGCTTCATAATTGAACGAGAGCGCAATTTCCTTTGTGTTCGAGATCCAAACAATTCTTTCATTTGCCTGGCTATAATCTCCTTCCCACCTTCCCAAATATTCGTAGAAGCAACTTTTGCAATTCCTAGTCTCACAATTAGATTCCCAAATGAGACTCGAGTTGTCAGATAACTGACAAAAGTCAGTTATGAAATGGCACTTTTTAATTTCAAAAAGAGGAGAAACCATTTCTAGAGTTTGTGGATTATAATGAAGTGTGGTTGGTTGTAACATACAGTTAACAACCTCTGAGGATTTTTCACCCCAGAAAAAGGAAGAAAATCTTCCTGGGAAATCTATATTCAAGATTTCCTCGTTTTTCCACATTCCATCTTTCTTTTCCATAATCTTTTTATTTAAAGGGCATATTTTATTTTCCCTCATTTTTAAGCAATCTTCCTTTGAAATTGGAAGCAAATTTTGTTCCAACTTAAGAAATTTATCACCCAAAAAATTTGTGTAATAAGTTTCTTTTGTGTATTTTGCGGAACAAATTAATCCTTCAACAGGTTCGGGGTGTGTAATTTGGGAATAAGTTTCGAAACCGAAATTTTTCCATTTTCGAAATTTATCCTTATTACAAAATGTGGCTTCCTCTTTAGAAGGGAATTTCCACAGAGCGCTGGACTGCGTCGCGCACCAAAATACGGGTTCCCCATTTTTTATTTCATTTATTATATTTTTTCTTCTAAATCTATCTATTTCTTGATGTTGTTCCTTATATGTTTGTAACATTTGTGGGGAAGCACGTACCTTATAAACTGTTTTGCTGCCTGAAGGTGTTCGAACTCTGGTTCGTGTCACTTCTTGAGTTGTTAATCCAAAAAAGCAGCAAATAATTAATACAATAAGAGCCAGGGTTCCCAAATTTTTTAATAATGATCCACTTTGTCTTGAAGTTGACTGTGTTGAAGTAGAAGATTGTTGTTGCAAATTATTTGTAGAGCCAGAAGTAGAAGGCGCTCTTTGTTGGATTCGTTGTAACAATTCCTTCAGTCGTTCCTCCAAAGGTGGTCGGACTTGTGGCTGCGCCGAAATGGGAAGCATTTCCTGTTGTTGAATTATTTGTTGCTGTTGAGGTTGTTGTGGTGGGAGCGGTTGTTGCAAATTATTTTTAGGAGCAGCTGGCTTTACTTTTTGAGCCATTGGTCCAGGTTCTTCCTCAGAATCTTCATCAATATATGTTTCTCCCAAAATTTTCCCTTTAGCCTTCTTCAAATTTTTAAATTTGCCATTATAATATAGATATCCAGTATTATAAGATTCTGCCATATTTAGGAATTGCTCTTCATATTTCTTCCTTTCCAAATAAATTTTATTTTCATTATGAATTAGAGTAATTTTTATTGGGACACCAGCTCTTCTCCAGAATTTTAAAGACCTATCAATTGAGGCCATTATTACATCATCGGGTTTCACAACTATGAAAAGGTCCGTTGTTTTGATTCCAAAGTAAATAATGGTGTGTAGATCGGTTCCACCATCAAAATAGACCAGACGACAATCCCCAGGATTGTCACACCTATTAACCACAGATTGAATCGAAGCGTCAGCCGCAATGATAAAAGGCGCTTCATATAATCGCAATTTTGTGTTTCCCTTGCATCTCTGGTAGTTACGCTTCGTTAATAATTTTGAAAACATCCTAGTAATGTATGATGCCCATTGATTGAGTTCTTCTATCAGGGTTTTAGGCGGCTCCTGAAGTTTGATTTGACCATTCCAATGGTAATTAAATTGGTGTTGAAAGACTTTACAATTCATTCTCCGAAGCACAAGAATATCAATCAAAAATCTGTCTTTAAAGGCCTTCTTTGGGTCCAATTTAATATATTGCCAAAATTTCACTAGTAGCCACATTGGATTCATTTCGGGCTGACAGAGTTGATCCCTAATTCCTTCCCAAATTTGATTGCTTCCAAATTTTTGCCTTCCAAACCAATTGAAAACCAAATAATGTACAAGTGTTGTCATTATTGGGAAATTAACTTGAATAGGAAGGCGTCGAGAGTGCGCAGTTCTACTAGAAGTTGTCGATTTGATGCAATCCAAATGATCAGGTCCTTCGCATTTTGAAAAAATATCATAGCCCCACACTTCATTTTCTATTTCAGGGGCAGGCCACATATAATCTTTCTTTAATTCAACTACTTGTCGCTCTCTTCTTGAAGCCAGGGTAGCTATCTGCTCCTTCTGTTTTATTCTCCATCGATCGTGTTTATCTCGATCATATCTCTGTTGGTATTTTTTGAGGGATGCGACTTGAGTTTTATAAAATTTTGAATCATCCAAATCTTTTCTTCCTTTCGCTATTAGACGATCCCTCTTAGCATTTGAAGCATTAACAGACGCTAGTGTTCTAACAAGCATATTGACGCCAGGTGGTTTAGCAGAATTTCGAGGTATTACACGTCCATATCTTATTATAGGTTTAAAGGGGATTTTAAATTTGCCTTTAAAATCATGACCATATTTTCGGTAACTATACTTCTTTCCACCTCTTTTTTCTACCACAAGATTTAAATCAGGCACCACTTTGCGCTTCTTTCCATTACGTTTTTCCTCTTCTTTTTCCTTTCTTTCTTCTTCTAATGCTCTATCTTCTCTTCTATCTTTTACTCCTGGGAGAATTGGAATTTGAGGAGCTTCCAAGATTTGAATTTCTTCTTCTCTTTCCTTTTCTTTCCTAGATTTTTTCATGATCCTTTCTTCTCTCATGTCTCTAACGGCAGGCATTGTTGGTGGGAGACTAGATTCTACTGTTGCCATCATAATAATTTCGGGTACTTTGGTTGGTCGACAGAGTTTTTTGGTTGGTCGAGCTCGGGCAGGGAAAGGTGTATCTTCTTCAGAACTTGAATCCATTTCTTCTTCTATATTTCGATCCTTAGGTTGTCGTAATTTTAGTAGTTGTTGTTCTGATGACAGTTCTAAAGGAAAAATTTGAGTTATACTTCTTTTAAAAATTTTTCCTAATATATTTAATTTAACTGTTCGAATTATTCCATCTCGTCCTCGAATTAAATCGATTATTCGAGCGAGTTTCCATAAAGGGCGGGGTAGGTCTTCCTCAACGATAACGACCTCCCCGACCTGTGGTTCCTTGCCAGTATTTTTACCAATTTTCTCACCTCTTTCCCTAAGAGAGAGGAGATATTGGGATTTCCAAAAGTCCCAAAATTTATTTAATTTTTTATTTATTTCTCTCATATTTTTTAATCCTTTCTCTCTACTCATTTCCTCCTCATAATCAGAATCATTTCCTATATTCGCAAAATTTATTTCAGCAGGAGCATATGGAATTAGGAAATCAATTGGCCGAATAGCCCTCAAAGGCTCGCCATCAGATTGATAAGTTAGGGGGCGGCTGTTGACCATTGCCTCGAGCTCACTAAAAAGAGTCGCAAGCTCGACATGGTCCAATAGCTTCTTCCCTACGCTTCTTTTCAAAGCATTTTTCACAACCCCTATCATTCTTTCCCAAGCACCTCCCTCGCGGGGGTTTCTCGGGGTTGTAAATTTCCATTGAGTGCCTCTGTGAACAATCCATTGTTGCACTTCTTGGGTGCACCAGGTTTGTTCACTTAATTTTTTAATAATTTTGGCACCAAATTGGAAATTAGTGGCGTTGTCAGAAAAGATAACGCTCGGAATTCCCCTTCGAGCAATAAATCTTCTATAAGCCTGAAGAAATGATACTCCAGACAGATCATATGCCAATTCAATATGAACTGCGCGTATGACCATGCAAGTAAAAAGAGCTCCATAGACTTTCTCAGGCTTATCTTGAATCTTTGCCGTCATTGGACCAAAGAAATCAATGCCAACATTATTGAAAGGTCTGGCTACATTAATTCTCTCCTTTGGGAGTAAATCAAATCTTTTAGGGGCATATGGTTGCAAATTAAATTTTTTACAAATTAAACAGCCATATCGAGCCGAGTTTAATACATCGCGCACGGCTCGTCTCCCCTGAGGGATCCAATAATTCATTCTTATTATTCCCAACAATATTTGAGTTCCACAATGATTATTCATTTTATGTAAATTTATTATAATTAATTTAGTCAGCCAGGCTTCTTTGGGTAAATATATTGGCAGAATAGCTTCGTTTGGAATATCTGACTCTTTAATTCTGCCCTGGCAAATCCATATTCCTTGAATTTTTGCCATATTTAATACCCTTTTTCTTTCATCTTCAGGAGGAAAGGCTTCTTGTGCCTTAATTATTAAATAATTTTTCGCAAATTTTAATTCTTCACTTGATAAATTATTTTTAAAATTTTTAATTTCTTCTGCTCCTAATATTCCTTTCCATTTTATTTTAGTTCCAATTTTTCTTAAAAATCTAAAGGCATAAGCCAAAGCTCGAATTAATCGCCAATAATTAGAAAATCGCTTCTCTATTATAATCGATTTTTTAATTGGCTCTTGCTCAATTATAGCCTCCATTATTTCTTCATCAATTTTTTCTGTGCCAGGAATATATTCAAATTTGGGGTCCACCCAAAATTCTTTACTTTCGGATAGCCAATTAGGACCATTCCACCAAAAAATATTTCTCTGGAGGGCACTTGGAGTAGTCCCTCTGGAGCAAAGATCAGCAGGGTTCTCCTCACTAGCAATATGTTTAACCAAATATTGCCCTCGAATTTTAGTAATACGATTGGCCGTAAAACGGTCATATTTTTCGTATTTATTTAGACGCTCAATATTACATTGAGAGTCAGTCCAAATAGTTGCTTGAATTTTTTCAAATTTTAATTCATTTTGCAGAAAATTAAGGACTTTAACCCCCAAAGTCAGAGCCTGAAGCTCAAGCCGGGGTATTGTTGCCTCTGTTAATTGTAAACGAGCGGGCTTTAATAAGCTTTTAGCAAATATTAAATGAGCTCTTTCTGCCTCGGCTCGTACATAAATGGCACAACCGAATCCCACTCCACTGGCGTCAGTGAAGCAATGAAATTCAGGATTTTTTAAATCCCAAAAATTTAATTTTCTTGGGAAAAATATTTTAAGGGGTTGTCCATTTTCTTGCCAAGTTTGTAGAACATTAATTAATTTTTGATAATATTCATCATTTATTCGATCATCCCATTTATAATTATCCTCCACAATTTTTTGCATCAATAATTTAGCAGGAATTAATGCCGGAGAAATAAGGCCTAGGGGGTCATAAACTTTAGCAATTGTTGATAATAATTGCCTTTTTGTTTTAAAATTTTCAATTTTTGGAAATTCTATTGAAAGAGTTTCTTTTTCCAAATTCCATTTTATGCCAAATATTTTTGTTTCTTTTAAATTAGGCGATAAATCTTCTTCAGGCACATCAAAAAATTCTTCTTTAGTTGCCCCAAAAAATTCGCGCAGCCTCATTCCTGCTGCGGAAAAAATATTTTTAGCCTCCTTATAAACTTCTCCTATAGTACTTCCTTCTTTTAATTCAATCATGATATTATCCATATATAAATTCTCTTCTATGCTCCGAGCAATAGGAGAGTCGAATAATTTTAAATGCTCCTGAATAGTAGCATTTAATAAAAATGGAGAGACAGTTAGTCCAAAACTAACTCTACAAAACCGATATACCAAACATTTGGTGTACGGTATCTGATCGGGACGGATTTCTTTGGGATTAGCCACCCAGAGAAATCTTGTACAGTCACGATCAGTCTTGCGCACTCCTAATTGAAGAAAAGCTTTCTCAATATCTGCCAAAATAACCTTATTTAAAAATCTGAATCTTAATAAAATTCCGACAAGTTGCTTCAACAATAATGGCCCGGTGTACAGGCAATTATTTAAGGAAGGTAAAGCTGGCTGCCCTGGAGGCTTGGCACTGGCATCCATTACAATTCTCACCTTTGTAAATGTTTTATCAGTGCGAACCACTGCGCGATGAGGCAGATAATGGACAGGGCCTTGTGATTCTTTAGGATTCTCAATTATTTCAATCATTCCATTTTCTAATTGTTCTGTAATTATTTTTTGATATTCGTCCACAAGGCCCAATTTTTGTAATTTTCTTATTGTATTTGCCAATCTGATTTTTGCGTGGTGGAAATTAGTTGGCAAATATTTAATATTTTCATTGAATGGTAAGGCTATTTGATAGCGCCCATCAATGAAAGTAAGATTTTTTCTAAAATTATCCAATACTTCTTGGTCCTTAATTCGAGGAGTTAAATCATCCATTCCTACTCCGGATAGGCCAAAAAAGGTTAACAAATTTTCTTCATTTTCTTGATCAATTTCTTTATTTTTCTGATGTCTATTTTCAGTAAATTGAATTACTGAATAAATTTGAGTAGTTTGGGCCTTATAAATGCCCGTAATTAATTGTTGAGGTTCATCCTCAATTTGTCCTAGGCCACTCATTATTGGCCCCAATCTTGACTGACAAATTGTAAAACCACTCGGCAAAACCTGCATTCTTTGGACATGAAGCTCATGCCAAATGTCCATGCCAAGCAGGATGTCAGGTTGCCGATATTCTGTAGTCAACAATTTTTCTACATAAATTTTATTATAATCCTGTAGCATTTCCTTTACATTGTAGTAAGGAAGAGGATTAACTAAGAAATCCAATTTATTTAAGACCATAGTCAACTTCTGATTTTCTCCTCTTAATCCAATTTTGACTAGGTCACATTTATATTTTTTGGGCATACTATTTCCAAAGCTCGTCAAATAATACTCCTCACTTCCAATAGAATCCAAATTTAATTTATTAGCTGCCTCTTTAGTAACAAAGGATCTCTGACTTCCGGGGTCCAGGAAGGCGAGAACTTTTAAATTTATTTCCTCTTTTTTAGGATTAAATACTGTAATTTCTACAGTCATAAGCAAGGACTTTCCTAGTCCATCATTATTTAAAGGCTCAATCATTTGGCAATTCACTTGCTGAGGGGCCACTTCCCTCTTGGGGGAAAATCTAACTTCTTTATTAAAATTATTTTCCTTCGAGGAATTAAATCCTCCATTATTAAAAGGAGAACCATCTCTCCTGATTCCAATCGGAACATTATTAGCTCCAGTTCCTTTCCAATTATTTAATCCTGGACGATTCGGGCCAAAATCGAATCGATTTCCAGGTACATTTATTTTATTTCTATTATTAAAAAAATTTATTTTATTTTTATTTTGAGCCTCATTCCATTTAGAATTATTATTGAAATTATTATTCAAATTTTGGCCAAATTTTTTGAAACATAGGGCACGGGGATGTCTTCCCCCGCAATAAAAACATGTTGAAGGCCTTTGGCATTGAAGTTTTGTATGGCTGTTACTCAAACAACCCATACATAAATTTTTTGAACGCACGAATTGAATTCGGGCGTTTGCATTATTATATTTTTGGCACTGGTCACTCCAATGATTTTCAGTGCAAAATAAACATCTTGGCCCTTTACTAACATTCTGATAATTAAATTGGGGTATTTTTCCTTGACCCCTTAAAATATTTATTGGCTCGATCGCCGCATAAGTATAATGTTGGCCTTGCTGATTTGAATTAAAATTTCTGGGCGGGGGCTTCTGAATTTTTGGAACATGCGATTTATCCTGATCATGCTCCAAAAGCACTTCTTGGATTGCCAATTCTCTTTGTAAGGCATTATGTAAAGCCTCTCGAAATTTGGAAGTGTTCCATCTTGAACCTTCCTCATTTTTCTTCACTAATATTTCTCTCAAAAAATTTTTATTTAATTTTTTCTCCAATGCCAAATAAATTGCAGGCCCTTCAATATCTTCTCGTGCGTTTTTTAATTCCCGAGACAAGCGTTCTAGCTCGAACGCAAAATTTTTCGTGTCCTTCAAATTTTGACACGGCTTCAAATTGGCCAATTTAATGTGCAAGTCGCGCACATGAGCCTCAGTATTGCCATAATAATCCTTTAATAATTTTATGGCCTCTTCAAAACTTCGGGTCTCGAGTCGAAATCCCGAGATAAGGTCTCGTGCTTCTCCTTCAAGTAAGGAACGAAGCAGGGTCAGTTTCTCAATTTCTGACGCGACAGAATTGTCGACGGCACATTTAAAACTTTCATAAAAATCCAGCCATTCTCGTCTATTTCCACCAAACTTCCTTATTTGTAGAGTTGGGAGTTGGTACAAAGAATGTAGGGAACGGGAACTTCCAGGTCCCGCCGGAGCCGCCTGAGTTTCGAGTCGATTCCCCGCGGCTGCTGCCGCTGTGTGGAATCTTAACTCCTCCTGTTGGCGCTCCTTTTCGGCGTCGTGCTTTGCGATTTTCAATTGGGTCAGAATCTTTTGGGCATACTCTCTCAGAGACCTCGCATTCTGCTCGAACTTCTGAAGAGTATTTTCGACGTGATGCACCTCATTAAACTCAATATAATCTTCATTTCCAGCTCGTCTTTCTTCCCCATTCATCTTTCTCAAAAGGTCCCCCCACGCAGTCAAAACATTTTTTACGTCGGTGATAATAGCCTCTTGGGCTTGAACTTCGTTCCTTAATTCTTCATATATTCCTTCATATTTAATTTTTCGCAACTGCGCGGAGTCGCCGGCTTCAATTCCGGCCTCAAAATCCACATCCTTGAACTCCATCCAAGCTTTAAAGGCTGAAATAATGGCGGTTTTGAGTGGAGCGGACATAATTTCTTCTTTTTATCTATTATTTTACAAAATTTTTCTTCAAAAATACTTTCCACAAAAATATCCAAATTTTCCAACTCTTCACAAATCTGACAAATTTTGACTCTAAAGCACGCAAATATCGACCAATTATCTTCAAAATTCCTTTTTAATCAACACAGTTTGACAAGGGACTGTGTGATGAAAATGAGAGGAAATGAGAGAGAGAAAGTTAGAGATAGACTGGCAAGAAACCACAAAAATAACAATTTTGATTTTTAAATTTGATTTTCTACAAAACGAGTGACAAGGGCTCGTTTTGTAATTTTTATTTATTTTCTCTTATATTTTTTCTTTTATTTACCCCCCTTTTCAAATCGAGTACAAGGGCTCGATTTGAAATTATTTTATTTAATTATTTTATTTTTTAATATTTTTTCCCCTATAATTTGATATATAAACACTACTGAATTTACAATGGATTCAGTGTGAATATTATCAAATTAATTTTAAAAATTAATAAAAATTTACTATTTTTTGCCAATTGCAAATTAAAGAAGAATCGATGAAAGAAGTGGTATTTCACTACCAAAATTTAAATATGATGTTGATGAAGTTGAAAATTTGCCGCCTGGGAGCACCAGAAACTGTAGCACACAGTAAAAAATTCCAAATTTAAATTTATTAAATCTTCCCAAAAATTTTTCTTCTTTTAAAGATTTTTAAAGAATTCTTCCTTTTAAAGAATTTTTTCCAATAAAAAATATTCCTAACAATATTTTCCAAAAAAGAAAAACAAATTTTATTTTAATATTTTTATTTAATTTTTATTTTAAAATTTCAAACTGACAAAAAATAAGGGGCAGCAAAAAACTTAAAAAGGGGGGAGGCGGGGTTTTAAAAAGAAAAGCCAAAATTGAACGGCTCACAAATTCTCTCTTTGAGGACAAAGCTTTAGTGCATGTATTAGCTCTAGCTAGAAACGTGGGCGTCAAGAGAGAAAACAACTATTTTTTCTTTCTTTCGCTACTAATCGAAAATAAATTTCGATCAGCCAGCTAGCAAAAAATCCATTTTTTGCACCTTTTAATCCAAACAAGCCGTTAGCTGGCAAGCCAGCTAACAATAAATATTTTTATCAAAATATAACTTTTTCCATTAAAAAAGTGCCAAAAACATCATGTGTTCATTCACAAATTTAAGCCTAAATTTATGGCCATTATAATGAGCCGTTCACGGTTTCTCGATAAACGATTAAACTTATACATGCACTTTTAATTACTTTGTTATCGTTTATCTTTTTGAAAAAACAGAACGAATCACATAAATCTTCTTTGTATTTTTTAGAAAGATACAAAGTCCAATTTTTTTAAAAAATATTTTTCTCCTTTTTATTGACTTGCACTTTTATATTTTTATTTAATTTTATTTAATATTTTAAATTTTTTTTGGAATTTTTGGAAAAATCAAATTTTTGAAGAGTATGCATAAAACATACTTTTACTTATTTTTTAATTTATTAGGGACAAAAGGTCCCGTTACCTGATAACCACGACCCTTCGAAGTCGAGGTGGGTCGGAATTCAGATTTCCGAAGAAAATTTTGATTTCCGAGTTCCAACCGATTTCCGACACCTCTGACTGTTCCGAACCACCTCTGCTTCGGAGTCGAGAAGTTCGAGGTCGTGTATTGTAGGTTCTAGTTATAGTAAAGCAGCTGGGCTATAGCTATTTCTCTCCTTTAGCTAGTGCAAAAGGTTATTCGGCGGCTGGGAGCGAACCAGCATCTTCAGTAGACCGGACTGATGTGTTAGCCATTACACCACGCCGCCTACTGCATAGCCTTAGGAATTAAATAGCTATATGCTTTACACCTCCATCCCCAGGGAAGACTGTCCCTAGTCTTCTTATCTGCCCTCTTCCCGCTTTTTCTCTCACCTGCGGGGTAGCTTAATCATCGCCTTCTCTGGCGGAATTTCATTTCTCTAACCCAGGGCCTATGGGATGGATCGTCATGCGTTCAGCGTTCGCTGAACCATCCGGTGCTACCAGTAAAGCAGCTGGGCTATAGCTATTTCTCTCCTTTAGCTAGTGCAAAAGGTTATTCGGCGGCTGGGAGCGAACCAGCATCTTCAGTAGACCGGACTGATGTGTTAGCCATTACACCACGCCGCCTACTGCATAGCCTTAGGAATTAAATAGCTATATGCTTTACATTATATATATTTTTTGAGTAATTTAAGACTTCCAAATACATTTATGGAAATTCATATTTTACTTAAATAATTTATCTAGTAAAGTCCAAAAATATTTTTTTGAATTTTTAAATATATGTAAATATTCGAAAAATATTTTAAATAAATGTATTTAAAAACATATTCGAGAAAAACTTAAAGAATTAAATTAATATATTTTATAAAAAATAATTTTATCTTTGGTAGCTTAGCAAAGATTCATGGCTTAACAGAGATGGACAAACCTGTCTATTTATAAAGCGGATTTTATCCATTTTTAGAATAATTTAAAAATATTGTAAATACATCCAATAAAAATAGGAAACGACTCTGTGTTCGTAGTAAAACTGTTATTATTTTACATATATATCAGACAAATAATTTAATTTAAATTTTAGATTAAAATTATTTTTTAAATTTAAAAAATGTCTTTTAAATCCAATTTAATTTTGTTTTTAATTTATAATTCAATTTTAATTGAAATTTGTGATTCAATGTTTAGAGCAAACTTTAAGAAAATGAACAAGGAAGGATGTAAAGAATATGGCTTTCAATGTGATGATGAAAGTATTAAATTTAAAAAAGAAAAAATTGAGCATTTAAGTAAAAATAAATATTTACTATATTTTAATTACATTAATTAATTTTTTAGAAAAGAAGCCGCTACTTTTAGGAGAACCAAATAGTAATAATAAAATTATTTTTTATAAATTATAATTAATTTTAGAATTGAGGGAGGAATATTCGGTAAATGGAAGAAAAACTTCTTTTCCTAATAAAGGTAGAAATTGTAAAACATATAGCTATTTAATTCCTAAGACTATGAGTAGGCGTTGTGTTGTAATGGCTAACAAATTAGAACATCAGCTCGGTCTACTGAACATTCTGGTTCGCTCCCAGCCGCCGAATAACCCTTTGCAATAGCTGAAGGAGAGAAATGGCTATAGCCCAGCTCTGCTTTACTAAATTAAAATTTTGTTTAATCTCATTTTTAGATTTGCGGTCCTCGATTTTCGGGCTTATAGTTAAATATTTATATTTTATAATATAATTGAATAATTACTCTCTCTCAAATACTTGCCCTCTTGCGAAAGGTTGAACCAAAAATTGCCCAGGATAATTATTTGCGCATATACGCATTAATTTTTAGTAAAATATTTATTTTAACAAATTAGAACAACAAAATGACTTTGAACAAGCAAGTAGTTCCATTTTTAACAACGCCTCTCAACATAAGGAGATGTTTGAGCCTGGTGATCAACCAAGTTTTTACCGTGCCAATTCTTCATATACAACATTAAAACCAGCACAGGAAGGGATTCTTCCATTCGAGTTGGACAAATCTAAATTTACAGGAACCATCCGATTACCTAAAAATAAGAAAAATAAAGGTACTTTAAGTTATTTTTAAAAACAATTAGGTAACACCATAAATTATAGATGACAATTGAAGATAGAAAAAGTAAAGAAAATCCGAAGATTAACTATGATAAAAAATGCTCTTTTAATTTTTTAACAATGAGCACTAGTTTTTATGAAAAATAGAGAGAATATTTTAAACTAAAATTTAAATTAGCTTCTTATTTTTACCGTATTTCCTGAAATAGTACTCCCCCCTAAATTAGCACTCCCCCCTTAAATAGTACTCCCCTTTGGAGGAGGGTTGAAAAATAGTACTCCCGGGAGTACTATTTTAGGAAATACGGTAATTTTAAATTAGTTTAAATTAATTTCCATATAGTACATATTTAAATTGTTGATAAAAGAAATGCATTGGTATTGGACAATTATTTAGGAGATTAAATCTTTCGAATATTCTTTTCCTTGTTATTTAATGTTTAAAAAGAAAGTGGCAGCAGAGAATAATTATATTTAATTTAATTGTTTTAAATTTTTAGCAAGTAGTTAAAGACCTTATAATACCTCTTATTGGAGTGGGTTAAAAAAATTCGATATCACTAACACTGATTGATAGGCGATTCGATTCACCTATCACGCACAGAACTATACGACTTTGACGAAACTTTGATCAGAATTCTTAGTTTCTAAGAATTGGCTGTAACGGTTCCGGTGCAGGACAATTTCAAAAGATTCTCTTAATTTTAATTCACTTCTAAGAATATTTGTTTGTTTTAATTCAAATCTTTTATTTTTTTCAGTCGTTTTTTTATGGAATTTTTATTCCATAGGGCTTTTAACTAAAAAACTTAAATAAATATAAATTCTACATTTTTGCAAATTTTTTTCAAATTAATAACGAAAAGGAATTTCAGAGATCAAGAAAGATTTCATTGATCAACTCCCATGAAATCTACTACAATTTCCCGGAGCACAACAGCAAGTTTTTTGCCATATAAATAAAAAGAGTAGAATTAAAAGTTAAACGTGAATAATTAAACATGTGAATTTCTTAATTAAAAAATTTCTTAAATTTTTTAATAAATAAATTAATCAATAATAAAATGCCATTATATTTTATTATGAAATGATAAATATTTATGAAGCAATGCTTTAACGGAAATAAAAAATCCATTAAACAAATTTTTATAAAATTTATTTACAAATTATTGTCTATTAAAATTAAATAAAAATTTATAATTTAAATTTTAGACAAAAATTATTTTTTAAATTTAAATTAAATTAAAAAATGCCTTATAAATTAAATTTTATTTTGTTTTTAATTTTTAATTTAATTTTAATTAAAATTTGTAATTCTGTTGTTGAACTAAATTACAAGAATATAAACAAAGGAGGGTGTAAACAATTTGGAATTAAATGTGATGGGGAAAATAAATTTATAAAATTTTTTAATGAAAAAATTAAATTTATTGGTAGAGAATTTTTTAAATAAATTTATTTTTTTTTAATTTTAGATAGCAAGAGGCCGCCGATTCTTTTAAGGAAACCAAATGGTAAATGAAAATATTTTTTATTTAATTAAATATTTAAATATTTTTAGTAATGGCATCAAATTTTTGGAGAAATTTTAGAGCAACAGAAATGTCACATGAAGGTAAAATGGTGTTGCGACAATTGAGGATACGCACTTGAGGATATGACAAATGAGGACGACAATTGAGGATCTGACATATGTATGAGGACAACATATGAGGATATGCCAAATGAGGACGACAATTGAGGATTAAAATAATAATAAAAAACGGTGATCCTTGACCTTTTGAAATTTAAAAATGTTCGCCTGCGGCGCTGGAAAGAGAAGAATTCTTCATTATTGGTCTTGCAAGTCTTCCGAGTTTTATGGATCTTTCAAGTCTTTTTTATTTTTCATTTTTATCCTCATTTGTCAAATCCTCATATGTCAGATCCTCAATTGTCGTCCTCATTTGTCATATCCTCAAGTGCGTATCCTCAATTGTCGTATAATTTTTAGTTAAAAAAGATATTTCAAAGAATATTAGGAAAAATATTTTGTTAATTATCTAAATATTTTTGAGTGTTTATTTTTCAAATTGAATCTATGTAAAAATATTTTTATTAATTTTAAAACAAATTTAAAAAATTTTTCTTTGAATTATTTTTTAAAAATAACCTTTTAATTTCTGTATAATTAAAATATTAGGTGCGGACATAATTAGTGGCCGATTTTTAATTTGGATTTTTTAAATTAAGTTTTTTGAAAATATTTTTTTTATTTTTATTACGAATTTTTGTTAGTGTATTTTCTAAAAGTTCTCAAAATTTGAGAATTTTTGGGTAGGTATTCAGGGAGTTCTGATCGAAAATATAATTTATACTAAAATTTGTTAGCAATTAATTTTATTATTTTAGAACATTTTAACGACTGGAAAATAGCACGCAATTCAATTTTATCAAACATCTCACAACATAAACAAATCTATACATCCGGTGACAAACCAAAATTTTATCGTGCCAAGACCTCCTATTTAACATTAAAAAAAGCAAATGAAGGATTGTCACCGATTGAGTTGATTAAATCTAAATTTAATGGAACTATTCGATTAGTTGATAAAAATAAGGAAGGTATAGTGGAAGTTCTCGTTAATTTAAGATAAGATTAATAAAATTTGGTTGACCAGTGAAGGTGAGGAGGTTTGTAAACGATACCACAAATACACAATTTAGAAGTTGAAACTCTTTAAGGCCCAAGGCTCAAACTGTTTTATAACTTAAATATAAATTATAATTATAGACAAATTAAATACTACAAGCAAAAATGATGATAAAAATTGAGGGAAAACTAATTAGATGAGAGAAGTTATAGTTAAAGAATTTGATATATTAGTAGAGTGTTTCAAAAAAATTTTGACCTAAACCCCCAGATTAAAAAATTAAACATTGACAGAACATATAATCTAGTAGTTGTTATTTAAAAATATATTTTTAATGTGTTATTCCTAACATTAGAATAAAAATTTTTATAAAATAAGAATTTATTCGATTAATTATCCTCCCTCAATAATTACCCCACCTTCAATTAACTATCAACAACCGAAAGTTAAAGGTATTGCCCAGATAATTTATCGAAAAAGTGCGTTAATTTAAAAAATACAAATTAAAAATTTTAAAATTGATATGTATTTTAAAATTAAAAAAAATTTCTATAAAATATGGTTATCAAAGAAATCCCAATATCCACTGTTGAATTGAGGAGTCTCTGTAAATATGTACATATTAAATTTAATAATATAAGTATTTATGGAAATTAAAGAACAACCTTCATATGTGTTTTTTCCATTTAAATTCCTTCCAGAATCATGATCTTAAAATATTTTTTAATTTAAATTTTAAATTAAATATATAACCAATAATTATTTGTCTAGTAATTTTCAATATTTTGGAAACTCAAATTAAAACACTACATATTCCTATTTAATTTTCAATAATCAAATCTCACTTTCGATATCCCCGAAATCAAATGCCGTATTTTCTCGAATAATTCCCCTTCCTCGAATAATACCCCATCCCACGGATGTGTTGAAATATTAATTCCCCAAGAGAATTAATCGAGTAAATACGGTAAATTTGATTCTGATTCGCTTTTTTAACCAGGTTGTAATGGGTTGGGGAGCTGCCTAGGTTAAAGTTTCAAGATACCCCCGTTAAGATACTCCCACCTTCCTTCAAACCCACCTCTTCTCCTTTTATTAAATAAAATTTGTATGTAATTTTTATAACTAACCGACTGGATTGCGATAATTTGTGAAATTGGTGTTAGGCGAAGGTGGAGGAGTATCTTCTTCCAACGGTGGAATACCTTCCTCTTAAGTAAATATAGATATAAAATTATTTTTTAACTAACTTATTCAATTGTCTCAGATAATTTAAAATCGGTTTTAATTTTTCATATTAAATGATTTTTATTAAATAAAAATTAACTTAAAGCTTGAAGATATTCCTTTTTATTTAAATAATTATATTCAGGAGGTACTTTGATTTCTTCAGCAGAATTTCCCCTTTTATTTTTATCACCTCTTGCCTTTCTGGATTTACTTCGACTTGTTTTTCCATTTCGTTTGCTAGTCTCTCCTTTATTTGGTGGCGTATTGGGAGGTTCAGCTTTTTTAGATTCATCATTATTTTGATTTGTTTCTTTATTTATTGTTGTGTCTTTATTGGAATCTAATAAGTTGAGAATATTTGGGAGGGGCGGGGGGATGTAAAACAACCTGGGTGTAAAAAACCGGGTTTCCGGGTTTTCAGGATTTTAGCCCGGAAATTGAAGGCCCGGCCAGGGTCGGCCGGGATTGGAAACCCCGGCCGGGGTCGGCCGGTAAATTGAAAATGTCGAACTCTATTTATAAAGCACATTTTCACTATTTTTTGCAGCATATTTATTGCATATTTAGTGCATATTTTGATACATTTTTTGGGCTTCTTGATGCACATAGGTATGTATATGCACATATGTGGCGATTTTCCGGGTATATTTTTGCCCAACTCCATTAATAACTTTTAAATAGGTATTTTGTTCATTTAAATTATTGGGCAAGATATTATTTTTCCATTACCTACCCAATTTTTCTTTATTAGCAATATTTTGATTGAGTGTTTCATCTACTTTGTTTTCTCCTCCATTTGTACTAGTGCTAGCATTTGTTTTTTCAGTTGCTTTATTACCTTCATTTGTGGCTAGTAAATAAAAAATACTAAAATTCTTTTTACAACAAATTTACAATTTTGTGCCGTTTCTTGATTTATTGTCTCATTATTGAAATTTTCAGGTATTCGACTTCTAGTTCTTCTTCTTCTTCGGCTTATACTTCTCCCATCCCTTATTAAATTTAATTCTTCAGCCTCATTTTCGATAACATTCTCAATATCTTCCTCTTCACTTATTTCCTTCTCTTCGGCATTATTTTTTTGATATTTTCGAATAAATTTATTTTTAATTTTATTTACTATATTTGAATGTTTAACTTCAAAAATATATGTATATTCGGGACTTTCCCCATTCTAAATAATAATTTTAATTTATTTTTAAATTTTTTAAGAACCTGTAAAATAGGCATAACCAACAAAGCCTCAAAAACTTTTTTTTCAAAAAGTACTACCTCTTTATTAAAAATTACAGCTTCTCTAAATTAATAAAAAAATATTATTTTTGTTAATATAAAAATTATTTTTCAAATATCACAAATAGGGAAAAACGTTATTTCGTCCAGAATAAATCATCAATACCTCTGTATTTTTAATATTTACTATAAATTATTTTTAAATAAATTATTAATTTTCATTTTATTTTTGTCAAAAAATAATTTTAAACATAAAATATAATCTAAAATAAAGCTTCTCGTCCTAAGAAACTTTTATCGACAGAAGAACTCTAATTGAAGAAATACTGTATTTCCAAAAAATACTCCCCCTGAATTAACACTCGCCCTCAAGTACCTAATACTCCCCTTTGGAGGAGGGTTGAAAAATAGTATTCCCGGGATTACTATTATAGGAAATACAGTAAACACTTTTACCTTCCACTTCCATGTTTCTTTAATTGAACAAGGGTTTTACAATCCCTAACAGGGCATCTATCTCCATTATTTATTATAATTGGAGATGAAGTATGTGACGGTCCTTCTTCCTCTAGTTCTTTATCAGAACAATTATTTATTTCTTCTTTTTCTTCTTCAACATCCTCATTATTTACTTCCTGTTGATAATTTCCATCTAAAAAAGAAAGAGGAGGAGGTTCACGTCTTTTAAAAAATTCAGAAAATTCATCGCCACTTCGCTTTTTCCGATTATTTTTTAATTTATGAATTCTAAATAATTAAATAATTAATTTTAATAATATTTATTTTTTATACTAATGTATATAAATATAATCTTTAAATTTTTATTATTTATTTTAAAAAATAACCTTTCATTTGCACATTTTTTGTGAATAAAATGCTTAAATTAAAAATAAATAAATAATTTATTTAAATATTTTAAATATCATTTTAATAAAAAAATTAATTTACTTTACAACTCGGCATCATATGCAACTTTTGTGCTTTAGTATTCAATCTAGTTAATTTTCTTTGATGGCAAACTTCGCAACAAATATTTGGTACCTTATTAATTTTTTAAGAATTAATTTGATTATTTATTATTATTTTTTTAGAAATTAATTTGATTTATTAATTCTAATGTTTTATTTTTAATAAAAAATTTTTTAGACAAAAATTCTTTATTTTAATTTCACTAGGAATTGTAAAAAAACTATTTAAAATGCCTTAAATTCAGTGCTGGGTATTTGCCATTTGTAGGCTCCGGGCTTTTAAAATCAGCTTTATTTTAATTTTACTAGGAAGGGGGCTAACAAGGCTCCGGAGCTAGCTCCCGGAGACATACCCAGCACTGCTTAACTTTAACAATTCTGATTATGTCGCAAAAACAAATAAATTTCAATTTAAATGTTTTTGCTGGACAATGTTAAAAAATAAATAAATTTTAATATTTTTCTTTAAATTTATTTATTTAAATTTTCTTTTGTTTATTCCAATGAATAAACAATATTTTTTTATTTTTAAACTTTTTACTCTTTTCTTTTCAAATCAAAATCAATCTCTTTAAAAATCAAATTTATTTAAACATTTAAAATATTACACAATATTTTAAAAGGATCTTGAAGTTAAAACTTAACTTAAAGAAAGTGAAAAAACTATCGATTTAAATAATGGAAAAAGAGGGCGGACTAAAAGTAAAAAATGTATATATTTTTAAAAAAATATAAAAAGGGCGTGTTCTAAATGAATAATATATTAAAATAGAACACGACAAAATAAAGAGAAGACAATTAAAAAAATACAATTGGTCGTTTTCACGACATTCCCGAGCGCAAAATTAAAAATGAAATTCTTTTAAAATTTAAATTTGAAAAAAGATATTTTTGAAGAATTTCATTTTAATAAAATTTTATAAAATTTAAATTTAATTGAGTGTTATTTGAGTGGAATTAAGTATTTAAAAAGATAAAAAAAAAGAGTGTGAAGAATTCCACTCAGAAAAAATTTAATATTTAGAACAAGAAGTTAAAAGGTGTGAATTTTCTTCGTCCCAATTAGCAGCAAATTGGACCACTTTGTTAATATTTTCTTGTATTAATTCAATTTTGGAGTAGAAAGAGGCCCTATCATTCACAGAACAGCATCCAGTTTTGGGTAACAGGTTGATGCAATCACTAGTTAAAGAACGAATTCGGAATAAGAAAGCGACTTCTCTATGATGTGAGCCACGATTATCTTCTTTTTTCTCTTTTTCACAATTTTGTTCTAATAATTTAGCTCTTTTTGCTTTTAGTATTTGCATTGCTTTTTCTTCTCTAGTTTCTGGAATATGCACAATGACTGGACTTTTGTAAAAAATATCTTCATTTAAAGGCAAAACTTTCTTGGGTATTTTAGGCAAAGCAAGTCCTTCCTTTTCATCTTCATTTTTCCTTTTATTCAGAACAGTATTTGCTATTTTTAACGAAACTTCTTTTTCTTTTTGTTTGATTATCTTTAAATCCTTTTCCTTACTTTTAGTTTGTTCCAAATTCTTTTCTAAATTAATTTTCTTAATTTTATTTTTATCATTTTCAATTTTATTTTTTATAATTTGTAAAGGAATTACAGGTTTAGAAGACACAATTGAAGGTTTCAAGTTATCTTTATTTTTACTAGGACAGTTTTTATTAGATGATATATGAGAAGAATAAATTTCTTCAGTGAATCCGTTAGATTTGCATAAAATGCAATTTTTTTTGAATTTTTTAATTTTACTTTGAGACTTACTAGTAATTTCAAAATTATTCATTTTAATTTCATTTTCTTTAATTTTTTCTTTAGTATTTTCATTTAATTTTTCTTCTTTCAATTTTTCCATTTTTGATTTTTCATTCTCAATTTCTTTTAATTCTTCTTCTTTGTTATTATCTTCAGAATTATCAGACAAACTTAGACTATCCTCTTCACTTTCAACCAAATCTGTTGATTCTTCTTTGTTATTATCTTCAGAATTATCAGATGAACTTAGACTGTCTTCTTCATTTTCATCTATACGTATTTCTTTTACAGGAGCTCTTTTAGGAACCATTATTTTAATAATTGGATCTGAAAATTTAAAGAATAAAAAATAATTTTTGAAAAACAAAACATTAATTTTAAAAAATATATTTGTAAAAAATAATATTTTTTTATTTTTAAGCGTATGATTTTTATCTGGTAAAATTTTTCTTTTATATTCAATGTTAAAAAATATAAAGTTTTGTAATGATTCATTATTGACAAAAACATCCTCATCAAAAAAAGCAAAATATAACTTTATCTCTTCTTTTTGTGTAAAATTTATTTTTGAAAAATTTTTTAAACAATTTTTCTCAGAATTAAACGCATTTGTCGTTCCTCCCATGGTGAAAAAGATCAAATGATAAATAGTCAAAAGTTTCAACATGTATTTATATAATTTAAAGAGACATTTTAACTTTATCAAGATGAATATCATTAAAAGACTTATTGCTAACATAAAGCATAGTAAAAGAAAGTTTTTTAATTGAGTAATGAAGTCAAACAAGTCTGAATTAAATAAATTTCTAAACATATTTTTAAAATAATTTAGATATATATCCTTTTCTTCATTTTTCGCGTTTTCATTTGATTTAATTAATTTTCGATTATCTTGAAATTCCTTTATATCAACAAGAAATAATGTACTTTTTAATTCTATTTCCGTAGTACCACCTAAACATGAAATCTTGCATTTTAAATTAATTTTAGCTTTATCAAAATTTAATCTCTTTATCGTATTAAATCCGGTTTCATTACATTCGGTTGTGAATCTTAATTGATTATCACAATATATCTCAGCTAAAGCAATTCCATGGTCTGTAGTACACGTGTAATTTAAATCTGCGCCTGTTCTGCAATTGTAACATCCTCCAAATTCATGTATTTTTAATACACATTTATTCCAATCATCTAAAGTTATTAATCTAAAGTTATTAACTTTAATTACAAGGTCAACAGGCATATCCAATATTTCTGAATAAACATTATTTTTATCAAAATCTAGATTTAACGTTTGAGTTTTTATTGGCAAAATCTTTGGTGTGTTCAAAATTAGATTTTCCAATTCTAAATTTTTACATTTACAATCTACTTTTTCATTATCGTGATCAGGTAGGCATTCTTGGCAAATTTCTTCTTTTATTTCACATTTAAATTTCAAAGCACTTTCATAATTTTTACAAAAAACGTTTGAATAAATTTCATCCGTTAGCGAAACAAATTTTTTATTAGTAACAAATTTACCAACCATATCCGGCATTGGAGGTAGCGAAAATTGAGTAACTGATAGGGTAATATTAGAGTCACGAACTATATTCCCTGGATGTAATTTATACACAGATTCTTGTTTTTCATTTGTTTCATTTCCAATAAATAATTTTTCAATTTTAATTTCAATTACCGGGATCCATTTACAAGTAAAAATTTCATAAATATCAGAGTCTGTAGGTTCTACGTAAATTCGGTAGAATAAACAACTAGAACCCGTATTCAAACCACATTTACACCATATGAAACTGCACGAAGCAGTACAACGATTATATCCAGTATAATTTTCCCAAGGTTTTAACTCATGTATTTCTTGAACCCAATTATTATTAACTATTAAACAATTATCATGATGACAGCTTCCTGTCATAGGACAAGATTTAACAGTTTGTATTTTAACTTCGTATGATCTCAAATATTTTTCAACGGTTGGTTCACAAATCATTTTAAAACTTTCTGGAGTCAAGTTTATTTGTCCGAGAATTTTATTTTTACTATCTTTTAATATAATAGATTGTTTAACTTTATTGTTTAACATTGTTAAAGTTTCAACAAAATTCCATGAACAATCTATTTTTCCATTTTTTCTAATACAATTTTCAGTCAAAGCAGTTCTGGAAATCATTTCAGCATTGATTATATTAAGGAAAATCAATGAAATTAATAAACGTCTTTTTAAAATCCATCTTCTTGGGCTTCTACTTATTTTCTTGACTTTATTGCTTTTATTAAAACAAAATCTAATTATTTTAAGAACATTTCTGAATAAACACAAGAAGATTGAACAAATTATAATTAAGCTAATTATAATTAAGCTTATCAAAAATATAGAAATTATTGGTGAACATGTATGATTTATCATTCTTTCTAAACAAAAGTAACAAGGGATTAATTTACATAAATCCGTTGGTTCACATTTAATTTCATATTTCAATAAATTTTTATTTCTTGACCAAAAGTTTACTTCACAGTGGTGATGTGTAATTAGTACTTCTTTATTAATTTCAAAAAGAAATTGTTCAACTCTGGCATGAGTCGTACAAGGTCCTTCACTACAGCATATTTCGTATTTGTCAATTATTTCAGGAGAATTTATCAATATTCCTTTATCTTTACATTCAACTTGGCAATTATTGCATTGGATTTTAGCGTCAATGCATAAAAACATAACACATAGCAAACAAAAAATAAACAATGTTGTAGCGATGTTTAACAAAGTACTTGTAATTACTTTAGAAATTGTACTATTTTTATTTACTTTTTTATTCTCTTTAATTTTTTCATCAATTTTATTTTCTAGTAAATTTTCCTGAACATCTTTATCTTCTGTTTTATTTTTTATTTCTTTATTTTCAATATTCAATTCCAACGGATATAATTTATTAATTGGTCGAGAAATGATAGAACCGTTCGGCATTAAGATTCTTACATTTCTAACGCAACGTCCGTCTTTAGTATCCAATAATTCTACAATTTTTACAATTTTCCAAAAATTTCTTGGAACAAATTCTTCTTCTAAAATCACGATTTCTCCAATTTTAGGTTCTCTTTTTGTCTGTAATCTTGGTCCTTTCATGGACCATTGGCTTTTATCTCTTAACCAGATCAAGTATTCCTTTTTCCAACGTTTCCAAAGTTCATTTAAAAGAAATTCTGTGTAAATAAACGAGTCTTTGTATTTAATAGAATAATTTATTAATGATTCGTTTGTACGAGGAATTTCCAAATCTAAGCATAAATTTCTTCTTGGGCAAAGAAAATCAATAGGTCTTAATGGAATTATTCCAGGTATATCTGGATTTTCTTCAATAGCTGTCAAAGGTCTCATGTTAAGAATACCTTCTACTTCAGTCGTGAAAGTTATCATTTCTTCCCATTTTAAAGATCCTTTACCCAAAGTCTTTCGGAAAGCGTCTTTAACAAGAGCTACAATCCTTTCATATACACCACCTTGCCAGGGGCTTAATTCTTTTATAAATTTCCATTTCAAATCATTTCCAATTACATTTAAATTAATCTTACAAGTTTTAGCGCAAGCTATAAATGTTTTAGAGTTGTCAGATAGGATTTTTTCTGGGCATCCCCTTCTTGCAGCTAATCTTTTTAGTACATTTAAACATGTTTCTGTTTTTAAATTTTTTACAGGTTCTAAATAAACAGCTCTTGTACACAAACAAGTTATCAAAGTTATCCAAAATTTTTTATCTTGATTATCAATGTCTTTATAAAAAGAAGGACCCAAATGATCAATACCAACACTTTTAAACGGTGAACTAAACTGAGTTCTGTCCATAGGCAAAATCGGAAATTTAGGTAACATAAATGGATATGATTTCATTTTCCGACATTTTAAACATCGATTAAGTACTTCTTTTACTTTTCTTCTTGCTTGAGGAGTCCAAAATTTACTTAAAAATTCAACAAGTGTACTTTGAACTCCTGCATGTTTAAATTTTTCATGTATGGAATTTATTATCAATGGTAAGATTTCTGAATTTTTCGGAATAATTATTGGATTTTCAAGATCAAAATGAGCATCACTATTTTTAATTCTTGATTTTAATCTTTTAATACCATTTTCATCTTCAAAAATTTCCCATTTATTAAAATCGTTTAAATTTTCACTTTGTACTAATTTTATTATAAGATTTTCAGCAACTTTTTCAATATCATCCTTTAAAAGAAAATCTAATTTACTTTTCCACTTATTTTCTTTTAAAATCTTTTCAAATTTTTTCTTTAGAAATTTAATTACAACAATTATGGTATTAATTAGTATCGTCCATTTACTAAATCTTTCAAATTTTATCAAATTTATTGGCACATTTTTAATTAACATAGTAATCGGTACTTCATTAAGATCTAAATCTTCTTCAATTTTTATTTCTAAATCTTTTGGCCAATTTTCCTCTTTTGAAGCTAGCCAGTGTGGACCATTCCACCAAAGATAATTTAAACAGAGTTCAGACGGAGTTGAACCTCTGGTAGAAATGTCCGCAGGATTATCATTAGTAAAAACATATTTAAAAATTAAATCAGTATGTGTACGAATTTCCTTCAGTCTATTTTCAATAAATCGTGGTTGTATTTCTTTACAGTTTAACCATAATAAAACAGCTTTAGCATCGCACCAAACAACTTTTTTGTCAATTTTTATATTAAGTTCGGCAGAAACAAATTTTTGAGCACGAACACCGATTAATAAAGCTAATAATTCCATACGTGGAATAGTCAAACTTTGTTTCTTAGATTTTATTCTATTCCTGGAATAAATCAATGAAATTTTAGTATGTTCATAATTTTCACTTCTTAAATATACTACAGCCGCATAAGTATCTTTATTAGCATCAACAAAAACATGTAATTGATTTATAGTATCAATTTCTTTATGTATTGTCATTCTTGGGATTTTGATTTCTTGATTTATCCAAGTCTTTAAAATATTTTTCCATTCAATCGAAAATTTAATATCTAATTCTTCATCCCATTTTTTGGGTTTATCCCATAATTTTTGAAATAATAATTTGGGATTAACAAGACAAGGTGAAACCAGTCCCAAAGGATCAAACAAAGATGCCATTACTTCTAAAACTTTTCTTCTTGTAAATTTTTCTTCTAAATTTGCATTAGGGAATTTTATTTCTAAATTATCATTTTTAATATCCCATTTAATTCCTAAAACTTTTACATTTAAATCTGTTATTTTATCATTTTCAGGAATTTTTTCTAAGGCTTTTCTACCATTTGTTACGAATTCTCGTAAATTCATTTTTCCTTCAGAAAAAATTTTCTTTAATTCAATGTACTTTCCATAAATTTCTTCTTCAGTATTGCAATCAATAAATACATTGTCAACATAAATATTTTTAAATAAACTTTCTTGGCCAGGGTATTTTTTCAAATGATGTTCGATAGTCATAGCCAAAAGACTAGGCGAACAAATAATTCCAAACGCAACTCTTGTGAACCGATAAATTATTAAATTACGAGAAGTCAAAGGTTTATTTATATCTTTTAACCAAAGAAATTTGGTTACTTCTCTATCTGATTCTTCTAATTCAATTTGAAGAAAAGCTTTTTCAATATCTCCCAATAAAGGAAATTTAGATAATCTAAATCGTATTATCATTCCAGCTAAATCTGGTAATTTTAGGGGGCCTCTAAATAGACAATCATTTAAACTTTTTCGTCCCCTTGTTCTAGCAGAAGCATTATATACTTCTCTAATTTTTTCATCTTTAAAAACAGGTCTATGAGGCAAATAATGTTCTAATTCACCTTTACTTTTAAAAGCTTCTTCAATTATTCCAAGATTAAGCTGATCTTTTATAGTTTTATTAATTCTCTTTAAATTTTCTAATCCTTGATCATTTTGCAAACGATTTAACAAGGACTCTAAACATTTATAAGCTATTCCAAAATTAGTAGGCAGATCAGGTATTTCATCTTTCCATAACCATTTTACTCTATATCTACCATCGATTTGTCTTATAGATTTATCAAATAATTCCTGAGCAGTTTCATCTTCATTTTCTTCAGGATTTTCGGTGATACCAATACTTTGTAAATCCCACCAAGATTTAATTTCCGATTCGTTCGGCATTTCTTCAAAAGATTTAACGACTACATGAGTTTGTATGGGGATCGTTTTTTCTAAAGAAATTCTTTGATTCTCTCCACAAATTACACTCCCGATTGTGGTATTAACTAAATAACAACTTTTAGAAATTTCAGTCTTTTTAATAAAGAATCTCCAGAAATCTTTCACTCCAATTAATAAATCTGGCTTTCCAAAATTTGAAACTAGATTATCTTTTACATCTTTAATTTTTAAATGTCCACAAACTTCATTTATCGTAACAGAACGCAATTCATTTGCAATTTTGTTTATGCTCAATAATTCTAACATTTCATTTTTACCATCTTTTCTTTCTAAGCCGAGTAAATATCTTCCAGATCGTTGTTTTTCAGATTTATTTCCTTGAAAAGTATAAACTTCAAGAAAGCCTTCTCCTAATTTAGGAAGTTTCAATTTTTTAGTCAATTCATCAGTTACGTAAGACACTTCACTTCCACAATCAAGAAAAACAAAAACATCAATTTTGTTATTTTCATTTTCAGGAGAAAAAACTTTTGCTTTTAAAACCATTAACATTGGATTCCAAGGTTCCATTAAAGAGCTATAAGTATTAATGGACATATTTTGAGTTTTAATAATTTCTTCATTTTTAGGTTCTTCAATTTGTTTTTCAATTGAATTTTTAATTTGGCAACAAGAAGTTTTGCTTTTCCAATTTTTTCTTTCAAAAACTTTATTTTTATGTACAGGTTTTATTTTCTCAGTAGCATAATTCATTTGAATATTATCCTGTTGTTTTTCTTGTTCAAAATTTCTTTTGGGACATATAGCTGAGTTATGAGTCCCATTACAGTATGAACAATTCCTTCTTATACGACAATTTTTTAAAATATGTCCTATACGAAGACATCTGAAACATCTATTCTGATCAATTAAACGCTTCTTGCGTTCCTCTAGGCCCAAGACTTTAGTACAAGAATTAGTCCAATGACTACCATTGCAAAAATAACAAATAATATTTTTTGCATGTGTAATAATAGGGAAAGTTCTAGCTTGGTTAACTTTATCAAATCTTTTTAAATTATCATTATTTCTGAACTTTTGGTTTATTTCATTTTGATAACTTTTTTCTTGGGACTGAAAATGTTTTGAAGACTGAAACACTGACTCTCTTATATTAACCATATCAACTAAAGCTTTTCTTAATTCATTTGTATTCCATTTTTTGCCTGAAGCTTTTTCTTCTTTGGCAATTTCCATTAAAAAATTTCTACTAAGCTTTGACTTTATCATTGAAGTCATAAATGAATTATTCGTGTTTTCCCCAATACTTTCTAATTGTCTAAATATTTTCTCAATTTTATCAACTGTATATTTCAAAGAAATTGATTTTTCAGTACAATTAGGTAATCGAAATAATTCTGATTCTAAAGCTTCTATTAAAATATTTTTATCACCAAATCTTTCTTTTAATATGTTTACAGCAATCTGGTAATTTTCATTAGTTAACATTAAATCAGAAACAATATTTTTAGCTTCACCTTTTAAACAATTAAGTAAAAATTTCATTTTATCAATCTGACTAAAGTTTTGTCTATCAATTGAGCTTTCAAAACTCTGCCAGAAAGAAATCCATTGGTGAGGGTCTCCGTAAAATTCTGGTAGCTGGAGTCTAGGTAATTGAACAGTTAATTCTCTATGTTCAAATTGATTTATCTGTGTAATTGCAGAATTATTTTCTGACATATCTTTTCTTTGATAAACAAGTTCCTCAATTGAATTTGCTAAATTTCTCCCTTTTATTATCCATTCATAAAAATGTTTATCGTCGACCACATAATTTTCATATGCTAATGTTTCATTTTGTCTATCCTCAATATCTAAATTTTGTAAGAAATTTAACCATAGCTGGTTCTTTTCTTCTAAAGTATTTATAATTTTTTCAATTCCTTTTCCATTATTTATAATAGTTTCTTTTTCATCATCATCTATTTCATTTTTCTCCATAATTTCTTCTGCGCTTTCAATTCTCGTTTTTAAATGCTTTAAAGTTGGGCCAATCATTCTTTTGTATGGGCCTGACATTTTTAAACAATATATGTATTTTTTTTCAAACTTTTATTTCAAAGGTATTAAACTTAATGCAGAAAAAATCAAGTTTATCAGAATTTTAATACAATCGTTTAATCAATTTTTCTTCTTCTTTAAACAAATTGTATTTTCTTTTTGTTCAGGGGCTCCACTTGTCGCAAAAACAAATAAATTTCAATTTAAATGTTTTTGCTGGACAATGTTAAAAAATAAATAAATTTTAATATTTTTCTTTAAATTTATTTATTTAAATTTTCTTTTGTTTATTCCAATGAATAAACAATATTTTTTTATTTTTAAACTTTTTACTCTTTTCTTTTCAAATCAAAATCAATCTCTTTAAAAATCAAATTTATTTAAACATTTAAAATATTACACAATATTTTAAAAGGATCTTGAAGTTAAAACTTAACTTAAAGAAAGTGAAAAAACTATCGATTTAAATAATGGAAAAAGAGGGCGGACTAAAAGTAAAAAATGTATATATTTTTAAAAAAATATAAAAAGGGCGTGTTCTAAATGAATAATATATTAAAATAGAACACGACAAAATAAAGAGAAGACAATTAAAAAAATACAATTGGTCGTTTTCACGACAGATTACTAAAATTAAATCAAAACTTTTTCTTATTTATTTAAAATATTAAACTAACTGCTTTAACAACCACAACCATCGGATACTTTTTCGAAGAACTTATATAACTTGGAATAGCTTTATTTAATTTAACATCAAATTCAGTTTTTCCTTGCCATTCATCTTCACTCAATTCCCTACTTGCAAATTCTATTTTTTTATTTTTTTCTTTAAAAATTTTAATTAAATAATGCATTTTAGGTTCATTATCTATTTTTATTAAATATTTATTGTCAAATGAATTTTTAAATTTCATTCGTAAATAAAGCCCTTTTTCCTCATCTTTTTGGCGGAAATGGCCAAATTGGAAAAGAAATAAACGTTGAAAGTTTGGATTTTTTAATGTCCATTTATTGCTCTAAATTATTCAAATTTTAAATAAAATACATATATTTTTGTTTAAAAATTAATAATATTATTTTTTATATTTTATAAAATTTTTAGTGGGGTTGATAAAGAAATAGAGCTTTAATTAATTCTTTTTTGATTAATTATTTCACAAATTAATTAAAAACAATTGTTGTGTAGTGCGGTTATCGAGATAATATAAAAGTCATTGGCAGTCCAGTTGATGATAGTGCTAGTCCCTGATAGTCTGATAACTAATAATCAGAGGTGAGTCGGAATTCTGATTTCCGACGTTTTTTTCCCTCCGATTTCCGAAAAAAATTTTGAGTTCCGATTTGCGAGTTCCGACTTTTGAGCCAGTTCCGAGTTCCGACACCTCTGACTGTTCCGACCCACCTCTGCTAATATCTAATCCCTGATAGCCCCGCTAATCCCTGATCCCCTTCATTTCTTGCTCGTCCGACATTCGTTTACAATGTATTTTTCTCTTTGAATTAACTGATATTCTTGTATTTGTCGACATAGGCAAATCTCGGACAGCCCCCGGACATAATAAATTTTCTATTATCTTGTTTTATCAAGAAAAAGTCAAAATAACATTAACTAATTAATTTTAACAATTTTAAAATTAATTTCACATACACGTTTTTGCCCATGAATGGGATATAGGGAAGTTATTTCCACACACAATTTTGTAATTGTAACTTTTGCTGGGGATGGTACCAAATTAAATTCAAATTGAACTTCTTTTTCATTGTCCAAATTAAATTTAGTTATTTGTTGTGTTTTGCCATCCTTTATACATTCATCACAAAATATTTTTATTTGCCATCTTTAAGGTGAAACTCGATTAATTCCGCTCCCTCAAATAATTCCCACTGCTACGGAAGAGTTGAAACAATAATCCCCCTCCCCCAAATACCCTACTACACGTTCAAATTTCAAAACTCGATTAATTCCCCTCCCTTGAATAATTCCCCATGCCACGTATGGGTTCATAAAATAATTCCCCAGGGGAATTAATCGAGTGAATACGGTACTTTATATTTTTTTCAATAATATCTTCTGTTGTAGAGGGGGTTATAGCTCCATAAAAAACAGTATCGATACAAAATGTTGTTGTTAATAAATTAAAAATGAAGATTAATTTAATCATTAATTGTTGAATTTTGAAAAAAAAATTAATTTAAAAAATTCACAAATAATTAATTTTAATTTTAAATAAATTATAAATAGTTAAAATGCTTTTTTTATTTAAAATGCCCTTCCCTCCATCTAATTTTAGTTGCCAAAAAAAGAAATGTTGTCAATAAATCTTTGTCGGCATTAATTACACAATGTTGCACTTTTTATAAAGGGCAACATTAAAAATTAAAAAATAAAAATATTTATATAAAAAAATATTTTTTTAAAAATAATATAGTAATTTACCGGATGTTGTTAGCGTGTTTTGGCATATTTTATAAAATATTAAAAATTAAAACTTTTTTTTTAAATTTGCTTTATTTTTTAAACTAAATTTAAATTAAAAATAATTATAATATTCTCCAGAGATCGAGATTTTTGAAAAGCTTGGACCTGTTCCTGGACTCTGGAGTTTGATTTTTGGCCTGGACTGGATCCTGGGCCTGTAGTCCAGGAAAAACCCAGGACGGTCAAAAAATGCCTGGAACTGGACTCTTGTACAGGAAAAACCAAGGCCTTGGTCCAGGCCAACTTAATCTCTAATATTCTCAATTTTTTTCTTTTTCTTTATTTTCTATTAATTCTTCCAATTCCTCGTAACATGGAGGGGGTGTTAATTCAGTAGAGAAATTGTTGTTTGATGTACTTGCATTTAACTAAGAAACAATTTTAAATAAAAAATAATAATTAGTAAAAACCAAAGCCAGTCTTCCGTCACTTGTAAATGAATTTGAAGTTTTTATTTGTGGAAGTAAAGTATTCATACTTAAAAAAATTTGAAAATAATTTTCTTTAAGTTATTTTAAGTAATTCCTCAATTAGCCATAAAAATAAAAATTGGGGTTTTATTTATAGGCTAGCTAATATCATTAAATTTTTATTTAAATTACCTGCTAGAAGAAACAATTGAAACACTACTTCGACCTTTTCTTGATGAATTTTTTAGACTTTCTGGATTAGATAAATTGTCACATTTAAAGGAAGAACCGAGCAGAACAACAAAAGGGGGCTGTGTACGTCTTTGACGTTGATTTAGGGATTGACAATTTAATGATCGTCTACCATTATAAACTGAAAAATATTTAAATAATTTTTTTGTGAAAACATATTGAAAATAATGGGTATGGATTAATTAATTAGTTTAAAGATTAATTTGTTTAAATTTTTTAAAGATCCAATCATGAGTCTAATGAAAATTTTCGCGTCCAAACAAATTCTTATGCGTCCATTCACATTTTTATGTGTTCAATCTATGACAATAAGTACCCGATTTTTGTCTGTTAGAACCTATGTTTCGGTATTCAGGACTAGAGGCGAACGTAACTTTGGGAAATCGACATTTGACATTTAAACGTTTCATTGAACGCGTAAAGGTTGATTGGACGCCTAAAGGTGCGGACAAGAGCCAAAAAACACCTTTAGAATTATTTGAAATGTTTGAATTTGTGCTGGTTGAACGTGGAATACAGAGCATAAGCGAATAATCAACAGCAGCCAAACTTCTGGCAAAATCTCTTGGACTAAATCTTAGACGTGGAGGAATTGTTGATGTTGATGATTGAATACTTTAAAAAATAATTTTTAATCAATTTAAAATAATTTTTCTATTTATTTACCTATTAACCTTTGCCAATTTCATTAGAAAAAGAGTGCATATTACAGCCATTGAAATAAGCATAAAAATTCCAAAAAGAAATGTTAAATGTTCTTCAGGCGCTTCACTTGGTGCTATCTAAATTTTTTAATTTAAAATATTTTTTCTTGATTTTTTACTTTTAAATTCATAACAGGCATTGCTGGTGCTCCTCCTCCATATTTTACAGAAGGTGGACTGGAGGTTATTGGAAATAATGTTGTAGAAATATTATTGAGGATTAATGAGGTGGCTAGAAAATTGAATTATAATTTTTAATTAAAGATGGGAACGAGACGAGAGCTCCTTCGAAGACCAGAAATTGGATCTCTTCCGGTTTCCTGCAAATTCCGTCATTTTTGCCCTTCCGCTTCCGTCATCCGTTTTTTATTCTCCGTTTTCTTTGCCTTTCCGCTTTTAAAAATCCGGAAGGGCCATCCCTGATATCTCCCTATATTTTACAATTAAAATACCTAACCTTCAAATGTTGAATTATCATCTTCTAGAGAATGATTTTGATTTTTAATTTCCAAATTATTATTTAAAACATTTCCTTGTAATTTCGGAAGACAAAAAGGAATTCTAAAATAATTTTGTATTTTTAATTTAATTTAAAATTAATTTACTTCTCCGGTATATTTAATAATTTAATTAATTGACAACAATTATCTTCGGTAATATTTAATTGGATAGAACAAAAATGAATAGCTGGCATTTTTTCTTTCAAAAAATAAAGACTTGGAATTTTATTTAAAATATAAAATTGGAATTTTAAAAATATAAACTAGTTGACCAAAAAAGATTTTTTTAAAAGATTCTTCTCTCCCCCCTCCACCTTTTTTAGGTTATTTATCATTTAACTAAAATCCCTCCTTATTCTCCATTTTCTTCAATCCTTTTTATGGTTTAACATTTACTCTTTGCCCCTTTTTTAAATTTTTTTGGATTACTTTCAAGCATCTCTAGAAGGATGCGACATTTTTCTTTGTTTTTTTCCTGTTCCCTTGGCAATTCAACTAAAAAAGGGATGGGACGTTTTTATTTATCAAAATTTTTCTTTTTTTACATCAATCTTCTTTTTAGTCAATTTTAGACTCATTTTGGAAATTGTTAGTAAATTGAGAGGGAAAATGGAAATTAAAAAATATTTTTAAAATTTTAATTATTTAATTCATAAAGAATATAATAAAATATATTTTAAAATATTTTATAGTTTTGCTATAAATCTGGATTTTTGCTTTTCTGATTTTTTGATAGATGGATAATAATTATTACAAAGATGCCGTTTTCGCACTAATAATGAATTGGCTAATTTTATATTTTTTATAAATTTTCAAAGGTTTACAGTTCAAATCTAAGTTGAATTCACCTTTGTAACTATTAGGTATGTACATATAATGATATTTTTCAGAAACCCTGAAACAAAAGAATTGTTAAGAAACTTTTATGTATACATGCTTGGAATAATTTAAATAATATATTAATTTGATTAATATTTAATATTCTTGATTAATATTTAGTATTCTAAGGAAAATATTTTTGGAGATTTTTTAAATTATTCACTTACTAAAGAGTTTGGAAGGTTAATTTAAATAGAATTTTATAGCTTTGTAAGGATAGTTTTTAATTAAATAAAGGTTAAAGATACTTTGTTAATTTTTATGTTTATTATAAATATTTGTTTATTTAATTTTTAAAACAGGTAACAAATAAATAGGGGTTTTTTCTTCAAAAAAATTTTTTTTTGAAACTTTCATTTAATTAAAAAACAATAATTTCCCCTTTTACCCCAGAAATAAAAGTCTACGAAAAAAAAAATAAAGAAAACATTAAGGATTAACAAAGTTACTTTCCCAATTACACATTATTTACGTGTTACTATTATTTATTTATTTTTGTATTATTTTCTGCCAGAAACTTTTCTTTTTTTTACTTTTTTTTATTCAACGCTTCTTGTGTTGAATCATCTTTTTTATTTAATGTTTACCGATAAACAATTTTTTTCTTGCGCCTCTTAAAATAGTTTTTTTTATTTTATTTATCATCTTTAGCCAAATAACAAAAAATAATATTTTGGCTATTTTAAGGTTTTTGTTTTGGTAATTACAAAAATTTATTACATTTTTATTTCCAACTAAGAAATATTTTTTAAAAAATTATTTTAATTTTCTCTAAAATTCAACTTTGTTAAATTAAGCATATTTTCTAATTCATTGTCCCATAAATTAAAAGTAGAGTTCAGCGGTATCGGGATTTTGGCATACTGATCCCGATCTAGATACCGGTCCCGATCCAGGGATCTGGACTGGCCGAAATCGGGATTGGGATTTGGAATAATGATCACATCCCGCGATCGGGATTGAAAATCCCGATCGGGATTTACTAAAAATTTATAAAAAAAAACTTTGGAATCATTAGATGAACGATTTTTGTAGCTTAATATAAAGTCTTTTGTATACGTTTTGAATAGATTAAATTTTATAAATTAAACAGAAATTATCTGAAAAAACAGAAAGGAATAAACTCGTAGGGGATTTCCTGTTGTATTTGTGAGGATTTTGTTTTGGGATGCAAAGGACTTTATTTTTGTTCTAAATTCCTAAAATCAGGATCGGGATCCGGATACCAGTCCCGACTTAAAACAAAAACATAAAAAATTTTTGTAAAATAAATATTACTCATTTTAGTAATAATTTTATTTTATTTTAACGCCGATCATTTCACATTTAAAACCTTTTTTCTGTTGTCTTTGTAGACGGAAATAAATGACCATAAAAATAAAAATAAATGGCCAAATACAAACATTAAAAATATATATAAATTTGTCATCACACAAACCATTCTTTCATTTATTTATTTTTACCTTTCTTGACCAAACCGATAAAAAGCTGTGATTTTATTCTCAAAGTCAAGAATAGCGGCGATTAATCCTTTATTTATTATTATATATTTTTCCTCACAAAAATAAACGTTCTTATTTTTCTAAAAAAATTTTTAGAATTTAAATATGCTTAAATGATTTTCGAGATTTCAAAACTTAAGAAGAAATTTTTTGGATATTTTGGTATAAAATTCGTAAATATTAGGGTTTCAGTTCGAGCCGTCGCTTGGTGCATTTTTTCAAGTTTGGTTTTTTAGATTCGGTTCATTTTCGAGCTTTTTGAGCTGAAAGGCCTTGGCTCGCTCGATCTTTTCGAGTTTTCCTAGTAAATATGTTTATTTTATCAAAAATCTTATTTTTTTTGTTTATTTTTATTTTAACTGTCCGATCGTGCAAAGTTTTGTCAAAAGGTGTGGTAGCTATATTTATTTATATTTTTATTTTTACGACTATGCAATGGACGTTCAAAAGCTTTTAAAAACCGTAAAAGCAATAATAATGCGTTAAAAAAGATGAAAAACTATGATGAAGCGAGAATTGTCAAAATATTGCTGCATTTTGAATTTATTTATAACTTTTTTGGCCTACCTGATTTTTATTTATTGAAAAAATAAAAATTTTTGTTTAAGAACAATTTTTGGTTTAAGTAAATTTATTTTAATTATAAAACATTTTTAGATCAAACCAAAAATAGTAGGATCTTAATTATAATTGATAAAGCTGAATTTGTGTAGCGTGATTTTATACACAATCATTTCTTAATTAGAAAAAATGGGTCAAAATAGTTAGAAAACAAGAATTTAAATTAAAATCTTAAAGAATCTCGATCTCGAAATCTTGTCAAATTTTATGGTCATATTTTGTGATCTAATCTCGTTTCAAGAGAGTATTGCCTTAACGAACCTATTTTTTCAATAATATCTGTTTGATTAGGTTATTATTCAAAAATAAATTCTAATATACCATATTTCCTCTATTAGAATGCCATGACATTCTATTTTTGAATCAGCTTCCAAGGTAGCATTTAATAGAGGAAATACGGTATAAATTTTGAAATATTTTTGATTATTTAATTCAAAAGTTTATCAGCAAATATACTTTTCGAAACATTAATTTTTATTTAATTAATTATAAGTTTTTATTTTTATAAATTAAGTAACTTGTTTATACTTTTTTAAGAACAATCTACTATTAACTATTGTTATTTTCAAATATTACAAATGATTGATGATTATACTAATAATTTTTTAGTAAATCTATTTATTATTAACATTCAAAAAAAGCTTCTTCCGTTCCCATTTTTTCTTTAATTTAATCCAGACAGGTGGCATTTCCTTTTAATTATATTAATAATTATTAAATAAATTATTTTAATATTTTTACCTAATTTTTAATATTTTTTATTTATTTTTTAAAAACAGTTGTCTAAATAATATACCAATTTTCTTACCAATTTAACAATATTTTTCCTTCGTTTGATCTATTTTTTTATTTAATTTGTTCCAACATTTTGTTTCTTTTCTCAATTGTTTTCTTCTTCAAGTATTTTTATCTTTTTCTTCCTTTTTTTAACTTTTAAAATTTAAAAAATAATTATTTTTTGTTTAAATATTTATTTTTAAAAACTAAATTTAAATAAAGTTTATTTTTACATTTCCTCTGAAAAAGTTTAGAACGGTGTAAAGAGACGGGGATCCTTTGTTGTGTTAATCCCTTTAACTTGGCAGACTTTTCCTTTCCCCTTTTAACTGCAAAATAAGAAAATGTGACGAAAGTGTCAATAATATTTAATAAATATTTTTTAAAAATTGTAAATTGATCCTTTCATTTAAAATTTGTCAAAAATAAATAAATATTTAATTGATTTTTAATTTATTTATTTAATTTTAATTTAATAATTTGGCATTTAAATTTATTATTTAATTATATTTAAGGTTAAATTTAATATTTTGTTTATAATATTTATTTTCGGAGGTTACGTATCCAAAAATGGGAGCTATAACTTCGTTAATAACATTCGAATCCGAGACGCCTTGATATGGTTCGATCCATCTCGACGGGCTGAATCGAACCATATCAGAACGTCCCAGATTCGACAATTTTGAACGAAGTTATAGCTCTGCGGTACGCTGGCCTCGCGGTACGTTGGGCTGTACCCCCAAAAAATATTTATTTAATTTTCTATAGCTATGTTTCTGAAATAAAAATTATGTAAAATAATATTCTAATAAATATTTTATAATTCCAAACTCTATATCTACGCGTACAACTTAAGTTTTAATAACCCTCAGATTTTACTTTTTTTAGTTTTAATTTTTAATTTTTTAGAAATATTTTAAACAAATAATATTTAATTTTATTAGTAAAAATTAATTTCTACTTAAATGAATTATTCTGCCCTAAGGGTTTGCCGTCTTGTTTCTTTGGCATTTTCAATGCTTTTTTGTTTGATTGGGGTTGTTTTGCTAATTATTAGTATTGCAACACCTTCTTGGTAGTTTTAAAAAATATTTTCTTTAATTTTATTGTTAGGCTTATTGTCCAATATCGCCTTTCTAACGGAGCAATTGAAGAACACAGACACGGTCTTTGGTTGGATTGTGTTCTTCGTGGCAATGATTTATATTGTAAAAATTAGAAAATAATTTTTTATTAATTTTTAAAATTTTTAGCCTCTCAAAACAGCTATTTTCCTTCATATGGCAGTGCAGGCGATCAATGCGAGTATAAATGGGGTATTTTAAAATTAATTAAATTTTTGAGGGGGGTTTTAATTATTTTTGAGTTTAAAAATAATAAAAATTATTTTTAAAACAGTAAACATCGACTCTTTCACTCCATATGCAGTTTCTTCTGCTGGTGGCCCTCCAATGGATCCTTACTATGGAAGATCTGGGGCTAATGCTTATGCGATGAGTACAATGTTTGAAAATGATTTTGCTCAGCACAGATTTTTAGGTAGAATGAGTTAAATAGGGATAGGCTTTTCTCTAAAGCCGAGATTTATTTTTAATCTGTGCCTTAAGTAGTTTTTAATATGACCTAATTGCCCTCTCTCGAATAATTACCCCTTTTAATAATTACCCTCTCTTTTTCCTCACAAATTTTAAAATATTGAAAAAATTATTGTCATTTTTTAAGTATAATATCAAAAAATAAATAAATTTTTTTTATTTATTTAATTATCCTCTATTTAATGAGATATACCCCAAATTTTGCACCTCCTTTCGATTAATTACCCCCTCCAGCGAGAGGGCGAAACAATAATTACCCAGAGTAATTATTCGCGCATTTACTGTAATCAAAAATAATTGCCTATTTCATCTTTTAGCCTGGCACATTTCTACACTAGTTCTTTTATCAATTGCAATCACTGCAGGCATCTTTGCTTTATTTGCTTCTTGTTGTGTCCTCTGGACCGGTTAATATTTTTAAAAATTGTAAATTATTATTTCTAATTTAATTAAGGTCTTTGTGCTCCTTTTGTGGCTACACTTGAATTTATTGCATGTAAATAATTAATTAAATATTTTGATTTAATTAAATTTTTCTAAAGTTATTTGTTCAACTATTGGGTGTATTATTTTCTTTATAAACGCTAATCGTCCAGAAATTCGTTATGTACAAATCCCCACTTCCGCAGAAAGATGGAAAATTAATGAAGTAATTTAAATTATTTTTGGAAAATATTTTCTAAAATTTTTAGCAAATTCGCGGATTTTCTTTTGATTTAACTTTTGCTTCCATTTTTATATTTTTGTTTGCTTTCATTATTGGAGTATTAAGTACAATTACCGTATTTGTGAATGCAAATCGTGATCATCATCGACGACATTTAATTAGGTATTTTTAATAAAGTAATTTTTTTAACAAACTTGCCGAATTTATTTTTATTTTCCTTTTTAAGTTCAAATACCGTATTTGCTCAAATATTTACCCTAATTATTGTTTCAATCGCTCGCTGGGGGTAGAGGACCATTGTGTACCGGCCGGTGCCATATTTTGGACCATAACTTTTTCTTTTCTCAATTGATTTAAATAATTAATATATCAATCGAAAGCCCTGGATGTGAGGATTATTTTTGCCAACAGGAGTGATCAAATCTCAAATAAAATGTTACAGCCAGATAAAGGTCAAAATCACTCGCGCATTTATCAAGATGTAACTTTTTGTAACATGATTTGATCCTCACATACAGAGCTTTCTAATGACAAGCTTTATTCGAATTGGTTGGAAACCCAAAAAGTTATGGCCCAAAATAAGTCGAGTTACACAACTGGGACGTTCCGTTCGCTGGAGAGAGCAATTAGCAGGGTAATTATTTAATGTTACTTCTTAGATTAATCATAACTATTTAGGAATATTTTTTTATCCTCCGACTGAGGGGTAATTAATTGAGAAAGGAGGGTAATTATTTGAGTAACTACGGTAATTGATAAAAAATATTTTTTTTAATTTTTTCTAAAAAGAAAAACCTTTCCAAAAACCGAAATAGCCACAGTCTCTTCCCCAGCTATTGACACATCAAGTTCAACAGCCGTTGCCACATTTGGAAATGAACATTCACGACCAGCTTCTCCCGGAATTGCTGTTTAATATATTTTTAAATTATTTAAAAATATTTTTTTCTTTAAATCTCTTAAAATTTGTATTGATATTTTTTATTTTAATTTTAAAATAATTAATAATTTTTTGCTTATTAAAGTCAAAAATAAATTTTAAGTAAATAATAATCTATTTAAAATATAATAAAGTTCAAAGATATATTTATTGAAGGGTCTAGTTTAATGCATATTTTCGAATATATTTTTAAAATATTTTATTCCAAGAAGATGAACGGGAGCTCTGAGAGAGAGATATTCAAAGTAGGGTTCGATTTTACGGGGCGAAGGCTGATTTTACGAAGAACGGGGGCTCTGAGAAGAGAAAGCTCCCACATTCCCTGGGGAATTCCTTGGATCGGGGAACGATCCAAGATAGGGGAAACTGATTTAGAGAACGATCCTTGGATCGGGGACCCTAATTTAAGGTGAACAGAATTTCTTAATAATTTATTGTAAAAAAATAAAATTTATAAAAAATATTTCACAAATATATATTTATTTATAAAATTTAGAAATTTATTTAAAAAATTGAGTAAATTCTTTAGAAATTTTTAATTATTTTTATTTAAATTTTAGAGTCTTTAGTTCTTTAAATTCTCTTAATTAATTAATTTACAACTGTCCACAAAGAGAAAATAAATGCAAAAAAGGCCACCAAAAATGCAAGAATTGCCCTTAAATTAATTTTTAATTTAATTATTTTTTAAAAATTAAATAAATTGCTACCTGCTCAATCGTTGTTTTAATATATTTGTTCGTTTTTGACGTTCATTGAATGGTGGCCCCGTTGTTGTTAATAAATCTTTTTCCTCTAAATTGGTTGAAATAGAATTTTCTTTTAATTCAACTCCACGCATTCCAGCCTTGAAAATTTTTTAATTTTATGTAAAAATTCTAAAAAACAGTTAAACCTCGCTATAAGCTACCCCTGAAGTTAAATACTCCCATAAGAGAAATGGAAAAAGGAGTCTCGTTTTTTTCTTTAGGAAGACAAATAATAAAAAAGTGAGGGCAACTCAACCGCTCCAAAAGTCGAAAACTTTGAGGCCCTACATATAACTTTCCGATTGGGGGGGGGGGGGGGGGGGGTAGGGCCGAAAAAGAAAAAAAAGGAAATAGTCTTGCTAGTTTTTTTGGGAGGAACTGGCTATAACTAGAACTAAGCTATAACTCTTATTTAGGATGCTCCTCATTACAAAATAACTTTTTAAAGCCCCTAAGGGGATGTCTAATAGTGAGGTTCAAAAGTAAAAGTTTTTACATAAATTCTCTCCTCCATTGTCATAATTGCATTACGAGCACCATCCCATTTACCTGGACCATCCAAACGATATACATAACTTAAAAATAATCCAAAATATTCAAAGATTAACGAAAAATTTTTTAATTTACGGAGCATTAGCGCCAAAAAGAAGTTTTTGATAAAAAGTTGGATCAGATATAGCATATTTCCCCAATGCCGGCAAACAGCCAATTAAACGTGCCAATTCATCCATATAGTCAATATAGTCTACCTTTAATTATTTTTAATTAAATATTTATTTAATTTATTTGCCTGTATTGTATGTCTTGGACTTTTTACATAACGAGCTTGTAATTTTTCTTTTCGTTCCCGAATATTGTCTTGCATTGCTCTCCATTTAGGTAAAACAACATTTCCATTTAAAACCTCAAAAAATAATCTAGCTTGCATTTCGGCAATTGGCATAATTGAGCCTAGAGGCTAAAAAAGGTAATTTTAATAAATATAAGTAGGGTTGACGGTTCCTGTAAATTTTTCGGAGATCCGAAACCAAACCGAAAATTTTAAGGATGAGCAGTGTCCGAAATTTCGTATTGACGAATTAGGAATGGTACCACACTGAAATTTCGTTATTTTCTACGCCGCAGGCGAAAATTTAAGGAATTTAAGAATGCCATTAAATCAGAAAATACTTCGTTTTCTAATGACCCAATGGAGAACCCGAACCGATATCCGAACCGAAATTTTCGCTTATTCGAAACCGAAGGACCAAACAGAAAAATCCTCGGTTCTTCGGTACAGTCCAGATCCGATAACCCAAGCTAAAAGTATTGAAATTTAATTTTTATAACTACTTGAATTAATCCAATAACGGCCAAAGTATTTTTTGGACTTAACTGTGGAGGGTACATATACTACAAAATTAAATTTATATTTTTTATTAAAATTAAAAAACCAAATAAAGGTCCATATCATTTTCTACAACAGGAATTAACGTTCCATGTTCAGCCAAAGGAAAACTAAAAGAATACCCTGTAGCGAGAATTAACTAAAATAAATTTTTCAATTCAAATTTTTTAGAAAATCCCCTAACATGATCAACATTTTTTATTTCGCTTCCATCCTCAAAAATAATTCCATTCCCGTCTGGTAAAAATTCCCGAATATTTGGTTTAACACGAACAGTTCCACAACACAAACGATTTGGTAATTCATCATTTACAGTTAAATGGGCACTTTTAGAAGAAAAAAAGAGAATTAAATTTAAATTTTAAAAATACGCTAATATTGAATGTTTTGGTTTTAATCCAAATTTGGCATGGTTAAAACGGCGATTAAATCTGGGGAAAAATATATAGAAATATGGATATTATAATTTATTTACATTTTCTCTAAATGCCAAGAAACTGCAGAAGAGGGGACTATTTGTTTAAGTATATGCCACCAACGAGTATTTAATGCCATATCAAAGGGGTAAGAATGATCCATATTTCGAAACAATACCCAAGTACCTCTTCGAGTGACCAAATAGACCTTCAAAAAAATATATCTTAAAAATATTATCGCTTAAACTTTTAATTAAGGATTATTATTTGAATTATACCCTAAGAGGTTTCGAACAAAAAATATTAATACAATTTTTACAACATTTTACACTCTCGCAAATACATTCGGGTGAGGGCTAACTCGAGGAATTCCAACTCACGGAACAGACAGGTCGCGGAACGACAACCACGGAATGGACAAAGCACGGAATATTTTAAAAAATCAGAATATTCTTACAAATCAGAATTTTTCAGATTTTTTTCAAATTGTTTTTTAGAACATTCTAATTTGTTAAAATAGTCTTATTTTATAAAAATATTCAAATTTTTCAAAAAATTCCGATTTTTAAATTATTCCGTGTTTTGGTAATTCCGCGACTTGTCGTTCCGTGACTTGTCCGTTCCGCGAGTTAGCCCGACACGGATACATTCATCTCCAACAATGAGTATTCCTTTTATGTAAATACCTGTTTAGCAACCCTACTTAATTCTACGGCAATATCAACTCCAGAATTGCCAACACCAACTACAACAACAACTTGATCATCATACCCTCTTTGATCTTTGTAGGAATGGGCCTAATATGTAAAAACATTTATTTATAAGTAAATATATTTATTTACATGAATTATTTTCCCTTTAAAATTTTCCTGTCCAGGCCAAGTAGGGGGGGAATTTGGAGTAGTATGGTGACCAGTACATAAAAGTACAGCATCGAAGATTTCATGAAAGACCTCAGAATTATTTCTTTAAAATAAAAATATTTAAAGATGTTGCTAATGAAGATTGATCAAAAAAAATTTTTAAATTATATTCTCATAAAGTGAAGTTTTGGCCTATAACAAGTGATTGGAATTTTGAAATTTTCATACCCGTATCTGACCATTTTTTTGTTCGTACTCATACTTCATAAACAGGTACGAAGTACGAATTTTGGTACGAGCTTCAAATCTATAACCTTTCCTGCAGAATTGTAAAAAAATCTCTCTCATTTCTCGAATTTTCAAGTAATTCTTTCAATGTCTCTTTTTTAGGAACAAATTCCTTGTTCAATCTAGTATGAAACATATCTCTTAGGAATGTGATTAGTTTTCGGTTCCTAAAAAATCATCGGATATCCGGATCCGAACCGAACCGAAAAATCGTCATTTCTTCGGTGTGATTCGGTACAGAACCGACAGCCCTAAATGTGATTTTATTTATTTCCAAAGTTATTAATGTCAAAAAAATATTCAATATTTAAATAAAAAATCTCGAAGACCACCCTCATCCCTCTTAGCTCAAAAATTTTTTCCTAAAAACTAAGAATTTCTGCCGATATAATTAGTAGCTAAGAACATTAGATAAATATCCAAATTTTATTTCAAAAATACCCTTTTTTATATTGTACAATCCATTGACCATTATTCTCAAAATCTTCACATCTCTCCACATTAATAACTTTGTGCTCCAAATATAAATATTTATTAAAGTCAAAAGAATCAGCATAAAGACGTAAATATTCGAGCATACCTTTATTTAAATTAAATTAAATTTAAAAAATTTTAATAAATTATTACATCGATTATGCATAAAATTTGCAAAATTGGAAGGGGGCACAAAAGTGCTATAAGCAGTCATTTCCTTTAAAATTAATTTTAATTTCAACAAAATACTTTTAAATGTACCTTGCTTGTATTAATTACTGTAGTTTTCATTACTGTCCCCTCTTAAAATTTAATTTTTAGATTTTTGGAAGACAAGTAGGTAATATTGAACCTGACAGACCCCATTTCTTCCTCCCCAAGTTTTTCCCTATAGATCTACAGAATCCTCAGACTTTTCCTTTCTTCCATCCCAATTGCCCTCCTTTATTTTGCCTACAAACAAAAGGAATTTTAAGTCCCCCTTGGATGGAAGGAAAATTGAAGGAAGAAGTCTGACCATTCTGCAAGTAATGTACATATATAGGAAGAAACTTAGGGAGAAAAGAATGGGGTTTGTCAGGTTCAATATTGCCGATAAGTCTAAGCTCTTTACCTTCAGTCTCATATTGTTTGTATCTCCAAAGACCCCCAATATCTGTTGAAGATTCGAACACAAAAGGAAGCCAATCATGGTCAAGAGCTTCTCTAAAGGTGTTCAAAATTAATTTTTTTTAAATATAGGTAGTCCAAAATGTGTAAAAAATTCTTAGAATTTCAATTTCAAATTAAAATTAAAAATATATAAAATTCTCCACCTAGCAGCAGGAATTCCACTAGCACCTGCTCCAATAATTGCAACTCTCTTTTTTTGCAACTTTTCATGTTCAATCTCCATCAGAATTTATTTTCTAAAAACTATTTATTTTTATTGAACAATTAATTTATTTACTACTTTGAAAAAAAATAAATCGACGACTAGACTTTTAAAAAATTATTGCCAATTTTTAAAACTTAAAATTAAATGTTTGCAAAAAAATAAAGAAAAAAATAACGAAAATTAAGTAATTTAAAAAATTAACTAATATTAGCATTTTTGTGAAGGAAAGGAAATTTTAAAGGAAAAAAATAAATAAAATAAAAATGCAAACAATACAATAATTTTTATAAAAATTGATTTTATTTATTTGGACTGATAAGCAGAAAAAACAAAAGTAATCCTTTAGTTATTATTGTGTAATATATTAATGTAAGTATTTATTATTCACAAGATTTTTTACAATAATTTAATGAGAAAAAAATTAATCTACCAGAAATACCAACTGAAATTTAACATTGGAGATACATTTAAGAATCAAAAGTAAATTAAAAGGTGAAAATAAAATGAATTAGTATGTATATTCTCATTAATGGTATAAAATCTTTTAACGTTTTTGGGACTAGAGATTGGACAAATGGACAAATTCTTCTATCGGACTAGAGATCTTTTTTGCGGACTAGAGATCGGGTTCATTTTAAAAAAAATATTTTTTAAATTAAAATTTGAAAAATTGGTTGAGGAAATTTTTTTAGAAAATCCTGATGAAATAAACGAAAAATTGGTGTCCTCAAATATTTATATGGAGCAGAGAGATGGGTCGGATTCCGATTTCCGACGTCTTTTCTTCCGACGTTTTCCCTTCCTATTTCCGAAAAAAATTTTGATTTCCTATTTCCGAGTTCCGATTTCCGACTCTTCCGATTTCCGACACCTCTGACAGTTCCGTCCCACCTCTGATATGGAACAGCAATATTTTTAATATTTTAAAAATTAAAGTGCATTTCTATAAATAAATAAAATAAATTGTTTTTAATTTAAAAAAAGTAATTTATTAGCTACAATAATTATTTTCCCAGCACTTTTCCTGTCTTTTTTTAAATATCAAGTTGTTATTCATTTTTTTAAAGTTGCGAACAGAGTTATTCTTTTTTTAAACAAGTCTCATTCCATTAAAACATTTCCGTCCTTTTTTCATTATCTGGCCTTACGGATCTTACAACCAGAAATTTATTAGGAGGTTGGAAAAAAATGTTTTTTTCTTATTAAAAGGCTGTTTTATTTGAAGATGTGTAAAGTTTAAAAAAATATTACAATTAATGTCAGGATGTGTCAGTTATACTTACTTTATATTTTGTTATAATTAAAATTTTTATGTAGCGTTAAAGTGAAATATTGTAATTGTTTCATAATATGTGTAGTCGTGACTAGAGTACGTCGAGTACCGAGTAATTAGTGGAAAACCCGAGCAGTACTGAGTAACCGAGTAATTGGGAATAAGTCGAGTTTGTAAGTAAGTATTATATGTCAGGAGCTCCCCGAAGTTAGGATCCCAAGTTTGAGCCTGAGTAAGGACGAAAAAACTCGAGCGATCAAGTAAATAAAAGATAAATAAAAATACTTGGATGAACTCTAGTCGTGACTAAGAGGGTGGAACTGTAAATTTTTGGATTTTGAAAACAAAAATGAAAATTGGTACTCTGTACGAATTTCGTTTCCTGAGTATGAGTACAAAGGATGAGAGTCCTAATACGAGAACTTGTAACCGAACTTGCTTTCAAGTATGTGGAAAAGGTAGATAGGCACGAGTACGAGGAATTTTTTAATTTTTACTTACATTGGGGGCAGGTGAAGTTTTGGAAATTAATTTGGATTTTATTTTTTTATTTTTCCTAAGTTTTGTTTATTTATTTTGGAATAAAAATGAAAAAATAAACAAAAAAACAATTTTATTTAAAATATATTTTAAATTAAAATATCCAGTCAACAAATCATTTTTAATCCGATTTATAGCATTGTTATTTTGAATATAAAGCGAAAAAAAGAAAATAGGGTTGGATAAAATAGGGTTGGATATATAATTTTAAATTAAATAATACAAAAAAAATCCAGGTTTTACAAATAATTTTCTGAAATTAATTTGAAAATAATTTAGTTAGAGGTTGGGCACAATCGTTTGCTTTGGACACAAATTTTATTCAACCTTTGGTTTCGATCATAGTTTTTGATTCCGATTGTGATTATGTTCCACAATACTTTAAAATTATTTTGTGACATAGAGATCTACTTTTAGTGACATTGACAGTGAAAGGTCGCGATTGTGTTCTACAAAGATTTAAAAATAAGAGTATCAATTGACATTCACAATCGAAATGTCACATTCAAGCGAAATGTCACATTAATGTCACATTAATTTTGATGATAGTTTACCTATCCGAGAGGGGGATTTTGGGTTAACTATCCTCAACTGAGGGTTGATTAAACCCTACATTTTTAATTAAAATATAAAAATAAAAACAATTAAATCCAAAAATATTTATCTAAATCAGTGTTTTTATTTAATTTATAATTCATTCATCTTCTTTATAATCCAATCCTCAACTTTTTCAATATTTAGATCTACCTTAAATTTTTTATTATCCTCTATAGAATTATTTATAATTTCAATTTTAATTTTATTTTCAATAAATTCCTCAATTAATTCATTTCCATATTTCTTTACCAATTCTTTAATTTTTTCCTGATTAAAATTATTTACAAAATTTCCATTTAAATTTTCAGTTATTCCTTCAAAACTTTCCAAATTTTCAATTATTTTTTTTATTTTATTTTCATAATTTTCATTAAAATAATTAAATTTATCAGCTAAATGTTTATAAATTTCTAAAATTCCTCTCAATTGAAATGTTGTTATTAAACGTTTTTTTAATTCTTTAAAAGAATTTAAATTTAAATTATCTACTCTATTTAATATTTTATTTAAAACTTCCTTCCCTTTATTTTTTAAAATTTCAAACCAATCCTCTCCATTATTTTCTAAAATTTCTTTTTTGTTTATTTCTTCCCTATATTCCAACATATATTTATAAAAATATGAAATTTTTTTATTTTTAATTATTGCTGTTATAACATTTAAATTATCTTCTTTAATATATTTATCTATAATTGATGTAAGATAAACAATTTTGTAGAAGAACCATATCCCTTCTTTTACTCCAAATTGGAGAATAAATATTCCTTAAATTTTAATTAATGATAAAATAGTTTATTAAAGATAGGCGGATATCCCATATATCCTGAAAATCCACTAATATCCCCTAATCCACTTATATCCACCAAATCTTTATGACTTAATCTTTCAAAGCATACTTAAAAGGATTGGCGTTAGTCTCGTATCTCGGGTCTCGTTTTATCTCGTTCTCGTATTTTTGAGAGATCTCGTATCTCGTGTCTCTATCTCGTGAAATTTCATGTTTTTTGAGAGATCTTGTATCTCTTGAATCTCGTGTCCCGTATTTTCTGGGACGAGCGCCAAAACGGCCCAGTCCCCCACCCTTGTTATAGGTGAATGAGAGAGAGAGAGAGACAAGCACTCCTTTGCTATCAAACAAAATAGTAAGATGATAGAAAATTTATAAACGCCTGAAAAAACAAACGTTTTGTGTATGTTTGGTAGAAACTAAATCTTTTTGGTTATCTTGAGAATAGTAGGGATTTTATAAAAAAAATTGAGAATTAATCAAAAACAAATGTCTCGTTCCAGTTTTACTCAAAACCAATTTATTATTCAACGAATTTTACAAAAAATATTAAAATATAACCTCCTTTTTCAATATTTTCATAGCATTCTTTAATTTCTTTAATTAAATTTTCATATTCGTCATATTTATTTATTTCCCCCAATAAGTCCAGTTTCCTCATTTTTAAATTAATTTCTTGCCAATAATTCTCCAAATTTATTTTTTTATAAAAATCTATTTTGTCCCTAATCTCGTCGATTTTTTCTTTTATTAAATTTTTTTCAGAATCAATTTTATAAATTGGTGGAATCTCCAATTTTGTTAATTTTAAATTATTTGATAAAATAGATATTTGGTATTTCTCTAAATTATTTTTAGCATAAATAACCTCGACTTGATTTGTAAAAATTTTTCTTTTAATAATCTTTAAGAAAAATAATTATTTTTTAATAAATAAAATATTTTGGCGCTAGTCTAGTTTATGCGTCTAATGAACATTTATTCGTTCAATCAAAAGAAATTGAATTTTTCTTGGTGCTGCAAAGTCAGGGTTTTTTTCAAAGTCAGTCCAAAACATTTCTTCATGTCCCGGGACCTACGCCCACTGGATCTGTGACCATTCCTCACATTATCCCTCAAAATTTCTGAAATTTTTAAAAGTTGGCTATAACTTTCAGAAAAAGAAGCTATAACTTTCAGGAAAGGAATGGCCCCAGACCCAGTGGGCGTATGTCCCGGACATGAAGAGATGTTTTGGAACCACACACTCTAATCTGCACCACCAAGAAAAATCCAATTATTTTTTTGATTGGACCCATAAACTAGACCAGCACCAATAATTTTCTTTTATTTACCTGATTTTTAATTTTCGGAATTATCAATTTTAAATTAATATTTATCGGGATTTCTATAAAAATTTCTGCAAAATCGTATAATAAACTTTTATAAACATCCTTTTTTCTTTCAATAAAATTTTTTTCTATAAAATTTAAATTAAATTTTATATTTTTAAATTTAAAATAATTAATATTTTTGATTTTCATTCCTTCTATTTTTTCTATTTTATTATTTTTTGATCCTTTTAATTTATACAATAAATTAGACTTAAAGGTTTTATATTCATAATTTAATAAATAATTAAATTGACGTGAATTTTGGTAATCTTCTTTAATTTTTAATTCAACAGTAACTAGATGACAATTGAAAGTTTTAAATAAAAATAAAATAAATACAATTTGTAAAATAACAGAATAATTAGAAAACATTCTTTTAATTAGTAGACTATAAATAAATTTAAATTAATTTAAAAAAGAATTCCTTGTGTTAAAAAGGAGAAATGGAGTAAAGCATCTGGGCTATACCTATTTCTCTCCTTTAGCTAGTTCAAAAGGTTATTTGGCGGTGGGAGCGAACCAGCATCATCAGTGGACCGGACTGATGGACCGGATGAAGTGGACCGGATGAATTTCTGAAAGCAACAGTAACTCGAAGACAAATAGTAACTCGAAGACAATGCCCTTTTAGGTAGGTAGGTAGGTTAGGCTTTAGGAATTAAATAGCTACCTATATGCTTTAGCTACCTATATGACTTTTTGGCTTCCTAAAATCCCAAAAAATGAACATTTAAAAAGAAAGGATCATCAGTGTCGATACCTCCTCGAAACTACACTCCCTACCCCCTCCCCCTCCCTAGTTAATTTTATAATTATTTTTATATTTTAATATGTTAAATTAATTTTATATAAAATTTAGCTGGATTTTATAAAATAAAAAGTTAATTTTTTTTATTTTATGTTCGATTGAGAAATATGTAGGTAAATAAATAAAATCAGCTTTGATTGTCCTTAAAATGCCTTTGATTTCGCCTGTTTTTCCGAATAATCAATTAAATTAAAGGGGGAGAAATTAATTGCCACATTTTTTGAATGCACTTTTAGGTAAAAAACGACATTTTTTAACTTATATTTTTTTTAAAAACTGTCATGCGATATTTATTTTTAAATTTTGTACTGTATAACTTAACTAGGTATCTCCAAAAGTGATCCGTGTGGATCCAGAAGTTTTTATTTTATTGTTTCAGAAAAAAAGTTTATTTAAATATTTTAAAAAAATTAAAATATTAATGGATAAAGCGAAGGAGCTAACATTAATATTCTTGAAGTCTATATCAAAATAACATCTCAAATTTTATAATTAAATTAGTTTAATATTATTTTTATTCACTTATTTTACCTCCAAAAAAATTTAAGTAAAAACGACATATATTTATTTGTCCGGTTAGTTTTTAATGCTAATGGTCAACTACCATTATTCGCTTGTTAGTGTTTATGTTGCGGGATAATCGCCCTATTTTTCGACGATTATAATTTGTAAAACTTGCTTATTAGTTAAATTTAAATATATTTATTTTCAACAAAAACCAAAAAAACTTTTAATATAAGTAAAAAATATTATCGTTAATTATATAAATTTTGCCTTTTGTTTGAATTTTATAAATAAAACACTGGGATTTTATCTTCAATAGGGTTGGGGTTTTCGAGTCGGGCCGACGTTCGAGTTATTTTTTTTAGGGCCGGCCTGACCGAGTTCAATGCATTGACCGAATTCAATGCCCGACTCGATCTTTCGGACCGGGCCGGATCGGGCCCCCGCCTTTAATATTTGTTATTTTTTAATGATCATTCTGCAAGTCCACTACATCTAACGGTTATTCTCTGATATTAGTTAATCAATCTCTGTATGGATAAAGCCCATTAAGGGTTCTGTATAAAAAATTTTTTAATGGAATGCTAGCCTGTGTGTTAGCGCTAGTTATCCTGTCTTCAACCATCCTTTATCTGATTGATAAACTTTGTGGGTGTGCTCTCGTAATTTCATCAAAAGCTAAAGCAAACCCAAAAAGACATTATTATTTATTTATTTACATATAAAATTATTTAAAAATTCCAACGAACATACTAACAAATTTTTAGCATTGTTATCATTTACTCGTTAAAAATATTAATCGGTTTAACATAAAATTTCAATAGTCTAATTTTCTATGGAATTTGTTTAAAAACTTTATGATAAATAACTGCTTTGTTTTGCATTTTTATAAAATTAAAATATAAATATTTGGATAAAATTATTTTTAATAAATTTTGTAATTAAAAATGTATGTATTTAAAAATTCTAAATAGATAATTATGAAAAACCTCTTTTTGTCACTAAATTTTTTTTAAACGGAAAATTCGTAAATTCAAAGTATAATATAGATTATTATTTATCTTTCTCAAATTGAGTGGCCGGTCGCTCAATTATACAATCCCCTCTCAAAGTGCCGCTCTATTTAAGACGACCGTCGAACTGGAGTGGGCCGCGCACTTAGAGAAAATACTGTATGTATATTTAGGTTTATAGACATTTTTAGGTCCAAATTTTTGGGTATTCTTAAAGAAATTAATTTACAAATTCATCATTCTGCAAAAACTCGAGATTAATGTCGAAAATATTATCAAAGATATTTTATAAAATTTACATATTTAATCAGTTATTTTTCATTTTTAATTTCCCAAATATTTTTTTAAATCAAAAAAGCATCATTTAATTCACTAGTCATCACACTTTTCCTCTTTTAAAGCTTTCCACTTTCCCATCATTTTTTTCAAGAGTAAACAATAGAAAATAAACAACAGCAGTTTTATGGTCAAAAAAATATTTTTGTTTCCTCCCTTTATTTTAAATTCATCAATAAAAAGAGAAAAGGCCGAATAAATGCTTTAAAGACCTAGTAAATACACAAATAACAACATCTTTTTTGCTATTATTACAATCATTCTTTTGTACATTTTTTATTTATTTTTCCACTATTCCCGTCTCTACAATAAAAAAAATATATTTTTTATAATCCTTTAATCAAATTTATTCTAAATCAATATTTTTGATGTTAATTGTTTTTAAATATTTTTAGTTTACTCTTACAAGTAGGGTTGTACCCCGAATCCTGAGGGCACGTTTTTCGGGGAGCGTTGGAGTATGACTGACAGAATAATACTCACAATTTATTGTCAGTCATCCTCCAATGCGCCTCGAAAAACGTGCCCTCAGGATTCGGGGTACAACCCTACTTACAGGGAACCATATCGAACTGTCACCAAAAATTCCGTAATTATTTTTATACCATCGTGTAGAGCAGGGCCGATTTACTATTGTCAGTTTTTTTCTTTTTCGGCCCTACCCCCAAATCGGAAAGTTATAGGGCTTCAGAGTTTTCGACTTTTGGAGCGGTAGTAATATTGGGTATTTTCTTTAATTTTTAGTTTAATAATTTCGGGGATTGTAAAAAAAATTTTTTTTGGAATCTACATAATTATTTTTGTAATTTATTTTTCTTTATATTATTTTATTTACAAAAAAAACAAAAATTATTTTAAAAATTATTTTGTGCACTGATAAGGTTAAAAATGGAAAAAATGATCAATTGAAATTATAGGGGCACACAGCGTTCCGCCAATTTATTTTTTCACCGTTCATCACTTGCAAATATTTTTATAATAAAATTGTTAAAGTAGTATGTAGATGCGCAACATTTTAACCAATATTTTCTAAATTTACATATCTTTTTCTGCTAGCTATTTTTGGGGAATTTTCTTATGTCCACGCTTAGTGTGGCAATTTCAGAAAATATTTGGGGAGAGTTTGAATAAATAAATATTTTTGTATTTTTAATTAATTAATTTCTAACCTATTTATTTAATCAATAAAAATCAAGAATCCTTTTTATTATCAAAATCTTTTAAATATACTTCAAGGTTATCGCTATTTCGTTCATTTAATACTTTTTTCTTTCTTTAAATAATAAGAACATAAAATAAAAAATTTTTTTACAATTTAAAAATAGATTTAAAACTTCTAATTTTAAATACCGTAAATGCTGACATAATTACCTTCTCTGATACTTACCCCTAGTTATTTTACTCAAACTTTAAAAATATTTAAAGAATTAATATCAAATTTAATTATTGGAACATTTTAAGACTCAATATCAAAAAATAAATCAATTTCGCCTCAATTGAATTGAGATTTACCCTGAATCCAGCATATCCTCCCTAATAATTACCCCCCCCCCCTCCATCGAGATATTGAAACAATAATTACCCAGGGTAATTATTTCAGCATTTACGATATACTTTTATATTTGATTAAAAAATAATTTAAAAATAATTCTTTCAATTATAAATTAGACAATTATAATTTACAATGATATGAAAATTTAAAAAAAAATTTTTAAATATTTTAACATTTTTAGAATTTTTTAAAATTTATTTTATAAAATGGAAACAACCGAAAAACAGACTTCGTTATTATTAAAAACAATTTTTAACAAAAAAGAAACGAACAAACTTTCTAGTCAATTTCGCCCATTTCTCTCATACAAAAACTTTAAAAAAATTTCTCAAGAAAAATTGGACAGTTTTGAAGGAGGTAATTTGTTTGAAATTAATGGAAAATTTAATGGAAAATTAATTAGTATATTAATTTGTAGCGATTTTCAATTTATTTTCAAGTTTTTTTGAACTGACTAAATTTTTGTTAATTAATTATTGGCCCATGTAAAAGGAGTGTCGGCATCAAATTTTTCCTTATTTCCTTGAAATGGTTATTTTTCCTTATTCGGACCGTATTATGTCTGTACCGAGTTTTGGAGGACTGTGTCTACCAAAACTCGGCCAGATCTAACACGGTCCAAAAAAATAAAAATATTGTCTTTGGTTAAGGAAAATAACAAACTAAGGAAAAATAACCATTTCAAGGAAATAAGGAAAACTATGATTCCGGCACTCTTTTCACATAATGCCTAATTATTTATAAAAATCCAAATCTAGAATTACCTACATAATTTTAATTAAAAATATTTTAGAAGAAAATATTTTAAACGAAAATATCAACCTAACATCTACTTATTCAATTACTCAATTTTTGAAGAACATTGGAGGAGGGCATTCCCTGTGCAGAATTCTTAAACAATTTTCAGATGGCCGTATTTGGATTGAAATTGGGGGGCATGAACTGTTATTAATGCAAACAGTTAATGTAAATACAGAAATGTTGGAAGGGGAGAAAGAAGTAAAAATAAATATAAAATTTAATTATCTAATTAGACCATCTGTTTATATCCCTTATTTTGAGTTTTTAAAATCCAAGGGATAGAAGAATTGTTTAGTTAATTTGGAGTTTTTATAAAAAGTTCTGGACAATTATTTATGATGTAGATGTGAAATTATTTTGAAACGAGACGATAAATTTCGAAAAAAGGCAGCTGAAATCCTCAAACCTTAAGATGCCGGGATCGGGATTTCGATTTATCTTTACATAAAAAATAACCTGACATGAGTTACAATCTGTTCCAAAATTATAACCGCATCTCTATTTATCTCAATATTTCATGTTCCAGTCAATTTTTCTAAAAGATTTTTTAATTATCAGATAGGACCATGGGGTTATAGGTAAGATAAATTAACACATTTTAAATTTTTAGTAACCGAAAAATTAAATTTCAGATTCCTCCACACTCTCCACAATCAACATTTCCAACTGGAAATATATCATCTTCAACTTCCCCACATTCTCCACACTCTCATTTAACAAATTGTATTTTTGCTAATAACAAAAGTTATTCTCCAATGATTCGCCCCTCAAGTTTGGGTGGTAAGATTTTGAATTTTTAAAGATTTAGTGTCGAAATAGTTTTTGTTAGATTTTTTAAATATTAATTTCTCATTATTTTTCTTCAATAAAAAACCCCAAAATAATTTTCTTCCAAAAAAGGTTACCCAGAAAGAATGCCCTTTTCTTCATTTATCCGCTCATTTCATTGTTTATTGAAGAACAAAGAATTTATTAAAAAAAATTCTGAAGAAAAGGAAGAGAATATTAATAATAATAATTCAATTAATGATCGAGAAAATGTCAGAAGGATATTAAAAAGGGCAGGTATTGCAGAGCATCGTTACAGGCTTGGATTGTCACAGATTTTGTTACAAAGGTGGATATTAAAATAAATTCTTTTAAATAATTATCCAAAATATTATCAATATATTAATTTAAATAATTTTTAAGAGAACTCCTTGAGGAGCTAGAGAACAAACGTTCTGTTGTGCTACTACCTGTTTTAAGTGTATTTCAGGTGGATAATATATGTATATTTTAAATAAATTGTTAGTAAATATTAGAGACCTACACGACCAAAAATTTTCTGGACTCTATAATAAGATTAAATCGCGAGACCCAGATTCAATAACAAGATTCAATAACACCCTATAACCCAAGAACGAAGTTTTTAGGTCCTAAAACTCAGTGTTTCTTCCGAATTTTGATTATATTTCATATAGTCTATGAATTTTTATATGCTCGTGTCTAATTGTAAGACACGAATGATTAACCAAAAATTTGCCCTATGGGACCAAAAAATAGTCTTGAGTCTTGGAAATTTATCGGTCTTAGAAGGCTCTGTGTCTCTAGTAAATATTTAAAATCTTCGCAATTAAAGCTTTTTTGTGTAATTAATTAAATTAAAAATTATTGTGGAAATTGAGAGAAAAATTTTTATTTGTAAATTTGAATAAAACAAATTTTAGGCAAATTGCCGTAAATATTTAATTTCAAAAAGAATGGAAAAGGAGAGGGAAAAAGACGAAGCTATCCGAATAATTCAATGGAATTTTGAACGGTGGCGGGATTTAAACAAATCAAAATGGTGGAAATTATTTGTTTATATAAGGCCACTAATTCCTGCAGCTAGGTTCCAAAAAAAAATTTTTTTTAATAATTCCAAAAAAATTTCCTCAGTGTTGATGCAAGGGAACGTCTCATGAAAGAACATTTGGCACAATTAGAGTTAGAATTAGACGAGCTCCGTTCAGAGCATTCTAGAGCTCAACTAGAATTAGAATCAGCCCAAAAATCCAAACAAATTGCAGAAAAGTGGTCAGAAGAAATTGGGCAAATTAATAAAAAATTAATGGGTGAATTAAAAGAGGCTGAAGAGAAACTAAAAAAATCTGTTAAAACAACCGAGCAGATAAACGGTAATTTTTGGTTAAAAAATTACAGATTAAATCGAATCTTGATAAGCCGTTACTTTAATGTAAGTCTCAAATGTTTCGATCTCGTTAAATCTCTCAATCTCGTTAAAACATATCCCTCGGGACCGAATTGTGAGACTAAAAAGCAGAGGTGGGTCGAACAGGAGGTGTCGGAAATTGTAAGAGCCGGAAATCGGAACTGACTCAAAAGTCGGAACTCGGAATTCCGACCCACCTCTGATAAAAATGGAAGAGACGTGATATCGAGATTCGGTTTTAATTATTTAAATAAAAATTTGAAGAACATTAAAATTTAAAAAAAATTAAAAACTCAAAAAGAATTAAAAAAAATAAAAGAAATTAAAAAAATAAATTTGAAAAGTTTGGATTTGAAATTGTATTGAATTTATGTTAAAAACAATGTTTGTTGTAGGTCCTATATTTTGCGTGTTTCAAAATTTATGTGCTGCTTGAGACAAAAATTTAATAAATTTCTGCTATTAGGTGTTCAAAAACCACCAGACCCCTTACCCTTCCTAATTATAATAAGTATATGGTTGATAATTGTGCGGAGACGGAAGAAACTGGAACCCTTCAACGAGGGAATTGGGTGGAATTGGGGACGCGTACGCCTTACCATTTTATGGTCTATCATTACTAGAGAGGCAATAAAAGAGAGCAGACACTAACAAATAAAGGTACCACTATAGAGAGAAGAATTGTGTGTATTCTCTACGCCGTCCCCAATGCTAGCAACGAATCTAGGGCGCGCGTAAATTGATTTCATTGGTCTATTTAACGTCCACGACAAAACTTTCGTTCCCATCTATCTTTATTCACTCCTATTACCCTTTTTTAATTCCAAAAATCAAGGATTGGTCAAATACCAAACATAAACACCTCTCAACTTCTATTTCAACAATTTAGGGACAAATAATTTTTTAGACAAAATATTCTACTTTTTTTATTACCAAGCTGTTATATTTCTTATTTTCTGCTAGTACTACATGTCCAGATTCACAAAATCACAACAAGGTGCAAGGAAATTGGTATATGAGGTGGGTTAAAATTTCTTTTCAAATTTTTAATTTCAAGTTGTAAGCGGGGGGGGGGGGAGCTTTAAGCATGATATCATACATCAACTGAAACGCGGACTGGGGGGGGGGGGGGGGGTGGATAATTCCTAGTGTGGAGAAAAATAGATTTTTCCGGACCTGGATCTGGATTTGCAACCTATACCGGACCGAATCTGACCGGATTTTTCCGGATTTGGGACCCTGACTCCGGAAAAATCCAGTCCGGCCCCGCTCGCTAATAATTACCCATATAATAAATTTTTTATGGTGGCATTCCATCTACTGTAATGGTTAAGTGTAGAAATTTAAAATTTTGTAAAATTCAGAATATTCTATTCACGAATCTTAAAAAGCATTTCTTGAAGAACTAATTTCAAAATACACTGAAATACTTTGCCCCAAAAATAATACATAAATTTCAGTAAAATTATGTGGTAATTCCGCGACTCTACAATTCGCCTATATTACCGTAACCTTACTTTGCTTGACGACCAATTTCATTCCATTTAACCCCAGCCAGTACTTGTATATAGCTTCACATTTTTAGTTTTTTCCTCCCCTTTCTACATTCATTTTCGCTTGCCTTTATTTTTAGTGCTGCTGCAATATTATAGAGGAGCCTCTTAAATCGATTATTCGTTGTAGTATTACCTCCCCCATAAACCTTATATAAATCTTGTTATTTTATAAATAAAATGTTGTTCATCTTTCATATCCGTCATGTCTTGATCTGATTTTGTTTTTCTATTTCATAGGCTCTTAAGCAGGTATACACTCAAGTAGGCGCAAGGCCATAACGGCGCAAAGCCATAAATTGCTGGAAAACTTCTGGCCCTTAGCAATTTTGGTACCAATCTCTTTAGCTCGATGAGAGGAATCGTTTATTACTAAATTTAGTAAGATTCTGAAATCTTGAAGTAAGTAATGGTTTTGCGCCATTATGACCGCTCGCCTACTTGGGCTGTACCCCTTAAGTTTCTTTAGTAGCTCATGGAATATGTATGTATATTTTCTTGACCGGAATTTTTTTACCCACAAATTTAGATTGACTACCTTGAAGGACTTTCTCTCGTTACAAATAAATCAATACCTCCTACTGTATCTCTCTATAGCGAACATTGTCCTAGTTAAGATCTTTACTCATTCTCTTCATTCCCCATACCATTAAAAATAAAATGGCTGCCAAACGCAAGGTAATAAGTTTGGAGACAAAAAAGTACATTATTGATGATTCTCAACATGGTCTTAAAAACAGTGAATTGTGCAGAAAATACAACTTGGATCGAACAACTGTATTAATGATTCTGAAAAATAAACAGAATATTTTAAATGCTATAGAGAAGGGAGCAATTGGAAGCAGAGCTAGACTTTACAGACATTCAGTTTTGGATGAGGCTTTGTTGGAATGGATTAATATTCAAAACTCTAAAAATATTTCATTCGATGGCCAAATACTTAAGGCTTGCTTATAAATCAGGAAAATTTTTAGGAACTTAAAATTACAGAAGAAAGCTTTGGAACTCTCTAAACAATTTCCTGGGAAAGCTGATAAATTTGTGGCGAGTAATGGATGGCTTGTTCGATTTCGTGCCCGCTACTCTATTAAATTCACCAATGTAGAACTGGCGAATGGGGCTATCAACACGGATATTGAGGGTTGTGAGCAAGATAAGGAGGTAGTATTTTGGCTGTTTTATTCCTTATCTTGAAGTTTTTTGGCAAGCGTTCACTTAGCATTTTCGTGATCTCTATCTAAATTACTAACTTAATAATCACATATGTTTTATTGTTAACAGCATTCTCATTTCAATAATTTTTAATCCTTATACGTATATGTATGTATCTACCATATTCACTCAAATATCACCTCACTCAAATAATTACCCCCCCCCGCCAGAGGTTAAAAAATATTAATTACTCCCTTAAAAATAGCCTTTCTCAAATAACCTCTAATAATAACCCAACCTCTATTAATTAACCCATCTGCGAAAGATTAACTGCCCAGGGTAATTATTTGAGTAAATACGCCTACTTTCATTCTATTTATTTTCTTGTCGAATTTTGTATTTTTTTTGTTATTTAAATTTTTGGTTTTCTTTTTTTTGTCTTTTAGATAAAGATTTATTTAATGGAAAATCCATCTAATAATAAAATTCGATTTATTCCAATTAAAACTTCAAACACAGCAGAAAACCCAGTATCACCAAAAGAAGAAGAAAAACATGACATGTCCGAAGACGATCCGGAATTTTTGCCGGAAATGTCAAATAGCCAGAAAAAACGCCAATCATACCCAATAGATGTTAAATTAGAAGTAATTGAATATGCAAAGAAAACTTCGAGACATGCTGCTGCAAGACATTTTGGAATTAGTCGAAAATGTATCTCTCAATGGGTTGCTGTAGAAGAGAGACTTCGAGAATTTAAAAATGTGACTGCAAAAGGGGCAAAATTGAGACTTCCGGGTGCTGGGCGTCGGGTACAAAAGCCTGAAACGGATGAAGACGAAAAAGTAAGGAAATGTTTCATTTTGGTAATATTGGGTAACGTGACAGGCATACTTAGAGGCATGTTTCAGTGAATCTTGTGGAAAATATCCTTAATGACGAAAAAGTAAGGAACTTTTTTTCTTTTCAAATGCTCGGGTATTTTATTTGTTAGATACCTTTCTATGTCACCTCTTTTCCCGACTACATCACTTATGCCTCTCCAAACTAAACAGCCAGCTATTAAAATCTCCTGCGACGCGGTCCGATGACGGATGTATATTTTTCTCGAACATTTTGTCATTTCTCCTCACTGTTTTATATATTCTCTCTTACTTGTGTCTTTCTCACATTCCTTTTTATTTCTTGCTAAAGTATTGTGTGTTTACCTAACAATCGACAATTCCCCACTCTTGTCGGCTTTGTCATTTTATTTTTAACATGAAACAGATTTTTGTGTACATACATATTTCTATTTTATTAAAACCCTTCTCAGATGACTCCCTTCAAATTTTAAGTGGGGAGGACCGTTTATATTTTATTTTTTCACCATATTATACCGTCACTTTAACCTAAATTTACTTTATTTCTTATGGTACTTTTCATTTATGCCACACCCGCCTAAATTAATGCTCAAAATGTCATATATAGAGTAAAAAAGGTGCTAAGTCGAACAGACCACTCTTTTTCACAGGAGATGTCTTTGGACCCAGATATAAGGCTCGAAATGGTCAAAAACCATTACCCCAAAAATAAGCTTACTCCCTCTATGGTTTTTGACCATTTCGAGCCCTATATCTCGGTCCATAGACATCTCCGGTGAAAAAGAATGGTACTGTTCGACTCAGCATGTTTTTTTACCCTATATACATAACGGAAAGTATGATTAAATCAGTTAATATTTAATTCTGTACTAGTTATGTCAACTTCTCTAGATGCAGATATTATTCCCGATGCATCCCCACCATTAAAACTCTCAAAACACCGTAGAAAACGCACTCTTATTACACTTGCAACTAAAAGACGTATTATTGAAACGTCTGTTGGAAAAACTTCTTCACAAGTGGGGAAACTATTCGATCTTCCATCTTCGACTATTAGATCAATTCTTCAAAGTAAAAATATAATTCTCGGAGCTCTTGAAAGGGGAGCAGAAGAGAAGCGTTCTTGTATCCAACCAGTAAAGAATGAAAATCTTGATAATGCTATCTTTGATTGGGTCAGAACAACGAGGGAAGGAGGTTCTCCTTTATCAGGCCCAATTCTGAAGGTTAATAATGAATTTTCGACAATGAATTTAAATTCTCCGATTAAAGGAAAAGGCAATTGAAATTGCAAAACAACTAAATATTGAAAATTTCAAAGCTTCGGATGGATGGCTAGAAAAATTTAAACATAGACATTCTATTTCTTTCAACAACAAAGAAGAAACAGATGATGTGAGGGCATTTAAACGCCAAATTATTTTTTAATTTTGAATTAAAGTTTTGAGAGCCTGTTGGTACTTATCATTTTTTCCCTTTATTTTTCCTTTGTACTTATAATATTTCAATTCAAATGTTGCTCACTGTTATATTTGTTTTTTTAAGATTCGTGTTAGAATCCAGAGGTGTGTCATAACAGTCAGAAGTGTCGGAAATTGGAAGAGCCGGAAATCGGAACTGGCTCAAAAGTCGGAACTTGGAAATCGGAAATTAAAATTTTTTCGGAAATCGGAAGGAAATAACGTCGAAAATCGGAATTCCAACCCACCTCTATTAGGATCCAAAAGATTTAAAATACGTTTTTTGTAGGTAGATGAAAACGTCCATTTTACACACTTAATTTAATTTTATTAGGGGTTTGCGTACACAAAACATCGCCTTAGTGTTGATGGACGTAGAACCTATTGGCGTTGTGAGAGACGTAGTTCGTTAACAGGCTGCCATGGACGTGCTGTTACTATTGGAAATGAGGAGGGGCAACCTGTTCTTTTAACTGTTCATCATAATCACCCTCCATCTGAAAAATATGGTCCATTGACTGGAGGGACTGGAGTTCATGGGTCTGTCTTCTGCTATACCCAAATCAAAAAATATTTTATTTTTATTTTAGCTGGGCAATTGGAGGTGATGTTGTCGGTACTTCTTCCACTACTCCACCACCAACTAATGTTCGCGGAGTTCCTATCGTTCCAAAAATATCTCGTTGTGATATTGCAAAAACTTATGGGGAAACTGCTGTAAATTCTGGACGGAAACGCCGTTTTGAAACTCCCCAATTTCCATTTGCTCTTTCTCTCCCACCATTTATTGGAGATGGGGGTATTTTATAGAATTTATTATTCTTTAATTTAATAAAAATTAAAGAGCCTCCAAACCTTACAAAGGCTGATGAGACTCCCAATTCTCCTCAAAATTGTTCTTCATATTCAACTTTGGAGCAATTTATCAATTCCCATTCTGACAACAATTTACCTCCTTTTCTTGAATCAGCACAGGATAACTTTAACGTTGAAATTCCAATAAAACGCCCTCATTTAGAGGATACTAGTGATGGCGCAGAATTGGGAGAACTTTATTCGACTGAAGGATTTTTTGATCCAAACAATGAAAGCTGTAAGGACAATGAACGTACAGCTAAATTAGATCTGTTGAAGAAAGAGTGGGAAGGTAGATTATACTTTTTTTTAAATAAATTCCCTTCCTCGTGACTTGGACACGAAGTTTTTGATATGTCAGAATTTTCGACTCTTGTCAAATTTATGCGTCTCGTGGAGATTTATGCGTCCCATAAAGTTGTATACAGTTGGATCTTGATGTTAAATATCCGTTGGGGCTGAGAAATCATATTTAGGAGTGAGGGTTATACTCTTCCCAGCTAATTTCAAATAAATATTAAAAAAACATTTAAAATGTAATTTTGGAGGCTAAAAACCGATTGTTTTGGATTTTCTTTTGTTCTTATAATTTGGGTTGTGTTCTGTAACGTTTTTTGTTTTGACCTGTTAATCTATTTATAGCGCAATAATTATGCATTTTTATTAAAAAATTTATTAGCTAGCCAAAATTCCAGTGGTTTAGGTCCATAACACATGAGTGATACAGAACTCAACGTCAAATTAAGACAAAAAAAATCGTTTTACAATTTCATGAGGTACATAAATTTGAACAAGATTTCAATTCATTACATATTCAACTGTTCTTTCTGAAAATAGAATTTCTATTATTCAGAATTCCCTTCATATGATCCTTCTCAACCCTCCTCTTCATTAGCAGCAGTACAACAATCTGCTGATGCATTAATTAAGAATTCATCAAGTAATCAAATAAATAATGTTTCTTCTTCGTCTTTTGGAGGGACAGCTTTAATTAGAGAAAAGTCCCAACTTGATTTTTTTCTTCAATTGCCAATCAACACAGAATTTACTAGTGAACAGCATGGCTGTGGTTTGATTAAAATTTTTATAAAATGGAGTTGTGGGGGTTAATTGAAATACTTAATGGCTCCTTTAATTATCCCTTTATATTATCCCTCTATCCTGTGTCCTTATTCTATTATAGCCATTTTGGTTTTAAAAAGTTTTGAGTTTATTTTTCTCGGTTCTCGATAGGTTGTTGGTTCCTGAAAATTCTTCGGATATCCGAAACCGAACCGAAAAATCCTCGGTTCTTCGATTCGGTTCGGTCCAGAGCCGACAACCCTAGTTATCATTATTTCATTATAATTAGTAAATGTGTTTATTTAATTAATTTGTGTGTATATTGTGATTGCAAGTGAAAATAAAAACTGAATTGTCAGATAATAAAATAATAATTTTTAAATGATTATTAACATAAAAAATTAATAAAAAATTTTAATGTTCTTCAAATTTGTAAAAAATATTTTTTTGATTTATTTAGTAACGATAAATAAATTATTATCAAATTTTCTAGGAACAGCAACAAATGATATGAAACAAATGCCGACAACACAGGAATGGGAGAATGATCCGAGGGTAAATAAATTTTATCTTGTTTCGTGCCAAAGATTTGATTCGGAAAATTATGAAGATGTTGCTGAATATATAAGAAAAATCTAATTTTTTTGACGGATTCTATTAACGAAACTACCGTATATGCTCTAATAATTACCCTGTGGTATTTTTGTTCTGACCTCTCGCTGGAAGAGGTAATTAATAGAGCGGGAGATAATTATTCAAGATAGGTAATACGGTGTCATTGTTCGAATTTTACATTCCCTAGTCTATTAAATAGTTTCTATATTCTCAAAAATATTTCTAAATTTAGACAATTGAACTTCGTAAACAGTTAAATGATGCTCTCGATCGTGAACGCACTTCTCAGCACAAACTTCAAAAGACTGTTGATGAGTTGCTTGATGCACGTTTAGAGATTGATGTTAAAAATGCAAAAAATGAGCGTTTAGAGAAGAGACTTAAAAAGTAACTCTTTTAATTTTAAATGAGGAATATACCTTTCGTTACCATACATATATGCTCGAATAATTACCCTGTGTAGTTATTGTTTCGACCTCTCGCCGGAGGAGGTAATTATTCGTGAGGAGGTGCTAGATTTAGGGTACATATATTTAAATCGAGGAGGTTTTTTTGATATTGATTAATAAACTGTTTCAATAGTTATAATTGACTGATTTTTTCAACATTTTAAAGATCTGCGTATGAGGGGGTAATTATTAAAGAAGGTAATTAATTGGGCATATATGTTATATGGTGAAAACTATTCGGTACTTTGAAAACATACCTATGTATTATTCTAGCGCAAATGATGAATTGGCTAGTTTGCGTGAACAATTGGATCAATCTATGGATCACCGTGAAACACTTGAAAGACAACAATTCGAATTAAATTTAAAGGAATCCAGAAAAAGGACAGAATTACAGAGAGAATTGGAAGCTAAAGAGGATGAAATGGAGGAAATGAGGTGCTTGGATTTTTTTTAATTTAAAATAAATTCAAAATAAATAGAATTCAATTTCAACGTAAAATTCGAAATCTCGAATCGACTTTGGACGATGCTCAACTTGAAATTTCGTCTCTTCTTAAACAGAAAAAAGCTGCATGGCAACGCAATAGTCAGTCTGTTTCAATGAATGGGTCTTTGTTGGATTTGGCTCAAAAGTAAAAGAAAATTGAAAAAATATTGGCTCTAGTTTAGGACATGCGTCCCATGAGCTTTAAGCATCTTTTAAGCGTTTAAGTCCCAAAATAGGATAAACAAGCGGCACACGTCGGAATCCCTTTCTGCGCTAAAAATAGAAGAAATCTGAGTGCTAATCCTACCAAAATCTCAAAATTTCGATTGTGGTGCTGTCAAGTTGAGTTACATGAATATAGAGAAATTAGGAGTGAGATTAACAGAGATATCGATGGATTTGTAAATATTAAGTGGTTTTGGGTCGATTAAGAGATAACTACGTTTGGGATTCGAGAGGGATATCGAGGAATTTGAAAGCTCATATATGATATGGAAATCATATTCTCTGATGGGCGCATATTCGCTTTTTGGGACACATATACTCTCACGGGACTTATATACTAATTTTGGGACGCTTAAAAGCTCATGGGAGCGCATGTCCTAAACTATAGCCAAAATATTTTATTAAAATTTATTTTCAAATAATTAAGTAGCAATTCACCTGAGAATCGAACTTTGAAAGGAAAATTGGCTAGAGCTATGGCTTTAATACAAAGTTCAAAAATTCATTTTGACAAGGATTCGTCGTTTGAAGAAAATTCTCAATTGAGAAATTTAAAAAATAATTTGGGTGTGTTTGTTGTAAAATATTCAAAAGTAATTTGGTTTATTTTAGGAAGTTCCGTATTTTCTTCAGTTTGCGGAGGGAGTGAATTTGGGGATTTGGAAGATGTACTTTTGGAGGAGGAAGGGAAGGAGTTGGAAAAAGAAGGGAATGTTTCAACATCACAACCAAAGTTAGAAGATGGAGGAGGGGGAGAATGTGCTAGTAGAGAAACTCTTACTTCATTATTAGCTGCTATAGAAAAGGAACAACAATTTGATGGGGCTAATTCTGATACAATTGAAGGCTCTTCTTGTGGAACAGAAGAAATGTGAGAAATATTTTTCAATTTATTAAAAATAGAAAGAACAAAAAATAATATTCGGGTATTGTAAATGCTCAAATAATTACCTAGGGTAATCACTGTTAGGTGTACATTAGTGACCGGCAAAAGAACAAAATGACCGGCATTTTGGATTTCACACTCATACCGGATCCGGCCGAATTTTTCTGGATTAGTCCGGTTCGGAAAAAATCCGGAGATAACGAAAAAACCCGGATTTGGGATCCGGACTCCGGAAAATTCCGACCGAATCCGGTCCGGCGCCGGTCACTAGTGTACATAGTATAGAAAATTGTTTTAAAATTTGTATTTTGATATTTTCATCTAACAACCTTTGCAATTTACACAAATTCTTGGTGTAATTTTATGTTATGTACATATATCAGGGTTCAGACGTATAGCCATGAACCCGAAAGCATCCTTTTTGAGTCGAAATCCGACTCAATATTTTACTCGATATGTCCGAACCATGATGTGTATATTTAACCTTCTGTTTCTTTTATTTTTAGAACAATGACGCCAAAAAATGAAGGAATTGAAATTCAAAATGAGTCAGAAATTTCTCGAGTTAAAAAGTGTTATAGGAGTCATGACGTGTCAACAAAACTCGAAGCAATTGATTGGGCAAAGAAAAATTCTATTCATTCAGCCTCAAGAAAATTTGATGTTGATCGAAAAATAATTAGAAATTGGATGAACAGTGAAAAGGAACTTGAACAACTTGAGCAACAAAATAGCCTAACAGGTGGACAAAATCGTAAGAGACTGGCAGGAGGCGGTCGTAAAGTTTCTCATCCGGGCATTGAAAAGGAATTGTCAAATTGGTTGAATGAAATGACTGAAAGGAATATGATTGACTTTAATCCTTAAAATATTCCGTTTTAAAATATTCGTTATATGTAATTTATTTTTTAAGAAAAACTTGTAGTAATTATTAAGCTGGGTAATTATTGAGCATTTACTTTATGTTACCAATTTGGTACTTTTCCGTTAATCGACCGCAAACTGAGTATTAGCCAACTTTAAACAGTTATAACTTTTTTATGCTTGATCCAATACAGATGAATGTTATATCATTCTAAAGCTCTCGATAAGATCTATCTTTTACCCAAATGTGCGGATCAGGTCTGATCACTCATAAAAAAGTTACAAGTCGATAAGTGCAAGAAATCGTTGTTTTTCACTATTGTCGGGATATAACTTTTCTATGAGTGATCAGACCTGATCTATACAGTTGGGTAAAGGATAGAACTTATCGAGGGCTTTCGAATGATATAAAATTCATTTGTATTGGATCAAGCTTAAAAAAGTCATAACTGTTCAAATTCGGCTGTTACTCAGTTTGCGGTCGATTAACGGAAAAGTACCCAAATTTGTATAAAACAAAGAAACATTAATTTCCTCTGAATTCAGGCAACCCCTTTTTATGGATTTATTAAAAACTTTTTTGGATTTAATTTTTTATTCTAAATTTTTTTTATAAAATTTCCTATAATTTTTTAGACCTGCCAGTTCAAATACTAAATTAGTTGACAAAACGGGAATTTAAAAAATATTTGTTATTTTCAAATGGCTCAATTATTTAATATTTTTTTATCAAATGCAAACTATTTTATATACTTTTTTTAAATGAAAAATAAAAATTTAAAAGAATTTAAATTCCAGTATTTTGTAAATTTTTTGCTTAATATTTAATATAGCGTCCAACCCCATTTCAGAAAATAGCAAAAAGTAAAGCCGTCTGCCACTAACTTAGAGTTTTCAATTTTTGCTATACTATTATGTAGGTCGAGAAATGCGCAGTTGTGCAAATTTTGCTTATTTTTACCAAAATATGGGCATATTTTACGATTTTACCTGTATAACCCAAAACCATTAAAGAATTTAATTCAGTAAAGCAGCTGGGCTATAGCTATTTCTCTCCTTCAGCTAGTGCAATAGGTTATTCGGATCCTGGGAGCGAGCCAGCATCTTTAGTAGACCGGACTGATGTTTATTCATTACACCACGCCGCCTACTGCGCAGCTTTAGGAAATAAATAGCTATATGCTTTACAAGATATAGATTTAAATATACTTAAAAACAAATTTTCTTTAAATAATTTCAACTAGAGATCGGACCAAGACGAGATCTCGAAAAAAAATCTCGGTTATCGAGACGATATTTTTCGTGATATCGATCTCAACCCTCCCAGTCCGGTCTCTAATTTCAACTATATTTCCTCCTCATTCACTAATTAATTCTTCATTTTATTTTTAAGCCAATCATCAATTTCTTCAATATTCCCTACAATATATTTTTTATTTTCTTCTACCGAAACTTTAATAATTTCAACTTCGATTTTATTTTTAATTAATTTTTTAATTAAATTCTTTCCATTTATTTTCATAAAATTTGGTATTTTTGTATTAATTCCTTTCTTTTCATTTAAATCTTCAAATATTTCTTCAAAATCTTCCAAATTATTAATTATTTCTTTTAATTTATTTTCATTGCTTTCATTAAAATAATTAAATTTATTAGCTAAAGGTTTATAAATTTCTAAAATTCCTCTCAATTGAAATGTTGTTATCAAACGAATTTTTAATTCTTCAGTTTGAATTGGATTTTTTAGTTTTCCTTTAAAAAATAAATTTTTAAAATTTATCAAAATTAGTAAAAATAATAATGGAACTTTTTAAATTCTATTAATTAAATCGAATCTCATTTATTACTAAAGATAGTGAAATTTATAAAACCAAATTTTAATTCAAAAAATTGTTTGATTTTCGTCAGACCAACCAATCAACTTTCAAATCCAAAATATTTCAAAAATTAACTTGCTTGCCTCCAGATACTTGTACACGTCCCGAGAACGTCGGCTTAATTCGAGCTAGAGGTTGTCATATTATCAAGATTCGACTGTATCTTATAGAATATTAGCTGTTTGAAACTTTTTTAGAATTTTGTTCCAAAATTAGAAGCTTACAAGTTAGACATATTTTTGAAATTTTTAAAAATTATTATCTGATTGATTAACAAATACATAGTTATGACCCGAAAATCGTTATACACTGCTCCACATAACTATAAGTTCACCCTAAATTTTCGTTTTTCTTAGCTTCTATCGAATCAATCGGGCTGAATTTTATTTTATAATTATTAAAGCGGGTAGCAATTCAGATTAACCCGAGAAATCGAAAAAATTTCCATCTAAAAATTTTTTATCCAATTTTTTCAAAAAACACCCTCCACATAACTATAAGTTCACCTTCAGAAATCACATAAGGAATGATTGAAAAATTCTATAAAAATTCGTGCAAACATTTTCATTGATAATAAGTGGAAAATAAAAAAGAACGAAGTCTGTAAGTGCTTTTTTCATCGTGATCCAAAATCTCGAAAATCAACGGGAAATGGGGGCTACAGTACTTTAAAAATATTTTTACAAGTGTAGACTGTACATAAAATTTTTTATTACTAGCGAAGGTGCTCGCCCTTCGGGCGAGCTCCTCCGCTAGCCTAATTCAAAATCATAACAAAACTTAAAAGTCAAATCAACTCATTTCCGGTCAGTCTTTTCCTTTGACAAAAACTTTTTTCTACCTATTAACTCACTTTTCAACTATTAACTATGATTCATATTAACTAAGATTTATAACTTTCAACTATTAACTATTAATATCAATTTTCAACTATTAATAGCAATTCCAACTATTAACTATTAATTTCAACTGTTGACTCACTTTTCAACTATTAAATATGATTCATATTAACTAAGATTTATAACTTTCAACTATTAACTATTAATATCAATTTTCAACTATTAATAGCAATTTCAGCTATTAACTATTAATCATCAACTTACTTTTTAACTATTAACTATTTTACTATATATACTACTGTTAGTTAATACTTAATAGTAAAAGAACTTTTTTACTATATATACTACAACTGTTATACTACAACTGTTAGTCACTCTAGTACTCTCAGCTATTTAGTGTCACACAGTGTCAAACTCTAGGACTATCAACTATTTAGCATCACACTATGTCAACCTTGCTAGTACTATCAATTATAAGCTATTTAGTATCACAAAATGTCAAACTCTATCACTATCAATTACGTAGTATCACACAACGTCAAACTCTAGGACTATCAACTATTTAGCATCACACTATGTCAACCTTGCTAGTACTATCAATTATAAGCTATTTAGTATCACACAATTTCAAACTCTAGTACTCTCAACTATTTAGTGTCACACAATGTCAAACTCTAGGACTATCAACTATTTAGCCATCACACTATGTCAACATTGCTAGTACTATCAATTATAAGCTATTTAGTATCACACAATGTCAAACTCTAGTACTCTACTTTAGTACTCTAATTTAGTACTACTTTACTTTAATAGTTAATAGTAAAAGAACTTTTTTACTATATATACTACAACTGTTTGTAATAGTTAATAGTAAAAGAACTTTTTACTATATATACTACAACTGTTTGTAATAGTTAATAGTAAAAGAACTTTTTACTATATATACTACAACTGTTAGTTAATAGTTAATAGTAAAAAAACTTTTTTACTATATATACTACAACTGTTATACTACAACTGTTAGTCACTCTAGTACTCTCAGCTATTTAGTGTCACACAATGTCAAACTCTAGGACTATCAACTATTTAGCATCACACTATGTCAAACTTGCTAGTACTATCAATTATAAGCTATTTAGTATCACACAATTTCAAACTCTAGTACTCTCAACTATTTAGTGTCACACAGTGTCAAACTCTAGGACTATCAACTATTTAGCATCACACTATGTCAACCTTGCTAGTACTATCAATTATAAGCTATTTAGTATCACAAAATGTCAAACTCTATCACTATCAATTACGTAGTATCACACAATGTCAAACTCTAGGACTATCAACTATTTAGCATCACACTATGTCAACCTTGCTAGTACTATCAATTATAAGCTATTTAGTATCACAAAATGTCAAACTATCACTATCAATTACTTAGTATCACACAATGTCAAACTCTAGTACTTTCAACTATATAGTATCACATAGTATCAAGCAATTTAGTACTATCAACTATTCAGTATCACAGCTCATAAACTAAAACCTAACTATAATTATACTATAAAACAAAACTCACAAAAAACCAACGGTTGGATAATGCGTTGTTTATATAAAATATCAGCACAAAAAACTAACGGTGGATAATACGTTGTTTAAATAAAATTTCGTTTTGATTTTGAACCTAAAAACAATTTTTAAATAAAACCAATTTTAAAAAACAAAAAAACAATTAAAACACATCTTAAATACAATTAACAAACAAAAAACTTGAAAAAATTTAAAAAAAACACAAAACAAATTCTAAAAAAATTACATTCTTTCTTTACTTCTCTAAATACACACTATTTTCACTTTAGGATATTTTGTCATTTTTAATTAAAAAAATAAACACAACGCCAAACACAGCAAAATTTAAAGCTGCGGACAGACAAACAGGAATTCTAAAATTATATATAGGATAGTCCATCTGAAAGCCCACAAAATTAGCTACAAAAAACAGTTGGTCCTATCCAGGACAAAAATTCTACCTTCGAGGAGCCTTGGGTTAAATGAGATGATGAATAAATTCTCCCAAATCACCCCACAAAATGTCATTATTTCGAGTTTCTAAATTTAACCGGTGTTTCCTCAGTGATAAAATTTTTCCCTATGATAGGACCAACTGTTTTTAGTAGCAAATTTTGTGGGCTTTCAGATGGACTATAATAAAAAATTTTATGTACAGTCTACACTTGTAAAAATATTTTTAAAGTACTGTAGCCCCCATTTCCCGTTGATTTTCGAGATTTTGGATCACGATGAAAAAAGCACTTACAGACTTCGTTCTTTTTTATTTTCCACTCATTATCAATGAAAATCTTTGCACAAATTTTTGTAGAATTTTTCAATCATTCCTTATGTGATTTCTGTAGGTGAACTTATAGTTATGTGGAGGGTGTTTTTTGAAAAAATTGGATAAAAAATTTTTAAATGGAAATTTTTTCGATTTCTCGGGTTAATCTGAATTGCTACCCGCTTTAATAATTATAAAATAAAATTCAGCCTGATTGATTCGATAGAAGCTAAGAAAAACGAAAATTTAGGGTGAACTTATAGTTATGTGGAGCAGTGTACTAAGAATTATTTTAGAAGCTGTGAATAAGAAATTCTATAGAAATTCTTGTGATATTTCTATCGATAAGATGTTAACAAAAAATAAAAATTACCAAATATTTTATTCCAATTTTTTGCCAAGTCTTCTCCTTTACTTTTCAAAATTTCTAACCAAGTTTTTCCACCAGTTTCGAATGTTTTCCATTTTTTATTATTTCCATATTTATTTATAAGGTAATTATAAAAATTTAAAATTTTTTTATCATTTTTATTTTTAATAATTGCTGTTATAACATTATATTTATATTTTATGCAAATATATTTATATATTCTATTTATAAGAAAAACTAAATTATATAGAAGGAATTGAGCTTCTTTCATTCCAAATTTAAGAGTAAATTTGTCTAAAAATTTTTATTAAATTATTTAAATATTTAATGTTAATTTTGACTAATTTTCAACAAATGAGTAACAAACTCAGAGTAGTATCCAGTGATGGAAAGGTTCCGGAACTTGTGCGGTTCCGGAAGTGGAACCGTGGAACCGGCAACCGGCTCCAGAACCGGAACCGGTTCCAGAGAAATTTTGGAAGTTTTCCATCACTGGTAGTATCCCGGTTACAAAATAAGAACGGTTCAAGGGTACTCCGTTCGTTATTTCGATGTCCCAATTCTTTTCTTTTTCAAATTTCTTACACTCCCAGTCTTTTGCATTCTTAAATTTTATGACGTTAGGCACAAGAAATTCTGATTCAGTGCCGTATTAATTCAGTAAAAATCCCTCGAAGCGGTTCGGGAAAAGTTCGAGTTCGAGCAAATTTTTAAAATTCAAACACTGGTAGTTAACCTTGTTTTTCAATATTTTCATAACATTCTCTAATTTGCTTAATTAAATTTTCATATTCTTCATGTTTATTTATTTTCCTCATTAATTCCATTTTTCTTATTTTTAAATTAATTTCTTGCCAATTATTCTCTAAATTCCATTCTCCATAAAATTCTATTTTTTCTTTAATATTTTTTAAATATTTTTTGTTTGAATTAATCAGTATTTTATTTTTAACTTCTTTCGGAAAATTTTCATAATCAGAATATTTAATTATCTCCAATTTTGGCATAATTAATTGCTTAGACAAAATAGATGTTTTATATTGTTCGTTTATTGTTCCAATAAATTTAAGCTCGCTTAGTTTACGTTTCATCATCTAAAAATATAAAATGCTGATGATTTTATTTTTTAATGATCTCTTATGGGGAATTGTGGATTATGTTCGAAGGTATTGTCCGGTTATGTTCGAGGGTTGTCCGATGTTGATGTGCAAATAATAACAGTTTATCCGTAGCAAAAATGTAACAATGTAGGCGAAGGGATTGAGGCGGGGACAGAAGATGGAGATCAGTGACTAGCCCCACTAGTAAGATCCCACTAGACTGTGCTTTCACTGACTTTTATACTATAGTAACACCACTACACAACAGTGGATATTGTGTTTCGTAATCTCCTTTTGTAGTTCTAATAATGGAACCTCTAGCAGAAAATCTCTGAAGTTCCGGGTTCACGTGCCCTACTAACATGTGGACTTCCTTGACAATTCCTCTCAACATATGTGCTAAAAAGCTTTTGTAGTTGATTTAATTACACTAAAAATATAGAATCAAAAATTATTTACCAGATTTTCAGCTTTTGGAACAATACTTTTTAAAATAACATTATTGAGTATTTCTATAAATAATTCAACATTTTCATATTTTATATTTTTATGAACAACTTTTCCTTCATTAATTATATTTAATTTATTAGGTAAATTTTTAAATAAAAAATTATTTTTATTTTTTTCAATTCCTTTAATTCCTTTAATTTCTTTATTTCCTTCTTTTAATTTATACCACAAAAAACATTTTAAATTTTGATTTTTTGTTAAATAATTAAATTGACGTGTTTGTTTATAATCATCGCTAATTATTAATTCAACATTAATTAATGAAAAACATTTAATAATAAATAAAAATAAAATAAATAAACTTTGAATTAATAAATAATTTTTAGCCATCTCTGTAATTATATAGTATATTTATCAGTGTTGCCGCGTGTACAGAACTTCTTCGGGTACGGGTTTCGGTCGGCAACCCTGATATATATAAAAAAGTTTGTAAACTTTTATTTATGTTTTTGAGGAATTTAGAGCAAAAATTACAGAAATATAATTTTAATTATTCAAATTCTTTTTTGGAAATTTTTACTTACAATCATGGATTGTAATAAACAGTTATAATTTTGGAACACCTATTTTTTAAAAAAAATTTAAATAATTCAAAGGTTGTAATTTTAAAAATTCATTTCACCATTAAATATTGTTCATCCCTCGGCCCTATATGATTATCAAAAAAATCTTTTCGAAAAATTGACTGAAACATGAGATATTAAGAAAAATAGGGGTGCGGTTATAATTTTGTAACAGAGTGTATATTTTTTAAATTTATTTTATGAAAATACGTAAAAATTCCTTCATTAAAATTTTCCTATAAGGTGAGAAAGAAAGCTGTTTCGAAGCAACTCTGTTTTTAAAATTAAGTACTAGAGGCAGAAGTGCTAATTTGGAAACAAGTATAAAATTGTGTGTTGTTTTAATTAGGAATTACACTGAGTCTTAAATTACTTTATATTAATTTCTTTTAATATTTACTAGATTTATCTTTAAAAAGGTAATTCAAAAATTTTGGCAAAAATTTTTGAGAATGGGATTTTTTTAAAGATAATAAATTATAAATATTTATTTTTATAACAAATTAAGAGAAAAATTAAATAAAATATATGTAAAAATATTTAATTTTATTTAAATTTATTTTTAAAATGCCAAAATAACAAGCACTTTTGTTTTTATCTTTTCGATTAATTAATACATTTTCATACATTAAAGCGATGTTGCCCTCTTCCACGTCTATTTTATTTAGTAAAATCAATTTTTACGTGTTTTTAATTTTATTTCTTAAATTATGAAATAAATATTTAAATAATAATTTATTAAAAATATTAATTATTTAAAGGGGAATTAATGGAAATTTTTTAAAATTTTTTTGAAAATTTTAAAAATAAATATTATATTTTTATAATAATACAATTAAATTTTGAATAAAAAAAACTCAAAAATAAATACTAAAATTAATATTTTAATTATTTGAGAATAGGATATTCAGAAGTCCGTACTTCGCTCCGAAAACATTTCATAGACTAGAAGTGGGATTTGAGTGGATTTCGTTTTGGAATATGGGTGGGCAACATTAAATTTCTTTTTAAAAAGCTCTTAATACTATACAATTGTCATGGAGCCCTAAGATGATTTTTCATAATTGATCGCATTTTTATAAAGTGATCATTAGTAAAAAAATAATTGTTGGAGTCAAAAAACATCTCACAATTTTGAGATAAATTAAAAACATTTACAAAATACTTTGGATGACCGAAACATTATTTTACTTTTTGATATGTATGTATACATACATATAGTATATAATACATAAATATAAATAAAATTGATAAATTATAATGCATGTCAGGGAACGTGCCGACCTAAAAAATGAATTACCTATTTTTAGGAATCTTGACGGCACATTATATGTTAAATATTAAAATAATAATATTATATGTTAATTAAATTATAATATAATACATATAAAAATAAAAAATAATGAATAGGTATTTATTTTTTCTTTAAATAATTTCCTTAATAATTAAATATTTTCCATTCTTTTAAAATATTTTTTTTTAATTTCTCAATAATATCTTTCATTTTCTTTTAATAAACTTTAATAATTTCAATTTCAATTTTATCATTAATTAATTCATTAATTAAATTTTTTCCATTTATTTTCATAAAATTCATTATTTTTGTATTATTATTATTAATTCCAAATTCTTTATTTAAATCTTCAAATATTTCTTCAAAATCTTCCAAATTATTAATTATCCCTTCCAATTTATTTTCCAAAATTTTATGGTAAAAATTAAATTTAAGAGACAAAGCTTTGTAAATTTCTAAAATTCCTCTTAATTGGAATATTGTTATTAAACGATGTTTTAATTTTTCAAATGGAATTGAATTCTTTAATTTTTCTTTAAAAAATAAATTTTTAATAAATTTATTTATTAAATTAAATCCTTAACATTTATTTTCACAAAATAACGTTTGAGGTAAACTAGCGGCTGCTCTACTTATTAAACAAAAACAATTACTGAATATATGAATATACATAACTCCACTTTTCTCAGTATTCCTTTTATTTTTCATTCAACTGCCAGACCTCACAATAACTTACACTCAATATTAAACAAATTTTAATTTAGAATACGTTTTTAAATGTGATTGTTTATTGGGTGAGCTGCCTAATAATACCTTCTTCTATTTAAATAAATTAAATTTTTAGCCTCAAAGTTATATCCTATATCAATATCCGACTGTATCCGAATATGTATTTATAGCCAAAAATTTTAAATAATTTCTCAACTTTTCTTTATTTTTTAAATTAAAAATTTACCTAATATTATTTTTTTATTCCAATTTTTTGCCAAGTCTTCTCCTTTACTTTTCAAAATTTCTAACCATGTTTTTCCACCAGTTTCGAATGTTTTCCATTTTTTATTATTTTCATATTTATTTATAAGGTAATTATAAAAATTTAAAATTTCTTTATCATTTTTATTTTTAAAAATTGCTGTTATAACATTATATTTATATTTTATGCAAATATATTTATATATTCTATTTATAAAAATTTTTAGATTATGCATAAATATTTTTGCTTCTTTTACTTCAAATTGAAGAGTAAACTTTTCTAAAAATTGTGATAAATTATTTGAATATAAATAATATATATTGACCAACAAAATATGGCAAACAATATATTGGCTGTCCGGATATCAGGGGTATATTTCAAGAAGCTATAATAGAGGTTGGACCTCCGATATAAAGATACTAAATGCGGTGGGTCAATACCCCAGAATAATGGAACAAGGGAGGAGATATGACCGTGAGTTCCCAAGAGGAATTGATCAGGCCCCGTTTAATCTTCTGCACCAGATACGCACATTATAACACTAAATATTTATTAAATCCAAATATTTAAGCATTATTAAAACATTTATTTAACTGAATAGGCAATAAAACAATTATAATGTGATTGAAAATCTTTTTAAACGTGTGAAAAGTTGGAGGATGACAATAGTGACAATACGTAGTACCTAGATAAACTCTAGGACATATTTCCGACTTACACTATATTGACTTAAAATTTTAACTAACCTTGTTTTTCAATATTTTCATAACATTCTCTAATTTGCTTAATTAAATTTTCATATTCTTCATGTTTATTTATTTTCCTCATTAATTCCATTTTTCTTATTTTTAAATTAATTTCTTGCCAATTATTTTCTAAATTCCATTCTTCATAAAATTCTATTTTTTCTTTAATATTATTTAAATATTTTTTGTTTGAATTAATCAGTATTTTATTTTTAACTTCTTTCGGAAAATTTTCATAATCAGAATATTTAATTATCTCCAATTTTGGCATATTTAACTGATTAGACAAAATAGATGTTTTATATTGTTCGTTTATTGTTTTATTAATATATTTAAGTTCGCTTAGTTTACGTTTCATCATCTAAAAATGTAAACGCAAATATTTAATTTATAAATAGGTACGGGGTTGTCGGTGTACGGGGTTTGCTTCGGGACGTGGTTCGGGTCTGGAAGCAAAACACAATCGGGGTTCTAGTCGGGGTTAAAGGGAAAATTTTTTTCAAGAATAAAGTTCGAAAAATAATAATTTTAAAGACATCTATAATATATTCTTTAAAGAGAATATAGACGCCCTGTTTTCCGTTGATTTTCAGGTTTACAGATCCCGATGATGGAACTGTATTAAAACTTCGTTTCTTTATCATTTTCTATTTATATTAATAGAAACAGGAATTTTTCTTGATTTTTCAGACCACTCCTAATCTCAAAAATTTAAAATGTGCCATCTTTTTGTTAAACTGCTAAAACGGTTATTATTTTATAAAAACTTCACGAACAAATTTTTTTCGCGCGGTTTAGCTTATCCGTATTTTATTCATGAAAACCATTTACAAAAAATTTTTAACTGAAATGGACCCTTTTCCATTGAGTTATGTCGAAAAAACATGATGTGCCATCTTTTTGTTATGCAGTGTACATAGGTATTTTCGTTACTTTATGCAAAAATTAGGGGGGATAATGAGAGATTAAAGGGATATAAGGGACTTTGGAGTATTTCCGGCTTTTCTGATTTTCGAAATTTCTATATTTCCAACACAACAAAAAATTATTTACATGATTTGTAGCTCTCGGAATAATACTTTTTAAAATAACATTATTGGGTATTTCTATAAATAATTCAACATTTTCATATTTTATATTTTTATGAACAACTTTTTTTTCATTAATTATATTTAATTTATTAGGTAAATCTTTAAATAAAAAATTATTTTTATTTTTTTCAATTCCTCTAATTCCTTTAATTTCTTTATTTCCTTCTTTTAATTTATACCACAAAAAACATTTTAAATTTTGATTTTTTGATAAATAATTAAATTGACGTGATTCTTGATAATCATCGCTAATTATTAATTCAACATCTAATGTACAACATTTAATAATAAATAAAAATAAAATAAATAAACTTTGAATTAATAAATAATTTTTAGTCATTTCTGTAATTAAATATATTTATTTTTAAATTTTATAATATAAGTAAGGGTTATTAACCCCATGTTATTAACCCCAAGGATTATTAACCCCATGTTTCGGGTTTCGCCGGGCTTCGACCCCCAGTTTACGGTTCCGGTTCTGTTAACAGACCGTGAACAACAGGGGTGTGCGAGTTTCGCGTTTCGCCTTCGCGTTTCACTTTTTAAAATCCGTTTCGGCACACCCCTGATGAACAACTCTATTTATAATCTTTTATGTAGAGGCACAAAAATAGAACATAAGTAATTTGGAGGGTAAAAGGAAAAATTAGGACTACATATCATGATTATGTCTCGTTTTCATTAGGAATTATTAATTCGTAAATTAAACAAAACTTTGGCAATCACACATTTGAAAACGGGAGTCTATGATTTATGAAGATTAAATTTGAATTTAATCTCATTATCTTAAATTTGAATAAAGTTATTCCTAAAATAAGCTGCCCGGTTAAATTTAAAAATTTTGACAAAAAATTTTAAGAAAGGGGTATTCAAAGATACATATTATTTCTAAATAAAATTACAATAAAATAAATATAAAAATATATTTATTTAAATTTATTTTTAAAATGTCCGAATAAAAGGCACTTGTTATTAATTTACATTAAATAATTTGCCGCCTTTCCTCGACTATTTATTTAATTAATAAAAGTGCAAATAATAAATTTAGCCTGTTTTTATTTTTTAAATTTTATTTTTTAATATTATGAAATATGTAATTATTTTATAATAATTAAGGCGGAATAAACGGAGGGATAAAAGAAATTCATACATTAAAGCAGTGTTGCGCCCCCCCCCCCCCCCCCCCCAACGTCTATTTTAATTAACAAATGTAACAGTAAAATCAATTTTCACGTGATTTTAATTTTTTAAATTATGAAATAAAATTTAAAAATAATTTATTAAAAATTTAATTACCGTATAACCTGTATTAATTGCCCTCCCTCAAATAATTATCCCACTTCCATTAATTGCCCCATCAAGCAATAGATTGAAACAATAATTACCCCCAAACAAATGCCCTAAATCACGTTCAAATTTCCAACCTCGTATAATTACCCTCCCTCGATTAATTACTCCCTCCAGCGGAAGGACGAAACAATAATCACGCAGGGTAGTTATTAAAGGATATACGGTAATTAAAGGGTATTAATTTTATACTGTATTAATTTTTCATGAAAATGAAAATTGGCCGAGATAATCCGGATCTACCGGATATACCAAATCCCATATCCTCGGAAAAATTTTTCGGAAAAAATTTAGCAAGCCCATTTGAAAAAGCATATTTTTGTGAGTATTTAACACAAACCCGCTTAGAAATATCTTTTCCGGACCAGAGATATGATTTTTTAAATGCCATTTTTCGCCTATTTTAGCAAAAAATTCAATTTTTAAGGGAAAAATGCCATTTTCAAAAAATCATCTCTGATCAGAAAAAGATATATATAAAAAGAAAAAAATATACAAGGTTTTGTGGTAAATACTCACAAAAATATGCTTTATCAAATGGGTTTGCTTGATTTTTTCCGAAAAATTTTTCCGAGGATATGGGATTTGGCATATCCGTTAGATCCGGATTATCTCGGCCAATTTTCATTTTCATAAAAAATACAGAAACATGTCAACTGTGATACAAATAGAGCTTTCGATTGCTATATACATAGAACGTATTTTTTGAATAAAAATTAAGGATTAAAAAAATATTTTATACTGAGTCTAAACTTATGCCAGTACAGTATATAGTAGAAGAATTAAATAAAATTTATTTAAAAATATTTAATTTAAATTTTTAAATTTAAAATGCTTAAATAATACATAAGCACTTATGATTTTGCACTTTCGATTACCTAAATTAATACATGATTATGTAAACATCAAAGCAGAGTTGCCCACCCCCCCCCCCCCTCCGTCTATTTTAATTAATGAATGTAAAAAATTAATTTTCACGTGTTTTTAATTTTTTTAAATTATGAAATAAAATTTAAGTAATAATTTATTAAAAATATTAATTATTTAAAGAGGAATTAATGGAAACTTTTTTGAAAATTTTTTAAAAATTTTAAATTAAAAATTATATTTTATAATACAAAAATTGGATAAAAAAACAAAAAATAAATATTAAAATTAATTTAATTTTAATTATTTGAGAATTATTTGATGAACGAAAATGTCTTTCCAAAAGTTTTGATTCTTCCATTTGCCTTCTTTGTTGTTCTTCTTTAAAATTTGTTTTTTCTTTTTTTGGCCTTTCTTCCTAAAAAGATTAACAAATAAATTTATAGCAAGAGCAAGGTAAAAGTTTAATCCAAGGCAGGTTTCGATCCTGCAACCTCCTGGCAGTTATTGTTAGATGCTTTCGCTTTTACCTTCTCTTTCAATAGATCTTAAACCCCCGCCTAGTGAAGGGGGAGGCTGGATCCAGCTGGATCCTTCTCTTCCTTACAATATTTATTTTAATTAAAAAATGCTTCCAAAGTTTTTTAGGAAGTTTGAATAAAAAACGATTTTTCAAAAGCTATCATTATTCGTGGCTTGAGAAAGCCACATATCATTCTAAAAAATTAAAAAATTACCGGCATTAATTCACATAATTCTCTAGCTCTAAAAATATATTTTAAATTTGTTTTTCGTTTTTCTTCAATTGAAGTTGTATTAATTAAAGTTGTTGTATGTCCAACACGAATAAAAGGAAATACACAAAACTCAACACATTTAAGATGATTTAAAGCATTCCAATAATTAAGCATTCCAGGGTGGATTCGTTTTAAATCAAAACTTGAAAAATAAATAATTAGAGACTTTTTTGTGAAAATAAAAACTTTAAATCAAAATTCAAATACCTAAGAACAGTTCCTTTATTAGGTACTTGCTGTGCTGGTGGTTTGACTGTTCCACGAGCACATCTCAATTCAGCCACGATTAATGTGCTGATCTAAATTGTTTAAATTAATTAAATATCTAATTTTAATAATAAAAGAGGTTGGGAAGTGTTGAGATTATTTTAAACAAAAATAACAGGACGATAACGTCATATTATTCAAAATGAATTTTTTAATCAACTTATTTGTTTATTAAATAAATAATATACATTAAAGAACATCAAAAATTTTTGGCCCTCATTTTGAAAGCAAGACTTTTCTTGAGATTTTCCGGTCTCGGAGGTAATCTTGGTCCTGAGTCATGGAAAATTTTCGGATTTTGGACGTTTATAATATCAAATAAAGTAACCGTATAGGGTGGGTTAAGTCAACATAAATATGTAAATGTTATTTAAATATTTAATTGTATTTAGAAGCGGCATATGCAAAAAGATAAAAGCAATTTATAAATCTCCAGTTAAATAAAGATATATTTTTCTACTTCAATAATATACTAATCCTTTTTAATCTTTTCTTAATCTATTAATTTACATCTATTGTATTTGTAACAAATTGGCTCTTGAGGGAATTAGAAAAACATTTCTTAATAATTTTTTCTGATTTTCGAAATTTTTTATTGTTAAGTTAAAAAAATAGGTTTGACGTTTGTAAATCAAAAAAGGCAGTAAATAAAAGAATAAAAAAATCACCGGTTTTGAAAGATTAAATTTGATATTTATAGAGAATATTTACTTAAAAATACATAAATTCTTCAAAATATTTTTTGTTTTATTTCCTTAATTAAGAATGTATATTTTCTCATTTTTAATAGCTAAAGATGTAAATAATATACAAACAATAGTGTATATTAGTAAAATTAAATTTTGGTTGTTGTTTACTTTTAGTTAACAAGAAAATATTTTAAGAAGAATAAATGAATGCTTATTGACTATTCTTATGTACAATTAGTAAATGAAAAAATAAAATTTATTTTAATTAAAAAGTGGAAAAGGATATAAATATTTAAATAATTTTCAGTTAAAGGCTTAAATTTAAAAAATATTTTAATTTATTAAAAAGAGGTGTTTAAATAAATAATAGTTAAAAATAATTATAAATATAAATTAATTCCCCTAATGTTATAATTTTGTTTTTAATGCTTGAAGATCTATGTAGGCATTAATTTAAAATGTAAAAATAAAAAAGACAATAGATACAAAATTTAAAAATTATTTTTTATTTATTTTGTAATCCACCATATTAAATATCCTCTTCCCCCTTTTCTTATTAAAAGTTTCTCCTTTTTAATTTTAATCAAGTAGGTATATTGAAGGAGAGATTTATCCCCTTTATTTATTTAAGGAGAGGAGATGAAGATGAAATTGAGGAGAGATGATTTAAAGAATAATAAAATAAACTTTTTTATTTAAAATAAAAATAAATTCCCCTCCAATTTAAAAAAATTAATTAATTAAATTTACCAAATCATTTTGTTTGATTGAAGGTATTACAGAAACATTTAATTGATGTAATTCAGGAAATAATTGAATTCGTTCAAATTTAACAAGTTCATCAGCAATTTCCTCAGAACTATCCAATTTATCGTTTGGGGCTTTTAAATTAAATAAATAAAATTTTTAAAATTATTTTTTTTAATTTTAAATGATTTAAAATATTTTTAAAAATTTAATATTTATACCGAAATTTTCATCGTCCTTATTTTCTGTTTTAGTTCGAACAATTAATTCCTGAAAAAAATAAATTAAATATTAATAATTTTATTTAAAATTTAAAATTTTTTTTCGATTTTTAAGTCAAAATTTAGAGAATTCTTCATTTATTATTTTGTTTTTCTTTTTTTATTTTATTTTGTTGACCGCGCTCGATTTAGTGCAATTATTTTTATAAGGTCGCAGAAATGTTAAAATACAAAAGAATTTAATTATATTAAATAAAAATACAAAAACAATTTTAGAGCGGCAAAAAAATTTTTTTTATTTATTTTTATTGCTGATATTTGTAAGGAAACGATTTTTAATTTAATTTAAATTAAAAATCAGGAAAAGTTTAAAAACAAGTTTAAATTTTAATAAAAAATAATTAAAAAATATTCTACTTGGCGGAAAAGAACAAATAAAATACAAAATAATTTTTATTGTAAATACAAAAAGAAAAAATCAAGGTTAAATTTCCTGTGGTGAAATTTTCAATTTATTTATAAAAAAAAGTGCCAACAAAATAATTAGAGGAAATAAATGTTTATATTTAATAATAAATTAATATAAAAATACTAAAATTCTGTTTTTAAATCTCCCCCTACTATAGAGAGGTTGAAAAAATAATTATCCCTCTTAAAAATAATTATAATTAGCGACTGAAAAAGCTCAAAAATTACACCCTCCCTTTTAATTACCCCTTCAACCGAGAGGTTGAAGGGGTAATTACTCTGGGTAGTTATTTTAGCAAATACAGTATTTATATTTAATAATAAATTTGTAAAATAATAGTATTAAATTGTTGAAATTTTGTTTTTAAATAAAAAAAAATTTTTCGAGTTAATTCCAACCAAATTAAATTTATTTAAATTTCCAAACCTGTTTAGTAGCCAATTCTTTTATTTCTGAAGAAGAATCTTTGTTTTTATTCTCTCCATTTTTGTCCAAAGAAAATACAAGTCTATATTCTATTCGAAATGCAAACCAATTACCAGGGGTTAAACCATCAAAAGTAAATAACTAAAAATAGGGGGAAATAATTTTTTAATATTAAATCAAGATTATTTTAATTTACTTTTAATTTAAAAATTAAAAATCCCTTCCAAAAAATCCTCTTAAAATTTTAAATTTATTTATCCATTTAATTTTAAGTTTCTTTAAAAATAATTAAGTAACTTTCTCTTCCCATTATTTCATAATTTTTTTTGACTTTCCTTTTTTTTATTACTTCCTTAACTCAAAACTTATTTTTGACCTTTCCTTTTCTAAAATAAGTAACTACCGTATTTCCTATATTAGAGCCCCACCCTCTGTTAGAGCCCCACCCTCTAATACAGCCCCACTTTGGAGGGTAGTTGAAAAATAGAGCCCCACCCTCAATTAGAGCCCCACCCCTAATACAGCCCCACCTAAAAATATTGGAGGAAAAATAAAAAATATCCCAATAATTTTTAAGATTATTAAGAGTTAAGGAAATAAAGGGCCATGGGGACATAAGGATTAAGGGAAATATGAGGGATTAACTAAGGGGAAAAGGAAGAGATATAGTGGGTATTCCTTTTATCCCGATAGATATCCCTTATATCACCGATGTCCCTCTTCATCAAAAAATCCCTTCATATGCCTACTAATACCTCATTCAAAATATCACTCTTAACCCCGCTAAATCTCTCAATATAAAATTAATCCTCTGATATTCCCCATAATCCCTTAAAATCGCTTATATACCTACATATGATCCATCAATGTCAAATACAAGTCCCCTAAAATTCCCTTTAATCCGTCAAAATCTACAAATATTTCATAATTAATCTTACCCTCATTGAATTATTGCGATTATTTTGTTACTCATTGCTTATAAAATTTTAATTTTTTTTGAAAAATTGAAAAATATCGATTGTCTTTCGATATTTTTCGGTTTTATCAACCGACCCCTCCGGCCTATCTCTAGTTGCAATGGATATAATAAATGGGATTCTATCTCAAAAGAGGGTTGAAAAATAGAGCCCCACCCTCAATTAGAGCCCCACCCTTTAATACAGCCCCACCTTGGAGGATAGTTGAAAAATAGAGCCCCATGGGGCTCTAATATAGGAAATACGGTAAATGGAATTTCATCTCAAAAGAGGGTTGAAAAATAGAGCCCCACCCTCAATTAGAGCCCCACCCTTTAATACACCCCCACCTTAGAGGATAGTTGAAAAATAGAGCCCCATGGGGCTCTAATATAGGAAATACGGTATTTCCTTTTAAAAATATTTAAAAACTAAAAATGGCAATTGTAAGTATTTTCGGAGATAAATTGGGGAAAAAATAATTTTTTAGCCAAAAATTAAAAGATAAATAAAAAATAAATATTTTTTAACTTTTTCTTTTCTATTTTGCAAATGAGTCGAAAAATTTATTTAAAAAGGAAAAAAATATTTTTATAAAAACTTTCTTAAAATAAAGAACCAAATTGGAAATACTTTAAAAAAATTAAAAGATTGGAAAGAAAATATTTTTTAAGAAAAAAGTTTAAAATTATCGTAAATATTCTACAGGGTGACCCAAAATTTACCGAGCAGTTTTAATTTAATCAGAAATTTATCACAATATCTTTCATTTGAATAAAGTTTTTTGGGTCACCCTGTAATACTATAAACACAGTCAATGTGGAGGGCATAGGGCATACAGATTTAGTGCCGATCCGGCGTAAAAGTCGAAAAGGAAGTGACAAGTCGAACGAAGGTAAGGAAGAAGTGCCGTCGAACTGACGGCATTGTTAAAAAAATAATTTAAGCCCATGAAGGAGACCTAATGAAAAATATAAGCCTAGAGCTTCTATTAAAGTATTTACGGTAATATAACTTTTTAGAATAAAATAAAATATTTTTTAAATAAAAATAGTTTTTATTATTAAATAATAATAAAACAAAAAATTTATTTAATTACAAAAAAAAATAATTTTTTTTATTAAATTTTCTCTTAAAAAACGTAATATTCTAATATCTTGTACGTTCATTTACTTAAAAAAATAAAACGATAAAATCTAAGTAAAACATTCTTATGGGAATTAATTTAATTTAACACTTTTACTTTTTCTAAAAAATAAAAAAAATAAAAATAATGCCTGTGCATTGTAACGAGCACCAGTCAGTTCACTTTTTCGAAATTCTCGAAGTTTTTCTAAATCAAATATTAGAACACGCATATCAAAGCGATTTACATTTAAAGCATCGGCCATCTATTTGAAAGTTTTAAATTTATTTTTTTGGGGTTGAAAGGAAAATTATTTTTATTTGGAATGTTCTGGGAATATTTAGACTGGACAGGTACAGACCGAAACTTTGGTTTATTATAATTTTGATTTGGGAAGAGTAAAGCAGCTGGGCTATGGCTATTTCTCTCCCTTAGCTAGTTCAAAAGGTTATTCGGCGGCTGGGAGCGAACCAGCATCTTCAGTAGACCGGACTGATGTGTTATCCATTACACTACACCGCCTACTGCATAGACTTAGGAATTAAAAAGCTATATGCTTTACAGAAGTCATTCAGTCTCATAAAAGCAAATCTCAAAAAATTAAATATTCCAAACAATTTTAATAATAATTTTTGTTTAAAAATTTATATTAAAGTTATTATTAAATTAGAAAGGTTTTGGGAACATTTAAATTAAAAAATTAAAAAAAATAAACCTCAATAACAACAGAACGTGTGGTTACTGATTTAATTGAAAAATGAGGGACACCTAAAGCATAATAAAGTTGAAATATAAATATTAATAAAATATTTTTATTTAAGTAATATTTTGAGATTAAATAATTAAAATTATTTAACATATTTTCTGTAAATTAATTTTTTATTATTTTTTGAAAATTAGAATTTAATTTATTAAATAATTAATAAAAATAAGCATTTTCTAAAATATTTTTAATTAAATTAAAATTAATTAAACAAACAAAGAAAAATATTTTCGAATAAAAATATTTATTAAAAAATTTTTATTCTTTAAACTTTATTAAAAGGTGGAGGAAATGCCCTCTTGATGTAGAAGAATAAATAAATGAAATATTAGAGGCATACATAAAAAATTTGTAAATGGAAAGGAAAATTGAGAATGTAGAAAATAAAAGGCGGAGTTATTTTGTAAAAATATGTATTTATTTATTAAAAAATAAAATTTATTTTTTAAAAAATATTTTACAGAAAATACATCTAAAAATAAATTAAAACCGGAAATATTTTTAAATAAATTTTAGAAAAATGTTTAAATAAACTAAAATTCTGGATTAACAAAAATCTCGCTAGGTAGAAAATCTAGTTTCTGCCTCCAATTTACAGCGTTTCTTCGGATTTACGTTTTCTGACACCTCTGACTATCGACACAATTTCGGTTCTAAATTTATTAATTTTATTAAATAATATTTTTTCAAATTGAGAATGTAGAGAATCGAAACCCTGGAATTGAAGGAGGGAATATTTCAGGGTTTTGATATGTCCGGATTTTTCCTTATTTTGTGGTTTTTTGATAGGGCCACGAGGATTATTTTTAAAAATGTGGATATATAATGTTGATTTTTTTATCAAAATTGATTTTTAAAAATTCGAGATCGAAACCCTGGTGAATATAAATTAAAAGCCGAATAACTTTAAAAATCGACAAAAATAAATTAAAAAAACATCATTTATATTTTTTTTATTTTTAAAATAAAATTTATTTATTAATTTCCTTCTTGTAAAAAAACTAACGCCCAAAGAAAAACAATAGAATCGCTAATTATTTACTTTTAAAAAAATAAAACAAAAATACTAACCTTCTATCTAAATTTGAAAAAAAACAAAAAAATTATTCATTGAAAACTCATCAAATTTGCATTCATTCCAGTTTATTTTTTTTCTTGGTTTTCTTTAGAAACAATGAAGGAGGCTTTGTGAATTTGTTAGTAGCTAATATCTCACTTTAAAGAATTTTATTTCTAACATTAGTATACATAGTGTTGTGTGTTCCCCTCCTCATGAATAAACATGTAAAAATGAAAAAAAGTGTGAATGAATTTAAAATGAAGTATGGACTAAAAAATTAAAAAAATATTTTGAAGAAAAGTATTTACTAAAAAAAGATATTTAAATTAAAAAAACATTGACCTCAAGATTTCAATCAGTGCAAAAACGAGGTACGAGTACGAGCAATAAGTTCGAGTAAAAACTCGTAATTGGCATTAATGAAAAAATTAAAGAAATACCATTGTATCTTTAATTTCTTTCATTGTCTTTTTGAAACATCGGCAATTCTCGGCAAAACTTTCTATCATTTTTATTCAAAAATAATTTTAATTTTACATCAATTATGTGGCTTGAATCTCTAACGTGATTCTCTTAACTTATGAAGACCTAAAATTCTCAAATTTTATGTATAAGAAGGCTAACTGCAACACAACTGGATTACAAAGCATGATAACCTGTAAATATTCCATAATTTCTTAAAGTAAACTCTTACATCTCCAAGGCAAAAGTTTAAATTTTTAGTTAACGCGCCAGCCATATAGGATTAATGATAAGCTAATTAATTGTCTGCCAGGTCAGAATATAATAAAATTTTACTCTTAGATATCTACTTAAAATTCATAGAAATTTAATTATTTTATCAAAAGTTTATTTTATTCAATTTTAATGGAATGCGCGAAACTTTAAAATAAAAATGTTGCAATAAAAATTTATTTAATGCAAAAGCAAAAAATGTTTAAATTTTTAATAATTTTGCAACAAAACCATGACGATTCTCCTCAAATAAAAAAATATTTTTATTTATTTTTCTGTGTAAATAGCTGTTTAATATTACTCTTTTCATACTCATTTTTCCAGAATTGTGGGAATGTAAACAAACAAAAATGAAAAATTTTTTAAAAACCTTTTTATTAATTGCAATATTTTGTAGAATTGTGGACGTAAAAATAATTATAAAATTCTGATTTGAGAACAGAATTAATTTCGTTTAAATAAAATTCTTCAAGTTTAATTCTATAAAATAAATACCGTATTTCTTCTAATAGTGCGACCGGTCGGTTTATTTTTCAACCTTCCTCTAGGGAGTCGGTTTATTAGAAGGGGTCCGTCTATTAAAGACCGTCGCACTATTAGAAGAAATACGGTAAATAAATACAAGATTCTAATTAAATTTATAAAATAATTTCAAATAGAAAACTTAATTTAAATTATAATAGTGTAACGAGCTTTCGCTCATTTATTCTCCCATTGTTTTATTCACAAAATTTTTTTATTTCAAAAATAAAATAATCGAAAAGTTATTTATTGTATATACTCCCTACTCTCATTTTTTTATCCCAAAAATTTCAAAAAAAATTCAAAAAAAATTTGAAACTAAAAAAACTAAATAAATAAACATATTTATTTGTTACGATGCAGGTGAAAATTTAAAATAAAATGAAAATATACAACCTATTTATTTATTGATAAAATTATTTTTCTGAAATAATTTGTCAATTTGAATTTATTATTGAATGTTTCAGATAAATACAGATAAAATTTAATTATAGTAAATATCATTAAGTTCCAAAAATTATTCAAACACTTAAACAAAAATAAATAAATTATATTTATTTAAAATATTAATTAATTAATTAATTATTTAATTTAAAATTTTTTAATCGATTCGTCAAGTCACTTGTCTAATTTTGAAATAAAAGGCACGTGAAAGAAATCAAGTGCCATTGAATGGGATCCTTGAGAAAGTCCATATATTCGCAAATATTAATAAAAAAATAATATACATATTATTTTACTAAATATTTATTTGTATATTTTGTTGAAATCATCAATTTTTTCGGACAATTAAAATTTTTAAAAAATATTTTGGAATATGTCTTGATAAATATTACTATTTTTAATAAATTATTTAATTTTTAAAATTAATACGAGAAAATAAAAAATAATAAAAACAAAAAAAAAACAAAAAAGAAAACGAGGGAAAAGTTAATTGAAGCTGAAAACCTGGAAGGAATAAATTGAAGTATATGATTGGCTTTGATACTTAAAGTTGATTAAAAATTAAAAGGATAAAGCTGCGAATAAATGTACAGTTTTAGTTATAGCGATTAATTAAACAAAATCCTCTCTTACAATGCCCACACAAAGCGTTGCGAATGTAGTTTGTAATTTTGAGAGGGAGAGTAATATGTAAAGGGCATTGTGTAAAGGGCATTGTGACTTATGACTTTTTGCCTATGTAAAGATGGCATTTAAAGGCATAAGGATGGCCATGTCTAGCTCCTCATAATCGACAGCCTCTCCGACTCTTCTCTATCTCTAACTCTAAGTCGACGTGTTGAAATCGCAACGCATCTCTATATATCCCGCCTCTCAACTTTTGCCATTTTACTGCCTCGAAAGGCATTCACATTCAAATTCCCTATCTAAATTAAATTCATTAGCGGAAAATCCCTCGATTGCCCAATTTGTTAAATCCCAAAATTTTAAACAAATTGTATAGCCAAGATTCGGCAAGGAAAACGGGTATGGATATAAGGGTTGTAATAATACTCTTATCCATATTACTCCCCAGATCCGTAAATGGCGACGGATCTGCACTACCTGGAAATTGCACTCAACCACCAAACACCTCAATGATTATCTACAACAAGGATGATCCGAATATTTTAACTCAAAAAACTCCAGCTGGAGAGTGTGAATGCATGTCGGATCCAACAAAGAAAATATATTTCTTCAGTCCTGGAGAACAAATCCCGCCGACTGGTCCAAAAGCAGGAGAGTCCCCAATAGGCATGCAATGTCGAAAAAAGGAAGATTATTGTGTTTGTGATGAATCTGACGTTTGTTGGACAGTAGAAAACGCGTATGCCGAACTGATTATTAACCCATATTGCGATCCGAGTAATTATTTACATCTTAATTAAATTTTATATTTAATTTAAGCCTGTCATAATTATGTAAGAATGAACAACATTGAACCAAAAACTCAAACTCTTGTAAGTGATAATGGACAGCAAATCAAACTCAGTGATCAACTAATGAAGATTAATGAAAAACAGAATTCATTCAAAAAGATGGAAAGTGATTCAAATGCTTATGTAAAAGTATGTGGTAAAAGTCTTATATTTCATCGAGGAAAATAGTCTATTCCTCGATATCCGGTCAAATCCTGTTCCATATCCCATAATCCCTCAATATCCCTTTAAATACCAGTATAGATCCCACTTAATCTCCTGATATCCGTCAAATAAAAAATAAAGAATAAAGGCCTGGATCCATGAATTAATCCTTGATTTTTCCTTTACTCAAAATCAAAAATCTGGACAAGGTACCCACCCAAATCAAGGTCAAAGATCAGGGTTTTTTTGAAAATCTCGCTCTCTAGTTACATCTTTAGAGTCCTCGAATATTGTTTTATAGAGATAAATTGTTTTAAAAATAAATCGGGATTAATCTATACTACCACATCCCCAACACATTGACTTCCACAAATTTTTAAATAAATTCCGATTATTAGGCAAAAAGTATTAGCTGCTTAACAGCGGGAAGTAAATGTGCTCCTACAAAATGTGAGATTATAACGACATCGACTCCGACTACTCCAACGACTCCAACTACTCCCACAACTGAGACAACCCCCACTACACCTACAACTCCGACAACTGAGACTACTCCCACAACGCCTACTACACCTACGACTCCGACAACTGAAACTACTCCGACAACGCCAACGACTCCGACAACTGAGACTACTCCCACAACGCCTACTACACCTACGACTCCGACAACTGAAACTACTCCGACAACGCCAACGACTCCGACAACTGAGACTACTCCCACAACGCCAACGACACCGACTACTCCTACTACAGAAACTACTCCCACAACACCAACTACACCTACGACTCCGACAACTGAGACTACTCCCACAACGCCTACTACACCTACGACTCCGACAACTGAAACTACTCCGACAACGCCAACGACTCCGACAACTGAGACTACTCCCACAACGCCTACTACACCTACGACTCCGACAACTGAAACTACTCCGACGACGCCAACGACTCCGACTACTCCTACTACAGAAACTACTCCCACAACGCCTACTACACCTACGACTCCGACAACTGAGACTACTCCCACAACACCAACGACCCCGACTACTCCTACTACTGAAACTACTCCCACAACGCCTACGACTCCGACAACTGAGACTACTCCCACAACGCCTACTACACCTACGACTCCGACAACTGAGACTACTCCCACAACACCAACTACACCTACGACTCCGACAACTGAGACTACTCCCACAACACCAACGACCCCGACTACTCCTACTACTGAAACTACTCCCACAACGCCTACGACTCCGACAACTGAGACTACTCCCACAACGCCTACTACACCTACGACTCCGACAACTGAGACTACTCCCACAACACCAACGACCCCGACTACTCCTACTACTGAAACTACTCCCACAACGCCTACGACTCCGACAACTGAGACTACTCCCACAACGCCTACTACACCTACGACTCCGACAACTGAGACTACTCCCACAACACCAACTACACCTACGACTCCGACAACTGAGACTACTCCCACAACACCTACGACTCCGACAACTGAGACTACTCCCACAACGCCAACGACCCCGACTACTCCTACTACAGAGACTACTCCCACGACGCCTACTACACCTACGACTCCGACAACAGAGACTACTCCCACAACGCCAACGACTCCGACTACTCCTACTACAGAGACTACTCCCACGACGCCTACTACACCTACGACTCCGACAACTGAGACTACTCCCACAACGCCAACGACCCCGACTACTCCTACTACAGAAACTACTCCCACAACACCCACTACACCTACGACTCCGACAACTGAGACTACTCCCACAACGCCAACGACTCCGACTACTCCTACTACAGAGACTACTCCCACGACGCCTACTACACCTACGACTCCGACAACTGAGACTACTCCCACAACGCCAACGACTCCGACTACTCCTACTACAGAGACTACTCCCACAACGCTTACTACTCCAACAACACCAACTACTCCCACTACGCCATGCTCTGCTCCAATTCAGTGTATTCAACCACCACTTACTGCTATGCTTATCTACAACAAGGAAGATCCAAAAATAAAAACACAAGTGAAACCCGCAGGAGAATGTGATTGCCCGTCCTGTCCAGATAGTAAAATGGTCTTTTTCCATCCTGTTGCTAAAATTACGACTGGTAAAGATGCTGGATCTTCCCCCATTAACATGCAATGTTCAATTATGGAAAGCTTTTGTGTTTGTGACGATAAAGGTGTTTGTTGGAAGTTGACTAATGCATTGGCTCAATTAGTGATTAACTCACATTGTGATCCAACTAATTTGAGTGTTTGTCATATGTATGTGAGAATGAACAATATTGAACCAAAAACTCAAACTTTGGAAAGCGATAATGGACAGAAAATTACACTTGACGATCAATTGATGAAAATTCCAGGCACTAACCGAAATATGTACAAGCCAATGATTAGCTCTGCCACTTATTATATCAAGGTCCATTGCTTATTTTTGAACTTAGTTTTACTCATAAATTTAGGCAACAAGTATTAAATGTCTTGCGGAAGGAGAAACATGTGCTCCAATCAAGTGCGAGAGTATATGCACATCAACACCTACAACACCCACTACGCCAACAACCACAACAACTCCCACAACTCCAACAACTGAAACCTCGACCAAAAAACCAGATGGTAATCTCTTTATACCTAATATAGAAAATTAGATAAAATTATTTTAATATTTTTTTATTATTCTAATTTAATTTAGATTGTACTGATGTCATACCCAGTATGTGTGTTTTACCCAAAATGTGCAAAATCGAAGACAATGATAACTTCTTTTTGAAGAGATTGAAAAAATCGTACATAACAAATTGCTGTGCTACGTGTCATGCTATAACTGCTTGAAGGAATGGATTTGATGTGAACCAAGGAATTGGCAAAACAGACTGACTAAACAAACTGAAAAACTTTTTAAATTATTTTATATACCTACATCATATTTATATATAGTACCGAATTTATTTTAATAGAACCACTGTCTCTATTAGAACTACTGTGTCTAATATAACCACCCTAGGGTTGAGTCCCGAGCCTTCGGGGTTGAAAAAGTCGGGGGTCGGGGCGCAACCCTAACCACCCCAACCACCGGTGGTTCTATTAGATTAAATACGGTATTTCCCGTTGATTGAGTTATGAATTTTTAAATGAAATTGAAAACAAATTTTGGAATATGTAAAATAAAAATTCATAGCTCCTTGAAATCATGTAAATATTTACTTCTTTAAATTCCCTAACCATTTATTGCTGTCACCGTGTGATTTCACCAAAAAATTCCCATTTGTGAATGTTTTTTTCTAGTTTATTTGGGGCATTATTTAAAATTTTTTTAATTTTCTTTTTACAAAAGATTTTTTTATTCAACATTTATATCCATATTTATGTATATTATCCATTTAAAAATGTTTATTCCGGTTCTTGGGGTAGTTTATAAAGACTACATTACCAAACTAAGGTTTTCTAAAAATTACAAAGGATACCCTACCGGTTTCTTCGGATTATAAAATAACCGGAATCATCATTTTCTTATTTTTATTTAAATTTATTTAACGTTTTTTTAAATTATTTAACATTTTTTTCCTCATAAAGGATTATTTGGTAAATTTTATTTTGGGTATTCGAATTAAATTAGTGTTTTTAAACAAAAAAGAGTTTCCAAAATAAGTTAAAATTTAGTAGAGGTTTGGAGTTTAGGTTTAATTTAAGAATTTCTTTTGTTAAGAATACGTTAGAGATTTTGTAGAAAAATGTTCAAAAAATGATGTTTTTACGTCGGTTTATTAAAAATTTTTTTCAGAAATCCTTTTAAAATTTTTAAAATTATTCCTGGGAATCTCATTAAAATTGATTACCGTAAATGCTGAAATAATTACACTAGATAAATTAGTTTCAACCTCTCGCTGGAGGAGGTAATTATTATTAGGGAAGATGTGCTGGATTTAGGGTATATCTCAATCCAGTTGAAGCGAAATTGATTTATTTTTTGATAATGAGTTGTTCCAATAATCAAAGTTGATAGTAATTCAAATTATTTTCAATTAGATTATCTTTGAATTATCATTTCAATATATTCCTTATATTCCTTATATATTCCTTATTTTTAAAGTTTGAGTAAAATAACTAGGGGTAATTATTAGAGAGGGTAATTATGTCAGCATTTACGGTAATTAGTAATTATGAGAGACGAAAGTTATAACATATTAGTAATTTTTTAATAAAATTTAAAAAATAAATGAAAAGCATGTAATGTTGCTGGGGTGGGGGTTGTTGGGAAAGGAAGGGAACGGTTCGACGGCAGCTCCGGTTATCCTAGTCCACGGAAGAACTAGGGCCGGAGCCCCGGATGGTTTACCCCTGAGTTAAATTATAAAATTAAAAGTAATTCAAAATAAAATTTATTTAATTAAAAAATAAAAAGACAAATATATGTGTGAGGAATGGGGGAGAAGGGAAATTAAGTGATTGGAATTAAAAGTGAAAAATATATGGGGAGATGGTGTGGAAATAAAATGTTCGGCTGGCAATTAAAAGGCCACGCCTTATACCGTTACATGCCTCATTCTTTTTTAAATGCCGACCCCGGCATTAAAGTTTAAATTTTGAGAGGGGTATGAAAATATTATTTTTTTTTGAAAATTTAGTTTTTGAGGGGTTTGAAAAATATGAAATTTATTTTTTTTAAGGGGGGATATGAAAATATATTTTTTTTTTTAAATTTTTAAGTGGGAGAGGGGGTAGAAGGAATAATAAAAAATATTTTTTAAGGGGGGATGTATATGTTTAAAAATTATATATTTTTTTATTAATGCGGCCGGCAAAAAAAAAGAATGACGACATATATGGTAAAAATTGGTAAAAATTGTGGTAAAAATTGTTTAAAAAAACATTTAAAAAAATGTGGTTATTTAACTTAAATGTGGTAAAATATTTTTATTTTAAATAATTAAAGCTTACTTAATTTAAGAAAATCTTATTATTATTATTTTTTAATCCTAACAAAAAATTTCTTTTTATTTTTAATTTTAACTTGTTTTCTTCTTCATCATATTCTTCTTTTTCTCTCAATAATGGGATCCAGCATGTCGGTAGCGGTCCTGTTGTTTAAAATATGGTTCATAGAAGCGTACTCCACGTTGTCCACGATAATTTCCTCTTCCTCCACCACCTCGATATTGTTGATAGTTTCCCCGTCCATGATAATTTTGTTGTTGTATTGGCACTTCTGCTGCTGATGATGAAGCCTCCTCTGATGTATTATCTTCTTCCTTCTTTTCCGCAATTAATAATATAGCCTCTTTGATGTTTTCCAAACTTTCCTTCAATTCAAGAACACAATTTCCCTTACACTTTTTCTCTTCCTTCTTCTTTATTACTGGTTGTTTTTCTTCATTTTGTTTTTCAACAACTTCATTATTTTTGTTATTTTCAGACATTTTTAAATAATTTTAATAAATTGAAGGCTTTATGAAATTCTAAATTATAAAATAGTTATAAATTATTATAATGGTTAAAATATAATACTTATTATAAAAATATTATAAATTTAAAATGAATTTAAATGTTATTAAAACGTTATTAAATGTTAAAAAAATGGTAAAAAATGTAAACTAAATAAAATATTAAAAGAAAATTTTTATTTATTATATAAATATTTTATTTTGTAAATACGAAGAAATGTTATATATCTGTTTCTGACTCCTCTCTTTCAATATTTTTATCTTTATATATAATCTTTTCATTTGGCCTTTCATTTAGTATTCTTAATTCAAGTGGCAATTTATTATTATAGTGTTTAACTTTATCTAAATGTGTTTCAATTAACTTTGATTCATTTTCTTTCAATGTCACATTTGGTTTATTTATTGATATTATTTGGAAGGGACCGTCATATTTTTTCGAAAATTTATGAGTTGGAACTTCAACTTTTTTCATTACATAATCTCCTATTTTGAAATTTGAGGGATTGCTTTTAAATCAAAATTATCTTTTTGTTTTTCTTGTGCTTTTTCGATATTTATTTTTGTTTGTTTCCATATATTATTTAATTTATCTGTTAAATTTTCTTGAAAAAGTGTAATATCTGTATTATTATGATCGTTCTCTCCAATTTCTAATACTCTATCTATTGGTAATTTCATTTCTCTTCCATATAATATATAAAAAGGGCTATATTGTGTACTTTCCTGTTTAGATGAATTATATGCCATAGTGGCTAATTGTAAATATTCTTGCCAATTTCTACCTTCCTTATCTACATAATGGGATAAAATAGATTTTATAATTCTATTAGATCTTTCTACTTGCCCGTTAGCACTTTGATGATAACTTACTGTAAATATTTGTTCAAATCCGAATATTTTAGATATATCTTTCATAATTTGTGAAGTAAAATTTCGTCCTTGATCACTAGTAATATATTTAGGTACGCCATATTTAGTTATTATTTGATCTATTATTATTCTCATAATTGATGGAGCCGTTTGATCTTTTAACGGGCAACATATTAAATATTTAGAAAAGCTGTCGATAATTGATAGTATATATTTAGAACCTTTAGTACTTGTTATTAATGGACCTATAACGTCCATATGTAAGTGTTCAAACGGAATACTAGGTTTTTTAATAGGATATAATTCTTCATGATTTGGATGAAAAGCGTCTTTTACTTTCTGACATGATTCACAGGATATAATATAATTTTTAATATCTTCATTCATATTTGGCCAATAAAATCTTAATTTCATTTTTTGTAATGTTTTATTAATTCCTAAATGGCCGCCTTCTCCTGGATTATCATGTATAATTTTAAGTATATTTTCTCTCATAATATATGGTATTACAAGTCTTGCGACTCCTTTTAAGTCAATAAAATGTAAAGCTCCGTTTATTATTGAATAACTTTTAATTAATTCTTGTAATAGCTCTTTTTCTGATTTATTTTGTGGAAAATATCCATTTAAGGCGTTTATAATTTTTCTTAATTCTGGGCACATTTTTTGTAGTTTAATTGTTTTAGATATTGAAATTTGTTTATTAATATTAGTATTTAAGTTATTATTAGATTGTTCTTCGTCACTTTCCGAGCTAGATAAATAATTTGCTTTTGCTTGTGATCTTGTTACTACATTAATATTTCGACTTAAATAATCAGCGAATTTATTAGTTTTACCGGATCTATGTATTATTTTTACATCGTAAGCTTGTATAGCTAATTGAAATCTAGCTAATCTACCAGTTAAGTCTTTTCTTGTTAAAATAGAACATATTGGACTGTTATCTGTTTTAATTATTGTCGTGCCTGTACCGATTATATAAATTGAAAATTCTTTTAGAGCTTGATTAATAGCTAATGCTTCTAATTCATTAATATGATAACGTTTTTCTGTGTCTTTAAGTGTTCTGGAATAGTATGCTACAGGGTGTTTATTTTGAATTAATACGGCACCTATGCCTTTTAATGATGCGTCTGTTTCTATTATATAACTTTCTTTAGGATTAGGTGGCGCCAATACTGGCGGACTTTTTAATTTTTCTTTTATTTCGTTAAATGAATTCCATTCTTCTTCATTCCATTCTTTAGATGTTTTAAATTTATTATCTTTAGTTAATTCATATAATGGGCCGAGAATTTTAGCACAAGATGGTATAAATTTTCTAAAATAATTGACTGCTCCCAAAAATGCTCTTAATTCGTGTAAATTATTTGGAGGTTTTATTTTATTTATACATTCTAAGTCTTTTGGGTCTGGTCTGATTCCATTTTCTGATATAAAAAATCCCAAATATTTAATTTCTGCTAATCCAAATTCACATTTCTCTAGTTTCAATCTCATACCAAAATTAGATATTACATTAAGAAATTGTTCTATATCATTTAAATGTTCTAATTCATTTTCTGATGATAATATTACATCGTCAATATATATTAAAAAAGAGGCCGAAATATATTTTTTCAATTCGTTCATTGCTCTCATAAAAGTTGTGGGGGCACCACAAAGTCCGAAGGGTACTTTAATAAATTGAAATAATCCCATCCAACAAGAAAATGCGGTTCTTTCTTTATGTTCTGGATTCATAGGTAATTGATGAAATCCGGATTTAAAATCAAAACCTGTAAATATTTTCTTTCCCGCTACTTCTTCTCTAATTTCGTTTATTATTGGTAAATGATATACTTGTTTAATTGTTATTGCATTTAATTTTCTATAATCGATGGCAAATCTCATAGTTCCATCTTTTTTCTTTACTAATACTACGGGCGAAGCAAATTGTGAATTAGAATGTTCTATTATATTATCTTTTAGCATTTGTTCTACTTGTCTTTTAATTTCATTTTTCATTGTCATTGGTACTCGATATTGTCTTTACGAAATTGGCCCTTTTCCTGGTTCGATATTTATATTATGTTGGATTGAACCTTTATAATTACTTTTTTCTGTAAATACGTGTTTATATTTGCAAATTATTTCTTTTAATTTTTCTTGGCTTTGTTTACTTAATATTGATTTTTCTAGATTAACTCCTTTTAAAAATTCATAATCCTTTTCTATTTGACAAGAATTAATATGTTCGTACTTTGAATATATTTTATGATTATTATTTTCAATTTCGTTTTTAAATTTTATATTAATTAGTTCAGTTTCATTATTTATTGTTTCAAGTAGTGCTATAACTTCTCCTGGTTTTATTTTTATTTCCTGCTGTGTTGGATTCATTAATCTTAGAGTAACAAATTTTAATGGTCCAGGCTTAACAATAGTTCGTCCAACTAGAAAAAATTCTGAATTTAAATATTCGGGTGGATTGGTAATATATAAATTTCCTGAACAATCAAATTCGGTTATTCCTGTAACGAGATTATCGGTTCTTGCTTCTAATATTATTTCATTTGGTGCAATTACTGATATATAATTATAATTATTATTTTGGGTATTTTTATTTAATCCTGCTGATATAAATGCTATAAGTGGAATTTCTGATTCACCAATTCTTATTTTATTTCTATGAAATTCTAAACTAATATTATTTCCAAGTTCATTTAATCTTTTTATAAAATCAGCGCCGATTAAGCATGGATAAGGGCAGTTATTATCTTCTGTTACATAAAAATAATATTTAAAAAATATATTTCCAATTTGTATATTAGCTTGGCATTTTGTTATAAATTTAAATATTGATTGATTTGCCGTTCTAGCTTTGGGGAGTATTGAGTCTAATATTGGCAATAAATTATAGTTATTCATAATACCTTCTCTTAAATAAGATATTGATGCTCCTGAATCAAACAAAGCTCTTATGTTTTTCCCGTTAATTTTCATTGATATCACTGGTAACATATTATTATTTTGGTTAATATAACTTTCTGATGAATACATAAAAGCATAATTATTACATCTATTCCAACCTGGGCTTTGTATATAAGTTTTATTATTATCATTTATAAATATTTCGCCTGTTTTAAGTGGAATACTTCCAATTTGGTTACATATTAATTTGATAGTGTCATATCCTAAGATAAAATTAAATGGAATTTGATTTTCATCTGTCAGCCAAACAAATATTTCGCTAAGAAATACTCCAACTTCTAATGTTATTATACAACAACCAATTATTTTTACTTGATTTCCTTTTCCAATTGGTGTGTAAAGTTTTGGAATATATTTATAATAAACTTTCTTTGCATTGATTTTATTAGAAAATGATAATGGACATAATGAAAATTCTGAGCCTGAGTCAAATAAAGCCTCAGTACTAATTCCATTAGCAATTATATTAATTAAAGGTAAATGAGAATTATTTGTTATATTTAGTTCAGGAAGCATATTTTCAAATTTTGGAGAATTTATTTCTATCCAATTTTTAAATTGTTCTCTGTATTCATTTGTTAAAATGTTAGCATTATTTTGATATATTTTGGTTAAAACAGCAATTTTATGTTTAATATCATATTCCGTATAGTCAAATTCAATCATACCATTGTTATTAAAATATGTTTTTATTCCGTATCTTTCAAATGTTTGCAAATGGTCAATGCCTATTATTAATGGTATATTTATATTCTCATACAAGAAAAAGTTTAATTCTATTATTTCAAAGCCTTTAGGTATTAAAGTTAATTTAGTTTTCTTTGTAAATTTAATATTTGAGCCTCCGAGGAAAAAAATATTTATAGGGTCAATTTCCTGAATTTCAAACTTGGCTTCGTTAAATATATGAATAGGTCCGAATGATATATTTGCTCCTGTATCTATTATAGCTGGATAAAACTTCGATCCTATTGGTATATATAATCTTGGCAAATTTTGGCAATTGTTCACAATATTATATGCATAATTAAGATAATTTACTGGTTTATCCTTTGTTACTTGTTTAGAATTATTCTTTTCAAATTTATTTATTATTATATTATCAGGAGTTTCATCCTTTAACTCATTTATATTAATATTATTTACTTTACAGTCTTTTATGACCGGCAATTCTAAACCAGACTCATTTAATTCTATTGCATTAATTTTAAAAAATCTCCAAGGCCAATTTATATCAGTAAAAAATAATTTCAACTTTCTATAGTAAGAATAAGTTAGAAATAAAAAATAAATTATAGCACCGGGTATTATTATTCCAAATAATATAAATTTTATCCACCACCAAACATCGTCTAAAAATCTTTTTATTAAATTAGTAGTCTCGTGTACTGTATTATAAATGTTATTTGTTTTGTTTTCTATATTAGTTTTAACCGAATTTGTAAAATTATCTGCTTTGTTAATTATTGTTTTTGTGGAATTAACAATATTTTCTTTAAAATTTTCCACATTTAAGGAAATATTATATGTTTTCTCACGAATCCAACTCTTAGAATCTACTATCTTCTCTTTTACTATTTTTTTAAAATTATGGGTCCAATCGATAAATATATTATTATATTCTTTTTCTTTTAAACAATTCAAATTCTCTGTTATTTCCATAAATTTTGTTTTTACAATCCACGAATTGATATTTTCAGACTTTACAAAATTTTTGCCATCAAATAAATTTAAGTTATTATTTTTATTTTTATAAATTGGGTTGATCTTGTCCCAAATTATCGAATCATATTCTGTTAAATAATAATTAGGAGAAATTAAGACAGATTTCTCTAATAAATTACTCGAAATCCATTTTCCTTCAAACGAAATTATTTTAGAAAAAGATATATAAATTATTTCAGTTAAATTATGGCAATTATTATCAAATCTCGATTTCAAAATTCTCCACTTTGGTACTTTTGGCAGTTCATTTAAATGTTCTCTTATTGGATTGGCAAAATATAAACATTCTGTATAATTTATTTTAATAGAAGTATTTATTTTGTTACAATTATTTATCAGATTTTTACTACATCTAACTCCGAGTCCTGTAAATATATATTTTTGACAATTATGTGAAAATCCTGAGATTGAATTAATAAAAATTAAACATATTATTGTTACTATAAATGGTAAAACCGCAGTTATTTGATATCCTCCTCTACCTCTACGGCGATTTCGATAAGGTCCGAAATTAGAATTATTGTTATTGTTTATATTATTACTATTAAAATCATAATTATTATTATTTGAATTATTATTGTTCGGATTATATTGGTTCATATTGTGATTAAAATTTTGGTTATTATTCCAGTTACGGTTTTGATTCCAACCTCTTCTATTATAAAATCCTCTTCTGTTATTATAATAATTATACGATGGGTTCTGATAAGGCATATAATTAGGTGGTCGAGCATTTATACTTGATAATGGAATGGGATTATGATTACATTTAGAGCAACTTTGTTCTGTTTTAACTATATTAATTTTTTCCTCATTTAATTTTTCAGATAATTGTGCTTTTAATTTCTCTAATTCTCGACATAATCTATATTGTTCACTTTCTAAAGAATCTTGTCGTGATTTTCCGTTTATTTTTAATTCTTCCTCGGCTAAAATTTTCTGATTTAATTCCTCCTTTTGCGCTGAGGTTATCGCATCGGCTAATGTTTTAGGCTGTTCTTGTCTAATTAATACTTTTCTTAAGTTATATTTTAATCCTCTATAAAATGCATCTACTATTAGTTCATTTCGCTGTACTTCTGTATATTTATCTTTTGGAAACCCTTTCTTTACTAAGGATTCTATAGCAGCAGCGAATTCTGAAACCGATTCTCCAGGTTTTTGATCTCGGAGCAACAGTTGTGCTCTCGCTAAACAATTACCCTGGTGATCTTGACTTAATTTATTTCCCATAGCTTTTTTAATGTTATTCCAAGAACTTTTTTCGTTATCTGTTAGTAAATCATACATAGCTAAAGCTTCAGATTCTAAATAATTTGGTAAAGTTTTTGATAAAATATTTTCGTCCCATCCTAGGGCATCACCAATTCTACAGTATTCTTTTAAATATTGCTCCCAATCTCTGGGATCATCTCTTCCGATAAATTTAGGTGGTACTAAATGCGGTACTTGTGCTTTTGGTCTATCTAATTGCTCTTTAATCTCTTTAATAGCGTCCATAAGTTCCTTTAAATCCATATTGTTATTATTTTCAATTTTTATTAATTTATTATAAAATGGACTTTTACTTAACTTTGGGCTCGGATTATAAATTAAAGTTTTATTATTATTATTATCTTTTGGCGTTGAAAATTCGCTGTTACTTTCGCTGATTAATGTATTATCTAAATTAATATCTAATTCGATTTCAATATCTGATTTATCACTTGATTCTGAAGATTTAGAATTAATTAATTGAGCTTTTCTTTTCTGACTTCTCGTCTGTATAATTGAATGATATTTATTTTTATTAGTTGACGAAATCTTTATTTTAATTTATAACAATTATTTTAATTATATATTTGACTAAATAGGCTGATGAATCAAATCTCCACAATTTATTTTATTAGAATAATTATTTATTATGAACAAGGTTGCCAGGTCGTTCTTTTAGAACTTTATGCTATTTTGCAACCTTGGCAGTGGCTTGATTTAAAATTATTATTTATTATAGATATTATTTATATTTCTCTCTTTTATTTGTTATCAATTCTTCCACAATCAATTATATTATCTATATCGAAACTATCAACAACTATCAATTATATCTATCAATTATATGTTATATTATTTGTATTTATTTCTTTTATTTACTACCAATTTTATCACTATCGAAACTATCAACAACTATCAAATATTTATAAATCAAAACTAGGTTGCTAGGACGTCTAAGACCTTCGCCGTATATACGGATCCTGTTAGCAGTGGCTAGATTTAGTTAATTATATTAAAAATTATTATATATATTTTAATTTATAATTATATTCTTCTCGAAATATTATATTTTTTTAACTTTATTTATTATTAAACTAGGTTGCCAGGCGTTCAAAGAACCTTCGGCGGATAATACGCTACCTCGGCAGTGGCTAGCTAATAAATTTTCTTTAATATATCTCTTTACAATAATTCTTCAAATACTTTAAATACTTCTTCAAAATTTCAATTGTAGTTCAAATTTATTAATTATTATTATTTATAGTTAATTAATCAGTAATATATACGTATCTTTTCAATCTCAAATAAAAATTTCGAATAAATCACTTTGATGAAATACTTTAATTAATTTAATTATATTTAGAAGAATATATTTTGTTGATAATTTATGTTAGGATTAAATGATTAAATTTAAATTCAAATATTTCAATAAAATTATTTAATAAATACTCTTTTAGTATTATATGAAAATTTATTATAGTTTAATAGACTTTATTACTTAATATTATTTAAAATGAAAAATAATTTTTATTTAGCTGTTTAAAAAAATGTATATATTTTTTTAAAGTGAATGTCCTTTCTATTTTCCACCTTTATTTATATTTTGTATGGGAAGGAAAAAAGGGGGAGTGGCAAAAAAATTTAAAAGAAAAAAGAGAAAGAAATGTAAAGAGAGAGAAGGCAAAAGATTAAAAGAATATATGTGGAAAAATGCGATTGAAAAAATGTTGGGGCAAATAGCGCTATTTGAAAATAAAAATAAAATTGTTTTGAAAAAAAGGTGCAAAAATGTAAATAAATTTAAAATAAAAGATGTGCAAAAAAAAATTTTTAAATAGAGGAATGGCTTCTCCTCGACAGGAGAATAAAGATTGGGAAATGGAAAGAAAAATTTAAATTTATTTTGCAAAAACAGAAAGGGGAAGAATTGTAAAAAAAAAAATTTAAATAGAAGGGTAAGGATAGTGCCGACTGTTTTTTCTCTCACAAATACTTTGCTGTTCTTTGCTCTTCTTTTTTAAATTTATTTAAATAATTGTGTTTACATTTATATAGTATATGCCTGTCTGAAAAGGGGCATTCTCTCTTTTATTTGGTGTTTGCTCTTTATTTTTTGAATTTTTAAACTGAAAAGGCGTTGGTTGATCAGACCAAGCCGAGTGGGGGAGAGGGGGGGGGGGTGAGCAAAACACAGGATTTTCCCATTATATTTGGATTTTTGAAGAAGGGGTTCCGAAAAAATTTTAGAGGTTAGGGGTATATTGTATATAGATAATATATATTTTTTAAATTAATATTGCATGCCTTTATAATAACTTTATATGAATTAAATATTTTAATTGTATGTATTGTATTTATTTTGAAATAATTATGTAGAATATATTTAGGTAAGGGCTTTTTCTGAAAGAATATTATCGATAATATTTTATTGAATTTTTGAAAAGGGAAATAATTTATTTGGAATTTATTTTAAAGGATTTTTGAGGGGGGACGCCGAAAAGTTGGGAAATTTAATAATAGTATATATTTATTATATGGTATAATAATAAAGGAATATGGATAATAATAATGTATTTATAATAATTTATTAATTTATTAAACGCGCGCGTTGAAGAGAGATTTTTTTAAAAGTTTCGGCATAATAAATGTTTTAATTATTTTTTAAATTTAATTTTAATCAAATTTCCATTTTCAACCATCCTCCCGGGTCGTGGCACCATGTAATGTTGCTGGGGTGGGGGTTGTTGGGAAAGGAAGGGAACGGTTCGACGGCAGCTCCGGTTATCCTAGTCCACGGAAGAACTAGGGCCGGAGCCCCGGATGGTTTACCCCTGAGTTAAATTATAAAATTAAAAGTAATTCAAAATAAAATTTATTTAATTAAAAAATAAAAAGACAAATATATGTGTGAGGAATGGGGGAGAAGGGAAATTAAGTGATTGGAATTAAAAGTGAAAAATATATGGGGAGATGGTGTGGAAATAAAATGTTCGGCTGGCAATTAAAAGGCCACGCCTTATACCGTTACAAGCACTTTTACATATTTAAGTAGTTATTAATAATTTTAGAAAAATTTAAATAAATAAATTATAACATTTCACCGGGCATTTTCTCATCATCCTTTTCAACAACACTTACTTCTTCATCTAATAAATTAACACATTTTCCATCCCTTTTAAATTAATTTTTATCCAAAAATTATTTAATTATTTCTACCTTTTTGGAGGTAAAAACACAACACTATTCCTCATAGTTTTTAACCCTTCCCTTCTATCATCCTTAACGCCCATAGCAGTACCTAATGCTGAAAGAAGTGAACGTGCTGAACTTCTTCTAATATAATCATTATTAATAACAGAACAATATCCATTTGAATTGAAGTTGGGACTACTTGTTGTTAAATGATTATTGTTGTTGTTAGTGTTTTGATGGTTTTGGGCATTTGTCATTAGGGCAGCTGCTGCCTAGAAATTAAAATATTTTTAGAAGGAGAATAGTTTTAATTTTATATAATCCAATAATGGATAGAACTCAATTTAAATTTTTTTCAATTTCGGTAGTCAATGAGCGCGAAAAAATACTCAAGCACCCAAATATTGGGTACGCGTAATTTTACATACAATTTCCAGCCCAAAGGTGTATTTAAAATTGGGGTTTTGATTGTTTAATATTATAATTAGGGCTGTCAAAAACATGCAAACTTAAGAGTTTTAATTTTATATACCATCATAATGGATACTAATCCTGTTACTAATCAGGTCCCTTTCCTTTTCCTTTCACCTATTTTGGTTTTTTTTGTTTTGGACAGCCCTAATTACAATGAATTATTGTTTACGAAATTAATAAAAAAATTTGTCAATAATTCTAAAATATTCCTCCCAAGTCCAAACAATTAACTAATAAATAAACACCTGTGATTGTCTTCTTCTTTCAAGCACTTTTCTAATTGTTTCTCGAAATTGTGGATTAAAGAAGCTATAAATAATTGGGTTCCAAACAGCTTTAAATTAATTAAATTAAATATATTTTTATTTATTATTTAATTTAAAAATTACCGGAAGTCATAGCAATTGAATGGGAAGCTACAAAAATTAAAGAAAACCAGGCTGTATTTGCCCCACTTTCAATTGAAGTTTCTAATTGTTTTGTATTGTCTATATTAATTAATTCATCATCATTAACGCTATTTTCATTATTTAAATCTCTCCATAAATTAATTAAATTCATTGGAAGCCAAGCTAGAACTAGACCGGCAACCTTTAAAAACATTGATAAGAAAATTTCTGGTACTTTTCCGTTATTTGACCGAAAACATAGTGCCAACCGATTTTGATCGACCTTAACTTTTTAATGCTTGACCCAATACAAATGAATTTTATATCAATCGAAAGCCCTAAATAACCTGTATATTTTTTCTAATAGGATAGATCAGGTCTGTTAATTCATTAAAAAGTTATAGCTAGATAAGTTTAGTTATATGATGTTTTTCATACTTATCGAGTTATAACTTTTTAATGAGCGATCGGACCCGATCTATCAATTTGGAAAATAGATACCTCTTATCGAGGGCTTTCGAATGATATAAAATTCATTTATATAGGATCAAGCCTCAAAAGTTATAACCGATCAAAGTCGGCTAACACTAAGTTTGCGGTCGAATAACGGAAAAGTACCTAAATTTCTTTTTTCCCTTACCATAGTGGCCATCATTAAATTTGTTTTACTTTTTTGACTCTTCATTCTATCCTTACTTTCCTGTAAAATAACCATTTGCCTTTCACTTCTTCGACGCATTTGAAGGCGAATTAATTGGCCTAGAATTGAATAATTATTGACTGATCAGATTTTTAATTTACCAATTTGCCAATAACACAAAGTTGAAATTAATACAGGCAATCCAAATTGAACAATTAAAACTAAAATTCCATAAAATTTTCTTAAACGACTTCTGCCCGATTGTGTATCTGTGTCTGGCCTAGAAAATTAATTTTTTGAAATTTTTAAAAAATAATTTGGTTATTTACCAATTTTCTTCACAAAATTGACCACAGAAAGGGGAATATTCAACTGTAGAAGAAAATATACCAACAGGCATTGCACAGGCGTAACCAAGAACCCAAAGTGAAGCTACTATTGAAAGTGCCGTTCGAAATTTAATTTTCTGAAAAAATATTTTTAATTTCTAAATGAAATTATCTATAAATTAAAGACTCAACAAATTAATTAACAAATTAGGAACTTTTCTGTTATTTAGCCGCAAACTGAGTGGCAACCGGATTTGATCGGTTATAACTTTTTGAGGCTTGAAGTAATAAAATAGTATTAATAATAATAATAATAATTTAACACAAATAATTCATTATTAATAATTTATTATTATTTTCATTATTATTAACACTAATAATGAAAATAGTGTTAATGCTGATGAATTAATTAATATAGATAATACAAAACAATTAGAAACTTCAATTGAAAGTGGGACTTATCGGGTTAAACAAATGAATTTTACAACATTCGAAAGCCCTCAATAAGAGGTATATATTTTCCAAATTGATGGATCAGGTTTGATCGCTCATTAAAAATTTATAACTCGATAAATCTGAAAAACATCAAATAGATTGTCTTATCGGATTATAACTTTTTAATGACTTATCAGATTTCATCTAACCTATTAGAAAAAATATACAGGTTATCGAGGGCTTTCGATTGATATAAAATTCATTTGTTTTGGATCAAGCATTGAAAAGTTAAAGTCTATCAAAATCGGTTGGCACTCAGTTTGCGGGCATATAACGGAAAAGTACTACAAATTATTTGTAAAAATATTTTACTTGTTTAGTTGGATGCTTAATAAGAATATAACGATCTACAGCAATTGCAGTTAATGTAAAACTTGAAACAAAAACAGCACCTCCCTTTAAAATAAAATTTAAATAATAATAATAATTATTATTTATTTTACCTGAAATATTCCCATTAATTTACAAAAAAATGTTGGGAAAACCCAATCCCTAGTAAATATTGAAACTGCAGTTATTGGAAGACTAGTCATTGACATTAAAATATCCGAGGCTGCCAAACTGCAAATAAATACTGAACGAACTGAGGAAAGTTGAACCTTAAATGGGAATTTAAAAAATATAATAAATTAGAGGTGGATCTTGATTTTTCATAAATCTTGGGAGTGAAAAGTGTATATAAAATCGAGTAAATTGAGGGAATTAGGAAGACCAGCCCACTCTCCAAGGATCAACCCGATTTAAAAAAAAGTGTCTTAAAATGGGGTTATTTTTTGTTGGATGAATCCAAATCGGAATGTATTTATTGTAAAACATAAGTTAATCTTTGAAAGAATGATAGAAATTTTGAAGAAATAATTTATAATCAGCTTTGAATAATAATTTTTTGTGTATTTAAATAAGGGTAGCACCCCGTCCCCCGAAACCCCGACCCGACGAATTTTTAGGCAAAAACCCCGACCCGAACCCGGCAAACTCCGAAACCCGACACTCCCGCTCCTTAAAGCTCGGGGTGCTACCATAATTTAACTTAATAATTCATTTATTTAAAAAATTACTTGTTTAAGGGAAACAACATACAAAACAGAAACATTGCCAAGAATGGCAGCTAACCAAATGATTAAATACAAAAAAGAAAAAATTAATTGTACAGGCAAAAGGTCAACCATTTCAGGAAAACTTGACTTTAAAACATTATTTGTTTTTATTTTTATTTTTTTAGTTTCACTTGAATTGGAAGGCATTGATTATTGTTTGGGATTGGATGTTTTCTCCAAAGAAAATGAGGCCATACATTAGCATTAACTAATTTAACTGGCCATTCTGAGGGGGGAATTAAATTATCTGAAAAATGTTGTTGTTGTAATTGTCTTTGGTTTTGGTGGTTATTATCGTCATTATTTAAAGAAATTTGAGAATAAAAATCCATTTTTAATAATTCTAAATAATTAAAAAAAGAAATTTTTTTAATTACTTAAATGCTATTAGGTAGCGTCATAATTAGTGGCCGTTTTATTAGATTAAATTTTAAAAAGTGTTGTTTTAAAAATTTTCTTTTTCATTATCAATAAACATATAGATCTGAATCTACTCTTCATTTTTATACCTGGTATAGCTATATACGGGTGATATGCTTAAAGTTACGATCTTTTGAACTTCACTACCTCGTAGTGAAATTCACAATCATCACTACTTATGACGCGACCTAATATAATTTTTTAAATTTATTTTTAAATAACAAAAAAATTTATTTAAAAATAAATATTTCTATTTCTAACTACACAATAGACAAAAATAATTTTAAATAACATAAATATATTTGCTATTTTTATTTAATAGAAAATTAGCAAAGATTTTTCATTGTTTTAAATAAAAATAAAAAAAATATTCTGCAAAATAAACAAAAGAAAATAAAATAGAAAAAATAAAGGTGTGGGGGTTTTAAATATTTGGAGAGCTACAGGGGAGGGGAGGGGTGCTACAACAATTAATTAAGTTTTTAAATTAGTAAGAGGAAAAGAAAGCAAGTTTCGAGAGGTTTTTAAATAAATATATAATTAATTTAAAAATATAATTTTTGGTACAACAAAAATTAAATTAGGTAACTCGAAGCTAAAAATTATTTTTGAATGATTTTTTGATCTTATTTAAATGCTAATTTTTAGCACGAAATGTTAAAATAATAGCTAATTTAATTCTTTTTTTTGTAAATTAAAATTAATTCTAAAAATATTTTAATTTATTTTAAGAAAATTAAAGTAATATTTATTTGTCTACAGAAAAGAGAGTTTATTAAATTATAAAAAAAAATTTTTTAATTTTAAGTTTTTAAATAAAAATAATTTTATTTAAAAAAAGATTAAGAAAATTTATATTACAAAGAATTAATTAAAATATCAAAAAATCTTTTAAAAACTTTAAAAAAATAATTTTCTTTTAAGAAAATCAAAAGTTTATTCAAGCAGATTAAAATTAAATCTTTTAAAATTTTTAAAAAATTAATTGAAATGGAAATTTTAAATTAAATCCGTCGTCAATATAAATATTTATACTTAAATATGTACTTACTTTTCGTTAGAAAAAATTGCAAAAAGTTTAGAAAAGTGGAAAATTAAAATTAATTTTCTCACGTAAAATGTTTAATAATTAATATTAATAATTAATTTTTTAATTAAATACCTATTATTTTTAAATAAAATTTTTTAATTATAATTTAAAAAATAAGGGGAAAAAAATAAAAATTAAAAAGATTTGTATGTATTAATTAACAAGAAGATCTTTAATCTAGATATAACTAATTTTAAAAAATCTGTCAAATTAAATGGATTAGGCTTATTTGAAAATTAATGTAGATAATTTTTCATTATATATTTTAAATAGAGTTGGGGGCCGGTTCGGTTCAAAAAATCAAACCGGGCCTTGAATTTTTGCCCGAAAATTACTCGAACATCGGACCGGTTCGAAAAACCCAACACTAATTTTAAAGACGAATTAAATAATAAAAAAGGCAATTTACATCTTAAAAATATTTTTGAAACTAGTGTTAAATTAAAATTTTATTAAACTTTCTGTTTTGTCATAAAATTAACAAAGATTTTCTCGACAAAATTTTTATTTTATTTTTAGGTCTAAAAATAAGAAAAATTTATTTTAATTCTAAATAAAAAAACCAAAAAAAGTAAGAGAAATAATAATTTTTGATAATAATCAAAAATCTAATTTTTTTTCAAGTTAATTAATCAAAATTCCATCTAAAAATGATTAAATTAATTTTCTATTAAATATCATTTTTATTTTAAAGAAAAATGTAATAAATTAATCGCGCAATAAAATGATAAAAAAGACACAAATTTCTTCAATTTTTCCCCCAAAAAAGTAATTATTACTTTTCTTATAATCAATAAAATAGTTAAAAAGTAAATATTAAATTATTTCACTTGCCTATCCCAATTAGAATTGCATGAAACTATTAAAAATAGAAGAAAAAAGTAAAAGGAATATTTAATGTATTGTTTGATACTTTTTATATTTATTTCTATTTAAATTGTTTTAAAAATAAATAAAATATTTTCAGGTGTTAATAGATTAAAATAATATGAGATATCGATAAAAATAAAATTAGAATGAATTTATGTGGGAGCAGGCCAACTTACCGCGAGCCCAACTTACCGCAGAGCTATAACTTCGTTCAGAATTGCCGAATCCGGTACGCCTTGGTATGATTCGATGCGTCTCGGCGAGCTGAATCGAACTATACCAGGGTGCCCCGGATTCGACAATTCTGAACGAAGTTATAGCTCTGCGACGAGTTGGGCTCGCGGTAAGTTGGGGTGTACCCGAATTTATGTAAATAAAAGGGCAGAGGATTAAAAATAGATAAATAAAGTTGAGGAGAATTATTTAGTAGGTATAAGAACTTGTTTTTAGTAGAAAGGATCGGGCTTTTAATGAAATGAAAATTTTAGCCTTGATCAAGTTCGGCGTAAAATATGTTTAAACCCGATATTCAGGTTAGTGCCAGTATAAGAAAAATATTTTAGAGGAAATGCTAAATTAAATTGGAGAACTTTCTTAGATAAGTTTAACGGCAGAGATTGGACAGATGGAGAAAAAAGTCGGGTTTTGGGAACCCGTCCCATCATTGGTTGGCAGCAGATGTGGGTCGGAACAGTCAGAGATGTCGGAAATCGGGAGAGCCGGAAATCGGAACTGTCTCAAAAGTCGGAACTCAGAATTCCGACCCACCTCTGGTTGGCAGTCTTAAAAACTAACGGGATATTCTGAATGTTGTCTAAAATAATATTTAATAAATAAACAAAAAGCTATTAAATATTTAAAAATAAAAAAAAACAAAAATAAATAATATCCTCTATATTATCATAAAAAATTATTTTTCACAAAATAATATTCAGTGTTTATTTATTTAATCCTAAAAATAATTCTGCCGCCTCCTCAAAACTTTCTATTTTTAATTATTATGAAAAGAATAAATATATTCTGCTATTAGAAAAAAATATTAATTTAAAAAATAATAAAAACAATAAAGAAGAAGAAAAATAAATAATTATTTTAATTTTAAAAAACAATTTTAAAAATCAAGGGAAATACCAAGGCTGGTTCCTCCTTTTTTTATGTTTCCCTGACCATTTTGAGCTTTTTTGTTTGACATATAATAATTTATATATCATTAGAAAGAGCTGTCCGAGCTGGGTAGATTGATACTATGATTGATTAGGTTTGGCGATTCTGAACAGAATTATGAGCTAAATCCTCGATCGACATGCTTTTTGTGATGTTGAAAGGGATTAAAATAGAAGCTCGTTACTATGTGGATTTAAGACGGATTTCGATGATTTTAGTACCGTCGACTCAACTCGAAGAGCTCTTTCGAATGGATATAATTTGCCAAAGAAAATGAAAAAAATAAACTGAAAAAAAGGGGAGACCAGCCTTGGTATTACATAATTAAGATTTAAAAGATCAAAAAATATTGTCTATATTTTAGAATATTTAATTAAAAATTAATAATTTAAAAAAAGAAGACAAAAAAATTAAAGAATAGATATGTAAAAAAAATATATTTAAAGACTATTACCAATAAAAATATTTAGAATATTCCATTTACGTCTACTTTTTCTCTCCCATTACTTTTTTTGGTTACATAAATATCCTTCTAAGAAATATATTTTAGAAAAGCCTCTCTTCTCCTCCTTTTAATAAGTTGGAAAAGCCTTTACTTAGTAATTAAGCATTATTCTCCCCTTCTCTTTTTTTATTTGTTTAGAAAAAAACGGCGGAAAAGCGTGGTGTTTTCAGGGAAACCTTCTCGTCTTTTAAAAATCCATTTTTCTTTGAGTTTTAAGTTTGTTTTGGGTTCCGTATCCGCAGCAGGGCTGGACGCAATTGCGAATTGCGGTTGCGAATTTTTTTTTTCAATTGCGTCCAGTCCTGATCAGTAGGCTCCGAAACCCCAAAAACTGTTTGGAATTTAAGTTAAACTCGAAACCAAAGAAAGATGGAATTTGCTGATGAAAGGACATATTTCCCCTTCGACATTTATAATGCAAATACCAACTAATTTGAAAGATCAACTAATTTAACTAATTTAATAAATTTTTGTGATTTTTTTAAAATTAAGATAAGGTAAATAATAAAATACAGGCAAATTGTTTTGAGTGTGGAAATTATTTTTTTGTTCATTATACTCCATTAGAAATGTATTTGATCTTTATTATAATATGTAAAATAATTGGCTTTTAAATAAAAATTTATTTAAATTAATTAAAAATTAATCTTTAGAAATTATTGAAAAGTAATTAAATTTTACAAATCTTAAATTAAATAAATTATTCTAAAACTAATTATTTTTAAATTAATTATTTTTATTTGGGAAATAGATCAAATTTAAGTTTTTTGAAATCTATCTCAACGTAATTGGGATTTCAGATTTTAATATTTAGTTAAGAAACTCTACAAATTTTTAACAAAAATTATTTAAAAATAACAAAAAAAAGTTGGAATGAAGTTAAACAAGAAATATTTTTATAAATTTATTTTTTATTTTTTGCTTTTTCAACATTTTATATCCTTTCTCTAATGAAGGAAAAGCTGTGAGCGGATGAACGCTTTTACTTCCTTTACTCTCCTAAGGGGGTGCATTGAGGGATTTTATTTTTTGCCAAAGAAAATTTAAAAGCAAAGAAATATATGAAGGGCTTTTAATGTACTTTTTATTAGTGAAAATTTGACATATTTTTTGCTTTTTTGATTTTTTATGAGCTTTGAGTATTTGCTGAATTTTAGTTAATTGATTTGTAAAAGAGAGAGCAAGGAGTTATTTAAATATAATAAATTAATAATTAATTTAGAGATTAAATACAAGTTTTGTAAATTGTTCAAAATAATTATTGGAAAGAATATTATTTTAATAAGTTCCTTTAAAATTAGAGAAAAGTTTATTCGAATTAACTAATAATTTATTTCATTTAATGTTAAAGAAGAGACCGAAGGGAAGAGACTTTCATGGGGAAAAACCAACCGGGCCCGTAGAATAAATTCGGTGTAAAATAATTGGTTGAATAAAAATTACCCTTACCCCGAATTTACTCGACGGGCCCCGAAGGCGACCTTTCAAATAAACAAAGTTGATTATGTATTGTTCGGCTCTATCTGAAAGGAGGTGCGGCATCATATTTTTTCCGCATTCCTTACACTACCTTTCATTTTTCATTAATATGAAAAAATGGTCAGTCTTTCATCCTTCCTTATTTAACTAAAATTCCTTGTGGCATATTCAAAGGAAAATGGTCATCATTTATCATTTTTGAATCGTGTCAGGCTAACTTTCGGAACAAACAAGACACGGATCATACCAAAACACGGAACAGACAAAACACCGTCTTACCAAATCAAGGAACGACCAAATAACAGCGCGACCACAACACGGAATGACAAAAAACTGACCAAAGATCTGGTCTGTGATCTGTTAAGACGGTGACTTGTCCGGCCTGTTTTGTCGTTACATCTCCTTCTGTTCCGTCCTGACAATGGCATTGAGAAAAAATTAATCCTTTCCTTATTAATGTCTCTCATTTGAATATGCCACAGGGAAAATTAAGAGCGAGGAAAAGACTGACCATTTTTTCATATTGAGGAGAAATGAAGGTGGACTGCTAAGCAGGGCTGTGCGTCATGGCGTTTGGCGTCTGGCGTTTTGCGTTTTGGCGTTAATTTTGGCCGATTTTTGGCGTTTTGCGTTTGGCGTGATTTTCCGATTTTGGCGCGCCAAACGCCAGAAATATACACCCCCTATTGATGGGAATTTTTTAAAATAATTGGTAGAAGGGAAATCGAGAAAGGAAATTTTTCTGCTTACAGTCTTCCAAAATTTCAAAATTTTCGCCTGCCGCGCATAAAAATGAAGAAATCTACTGCTTGGACTTCCAAAATTTTCAAAATTTTCGCCTGCGGCGCTTAAAGTAGGGAGCTCTTATCTAAATCTAATACTTCCATCATGATCTTATCTAAAACTAATACTTCATCATCAACCATTTACTCTCTTCAAGACCTATGTTATTCTTATTACCCACTTCATGCCTTCATATCCACCTTAATCTCACGGGGTTCTACCAAATTTTTTCCTTTTCCTCATTTCGGGAGATAGGAATTCTCCCCCATTGGCTAGGGCCTGCTTCCTGGTCTTACTTAATTCAAAAAATTTTCAAAAACTCTTCAAAATTTCGCATCCGGCGGCAAAAAAGGATGAATTCTAGCTTCTAAGAATCTTGAAAATGAAAAAAATTTCACCTGCGGCGCTAAAATGAGATGAAAAGAGGTTTTTGAGTTTTTATAGACTCTAAAAATTTTGGCGTTTGGCGTCTGGCGTTTTGGCGTTAATTTTGGCCGATTTTTGGCGTTTTGCGTTTGGCGTGTTTTTAAAATTTGAAAAATTGGCGTTTGGCGTTTGGCGCGCCACGCGAAAATTTTGGCGCACAGCCCTGCTGCTAAGTTGTAAGGAATGAGGAAAAAATATGATCCCGCACCTCCTTTCAGATAGTGCCTATTGTTCTAAATAAATCACTTTCCTGATCCTCTAAATCTTTTTAGTATCTCTAATCACAAAATTAATCGCTGAGATCGAGAGCGCAAAATTTTTATTTAAAAAAGGAGGGTCTTAAAATAAATGCATTTACCTATTTCTAAAGGAAAAGTTGTCAAAAAAATTTTTGACTTACAAAAATCTTTCTGTTCTCTATTTTATAAAAAAATTATTAAAAAAATGTACTAATATACATAGTATACATATCCATTCCCCAAGTCTTTGTCATTATTCATTTATATATTTTTTCCCCTTTTTTCTTGTCTTCTTCATTAGCTAGTTAGTTTTTTCCGCAATTTGATTACACAAGGGAAAAACAAGAAAAAAAACATTTTTTACATTAAAAATAAAAAGCTAAAAAGAGTATATAATGAACAAGAAAAATGGCCAAATATCGTGACCTAAAAAAGAAGTAAAAATCGAATTTTCGGAGCAAGTAATGAAGAACAGTTTTTTGTCTTTGGTTTTTATGAGTGGGTGTGTTGTTTTAGTAGAAACATATGATGATGTTTAAAAAAAGAAAAAAAGGTATTTAGGGAAGAAAAAGAAAGTTAAAATGTAGCTAAACTAAAATACAATTATAAATAATTTTATCAGAAAAAATTTTTGTTAAAGAAGGGGAGAGGGGGAAAAGAAGAGGAATTTGATATGTACATAAATCAACAAAAATATATAAAATTGAATGTGGTTGGTATTGAAAGATGAGTAAATTTTTTAGTAAAATTAATATCAATACTTTACTAAAATTATTAATTTAAGTCTGAAAAATGTCTAGAATATTTTCAAAAATGTATTTTCAAATTTTAATTGCGTGATAAAATATTTTCAAAAAAGTTTAAAAAATCAAAAGAAAATTAAAAAAAAAATTTTTTTTATTAATTAAACAATATTTTCCTTATACATATATGTATGTATTTTAAAAAAAAAATTAAAATAACTAATAGTGAAAATAATATAGAAAAAATAAAAATAGTAAAAGTTTTTTTAAATATTTTTAAAATAAAAATAAATTTATGCACGCCAATAAATTTTAAAAATAATAGTTAAACTAAAATTTGGGGTTTATTTGGATTCAGTGGTGTGTATTTAAATATATAAAAATAAATTTTGCTTTAGAAATTTATCAATTTAAATATTTATTTAAGCCAATAAAAAAAGGTTTTTTAAATCGTAAAAAATTTTTGACCTCAGAATAAAAAATAAAATAAATAATAGTAAAAGCATGCAATCTTTACACGAAAATAAAAAATTTTAAAAAAAATATGAAAGAAAATAAAAAAGTAAATAATAAATCAGTTGAGAGTTTATGGAGAAAAAAAAGGTTTTTTATTTGCTATTTCAGATAAAATGTTTTTTTTAATTTTTTTTTGAGAATTTTAAATATCGGAAATATAATAATAGAAGCCCTGGAAGTTTATTTTTCAGAAGGTCATATTGAGTAAGCTTCTATAAGGGATTGGGGGGGGGGGGGGGTGGGCTTGCTGGGGGATGGGACCCCAGCCGATTATGGCATGGGCTTCTATAAGGGATTGGCTTATATTAGGATATTTACGGGTATATTACAGGGATGTCACGGGTTACCCAAAACCCGATACACGGCCTTTTTTCGACCCGATACCCGAAACGCGACATTTTTCTCAACCCGTGACATCCCTGGTATATTTATGGTCTAAATTAAAATTATAATTATTAAAAAAAATTTTTTATAAAAAATTTATTCAATTTATTGCAAGAAATATTATATTTTATTTAAAAATAGTGTCTAATTTTCAAATTAAATTGAGGAAAATAATACACTTATAGGAATATTTTATTTCATTAAAATATTTATTTTTAGTTCATTTATTGTTAATTTTAGTATTTAATTCTCACGCATTTTCTTGGAGGAAGTCTTTTAATGGAAGAAAAAAGAGAAGGAAAATAATATCAAAACTGTGTTAAAAGCAAATATTTGTAGAAAATTTTGGGAAATAAAAATTTAAAAAGAACAAGGAAGTGGAAAAAATTTTACGATTTTATTTAATTTATATGTCAAATCCGATAATTAATTTGTGATTATTTAATGAAAATAATTAAAAAATAAATCATAAAATAATTAAAAAGATTATTAAAATTAGAGCTGAGGAAATCCTGGAAAATCCCCGGAACTCCGGATTAGCTATAACAATTAAAAAAAATTAAATATGTATTATTTAAACTCAATTTCGTTAAAATAAAAGTTTTTAGATTTTATTTAATAAAAAAATAAAAATAAATAAAAATTAATTAATAATTTTTAAAAATTAATTAATAATTTTTAAATATAAAAATAAATAAATATATTTTTTATTTTATCAAAAATTAATTAAAAAAATATTTATTTGTCTCTTTATTCTTTAAAAATTAATTCCCATAAAAATAATATTTATTATTTTTTCGTAAACATTAAATAATTTATACAAAAATAGTCAGAATTAACTGTTTATTTGAATAAATTATTTTTTTGTTTTGATTAAATAAAAAATATGGGAAAATTATTTTCTAGTTATAAGGAAATCTGTTGGAGACTTTTTTTGAAAAATACATATTTATATAAATAATTTTTAAATGTAAAAAATAATTTATTTTAGCAAAAATTAATATATAATTATAAAATTAATATTTCCATTATTTAAAAGCGCTATATAATAATGTTTGTTTAAATACAGCTATACAAATAATATTTATTTATATATACATATAATTATTTAAATAATTTATTTTTAAATTTTATTTATAAAAAGTATAAAAAAATTTTTTTAAATACATAAGTGTTTGTTTGGAAAAAAATTTTTTTTGAAAAAAATGAATGAATTTTTGTTTGGGAAAAAGGAAAATATTTTTGTGATATCTACATATGTAGAAGTTATTCAATATTTCCTCACTTTTAGGAAAAAAATTGGTGTGAATCAGAAATGTGAACTATTAAATTTAAAAAAAAATATTTAATAAATTAAAAAATAGTTGACTCAAAAAATATTTAAATAAAAAAACAATTTAACAATTAAATATCTATTTCTATAACAATATCCAAAAAGGATGTAAATAATTATTTAAAAAATTAATTTCCAAAATAAAAAAATATTTATTTATAAGACCACACCAAATCGTCATTAAATTTATAAATCGTCATTAAATTAAATTTTCAATTTATTTTTTCGTTTTTTTAGAATTTAAATTAAAAAAAAAGATGGATTAAATAAATAGTTAAAAATAGAAATGTTTGGATATATTTAATTAATTGAGTAATATTTTAAATAAAAAAAGACTCAATTAATTAAATTGTTTTTCTTTGAATTTAAAAAAAAAAGAAATTTAATTTTCATAAAATTTATTTTAATAATAAAAAATTATTTTGCAAAATGTTTGTATTATTGGAGTCAAATTTCTTTAAAAAGAAAAATTAGAAAAAAGAGTGTTTTAAAAATACTTAATAATCTTTTAAATTGCTTGTTTCTAATGTAGAAAATGGCAAGAAGGAGGAGGAGGTATTTGAACTTTAGCAATTAACTTATGATCATTAAAGCCGTCAACTAAAGTATTTTCAGAAAAAATTAAAAATCTGTGAGTTTAAAAAAATGCAAAATACTAGAATGTCCAAGACTTTTGGTCTTGAGTCTTGACTCAAGCCTTTTCTGGGGGTTTTTCGGTCTTGGGGTGTAGTCTTGGTCTTGAGTCTTGGAAAATTTTTGGACTAGGGCATCTCTACAAAATAGACATATGAATACAAAATATAATTATAAAAAAACTAATTTGTTAAATATTTAAAACTATCTATTATTTAAAATTTTTCTGATTTTGCAAAATATTCTTTTAAACTTCTCAAAATAATTATTAATTTAAATCGATTTGTTAAAATATAAAAACAAAAATAAAATCTTTTTAAAATTATTTTGTTTATTTTGTTCCTCCCCCGCTTATTTTAAGCTTTATCTCATTTTTCATGCACTTTTATTTAAGTGACAGATGGAGTGCTTTAAAAAAAACTTTTTAATTCAAAAACAGACTATTATGGACACTATAAGTCCAATGAATTTTTATAATTACTAAAAATTTTGATGAATCCAAAATTAATTATTTAGAAAATATTTTTTCCTCTCATTAAAAACGGCTAGACTAAATATATAAATTAAAAATAAATTTCCAAACAAACAATTTGACAATTAAAATAAAAACTTTGATTACATTTTATTTAAAATGATTTGATTTAAGATCTGTAATAACCTTCATATTAAATATGGAGGTTATTAAAGATCATTTTTATGGAGGTTATTTTTTAAAAACTAATTTATTTTTTAAATTTCAAATATTTTATTTAGAAAGAACATTTTAGTAACTTCTAATATTTAATTATTGTTTAATTCTTTTTACTACTTATTTATTTCAGAAAGAGTTTGCAAAAGTTTAGCCACCGGGCAGGATTCGAACCTGCGACCACCTGCTAGTTGTTGCTAGGCTTTCGCTCACTATATGCAGGAGCTCTACCTCTGAGCTACCGGGGCATCGACTAATGCTTTCTCTTTTTCCTTTTTAGATCGTTTATCCCCCGCCTAAGCGTTTTAAATGCTGCTAGGTGAATCATCCTTACATTTCTTTTATCACAATCATTCTAATTTCTTCAAAATTTATTCATCGTCTCCACATTCGACCTGCTTTAAAAATTAATTTTAAGTTTAATAAATTAAAATTAACTAAATAAAAATTAAAAATTATTTTAAAAATTATTTTCTTATTATTTAAAATATAATAACCTCATTATTAGCAGCATTAACAGTAAAAAGCAATGCAGCAAAGATAATTGTGTAAATAAATTTTAAGCTCATTTTTTAAATAATTTAATGGAGAAAATATATTTAATTAAATTCAATTTTATTTTAATTTTAAATTGATTTAAAGGTATTTATATACCCAAAAATTAAATTTGTTTATTTAAAGGTGTAGACTTTTAATTAAAAATATTTTTAAAAATTTTTGTTAATAAAAACAAATAATTAGAATATAAAATTTCAGAAAATATTTTTTAACTAAAAAATATGACAGGTGTAAAAGTACATAAATATAGGAGGTATTTATTTATTAAAAAATATTTTTCTAATACGAACTATTAGTAAATGTACTTTTGATTCATTTAAATATTTTATTTTGCACTATTAACAATAACAACTTTTATTATTTGTTCGTCAAAATATATTTTTTTGGATAAAAAATTTTAAAAATATTTGAACAAATTTATTTATTAAAAAGTATTTAAATAATTTAAAATTAACCCAAAATTCAGCCAAACCAATAAATTCGAATTAATTAAAAATAAATAATTTAAATAAATTTACCTAATTTAAAAATGAATTTTAAATTTATTTATACAATTCTTTTTGCGGCAATTCTTTTGGCAATTAATGCTAATATGGAGGTTAATTTTTAAATGTTCAAATAAAAATTAAATAACCGACAAACAGTGAGTACCTGAGTAGGATAAAAATGAGGCCCGAAAAAACTCAAACATCGGCCCTCGGTAACCCCAACCCTATACCTGCTAATTATAATTAGACTAACCGGGTCTTTAGTATTTTTCGGCTGATCTTCCCTTCCTTCGAAATTTCACAACAAATCCAAAACTTTTTAAACTATTTAATTAATCAAATTATTTAAGGAAGTTGAATGTGGAGATGATGAGTAAATGAAGTAAATAAAACAAGCTGTTAAGAAATATGTAGATTTTTATGAATAAATTTAGATTTTAAATACATATTTTAAAATAAATTTTTAGTTAATTAATAATTAGTAAAATTTAAATAAAATAAATAATTATTGGCACTTTGAAATAAAAAGACATAAGAAAAAGACTCAACTAAGCCTTAACCTCTCATGAATTGAATAATTTCAAACATTGCTTTAAGCAACTGGATTTAATAAAAGTTTAAATTATTAAGAAATATATAAAAAAAATTTTTTATTTACCGTATTTACTCTAGTAATTCCCCAGGGGGATTATTGTTTCAACCCATCGCTAGGGTGGGGAATTAATAGAGGCTGGGGAATTAATAGAGGCTGGGGGATTATTGTTTCAACCCATCTCTAGGGTGGGGAATTGTTTTGAAGATTGAATGTACGCCATTAAATTTTGGCGTTCTGAACGTCTTTTTCCTTCTAATGCTGTCTTCCGGAGCAGTTCAACTGAGTCCCGGCTCAATTGAGTCCCGCCCTATAACTCAAGTACGGGTTGATAATTTTTAATGTTTTTGGTATCATTGGATAGAGAATTAAAAGCTCTATAATATTTCAAAAAATCAGAATTTTTGACCGATTGATAAAAAAGTTATGATTTAAAAACTAACTTTTTCAAAAAAAAATCTTATTTTTCGGCACTTTATCGATCATAACTTTTTTACCAGTCGTTCAAGAATTTTGATTTTTTGGTATATTGTAGCTTATTTAATGCCCTATCTAATGTTACCAAGAGCAACAAAAAGTGACTGTCCCTTCATAAGTTATAGGGTCCGGGACTCAGTTGAGTCGGGACTCAATTGAGGTCAACTCCACTAGATGGTTCAGAATCAGATGGTCCTATCGGCGAAAGAGGTCTTTTTTATTTTTTTAAAATTTATTTATATATCTCAAAGGTCTTGTTGTTTTGTGTGAAATGCGTGCAATTTATAAAGGAGGAGATGGGCGCAACGATCATTCGCACATCTTTGACTGTGATTTAAATCACGATGCGATAGGGGAAGACTATTTGTTTTTTGATATTGATTGATCTGTTTACTATGTTGTTAATGATTTTTTGATTATTAATATTGTTTTAATAAACTTACGGACCGGGGGATTATTGTTCCAACCAATCACTAGGGTGGGGAATTAATAGAGACTGGGGAATTAATAGAGGCTGGGGGATTATTGTTTCAACCCATCTCTAGGGTGGGGAATTAATAGAGACTGGGGAATTACTAGAGTAAATACGGTAATTATGAAAGTTTGCCCTTTTAGATAAAAAATATAAAATCGTGTAAAGGAAATAATAATGAATAAAGAAATTTTGTCCTCTAAGGGTAATTTTACTTTTCATAATCATTCACATTAATACATATTTTTTATTAAATAATTTAGTCTAATTTTGAGAAAATTTTTAAGGTAATTAAAATATTTATTGAAAAGTCAAAAAAAGAATGTTTAAAATTAAAAAAGGAAAAAACTAGCTTCTTGGCCATTTAGAATTCCTAAACTTCAGGATGATTTTTAGTGTTCAGAGAAATTCTTGTCATTAGTAGGATCCGAACTGAAAAGTTCGGATATCGGGACATAGTTTCATCATCAACCACATACCGTATTTACTCGATTAATTCCCCCGAGGAATTATTTTTTCAACCCATGCGTGGCATGGGGAATTATTAGGGGGTGGGGAATTATTCGAGTTTTGAAATTTGAACGTGTATTAGGGTATGTGGAGTTGGGGAATTATTTTTTCAATTCACCCCTGGCATGGGGAATTAATAGGGGGTGTGGAATTATTCGAAAGTTGGGAATTAATCGAGTAAATACGGTATGTTATCCAAATTATTTTTAATCCTATCAAGAATCCATTAAGATCCCTCCCTATTTTCCCTCATACCATTTCCTGATCCCGGGCTTTTTTAATTTCTAATGGAATCCTAACATACTCACAAAACAATTGCAATTAATTTTACAATTTTTTCCGATTTTCGAAGGGATTTTTTGTTCAAAACAGCTCTTTTCACAAGTTTTTCTATTATATAAGTAAAATAATTTTTTAACATTTAAGAGAAAATGTTTAAATTAATTCTCTTAATTATTTTCATTTTAATTTTTGTGAATATTTCACAACCTAACAAAAGTTGTAAAAATTCGAAAAATGGGAAGGAAAATAAAATTTCTAACAAAATTTCCCTCCGTAGACACAAAAGAGGTTTAAACACAGAAAATGATTGTGAAGAAGAAGCAAGTTCTAGTAGACCAATTAATCAAAAATTTTGAAAAATTATCTTTGAGTGATAAAAAAAAAAGAATAAAGAAAGAAGAAATTTCTGTCAGCCAATTGATAAAAAATTTTGAAAAATTAAATTTGACGGAAAAAGAAAAGAAAAGGGGGCTCTATATTTGTGACAACTTTTTCTATTCACATGCAAAATTAAATGTAATTCTTAAAACACTAATTAATGTGACTATTAATTAAAAGTTTCTGTTAAACATAGAATCTTTAACTACTTAAATTATTAATTGAATTTCCAGGAAGTATTGGCCAATATTTTGTCTGAAGAATATGAAATGGTAAATACTCTAATTTTTATTAAAAAATCTGTCCAAATAAATCCATAACAACCAGTTTCTCTTAAATAATCGAATGGTAAACATCACTCAGTTGAAAATTTATTAAGTATATTTCCTGTTTTGGGGCCGGAATCTTGGCTATTTTAATGAAGAGAAAACTGATTTATGTCAAAATATATATACATTTCCCGAAGCGTTAACTAATAATTTTAACGAAATAATAATTTATTTAAAAATATTATTAAGTATTTTATTAAGTATTTCTAGCTTTATCAATCATTATTTCATTTACAGGATGTAGTAGTTTATACACGAAGTGTAGGTGGACATCCTGTAAACCCGAAGAATGTTAATTTAATTATTAATGTTCCGATAAGTGAAAATAAGTTGGACAAAAATATAATAGAAAAAGACACATTGACTATGAAAACACTTCACATTGACTAACACTTCACATTGACTATGACTTTCACATTGACTATGAAAACACGGTCAGTCAAAACATGAACAAAAAACAAAATGTAAAAAATTAATCCTCTTCCATCATTTTTCCTTACGGCAAAATCAGCATACATTAAAAACTAAAGAAAAAGTTCCCTATTTTTGGTTCCGTGACTTTTGCGCCGAGAACATTTGCGCCGCGACTTATGCGCCGCGACTTTTGCGCCGCGACTTTTGCGCCGGGCGACTTTTGCGCCGCCACTATCATTGGTAATTATGAAAAACTACAGCCGGACCTTACTATAGCTCCGATATCCAACCTAAAATTTTCGGCTATCCGGCCTTTTTCAGATCCGGATATCTGGACCCGACAACCCTACACTATAGTGCACCCTCTTCTGGCAGAAAATCATACTTGAATAGGGGTAGCAGAGCAAATATTCTGATTTGAAAAGTCAACTTCTTTGAAGATGACCCCTCTAGGGGATCGGTTTATTTTTCAACGTTCCTCTAGGGTTCGGTTTATTAGAGGGGGCTGTTGTACTTCCCGAAATATTGTACTTACTGAAATTCCTTCAGCTCCTGGATACCATTTTTTAAGGAGTAGACTATAATTAGGTCCGACTGTAGATAATATTTTTTTTAAATTATGGCGGCGCAAATGTCGCGGCGCACAAGTCGCCCGGCGCATAAGTCGCGGCGCAAAAGTCGCGGCGCAAATGTTCTCGGCGCAAAAGTCGTGATACCCTATTTTTAACTTGAGGAAGGCAGGAGAAAAAACATGATTACGCACCTCATTTGCGATAGGGCCAAATTTAATATCCCCTTCAATCTTCACAGAAATAATTTCAAACAAGCAAGTCAAAATAGGAGAGGAAATGGTTGGAGTTTATGACTGGTTAAGCAAACAAAAATATTCTTTTGGAATTGCCGAATCAAATTATATTGTTGGCCCTTTCTTGTTTTTGAGGCTTTAGGAATTGAAAATACTTTTGCTGTTCTTGCCTCTGTATTCATTCCCGCATATCTTCAATATCTTGGAATTGATGTTACTTTATACAATATTCCAGGTATTTTACTGGTGATGCACTTCTATAATATAACTATAACTTAACTTTTGTTTAAAAAATTAACCATAAGAATATCTCTTTCAATTAGAATACTCATCTTCAATGCCTGGAGACTGGTTAAACATTGAAGGTTTATTAGAAAAAGGAGGTATTTTCTGCCGAATCGAGACAAGATCTCAAACAAGAATCTCGATAATTGAAATTGAGATTTCTCGGGATATCTTATCCGATTCTCGTTTGATCCTCCAGTCCAGTCTCTATTATACACTATATACATTTTAATTAATAAATTTCTAGGCAATATATGCCGGTGTTCCTTTAATTTGTATTCCAAACAAGGGCGATCAGTTTTACAATTCTTCTCTTATTGAACATTTGGGGATTGGAATTTATGTAAAATTGAATAAATCTAATGAGAATGGTGTGGACAGTGAAGGTTTTGGTATTGACTTCCAAAATGCTTTAAATAAAATGATGATTGATAAGTAAGTTCGTAGCTAGGTAAGATTATGATTTTTCCAGTAATAATTTGGTACTTACTGTAATCAGCCCACATTTTTAGTTTCTTGTATTCCACCATTCTATTCTTTATTAATATGTACAGGAAAGTCAGACCTTCTTCCTCATTTAATTTCTTCCTCACCATTTCGCTTCGGCAACTTTAATAGATAAAAGATTAATTTTTTGCAATTTCACCAACTTGGATCAGTATTCTCATTTTTATGGCAATAGAGAGCTCTACTCACCCTGATTTATGGACACATGCACAATACCGGACCATAGGTTCTAAAATGCAGATCTGAGTACTTATCTCAATGGAGGAAGTTCATGACACAGCAGTTTGTTTCACAAAAGGATTTCTTAATTTTTGCTTTTAATTACTCTTTTCTTTGAATGTCTCGCATTTTATGACATATGGAACGGATTCTTGAACGAAAAATAAAAAAAATTATTCGACATTTCTGCCTTTTTTGCCACAATTTCTACTTTTTTCCAACCTATTTCTCCAATTTTCCACTTATTTTTCTATTTTTGTTATCTATCTTGGTATTTCATGCAACCTATTTAGCTACCTATTTAAGAGTTTTAATCTAAAAATCCGATCCCTATTTATTAGATAAAAACTTAAAAGAATTAATCCTAGAAAAATCTAATGTTTTCCTTCTTAGCAATATTTATCAAAAGACAGTTAACGAACTTCGAGCAAAAATTCTCCTTGATTTAAAAGAAAATGGGCCGAAGAAAAATATTTTTCTGAAAAAGATTTCTGAAGTTATTGGTAAATAAATGAAGTTGTGAATTGAAGAATCATAAAGAAAATCAAAATAAATTTTGGATTTTTATTTAATTATTATTTAATTATTTTAAATATTTTTACATACATTATTTTAGCTTTTTTAGTCTTTGCCGAAAAGGATAAAAATTTCAATTTAAAAAGTTTTGCTTAAAATATATTAAACATGATTAAATATTTAAAATTACTTTCTCGAATATTAATTGTTTAAATCTAATACTTTTTTACATTAATTTCCAAATGATTTATTAACCGAGTTATTTTCTATATATAATAAAATTTAAAAATCAAAAAATTTCAATTTTTATTCAAAAAATATAATTAATTATTGCAAATGTCATTTATATATAAAATAATCAGAAATAATCAGAAAATTTTAAAAATTAAAAGAAACACAAAAATAAATAAAACATTTATTTTAACTTTATTAATTTGCCCCTCGGATTTAATAAAAATTTTAGTTGAAGGAATAATTGTTGTTGATGTTGTTGTTGTACTTGTTTTTGTTGTTGTTTTTGGGGTTTGTTTAATAGTTGTTGTTGTTGTTAAAGGTAAAAGGGATTGTTTGTTACAAAAATTATTATTACATTTAACACATTTTTGATATTTTGAAGGGCATTCTCCACAATTTTGTTCAACTTTTTTTTTTAAATTAATTTTTATAAGAAAAATATTAGAAGAGGATGGGGGCTAACTCAAGGAACAGACAAGTCAAGGAATGGCCATCCCATGAAATATTTTAAAAATCGGGATTTTTTGAAAAATCAAAATTTTTTAGATTTTTTTAATTCTGTTTTTAAAGCATTCTAATTTGTTTTAAATTCTTATTTTTTTTAATTTTCAGATTTTTGAAAAAATTCCGATTTTTAAAATATTCCATGAGTTGGTCCTCCTTGAGTTGGTCGTTCCTTGATTTGTCTGTTCCTTGAGTTAGCCCGACACAATTAAAAGATAACCTCTCCAAAATACATCTCTAGCAATATAACAACTGTCATAAACATGGTGACATGTTTTATTTATTTTTAAATTTTGTTGAAATTTTGAATTTAAATGGAAACATTTTATAGGAGGGGGAAGTATTGTTTCTGTATTACATAAAGAGGTGGAAGAACAATCACTGCATTTTGCTAGATTATGTTGCCTTTTACATTTATCACACCCTTGAACAAGGCCTTTAAATAAATTATTTTTATGAATTTGTGTGATTTTTTGAAGTTAAGTTAACTCTCGAAATAACTAAATCGAGTGGGCAACGGAAATGCTTTTTTTCTATTTTATTATTTAAAATGAACTTGCATCTAAAATTTTGTGTATCCTTTATAGAAGTATGAAAATGAGAATTATGTATATTCTTTTGTCCCGAAAAGGATCTAACTCCGACTATTTAAAGTCAGGGTTATGTGAAAATTTAGTGGTAGGGTTGGAACTTTCGTGGCTGATGTAGAGAGAGGAATATATTTGTACAATTTACAAACGACAAAAATGTCTGTTATGTATGTATATCAAAATTATTTTGAGATTCTACTTAATTTCAAAACAAATAAATATATAAATTTACCCATATTATTTTTATCAACCCCAATAAAGCAAACACCAACTTTACAAACCCTCGTTCCCTTATTTTTTATCCAATTTAAAGCATTATTCTCCCAACAAAATATTTGACTTTCAAAGAAAGTATCAGTATTACAAAGTGAATTTTTATGGCATTGAGCACATTGTATATTGCTTAAATTTATTTTATTTTTTGGGCACTTTCCACATCCTTGTTCTACTAAAAATTTCTTTTTTTATTCAAAAAATATTCTCATTTTTACATTTTCCATCAAAATGTCGACGAACTAAACAACTTCTTTCTTTACAAATAATAGCTCCTAACGACTTTTCTTCTTTTCCTTTATTTAAACAAAAAAATGTTTTATCAAATAATTCTTTTGTATTGCAAAGTTGGCCATTACAATGAACATTTAAAACATTTATTTCGAGTTTAGGTCCTTTCCCACATCCTCGCTCGACTAAAAATTAAAAATAAAGTTGAATGTAATCTCAAAAACATCCGTTATTTGTTTAAATTTCGGATAATTATTTTTTGAAATTTTAAGAACTAAAGCATAACTAATGATTCGAATCATGTGGTCGTAGGTCAAGGACACGAAAAAAATGTTTTTGAAACCAAGCTTTAACTTTAAGCAAGATTAGTTCTGTCTTTTTTTGGCACTTCTACCTTTCGATTTTAAAAATGCAGGTGGATCCATCCCTATCAGGGCTGGGCGTCATGGCGTTGAGTGTAAAGCTTCGATTTCCGGATCCGAAGATTTTGCTTTAGCGCAAAATTATGACGCGCGGCTCTGCCCTGATGCCATAGCTTTTTCATAGAAAGACTTTTCTTGGAAAATCCGCTACGCATATTCGATTTGAATTTTAAATACCTCTTTTATTCCTCACATTATAATAACAAAATCCATTCCATATATTTAAAGGACATGCAGCCATATCTCTAACCCAACAAAACTTTACTTGTTGAAAATACTTTTCTGTATTGCATAAATCTGTTTTGCATTCTCTGCATGGAATTTTATTTTCTGCAGAACGAGGACATTTGCCACATCCCTGTTTAGTGTATTTTTTAAAAATTGTTTCTTCAGACATTCCAGAACCTTTAAAAAGAATTCTATCGTTCTTTCTACCTTCCTTCCTTAATTACCTTTATTAACATCCACAGATATAAAACAAAATTTCGATTTACAAGGTCTACCTCCTTCCTTCTCGTTTCCATTTTCTTTTCTCTCATAACAAAAAACACTTTCCTTTAGTTTATCTTTTATATTACAATTTAATCCTCTACAATCAACACAAGAATTTTCTATTTTATTTTCATCACAAGTGCCACAACCAGCTTTTGAGCCTAAAAATGAAAGGAATTTTTATCTGGGCCCAAGTCGGGTTTAAAGGACCCGGGACGGATTTCAGAGTTAAAACCAGGGAACTCTTATGTTTAAAAAATATTAATGTCTTAGATCGGGGCCCGGCCATAGTTCGAACTTTAATATTCAATTAATACTCAACTTTAGCAATATAACAATTCAATTTACCACAACCAACAACTCCCTTCCCATCACCATCAAAACAATAACTAAAAGGAAGATCATTCCCATCATTACATAAATTTTTATAACAAGTTTTACACGCTATTGAAGGACATTTTCCAATTCCTTTATTTACTTTAAATTTTAAATTAATTTAAATATTTATTGTTAGATCTAATTACTTTGATGATTTCTTGTTCTTTCCACAAAACAAGGAACATCTCCATTTACTTTAATTTTTCCATAATTTGTCCAACAATATTTAGGTATTATTTTTTCGTCATTACAATTCCTTGTTCTGCAATATTTACAGAATTCGGTATCTTTATTATCTGGGCATGCCTTGTTCCACTCTCCACAACCTTGTTCCACTAGAATAATTATTAATAATTTTTCCTAAAATTTTTTCATGCCTTTTCCATCCTCACGTCGTTTAATAAAACATGGTTCACGTTCTATGTCAGTCAATCCTACATATTCATAACACATTTTTCTCTTAGGTTCTAATTCATCCGCGCCTTTAATCAGGCAAAAAAGTACTCTTTCAAATTCTTCTTTTGTATTGCAAAAATTATCATGAATACATACAATCAATTGTATGTCCGTTTCTTTTTCTTTTGACAAGTCCGGACGGCCACATCCTTGTTTAACTGTAAGAACAAACATACTAATTTGCCGTTCCCCGTCCCAGGGGGCAGCTTTAAGATGACCCACCATCCCCGTAACAAAAACCACCTCAACCACTGTCCACATGAAAACTGTTAAATGACCGTAAATGTTGAACCCTAATTCTAGGAATCTTAAAAACATCGCAACCCTTTTTAGAAAATACTTTTTTGAAATTAAGCGGCATCAAATTTCTTAACTGAGCATTTATATAAGTAAAATCTGACTCGCAGCAAAGTGGAAATGAATGTTCTATAATAATGCGCATTATATCAACCATTTAAATCGAAAAACAAAACAAACCTATAGTTTCCTTGATGACAGCATAATGGCAACTTCTTCCAGTTATTTCCCTAGGACATGTAAGAACTTTATCTCCATGCCAGCACATTATGCTTTCTTCTTCTAATAATGAAAATCTATTACAAGCATCATCACTACATGCCATGCATGGAATATTTTTGTTATGCATAGGAATGCAGTCGCCACATCCTAGTTTGTATCCGTAAAATTAGCCCTGCCGAGAGCAGGATCATAGACTTTACCTAAAATAATATTCGGCTTTATAAAATATCACATAAAGGTTAAACGCTAAATTATGTCGTTCTATAATATGCTCTATCATAGCAAATCACGCCAATCCTCTAATCAAACAAATTCTGTTCTACTGAACCCAGCTTGATTTTCAATTCATTTTTTGGACTCGACTATAGGGCGGACCAAGCTGATTCGATTATACTTTAAAAATTTCGATTTTATATATTTGTCACAGATTTGATAGCTCTTTCAAAAAAGCTCATCACTAAAAAGGGAATATTTTTCGATAATTGGAATTGGATCGGATAATTCGATATTTGCTGAGAAAGTCGGCCGAATTCAAAGTATTCGAAAATTATCCGATTGAAAATTATTCTATTTGACCTACATATATTATATTAATAATGCCATACTAATTATTTTATTAAAATACGTTTGTGCGCTGCGGGGAGTATTGCATGTATGTAGAACAGAAATCTACATCGAAGGAAAAATTTTATTTAATGCTACTTTCTGAATCTGCTAGTCGAATCGTTTTTTACTGCTGTTCTTAAATGCCTTACAATTGCTAAAAAATAAAATTAATAGCCTATTATATGATAGTATGAAACGCATTTTGCTTCACATTCCTGAATTAACATTCTATCTACATTGTCAACTGCATGTGGGTCATTTTTTATCCAACAGCGTAGTGATTTGTTGCCCTAAATGATTATAGTAAGATTTTTCAAAATTTCAATATAATTAAAAATTAAAATTATAACTAATTATTGTGAATAATTTAACTAAATTAATTTTAAATAAATTGTATTAATATATTATATTCAGCTTTCTTAAGGGTAATTCAATTAACGGTATTCTGGGATTAAAGAGGATATCCCCAATAAAATAGATTAGTCACAAGTTGATATTTAATGATAAAGAAATTTTTAATTGAAAATTTAGTTTAAAATATTGAAAAATATGCATAATAGAGCTTTCTTTTTAAAATTTTAAGTATTCTTAATTGTTTAAAACAATGCCCTATTTTTTGCCCTATTTTTGACCAATTTCGCCCTATTTTTGCCATATTTTTGAGTAGCTTCGCCCTATTTTGGTGTTTTGGAAAGGGACACCCTGATTATATTGTATTATATATTAATTGTATTAGTACATTATATTGTATTAGTATATTAATATCTACTATTTAATTTTCTTTATTACCTGAAATTTTAGTATAATAATAATAATAATTATTATTCGGATAACATAAAACATTTAACTGTTAATTTCTATCTAATTTGAAGAGTCTACTTTTTAAATAAATTAAATTTAGAACAGGGCTTCGATTCGTACTTATTCCACTATGTACCTATAATTTTTTCTGAATTTCAAATTTTTTTCGCTCGAAGCCCTGATTTAGAATAATTAAAGAAATATGTATAATATTAACCATTTAAAAACATTTAATTAATTTGAAAAAATTTTATTTTTAATTTGGGAAAATGAAAAAGTTTTTTTGAAAAAAAAGGAAAATGAAAAAAAAATATTGAATTTGATTATATGTATTTAATTCTAAACTAAATTTACACATATGTATATACATATTACATACTCGGGAATAGACCCCTGATAAATGCAGTGATGAAGAAAGTTTTACCCAATGAGGTAATTGAGTTTGGTTATACATATGTATTAATAGGAATTTTTAAAAGCTTATTTCTAATTTTATTAATTAAAAAAATTTTAGAAAAATAAAAAATTTTACAAGTCAAAAATAATTAATGGTTGTTTAAATCTATAAAGCTTTTACATTTTCAATGAAACTTTGCAAATTTATATAAATAAAATTATATCAAAAACAATTCTATTAATTATAATTCGGGCCCCGATTTTATGCAAATAAATTCTTTTGTGGAATTATTCTATTCTGAATGGAGATAAAACAAACTTTTAGCTAGTTTTGAACATTTTAGAGGGAATGGGGTGAAGGTAGCTGCAATATACATAGCTCGAATTACTCAACGTTTTAAGGTCAACATCGAAAAATAACTAAAATTCTGTCAAGTTTTAATTTTAAAAAGGAAAAATTTTATAAATATATCAATGAATATTTATTTATTGAAATTAATCTTGCTCATTTTGGGGAATTTTCAAATAAAATGTGAATTTCCATCTGTTCAGTAAATTTTCATTTTTCCGTGAATAGTATAAAATCAGTAAAAGTTATCAATTTCGAATTTCTGCAATTTTATTCCGACCCTCAATATTTGTTAATGGCCCAGTCACCTTCAAATTGTTATTTTTTCCAAACTCTTAGAAATCAGAAATTACCTCAACATATTGAATAGCCCAAAAAGGCAGTTCAAATTGATAAATTTCTTGATCATCATAATAAATTTCGAAGTTTGTTTCTGTAGCAAGAAATACCATATTAAGTATCTGACCAATTTCCAGTTTTTGAGGTAAATTTTTAACCCCATCACAAATATAATTCTTTTTCTAAAATATTTTTAGAGGTTTTAATAAACTATTTATTAAACTTACAAATTTCTTACAAAAGGAAATATTTTGATTTGTTATCTTTGCCTGCAAAACAACAATTCCTCCTTAGAAATTATATTTTTTATTAAAAATCAAATCTTAAGTTTACTCTTTTCATCCCATCCAAGTGCTCCATAATGAAAATTAATTAAAATATTTTCATCCAATTTTGTAACTTTCCCCTTCACAGATACATGTTTCCCTTCTTTTAAATTTTTAATTTTTGTTATGTGTGTCGGAAGTTGTTTGGAAATATATTTAGAACATCTTTTTGCATCATTACCGAATTTAACATTATCTATATTTCCTTTTACCTTAAAGAATTTTTATTCGAAATTATTTTTACAAATTTATTAGGTACCATAATCCAATTAACCATCCAGGGAGGGGCTACATAATTATATTTAATAAAAGTTTTTCCATCATTGAAGTAAATCTTGAAGTAAGATTCTTCTACATTTATCCGAACAGTTAATTCAATACCCGACAAGCCAATTGGGTTTCCATATTTTTTCTCATTTATATAATCTTTTCCATGTGGCCTGTTAGATATTTTAAGCCATGATTCTCCATGCTCAGACGAAAATTGGAATTTCATTTTTAATAAAGTATCGCCAACTAAAATTAATTTTGATTATTAAATAAATTATTTTAATCTATTAAAGCTTATTGTCTAAGGGTATTGTATACGATGTTCATGCTGTGGAAAAATTGTGGATGGGAGATGGAATTGAACCATCATGGAATGAGCCCAGACCGAAGCACAACCGACTGTGCCACCATCCAACCCAATGCTGGGTTATTTTTATTCATTTATATTCTTTCTGCAAGTGCGGACACAACAAAGGGGTTTTATAAATTTCCCTAAAGTATTTTATTTGTTTTCACAACAGTCTTGACCCTCTAATAGGCATTGTTGGGGCTATCATTTTTAAAAACTTACAACTCTTTGACTCATCATTACTTTCATGCATCAGATTTATTTCGAGCTTCTCTATTCCTTCTACATCGCTTGATTTAGGCAAAGTACCCTCAAGACAGAATGTGGAACCAATAAAAGGCAATTGGTCCAGTTCATATTTGTAGATGTTCTCGGTATCATTTAATTGCAATTTCTTAAATTATTTATTAAAATATTTTCTAATTATTAAAAATGATCTTACAGGGGATGTGGTAAACGGCTCTTCTAGAAGAACTGCATCTCCTTTTACCTAAATATACGGTAAAACATTTAGTAGTATAATTTTTAAATCTTTATTTTATATCTTTTGTTTCCATAATGTGAACCATGAAAATAAATATATTTTTACCTGTATCCAATTTGTTGACCAAAAAGGAAATCCTCCTATATAGCTGTGGCATTCTTTGCCGTTTATATAAATATTGTAAAATTCAATGTTTTTTGACTCTTTAACTATATTTTGCATTTTAATTGTAATTTGGATTGGTTTGCCTTTTGAATATATATTAGCTCCTTGTATTGTTGCATTATTATGGTACTTGTTTTCCTTTATTTTAAATAATTAGTATTAATTAGTTTGAATAATACTTTAAATAAATTTGTTTTTTCATAACTCAAAACTAGTATTCTGCATACTATAAGTAGCACTTCTCTGTGCTATGTATCCTATTTCTTCAAATCCCCGTTATCCCTACAAATCCTTTAAATCCCCTGACTAGTAAAGTTCAGAAACTTATTGTTACTACGGGCCTGTATTTAAAATCTATTTGCCGATTTTACTCAGAACTATGAAGAATTACTCAGAATTTTACTCAGAATTGCTCAGAACTACACACTACACATGACAGGTCTCTAATTCTAAGGCTATGGAGTTTTGGGCAGTTTTATTAAACAACTTACAGCAAACGACGTCAAATTAATAATATTATTATTATAATCAACATAAATTGACAAAACTGTAGCCCCAACTACAATTAAAAATAAATATAAACAAAATTAATTAAAATTTAAAAACTATTCAAATTAAATTCAGGAGAATCATGCAAAAGTAAAAGTTGGAAAGTTGCGGCATTTTTATTAATTTCAACTCTTATTGTGGCGATTGATCCATTAGTCATAAAATTGTTAAATATTCGGGTGGAGTGGGGCAATGGAATGTTTTGAATTTTCTATAATTAATTTTTATTTAAAAAATTTATTTTTTTTTTGTATTTTTAAAACTTGTAATGAAACACTCTAACTCTTAATAGCCTAAATTTCTCTGGATAACAGAATAATATCCAGGATTTAATATATCAAACAGCAGTGTTAATATTAAAGCTGATCATTTTTGTTAGCAACCGAAACGAATTCGAGCAACTAATCAAGATCATATATATTCAAAACCCAATTTCCTCTTTTAAAAATTAATTTTAAAACCACCTCATTTTCTGTTTCAGTAATTGCATTTACCCGAATAAAGTCTCCAACCACTTCCAACTTTTTATATGTTAAATATTTTTTTCCATACCACCATTTACTATACCAAAATTTATTTGTAAATGTTCTTGTTTCATTTCCAATAGTAAATTCACAATAAAATTTAAACATCTTTATTATTATATTGAGGGTCATTCCTTCTTTCATAATATTTTTGTTCGGCAAAATGTCTATTTTTGATTGGGACCAGTCTCCGTTTACATCCTAAATTTAATTTTTTATTTTGAGAATTTCCGTAAATGTCCTAAAAGAAGCCCATACCAAAACCCCTTCCCCCTCCCTACCAAACATTAAGCCTTGTGGTTAACTCTCATTGACACCCATTGAAGAAAAGGCACGGGGCTTCTATTAGGTCATGTACTGTATATTTACATAAAACCCTTACATTTTTCTCGAAAACAATTCTGTCTTCATAAACATAAATTCCAATATTTCTTTCATTATTGTAAAGTTTGAATGTTGCCGTTGCATTTAAATTGTTAATAAATATTTTAAAATTAATTTCAATTTCAATATTCCCAATTAAATTATAAGTCTCTTCTGTGCGGATTTTGGGGCATTTTGAATTTCCAAATTCAGTAACTTCAAACCATTTATTTAACATTTCTTTACTTTTTCGGCTTATTTTCTCTTCTCTCGTGAACTAAAAAATTATAATGTTTACTAATCCCCTTCCCCTCCCCCTCCATACCCAAACTTTCATTGGACAATTACATCCTCTATCAACATAAAAGCTGAGAATGTTGTCCATTTCTTTGGACAATATATCATATCCCAACATCCAAAATGTTGAATGAGCCGAGAATAATCGAGAGACATTGAAGGGGGCCCACTTCATTTCTTCAAAAAACTTCCTTTTATGCTCCACATCCACACTATATCTATTCATAGCCAGCCCTTCTTGAAATTTAAATATTTTTTATTTACTTTGAATATCATTTCTCTACCTTTTTCAATAACAATAAGCCTCGTGGTGAATTCTTTTTCACCAATTGTGATTGAAAATTGCTCTTCCGATCCGATATTATAACTTTAAATTATTTGTAAAAATTTAGTTGTAAGGTCAAAGAAAACTAGGGGGTCAATATAGGGAAATACTAGAGTTATTCCCTCAAATTTATGTATTTTCCTCTCTCTAGTTAATTAGATAAAAGTTATCACTTCATGTCGAAGATTGAGGAAACCATCTTCGTTTTGTTGCCATCCTCAGCAGTTCGGTGGATGTAAATTCCATGCCAAGGGACAAAGGATGATGGAATATCCGATGCCAACTTGCAAAGGCTGTCAATTCCTTTTCCGCTATTACAATATTCCTTTCTTTTATTTTCACACATATAGCCCACATTGTTCTTAATTTTATAAATATTGTCGGACTTTTATAAACACATCATTCTCGAAGTTAGCGGGAAAAGTTATATATGAACAGGGGAAATCATGCTAAAACATTCCCCTTTCAGGACCGATATAAGCCAATGTTAAAGGTGGATGAGGGGTTCCATTTCAATTAAATATTTAAATTTTTACTTTATTTGTGTTCTTAACTCTGTAATCATTATTAGTGACGAGACCACGTTTTTTAAACCTTCCATCCAACTGTCCGGGATAACAAATTAACAAACTGATTTTATTTTTAATTTAATTTTAAATTAATATATTTATATATTACCCATCACAAAAATATCCAGCCTTAATATAGAAATTAATGGAATAGACAGCCAAGTTTTCATAATTCGGGTTGCGCATACAATGATCTTGATGGTGGTAATGGATTGAAAAAGAGTCAGTTTCCATTGTTGTCAACTTGACTCTTTAAAAATTTTTTAATTTTTTTTAAATTATTTTCTTTACATTTCAGTCTTCAAAACATTATTTTCCACAAAATCAAAACCTTTTATCTTTATCAAAATTATTATTAAAATTGATAAGATTAAAGAAAAGCAGTTCATTTTAGTTTTTGATTAACAATTGAATTTATTTAAACTGAAAAAAATTAAAAAAATAATTAAAGATTTTCTGTTAAATTCTAAATATTTAAGGATTAATTTAATTTTTTAATGAAAATAATTTTAAATTAAATAATTTAAAATGGCTGTTAATTGCTGATAAAATAGCCCTTTTTGTATAAAATTAAAAAAAAAATTAATGAATAATTAAAAGTTATCTGATCAAATTATTTTAATTTTTATCGTTAAAATATGAATCATTTACATATTTATTTAAATTAAATCCAAAAAATTATAAATTAATTTAGATGTGTGTGGTCAACAGAAATTGTTTGGGAATTTATTAGAAAAAAATTGAAAAATTAACTCTCTAAATATTTTATGAATCATCCAAATATTTTATATTAAATTTATCTCTTTTTGATTTAATATTAATAATTTGATCGACGAAAAAAAAAGATACAGAATTTTACTTTTGAGGAAATATTTGTAAGGAATGAAAGGGGCAAATTTTACGAAAATGTTTAAATTAATTAATCCAAATTTTTGATAAAATATATTTTCATTTTATTTTTTTCTCTTCCATTTCACGAATCAAAGGCTGGCTGTTTCGAAATTTCGATTTTCGCAGATTTTTTTGGTTCGAAACAGCTTTAGACTGACATCATACTATAATGAAAAGGGAAAACTTCTCCTAACACAAAAAATACAAGAAAGTAATCAAAATAACGGATTCTTTTGCAGACATTTAGTCCTTCAACTGGCAATTACTGTTAGAATTTAATATGAATCATTTATTTAAATTATTTTAAAATTAATCCAATATTTACAAATTAAATCTATGTGTGTGCTAATTGGAAATTGTTGGGAATTTTTTAGAAAAAAATTAAGATTCCATAAAGCATCAACATCATCAGCATTAATAAAAAAAACTAAAAATAAAATGATAAAATCGGTTTTTTAAAATACTTTAATGAGTCATCCAAATATTTTTTAGTAAAATTAATAAATAAGAATTAATTAACTATAGTTTTTTAAATGATTTTGTAAATAAAATTAAAAAGACGGTTATGTCCGAAGATACGGGGGTCTCTTAGAACTAGCAGAATGACTTCTTCATCAAAAGGCATGGAGAAATTGCACAGAATTCTTTTAAAAAATAAAGTAGAGATGTAAAATCTGAACTTATTTTTATAGGCTAATCCCTTTATTTGATTAAATTAATTCTTATTTCTTTTTAAAAAAATAACTATGTAGAAGATTATACATTCTTTGGTAAATTCAAAATATTTTTATTCAAAATTATTATAAAAAATCAAATTTCTCTTGAGGATATTTTGATATGAAGAAGAACTTTATCAAGAACATCCATCGATTTATTTAAAAAAACTTTTTTTAATCTATTTTTATTTTTTAAAGATTTTAAAATAAAATTTTTAGTTTTGCCTATTTTGTTTGTTTAGCTTTTAATAATTAAAAAAAATAAAAGTTAGATGTTTGGTGTTTCAAATATTTTTTTGTCAAAATTTACATGATTTAATTATAAAGTGCATTTAGGTTTAAATAAATTATTATTTTAAGTTAAATTTCAAGTATGCTCACCCCAAAATTATTTATTATTAAATAACAAAAAGTGCAACTTTATGATAAATATTTTTGCCAATTTCAATAATATTTTAAAAAATTAAGAGACTATCCCAAATATTTTTAATGAACTTTTAAAAGTTGTTCAAACATAAAGTGTATCTTCAATTCAATATAAAAAGGATTCAAATTTTGGGTTTAGATAAGAATTCCCAATTGTATTAATAAAAATATAAAATTCAAACCCTTATAAGAAATGATGAAAATAATTTTTTTATTCCTTATTTTTGCCCAAATTTATTATTTATCCTCCTCAGCAAATCTGACTGAAAAAGAAAAGTTAGATAAAGCTCAAAAAATAGTTGATAAGGCAAACGCTAAAAATAAAGGAAAATGGATTGCAAAATTACATCATCGCTTTGCTAAATTGGAGAAGCATTCAGTAATGCTTGGGGCAAAACTGAAAGTTCCGAAAAAACAAGTCCCTACTCCCGAAAAAACAAATCTACGCCGTAAACGTTCAATTCCAGCTTCTTTTGATGTTCGTACAGGATTTCTATCTTGTGCTGGAATTGTTGGAATGATTCAGGTAATTAATTACAAATTTTTAATAAATAAATAATCCTTCAAAAAGGACCAATCAAGTTGTGGAGATTGTTGGGCTGTCTCCACTGCCTCTGCTTTAACTGATCGTTATTGTATTAGTCAAGTAAAAAAGGGGAATTCAGCACCTTTAAAGACAAATCCATCAGTGTACTTCTCGGCGCTAGAGTTGATGAGTTGTACTCCTGGAATGTCTGGATGTGGTGGAGGTGATCCTTACTATGCATGGAAGTATACACAGAATTCAGGTATTTTAATTATTTTTACTGAGCTATTGAATGGAACTCTCCCTCCCTGCCCTACTAAACATTAAGTCTCTGGCATTGATAGATTTAATTATCAATAGTAATCACACAAATCTAAATCTTTTGTAGATAATAGCGAAAGTTAGGCAAATATTTGGGTACCAGGAAGGATTCAAACCTGCAATCTCTTGTTATAAAGAAATTTCATTAACAAATATCATCGGATTTTTAATTAAAGGTCTTGTTACTGGGACAAATTATACTTGGAATAGTGGATGTAAGCCATATCCATTCCCTCCACATGGAAATACTGAATACACTGCCCCGTCCTGTGTCTCTTCGTGTACATCTAGTGCTTGGAATGTTGCTTATACCCAAGATAAAAAATATAGTTTAGTCTTTAATTTAGATAATTAACAAAATATTCTTTTAAATTTAGCTAAGACAACAGGTTATATTCAAAGTAATGTAGCAGCCATTCAAAATGAAATAATGGCTAATGGTTCTGTTGTAGCTGCTTTTGATGTTTACGATGATTTTATGTATTATTCCTCAGGAGTATATCAGGCAAATTTTGGATAGACTTTATTTGCCTTTTACTAAAATTATAAATTAAATTTAGCAAACTTCTGATGTTTATGTAGGCGGACATGCCGTTAGAATGATTGGTTGGGGTACCGACACTTATCCAGACGGAACAAGTTTGGATTATTGGTTGTGTGCCAACCAATGGAATTATGATTGGGGAATGAATGGATATTTCAAAATTGCTAGAGGTGTGGATGAATGTGGAATTGAATCCTCTGAAATTTCTTTTGGAACTTTTTAAAATATTTTCTTTAATTAGGAATAATTGTTGTTAACTATTTAGGTATTACATTAGAATAATTAGTTTTTCCCTAGTAAATATAAACTAAATTTAGAAATTCATGTTATTTTTCAAGCAATTTACTAAAAACTATAATGTTCGTGGATTTGTTGAAGGAAATAAATATTTATTTAAAAAAGTCTTTAATTTTTGATAAATTTTAAAGTGATATACTAACTTAAAAGAATTAAAATTACAAATTAATTGTGTTTGGAACCCCGTACTCCTATAGAGTTCTGTTTAAACACTACTTCTAAGGCTTCCAAAATTCGAAATTTTTGCCTTTATTTAAATCATCCCATAAAATCAACCGATATCACCATTAACCCTTCAGCAACACTCGATATCCTCTAAATCATCCAACTCAGCCGATATTCCTTCGATTCTACTTATATCCCTATATTTTCAAATGCATTTATATCCCTTAAACCAACGATATTCTCAAATCCCCTGCTATATTAATGTTTGAGAGCATACTCATCTTTAAAAATTTCCGAGAAACTTATGCTGGAACGTGTTTTTTAGAACGAGTTTTTTTTCTTATCTAAGACACCCCGTATCTTCGGGCATAACCGTCTTTTTAATTTTATTTACAAAATTATTTAAAAAATTATAGTTAAATTAATTTTTATTTATTAAATTTTACTAAAAAATATTTGGATGACTCATAAATTTATTTTAGAAAACCGATTTTATCATTTTATTTTTGGCACCTTTTTTTATTGATGCTGATGATATTGATGTTCTATGTAATTTTAATTTTTTTTTAAATTCCCAATAATTTCCGATTACCACACACATAGATTTAACTTGTAATTTTTGTAAATATTGGATTAAATTTAAATAAATAAAATAAACAAATGATTCATATTAAATTCTAACTGTAAATGCATTAGAAGGACTAAAGAGAATCAGTTATTTTCATTACTTTTCTTGTATTTTTTGTGTTGGGAAAAGTGTGTGTCCTTTTAATTCTAGTATGATGTCCCTTGTCTAAAGCCGTTTCGAAACAAAAAATATCTGCGTAAATCAAAATTTCGAAGCAGTTCTGCCTTTGATGGAAGAGAGAAAAAAATAAAATAAAAATCAAAGATTTCCATTAATTAATTTAAACATTTTCCACAGATTTGTCCCTCTCATTCACTACAAATTTTTTCTTAAAAAAATTCTAAATCCCCTTTTTCGACGAATAAATTATGTATATTAAACCAAAGAAGGATAATTTTACAAAAAGGGCATTTTATCAGCAATATATTTGGATGATTCATAAAATATTTAGTAAAAAGCTGATTCTGTTATTTTAATTTTTTTCTAATAAATTCCCAAACAATTTCCATTGACCACACACAAATAAATTAATTTACGAATTTTTGGATTTAAATTAAATAAATATGTAAATGATTCATATTTTAACGATAAAAATTAAAATAATTTGATCAGATAACTTTTAATTATTCATTAATTTTTTTAAATAAAAAATTGTATACAAAAAGGGCTATTTTATCAGCAATTAACAGCCATTTTTAAATTAATTTAATTTAAAATTATTTACATTAAAAATGAAATTAAGCCTTAAATATTTAGAATTTAACAGAAAATCTTTAATTATTTTAATTACTTTTTTCAGTTTAAATAAATTCAGAAAAATTTTAGATCAAAAACTAAAATGAACTGCTTTTCTTTAATTTTTTCAATTTTAATAATAATTTTGATAAAGATAAAAGGTTTTGATTTTGTGGAAAATAATGTTTTGAAGACTGAAATGTAACAAAATAATTTTAAAAAAATTAAAAATAATTTTTATAAATTAAGAGTCAAGTTGACAACAATGGAAAATGACTCTTTCTCAATCCATTACCACCACTAAGATCACTGTATGCGTAACCCAAATTATGAAAACTTGGCTGTCTATTCCATTAATTTTTACCTTAAAGCTGGATATTTTTGTGATGGGTAATATATAAATTAATTTAAAATTAAATTAAAAATAAAATCAGCTTGTTAATTTGTTATCCTGGACAGTTGGATGGAAGGTTTAAAAAGCGAGGCCTTGTCACCAATAATGATTACCGAGTTAAAAACACAAATAAAGTAAAAATTTAAATATGTATTTAATTGAAATGGAACCTCATATCCACCTTTAACATTGGCTCATATTGGTCTAGAGAGGGGAATGTTTTAGCTTGATTTTTCTCCTGTTCATATATCATTTTTCTCGAAAACTTCGAGGGTGATGTGTTTAATACATATAAAGGTCCGACTATTTTTAATGAAATTAAGAACAATGTGGGCTATATGTGTGAAAATAAAAGAAAGGAATATTGTAATAGTGGAAAAGGAATTGACGGCCTTTGCAGGTTGGCATCGGATATTCCGTCATCCTTTGTTCCATGGCATGGAATTTACATCCACCGAAATGCTGAAGATGGCAACAAAACGAAATTGGTTTCCTCGATCTTCGACATGAAGTTATATTTTATATTCAAATTCAGATAATTAATAGAGGGAATAAGTATATATTTTTAATTTGAGGGAATAACTTCGGTATTTTCCATATTCTGCCTTCTAGTTTTCCCTGACCTTACAACTAACTTTTTTCAATAATTTAAAGTTATAATATCGGATCAGAAGAGCAATTTTCAATCACAATTGGTGAAGTAGAATTCACCACAAGGCTTATTGTTGTTGAAAAAGGTAGAGAAATGATATTCAAAGTAAATAAAAAATATTTAAATTTCAAGAAGGGCTGGCTATGAATAGATATAGTGTGGATGTGGAGCATAAAAGGAAATTTTTTGAAGAAATGAAGTGGGCCCCCTTCATTGTCTCTCGATTATTCTCGGCCCATTCAACATTTTGGATGTTGGGATATGATATATTGTCCAAGGAAATGGACAACATTCTCAGCTTTTATGTTGATAGAGGATGTAATTGTCCAATGAAAGTTTGGGTAGGGAGGAGTTTTAATTGAAAAAATATTATAATTTTATAGTTTACGAGAGAAAATAAAATAAGCCGAAAAAGTAAAGAAATGTTAAATAGATGGTTTGAAATTACTGAATTTGGAAATTCAAAATGCCCCAAAACGAGGACAGAAGAAACTTATAATTTAATTGGGAATATTGAAATTGAAATTAATTTTAAAATATTTATTAACAATTTAAATGCAACAGCAACATTCAAACTTAACAATAATGAAAGAAATATTGGAATTTATGTTTATGAAAACAAAATTATTTTTGAGAAAAATGTAAGGGTTTTATGATTAAAAATTAATTTTAAGTATGTCGCAAATGCCCTAATAGAAGTCCCGTGCCTTTTCTTCAATGGGTGTCAATGAGTGGGCCTATAATAGGATAGGATATGGGATTAGGTATGGGATTAGTATATAGATTAGTATATAGATGTCTATATTAGTATATAATTATTTAAGCAAATTGCTAATAGTTCGTAAAAATACGAAATTGTCTCTTTCCTACAAAAGAAGTACAAAATGGTCAGGGAAACGGGAAATTGGGGGGAGAGTGTGACTTTCAAACAATTGCCCGGAAATACTCTTTAAAATAAGAAAATTAAATTTAGGATGTAAACGGAGATTGGTCCCAATCAAAAATAGACATTTTGCCGAACAAAAATATTATGAGAGAAGGAATGACCCTCAATATAAAAATAAAATTATTTAAATTTTATTGTGAATTTACTATTGGAAATGAAACAAAAACATTTACAAATAAATTTTGGTATAGTAAATGGTGGTATGGAAAAAAATATTTAACGTTCAAAAATTTGGAAGTGTTTGGAGACTTTATTCGGGTTAATGCAATTACTGAAACAGAAAATGAGGTGATTTTAAAATTAATTTTTAAAAGGGAAAAATTATGTTGAATACAAAAAGTTGATAGACCATATTTCTTAGAATAATTACCCTGGGTAATTATTGTTACCTCCCGGTAGAGAGGGTTAGAGATATGAAATTTAAGCATGTAGTGGGGTATTTGATGGTAAGAGGGTAATTATTTGAGTGAAGTAACTATTACAGTTTACCCTCGCTTTACCGAAAATATTAGAAAATAGAAACTACATTATACGTAAAATCAAAATTAATTAATTAATTATAGAAAATTCAACACATTCCATTGCCCCACTCCACCCGAATATTTAACAATTTCATGACTAATGGATCAATTGCCACAATAAGAGTACAAATTAATAAAAATGCCCAAAATTTCCAGCTTCTACTTTTGCATGATTCTCCTGAATTTAATTTGAATAGTTTTTAAATTTGAATTAATTTTGTTTATATTTATTTTTAATTTAAGTTGGAGCTACAGTTTTGTCAATTTATGTTGATTATAATAATAATATTATTAATTCGACTTCATTTTCTGTAAGTTGTTTAATAAAACTGTCCAAAACTCCATATATAGAATTAGAGGCCTGTCATGTGTAGTCTCCTTCTGAGTAAAATCGGCAAATAGATTTTAGGTACAGGCCCGTAGTAACAATAAGTTTCTGAACTTTACTAGTCAGGGGATTTGAAGGATTTGTAGGGATAACGGGGATTTGAAGAAATAGGATATATAGTACCGAAGTGTTACTTATAGATGCAGAATACTAATTTTATGTTATGAAAATTTTCGATTTTGGACAAATTTATTTAAAATAAAGTATTATTCAAACTAATTAATACTAATTATTTAAAATATAGGAAAACAACTACCATAATAATGCAACAATACGAGGAGCTAATATATATTCAAAAGGCAAACCAATCCAAATTACAATAAAAATGCAAAATATCATTAAAAAGGAAGAAAACACAGAATTTTACAATATTTATATTAACGGCAAAGAATGCCACAGCTATATAGGAGGATTTCCTTTTTGGTCAACAAATTGGATACAGGTAAAATATTACTTAGACCAGGTACCCGTTTTTCAACCCGAACCCCGATTCGAAACTCTATTTTTCCATGGAAATTTGCCTATAAACGAAGAAATTTATTTCTTGGCCTCCCAAAAATAAGTGGTTAAGTCGGCCAAAGATAAGTCGTTGATATTTAAAAAATTTTGAAAGCATTTACTATTATACAAGTTATATTTAGGTAAAAGGAGATGCAGTTCTTCTAGAAGAGCCATTCATCACCTCCCCTGTAAGTGAATCTTCTAACTAATTATTCGTTAACGATTTTAATGAATAATTTAAGAAATTGCAACTAAAGGAAACTGAAAAAATCTACAAATATGAATTGGACCAATTGCCTTTTATTGGTTCCACATTCTGTCTTGAGGGTACTTTGCCTAAATCAAGCGATGTTGAAGGAATAGAGAAACTTGTAATCAGTTTAATGCATGAGAGCAATGATGAGTCAAAGAGTTGTAAGTTTTTAAAAATGATAGCCCCAACAATGCCTATTAGAGGGACTAGACTGTTTTGTGAAACCAATAAAATAATTTGGGGAAATTTATGTGAACCCTTAGACAATAAGCTTTAATAGATTAAAATAATTTATTTGATAATTAAAACTAATTTCAGTTGGCGATACTTTATTAAAAATGAACTTCCAATTCACGGCTGAACATGGGGAATCATGGCTTAAAATAACTAGCAAGCTGTACAAAGGAGATAAAACAAATGAAAAAAAATACGCAAATCCAATCGGCCTGTCGGGCGTTGACTTAACTGTTCGGATAAATGTAGAGGAATCTTACTTCAAGATTTACTTCAATGATGGAAAAACTTTTATTAAATATAATTATGTAGCCCCTCCCTGGATGGTTAATTGGATTATGGTAAATTTTATTGGTTCCACATTCTGTCTTGAGGGTACTTTGCCTAAATCAAGCGATGTTGAAGGAATAGAGAAACTTGTAATCAGTTTAATGCATGAGAGCAATGATGAGTCAAAGAGTTGTAAGTTTTTAAAAATGATAGCCCCAACAATGCCTATTAGAGGGACTAGACTGTTTTGTGAAACCAATAAAATAATTTGGGGAAATTTATGTGAACCCTTAGACAATAAGCTTTAATAGATTAAAATAATTTATTTGATAATTAAAACTAATTTCAGTTGGCGATACTTTATTAAAAATGAACTTCCAATTCACGGCTGAACATGGGGAATCATGGCTTAAAATAACTAGCAAGCTGTACAAAGGAGATAAAACAAATGAAAAAAAATACGCAAATCCAATCGGCCTGTCGGGCGTTGACTTAACTGTTCGGATAAATGTAGAGGAATCTTACTTCAAGATTTACTTCAATGATGGAAAAACTTTTATTAAATATAATTATGTAGCCCCTCCCTGGATGGTTAATTGGATTATGGTAAATTTATAAAAACAAATTCGAATAAGCATTCTTTTAGGTAAAAGGAAATATAAATAATGTTAAATTTGGCAATGATGCAGAAAGATGTTCTAAATACATTTCCAAACCACTTCCGCCACACATAACAAAAATTAAAAATTTAAAAGAAGGGAAACATATAAGTGTGAAGGGTAAAGTTACAAAATTGGATGAAAATATTTTAATTAATTTTTATTATGGAGCACTTGGATGGGACGAAAAGAGTAAGGAATTAATTTACAGAACGACTAGATTTACAAAAATATAATTTTTAAGGAGGAAATGTTGTTTTGCAGGCAAAGATAACGAATCAAAATATTACCTTTTGTAAGAAATTTGTAAGTTCAAACTAATAGTTTTTTAAAACCCTAAAAAATATTTAAGAAAAAGAATTATATTTGTGATAGTTTTGTTAAAAATTTAACTCCAAAATTGGAAATTGGGCAAATAATTAATATGGTGTTCCTGGCCACAAAAACAAACTTCGAAATTTATTATGATGATCAAGAAATTTATCAATTTGAATTGCCTCTTTGGGCTATTCATTATGTTGAGGTAACTTCTGATTTTTAAAAGTTTTGAAAAAAGACAAATGTTTTAGGTGACTGGGCCATTAACAAATATTGAGGGTCGGAATAAAATTGCAGAAATTCGAAATTGATAACTTCTACTGATTTTATACTATTCACGGAAGAAATGAAAATTTACTGAACAAATGGAAATTCACAGAAAAAACATTTTATTTTAAAATTCCCCAAAATGAACTAAATTTTTTTCAATATTAAATAAAAATTTGAATGATATTCTTTTCAAAATCAATACTGGGTAAAATTTTTATCCGTTATATGTATGTATGTAATATAATGTATATTTTGTTTTTATTTTTCCAATTAAAAAAATTTTTTTTTAATTAATTAAAGAATGTTTTAAATGGTTAATATTTAATTTCTCTAATTATTTTAAATTAAATTTCAAATTAAATAGAAATTAACAGAGTTCAATAAATGTTTTATCTTCTCCAAATAATCATTATTATTATACTAAAATTCCAGGTAATCAAAGAATTAAATAGGTAGTAGATATGTATGTAATGAGAAATATATATCTATTTAATTCCTAAAGCTATGTAGGATCGGGATGCTTAATACAATTATTTAAATTTAATTTAGTTATGTAAATTATTCACAATAATTAGTTATAGTAATTATAATTTTTAATTATATTAAAATTTTGAAAAATCTTACTATAATCGTTAAGGGCATTAAATCGCTACGTTGTTGGATAAAAGATGACCCTAGTGTGTGGATTGACAATGTAGATGTAATGTTAATTCAGGAATGTAAAGAAGATTGCGTTGCATACCATCCTTTAATAGGCTATTTTTTAGTTTTTTAAAAAGTTCAAGGAATTTAAGACTGTAATAAAAGACGATTCGACTTAGCATTAAGTATAATTTCTCCTTTAATGAAGATTCTGTTCTACATGCCAGGGCCCCCTAAACTTTTTTAATAAAACAATTAGTATAACCTTATTAATATGTATAGGGATAGAATTCGAATTATCGAAAAATATTCTCTTTATAGCGAAAATTCTCTCATTATCGGTATACATAAACCAATTACAAACAGACTTCGTTCATTTTTATGTATTCGATTAAGCTCAATGAAATCCGTGACCGCAAATATAATCGAAATCTTTAGAGTATAATCGAATCTTTAACCGCAAAAATCAGCTTGGTTCTCCTTATGGTTGTGATAGTGAGTTCGAGTCCGAAAAATGTATTGACAATCGAGCTGGGTTATGTAGAACAGAATTTGATTGATTCTTCTAGGATTGATTCTTCTAGGATTGTTTGATTCTTCTAGGATTGGCGTGATTTGTTTCAGCTCGATGAGCTCATACGAAAAGCTATGAGGGAGCATATTATACATATAAACCTTTATGAGATATTTTACAAAGCCGAATATTATTTTAGGTAAAGTTTATGATCCTGCTCTGCGCAGGAGTAATTTTTACGGATACAAACTAGGATGTGGCGACTGCATTTCTATGCGTAATAAAAATATTCCATGTATGGCATGCACTTCTAATGCTTGTAATAGAAGGATATTATTAACTGATGAAAGCATAATGTGCTGGGACGGAGATAACGTTCTTACATGTCCTAGGGAGATAACTGGAAGAGCTTGCCATTATGCTGTAATCAAGGAAACTATAGGTTTGTTTTGTTTTTCGATTTAAATGGTTGATATAATGCACTTTATAACAGAACATTTATTTCTACTTTACTCGAGCGATATTATAAATCGCTCAGTTAAGAAATCTTATGCCGCTTAATTTCAAAAAAGTATTTTCTAAAGAGGGTATAGAATTTTATAGTGAAACTATCACTCTCACAAGGGGATTATATTACAATATCTCAAAATCAAGAGATTGTGAGAACTAAGAAGATTGTTGCATAGGTACCAAGGAAGTATCCGCTTCTGCTTTCAGCAGAATCCGCTTTTTTGGCCCTTCCACTTTCCGTCTTCCGTTTTTATCCCTCTTCGCGAAATTTTCTAGACCGTATTTTGGTCGTTCCATGTTTTGTCTGGACCGTGTTTTGGAAATAAATGGAAGTTATTCTATTTGAAAAAATGGTTGTCTTATGTAAATTAGTATGTTTGTTCTTACAGTTAAACAAGGATGTGGCCGTCCGGACTTGTCAAAGGAAAAAGAAACGGACATACAGTTGCTTTTATGTATTCATGATAATTTTTGCAATACAAAAGAAGAATTTGAAAGAGTACTTTTTTGCCTGATTAAAGGCTGGGATGAATTGGAACCTAAGAGAAAAATGTGTTATGAAAATGTAGGAATGACTGACAGTCACCGTGAACCATGTTTTATTAATCGACGTGAGGATGGAAAAGGTTTAACAAAATTTAGGAAAAATTATTAATAATTATTTTAGTAAAACAAGGTTGTGGAGAGTGGAACAAGGCATGTCCAGATAATAAAGATACCGAATTTTGTAAATACTGCAGAACAAAAAATTGTAATGACGAAAAAATAATACCTAAATATTGTTGGACAAATTATGGAAAAATTAAAGTAAATGGAGATGTTCCTTGTTTTGTGGAAAGAACAAGAAACCATCAAAGTAATTAGATCTAACAATAAATATTTAAATTAATTTAAAATTTCTAGTAAATAAAGGAATTGGAAAATGTCCTTCAATAGCGTGTAAAACTTGTTATAAACATTTATGTAATGATGGGAATGATCTTCCTTTTAGTTTTTGTTTTAATGGTGATGGAAAGGGAGTTATTGGTTGTGGTAAATCGAATTGTTATATTGCTAAAGTTGAGTATTAATTGAATATTAGAGTTTGAACTAGGGCCGGGTCCCGACCCGAAATTCTGATATTTGAGGAAAATAAGTGCTCCCGGGTTTTAACATTGAAGTTCCTCCCGGTACCGTGTAAAATGAAAAACTTCAATAAATTTTTTTAGGCTCAAAAGCTGGTTGTGGCACTTGTGATGAAAATAAAATAGACAATTCTTGTGTTGATTGTCGAGGATTAAATTGTAATATAAAAGATAAATTAAAGGAAAATGTTTTTTGTTATGAGAGAAAAGAAAATGGAAACGAGAAGGAAGGGGGTAGACCTTGTAAATCGAAATTTTGTTTTATATCTGTGGATGTTAATAAAGGTAATTAAGGAAGGAATGAAGGGTAAAGGAGACGATAGAATTTCTTTTTTTTAAAGGTTTTGGAATGTCTGAAGAAACAATTTTTAAAAAATACACTAAACAGGGATGTGGCAAATGTCCTCGTTCTGTAGAAAATAAAATTCCATGCAGAGAATGCAAAACAGATTTATGCAATACAGAAAAGTATTTTCAACAAGTAAAGTTTTGTTGGGTTAGAGATATGGCTGCATGTCCTTTAAATATATGGAATGGATTTTGTTATTATAATGTGAGGAATAAAAGAGGTATTTAAAATTTAAATCGAATATTCGTAGCGGATTTTCCAAGAAAAGGTTTTTTCTATGAAAGAGCTATGCTATCGGGGCAGGGTTGTGCGTCATAATTTAAGCGAACAAAATCTTCTGATCCGGATATCCGATTTACAACTCAACGCCATGACGCCCAACCCTGATCAGGGATGGATCCACCTGTATTTTTAGAATCGGAAGGCAGAAGTGCCAAAAAAGACAGAACTAATCTTGCTTAAAGTTAAAGCTTGGCTTAAAAAACATTTTTTCGAGTCCGTGACCTAAGACCACATGATAAGAATCATTAGTTATGTCCCTGTTTTTAAAATTTCAAAAAATAATTATCCGAAATTTAAACAAATAACGGATGGCAATTACAAATTATTCAACTTTATTTTTAATTTTTAGTCGAGCGAGGATGTGGGAAAGGACCTAAACTCGAAATAAATGTTTTAAATGTTCATTGTAATGGCCAACTTTGCAATACAAAAGAATTATTTGATAAAACATTTTTTTGTTTAAATAAAGGAAAAGAAGAAAAGTCGTTAGGAGCTATTATTTGTGAAGAAAGAAGTTGTTTAGTTCGTCGACATTTTGATGGAAAATGTAAAAATAAAAAGATTTTTTGAATAAAAAAATAATTTTTAGTAGAACAAGGATGTGGAAAGTGCCCAAAAAATAAAATAAATTTAAGCAATATACAATGTGCTCAATGCCATAAAAATTCATTTTGTAATACTGATACTTTCTTTGAAAGTCAAATATTTTGTTGGGAGAAGAATGCTTTAAATTGGATAAAAAATAAGGGAACGAGGGTTTGTAAAGTTGGTGTTTGCTTTATTGGGGTTGATAAAAATAAAATGGGTAAATTTATATTTATTTTGAAATTAAGTAGAATCTCGAAATAATCTTGATATAAATAAACTTTCTTTTGCCTGTCAGTCCAGGTATGGCCCTGGCGCAACGAAAGACAAAGGATGAAAAAAGGAGGGAAAATAAAAAGCAAAAGCTGGAGACAGCCCATCCCTGATAATTCCTCTCCCTAGTCAGCCCCGAAATTTCCATTTACCTGGATTTTAGATAGTGATTTTAATAGTGATAGTAATTTAAATTTTCTTTCCTTATTAGTTTTTTATTATAAGAGAGGCACAAGATCTTTGATGGAAATCGATCTTATGAATAAACATTTCCTATGCCCCTTTCTATTTAATTATATTCGAGAGTAAAGCTTTCCTAAGAAATCATAAAAATTATTTATTTAAAGGCCTTGTTCAAGGGTGTGATAAATGTAAAAGGCAACATAATCTAGCAAAATGCAGTGATTGTTCTTCCACCTCTTTATGTAATACAGAAACAATACTTCCCCCTCCTATAAAATGTTTCCATTTCAATTCAAAATTTCAACAAAATTTAAAAATAAATAAAACATGTCACCATGTTTATGACAGTTGTTATATTGCTAGAGATGTATTTTGGAGAGGTTATTTAGTTAAATATTTTTTCTTATAAAAATTAATTTAAAAAAAAAAGTTGAACAAAATTGTGGAGAATGCCCTTCAAAATATCAAAAATGTGTTAAATGTAATAATAATTTTTGTAACAAAGAATCCCTTTTACCTTTAACAACAACAACAACTATTAAACAAACCCCAAAAACAACAACAAAAACAAGTACAACAACAACATTAACAACAATTATTCCTTCAACTAAAATTTTTATTAAATCTGAGGGGGAAATTAATAAAGTTAAAATAAATGTTTTATTTATTTTTGTGTTCCTTTTAATTTTTAAAATTTTCTGATTATTTTCTGATTAAATGACATTTGAAATAATTAACAATTTTTTGGATAAAAATTGAAATTTTTGGATTTTTAAATTTTATTGTTTTAATTTTAGTTTTTGATATAAATAAATAACTCGGTTAATAAATCACTTGGAAATTAATATAAAAAAGTATTAAATCTATCTAGTAATCAATTAATACAAAAGAAAAATTTTTTTTGTACTTTTCGGTATCGGTAATTTCGTTACTACCTGTACAGGTACCCGCAGATTTTGATATTTTCGGTACTCAATCGATACAGGTACTTTTAGGTACTACCGGTATCTGTACCGGACAAATCCATTTGCCTAGAATGTACTAAATAAATTAAAATATGTAAATAAATAAAATAAAATATGTAATAATTAAAATATGTAAATTTATGCTTAAAATCCCAAATTTAAATATAAAAAGACATATGTAAATTGGATGTTAGTTTTTAAATGAATTAAAATATGTGAGACATTTTCAGCATGTGTTTGGAAATTTTGATCTTGAAAAATTTTGACGGTTAAATTTTTTGAAATTTTTGACACGTATTTTGGCACAAATTTCCAAACACTGCTTGAACCAACATTTCCGGCTCAGGCTAAAGGGAGAAAGAGTTTGCAAAAGTTTAGCCACCGGGCAGGATTCGAACCTGCGACCACCTGCTAGTTGTTGCTAGGCGCTTTCGCTCACCATATGCAGGAGCTCTACCATTGAGCTACCGGGACATCGACTAATGCTTTCTCTTTTTCTTTTTTAGATCGTTTAACCCCCGGCTAAGCGTTTTAAATGCTGCTGGATGCTCCCCAGATATCCATCTCAAAATTCTCGCTGCAACCCTAAGATATTGAATTTTTTTTGCCTACGGCCATCCAAAATTAAATAATTTTGAAAAGAAAGATTAATGAAAAGAAAGATTAATGGAAAAAGAAGGAAATCTGCTTATTGGTCTTTAAAATTCAGTGAAAAAGATTCATTCAATCTTTTTCACTAAAAATCTTTCACCTAAAAAATTACACGGATATAAATATTTAGATACGGATAGCAAATCCGAATGCATGCCCATCTCTGTTTTAACCCTTTTGTTAAATACCTAAAAAATTTAAACTCATATAAAATCATTCGTCTTTCATTTAAAGCCTAATAATTTTCAATCAGAATCGCTAGAAACTTCAATTACTTTCTCTTTTCCCCTTTTAGATTGTTCTCCTCGATCTAAATTTTATGGATATGTAGACAAATTATTAGGTCGGTTCATAATTAGTGGCCGTTTTTAAATTTGGGTTTTTAAGATTAAGTTTTTTGAAAGTATTTTTTATTTTTATTTCGAATCATTTGTTAGTATATTTTCTAAGAGATCCCAGCATTTGAGAATTTTTGGGTAGGTATTCAGGGAGTTCTGATCGAAAATGTCAGAATTTTCGAAATCATCGAAAATCAAATTTTCTCGAGTATATGTGATGTTAATATTTAGTGTAATATATCATTCGAAAGCTCTTCAAAGGCTCTATCAGGAGGGCACAAAGTAGAATTTTTAATCCGAAAAGTCTAAATTTTTCAAAAAGGTCGAAATTGACTAGATCATTAAGACCCCATTGACTAGATCATTAAGATTTTTTGCTTCTTGTGTCCATTTTTGGTAATTTATAATTTTTGGTGTAAATGCTTATGAATTTCACTACGAGGTAGTGAAGTTCAAAAAATCATAACTTTATGAATATCACCCGTATAAAGCTATACCTGGTATTAAAATGAAGAGCAGATTCATATCTTTATGCTAGTTAATGAGAAAAACGAATATTTGTAAAATAACACCTCTAAAAATTTAATCGAAAAAAACGGCCACTAATTATGACGCGACCTAATATAAATTAAAATTACTCTCAATTAATTTACATAAATTTATTCATTTTTTATACCTCGTATTATTGGACCTCCTCGAGGTATTTGACGAACAGATTCTTCAATAGCCTTTTGTGTTTGTTGTTCATATTCAGCTGTTAATTTAAACTTTTATTTTTCGTGAATTGTTTTATTACCAGTGGACAAATATTGATCATGATGCCCATAGCCCTGTGATGCAGGCACAACATCTTTTTAAAATAAGTATTTAATTTGTATTAGAGAGAGAGACTTGGGCGGTACTAGGTTGATCATAGGTTGGGTGGTACTAGGTTGAATAAATAATAAAAATAACCCATCGTAGGGGACGATGACTCTTTTCATTACTATTAGGATTGATAGTTTATTTTAATGTATTTTAGAATTGGCAGTAAAGATGCTTATTGTTAGTATTTCTGATAAAATAAATATTTTTAAGTCGAAAAATATCGTGATAAGTTTTAGAGGATTTAGATATACAACTTCCATTCCTGTATCTAATTAATTATACAAGCATACCATCATTGTAATCTTCACCAAAAATTTTCTTATACATCTCCTCTAATGACATATGTTCCTATTTATAATTAAATTTTAATATATGTAAGTTTCAATAAAATTTAAATAGATGAATATATCAATAAATAACTAATCGGTATTTCCTCAATATACATAGAATTACTAATCATTTCATTATTTTTTGGAATATTCATGATATAAACCCATAATTACACAAATTAACTATGAAAAAATTAATTTAAATGAGCGTATATTGATAAGAGATAAGTCGGTGCCCGAAACCCTGATTTTTAAATGTTTATTCAGGTTTTCCGGATTTCTGGATTTTAACACGGAAAATCCAGATAATATCAGAAAAGTTGAAATCTAGTCCAAATCGAATTCCAACGAACTTTTTGATCGGCTTTTTAACCAACCAAAAATGGGAGAAAAAGAAGAAATTAAAGACAAATAATGCTAGAATACAAAATTACTTGATGAATTTCTTGTGTATTTGTTTGGTTGCCTCCTTCGCCAATGATACTTCCGTCATCTTGTTGCATCTGAAATAATACTCATTATCATGTCAAAACTTGAAAATAAACTTTAATGTTATTATACCCAAAAATTTTATATTTATTTAAGAAATCAATGTCAAATTCACCAGACTTAGAAATAATTGAGTTTATCAATTTCTATCATTTTTAAAAATCTCCTAAAAATTTTTACTAAAATGAAAACCGATGATATTTTTAATTTCACAAAACATGCAAATGCATGTTTTCTTATGCCTTGATGTGGTAAGCTCAAGAATGATGCTTTATGTTGGATAAGCACTTAATAACAGACATGGTCACGGATACAGATTTTGGTATCCGTATCCGGATATTTACGGCGGATACAGACGGATACAGGCGGATATCCGCAGGCATTTTGGTATTATCTGTATTCATATCCGTATCCATGACCATGTCTGCTTAATAACCCGTTTTCTATGAATATTTTGGTATTTCCCTGTATTGTAAAAAATTTTGTAAATTTATTTAATAAATACTTGAGTTTGTAAATTTATTTCTGCATTTATTTGTTCAGATTTATAAAAGTTCTTATTGTGTATTAAGTAAAGATGTTCTATTAATCCACTTAAACTATTTTTTAACATACGTCTGCAATCATTACATTTTAATTTGTCTCCTTTTGTTGGGGTAAAATTTTTCATTATTTCTTCCACCTAAAATGAGTTTTTTAAATAAAAATTATGTGTTTGGCTGCTGTTGAATGATATTAGTTGTTTTAAACAATAATAAATAAATATATGAAAACAAACATTTTTTTCATAAACTTCCTTATGTAACTTTCTAAGATGTTCATACATAGAGGTAAGGACAACATTTCTGGGGCAGTATCTGCATGCTACTCTGTTATTACCGATATCATTGAAATGATTCCAGATAGGAGAATGTTTCTAAAAAACATAGAAAAATCAAGTTAAAAAATAAATAAAATAAATAATTCTGTGAATTGGGTCGCTGTAGTTCCCCGATTCACTATCATGGATGACGGCACTTGTTAAAATTCAGAAAATCCAATAATCTAAAAAATTCTCAATCCCATATCCACAAAAATGTAAAAAATCAACTAATAAGCTAAATGTTAAAGCTTATCTTTTTAATGAGAGCGATGTCCATTAGAACCCATTCACAAATATAGGCCGACCACATAATTAAAGTCAAATTTAAAATAAAATCTAGCCTTCTTTGAAGGTTTATCCATACATCCAATCATGGGTAATAAAAGATGTAATAACAAGAAAAATGCCAAAAAACGCATTTTATATTTAATTATTTTAAAAATTTGTAAAAATTAATAGATAATTAAAATAAATTTTCTGAAAGAATTTTGATAATTATGAAGTTGATTTTAAATTACAACAAAAACAAATATGTAGGTATTTGGAATTTTATTTTGGAATTTATTTTTCCTTGGAAATTGTTTGTTATTGTAATTTATTTGGAAATTTATTTTTATGTCGGCACACAATGGGTTGTCGGTTTCATCAAATTCGTCGGTTAATCGAAAACGAACCGAAATTTTTATGAGGATTTAGGAGATATACATATGTTGAATAGGGCGTGTGTTATAAATGGATTCGTTGGATAAAAGGGATTGATATCCATGATATCCTCCGATAAATGGAGTGTGAATTGATTCAGGTGAGGAACGAAAGAAAATAAATTCTCCTCCAAAACTGCCGATATCCAGCTTAATCCCTATATCGACGGATATTCGCCTTAATCCTCCGATATCCTCTCAAAATCGAGAAATATAACCTAAATCCACTTTTTTCCACTGATATTTGGGGATTAAAAGGAATATCAATTGTGATATCTTCTATATCCCTTTAAATCTGAATTAATCCCCCGATATAACTTTCAATTCCTATGATAGGTATATCCTATTTCTGTCTGAAAAAATAGGTAATATCTACTTCACTTATTCTTGCTCCTTCATATCTTTATGTCCATGACTATACATATGTACTATTTAAATTTTTTATTTAAAATGGATGGAAATAAACCCAAATGGATAAAAGCCAGGTAAAGTAAAAATAAAAGCTAAATGGATAAAAGTAAAAGTAATTAGTAAAGTAAAGTAATTAGCTTAAATAAAAAACCCAAAAAATTAAATGCATTTGTATTTCTTACCTCTCCACATCACTACTATTTGGCCTGTTAACATAGCCGAGAGAAAAGATATTTAAAGCGTTTAATAGCAACAAAATTGCGTAACTTCATTCCCAATGCTATTTTTGCCGCAACACAGCATTAGACAAATGCCAACATTTAAATTAAATTATTCCTCTCCTCAATCTATTACAGCTATCGAGAGACTAATCGACAATTGTAAATAAGAAAAATGAATTTAATATTTTATTTAAATTTAAAATTAATTTAATATTGATTTATTTAATATCCGTATCACACGCATCTTTGAAACAACTTTTCAGAACCACTCCTTAATTCAGAGTATGACTTGTCCTTTTAACGCTCCAAGCGAAAATTTTCAAATTTTAGGCCAGAGAAGTCGGATTTCTTCCTTTCGCCATAGGCAGAAATTACAAAAAATTTTGAAAGATTCGGAGGAAATTGTAAAACCATAGTGTATGTAAGTACTCAACAATTTACTCAACAAAACTGAAGAAAATTTGGAAATAATCCTAAATCAACCATTTTTCGGCCCGACCCACCGCTGCACCAAAAATTTTAAACAAAATTATAAACATTTTTATAATTCAATTTTAAAAGCCAAATTCGATTCAACAAAATTTAATGTTAAAAACAAATTTATAAAAACAATTAATTTCGTATTTAATCTCTCAATTATTCCCCATTATTCTGTTCATCTTCCAATTGAATATTATCACCAAATTTTGCATAAAGAATTGCTCGGAGGTCCTCAAAAAATTGTTTTATTAACAAATAAAAATATTTATTTGTTTACTTTCATTTCAGCTTCCAAACAAATTATTTTCTCCCCCAAACTAACAATTTGTTGTTGAATATATTCTTTACGTTCTTCCAACATTAAATTTATTTTATCCTATTTTTAAATTAATAAAAAGGTTAATTTGTTTTAATAAAGCTCGTGATTAGTGTTGCCGTTTTCGAGTCGGGCCGATGTTCTAGTCATTTTTTTCGGGCCTCATTTTTATCAGGCCGACCCGACCGAGTCTATTTAGGGCCAAAATTCGATGCCATACTCAAACTTTTGGACCGTGCCAGGACGGCAACCCTAATCGTAGTGATAAATAAAATTTACAAAAATGTTATTTTCATAATACACTCAATAAAATTCAATTTACAAAATTCATTCTTGCTCAAAATTTTTATCTAATTTTCCACTGCAGCCAAAAATTAAATTTTGAAACTTTTCTCAATAAGCCATAAAGCGCAAAGCCATAACTTGCTGGAAGATTTCTGGCCCTTATCAATTTTGGTATCAATCTCTTTAGCTCGATGAGAGGAATCGTTTAATACTAAATTTGTTAAGATTCGGAAATCTTGAAGTTATGGCTTTGCGCCGTTATGGCCGCGCGCCTACTTGGGCTGTACCCCTAATTTCTATCCTTCAATTTAAACTCTACCTGATCTTGATGAACAAAAATAGACCCAACAAGTATCGGAACATTTAATTGTCCATCTTCCATAAGCATAACTTCATTTTCAGCATCAGTCAAATTTTGTGCCGTATTTTGTAAAAAGGCTAATTGACCCTTTAAAAAATAATTTTAATTTAAAAAAAATCCACAAAACTTTATTTTCCAAATAAGATTTGTGTAAACGGGCAAATTTATTAATTTGTTGTTGATCTTCAGCTGTAGGTACATTTTTCTTTAAATTCTCATTATCATTTAATGAAACACCAACCATTTTCTTTTTTTTAAATTAATTTAAAAATAAATATATTGAAAATAAAAAATATATATTAAAAATTTTAAAAATTTTTATTTAAATAAAAAATATGATTTATTAAATATTTTATTCAATTTTTAAAAGTTTTATAATCTTTCAATTCAAATAAAAAAATTTGGCCTGGTTAGTTTATGCGTCTAATGAACTTTTATGAGTCCAATAAAAAAATTAGGGGTATGGTTCCAAAACATTTTTTCATGTTCGGGACCTACGCCCATAATTCCTTACCCTATCCCTCGAAATTTCTGAACGTTAAAATCGTTTTTCTGAAATTTTTAAAAATTGGCTATAGCTTTCAAAAATTTTGAGGGATAGAGTAAGGAATGGTCCCAGATATATTTATTCTCACACCAGTGGGATTTCTCGGCCTTAAAAATTTTGAGAATTTTGGAAGGCCAAGAAGCTTAGAACCCGGGGTTTACAAAATCGACCGGTACGATATCGGTAATAACTAAAACAATACTACGGTAATATCGGAAAATACTACGGTAATACCGTACCGTGGATAACACTAACATAGAATATCGAGTGTCAATTGTTCGTAAAATATATTTATTATCACATCAAAAATCACAGCCAATAATTTAACTAAAAAATCTTTAAATAAAAAAGTACTTTTCCCATCATTTATAAGGCAATTTTTGAATTAGCAGAATTTGAATGTTTAACAGTTAACGCTTCCAATCTCCCACTTACTTCAGCTTTTAATCCTTCAATTGGGCCTTGAAAAACTCCAAAATTTTCACAAACTAGAATACCTTAAATTTAAAAATTTTTTTAATTAAAAAAATTTTTTTCAAACAATTTTTCAAAGATTCTTGTATAACTTCTGCAAGCAAATCACTACAAGCATTTTCTTCCAAAAATTGGTCCATTAAATCAAAGAGGCGTAGGAACAAATCGGGAAATGATTTTAAACTATTTTTAAAAAATATTAAAAATAATTTATTTAAAACACCTCGTAATTTTTGTAAGATTCCCCAAAAGTACTTTACAAGCAAGTTGAATCGCTCGAATTCTTGCCTCTTCCATTCCAATTGGATCCATAGGGGAAATTGGTGGGCTACTTAATAAATGGTAAAAGAAATAATATAATTTAGGGAAACCTCTATATAACGTACATGACTTTTCGGAGTCTTCTAACGACTATTTTAAGGTCTGATCTAAGTCCAGACATCCCACCCAGACAGGCCCGTAGCCAGGGGGGGTAGGGGGGGGGGAATTCCCCCCCCCCCCCGAAATGGGAAAAAGGGAAAATTTTGGGGAAGGGCTGGGGCAAAAAAAGTGAATTTTTTTGGCCTACGGCCTTCGAAATTTTCAAAATTTTCGCTTGCGGCGCTAAAAATGGAAGAAATCTGGCTTCTTGAGGTCCAAAATTCAAAAAATTTTCGCCTGCGGCGCTGAAAATCAAAATTTTGGCGCCTGCGGCGCCGAAAAAGTGGATTTTTTGGCCTACGGCCTTGTAAAATTCTTAAAATCTTCGTCTGCGGCGCTGAAAATAAAAATTTTTGGCGCCTTCGGCGCCAAAAATTTGGCGCAAAAAAATTTTTCCCCCCTTGGCCCCCCCCCCGAAAAAAATCCTGGCTACGGGCCTGCACCCAGACATCTACCCCAGACGAAGGTTAAGGGTTATTATCCTACAAATTAGTGTATTTAATTAAGCTTCCAACAGTCATTGATATATTTAACCTTATTAAACTCTCCAACCTCGTTGAACGTTAAAAAATTTTTTGAAGGGCCAGGTTATAAGAAAAAGCCGGATTAAATATGGAATTATAAGTAATATAGAGGTTCAATAATTTATTTTTGAAATAAACAAAAATACCCAGTAAGTAATCGACTCAACAAAGGGAAGAGAACTTCAGCAAAGCAATCTTCCCAATCGGCAGGGATCATAAGTTCACCCAATGCAGGTACTCGAAATGCAGTCTAAAAAGAAAAAATAACGTGATGTCTTAACTAGGTAGGTATAAGAAAAATGCCAAACGATAATGAACGGTGCCGAACCTATTTACACTTTAATAATTTCTCCCTATAATTACCCCTAGAGCCTCCAAAGCCTGTTTTCTTATTAATCGTCTACAATCACAAGCCATTCTAGCAATTGCTTGCATCAATGGCCTCCAATATTTTGACCATAATTCTGTCGTTTTTGTAGCTGTTTCATCAATCTTTATGATTTCATTTGTTTCAGACCAATCCTTGTAAATGTTTGCTGCTCTCGCTTGGAGTTGTGCACAAATGTTTAATAACTTTAAACAAGAAAAAGATTTAAAAAATTTTAATTTTTAAATATTTTGGGAAATACATACGAGAAGGGGCCAAAAAATGTCAGAATAAGCAAGGAATTCGGATGAGGGACAAAAAATAAGGTTATAATTGCTTAATTTAGGGAAGCAATCAACAAAAGGTGACACCAACATGCTTATCGAAAAGCATACCGTAAATTCTCTGATAGAAGCACATGTGCTTGTATTTTTCGATCCTCCCGTAGGGTGTGCTTCTATTGGAGGGTGTGCTTCTATTAGAAAATTATTATTCGACTTGTATGGTATCTAATGCTTTTTCGGTTCCAAGAAACGCTATTTTGGGCGTGAAACCGCTATAAAGCTGCAAAGGCCTAGGTATATAACAAAATTTGGGAAAGAATGTTTGAGAAAGTTTTCACTTGCAAAGAAGCATCCACATAACAATTAGCCAATTTTTCTTGATCACTCATTTTCTCTTCTGATTCAGCTAAATCCCCACTAGCATCTTCATTTGTTTTGCGTTGTTTTTGAGAATTTTCATGGGGAACGTGAAATTGTTTTGAAGATGTATTTGAAGAGGAATTTCCGGCTTGTTTATTTGGAGATGTAGGCGAAGTTATATTTAATGATTGGATAGGTGTTGTGTATCTTGAAATTTAAAAATATTTTGAAAAATTTAGATAAGGGCGTAGCTAAAGGCCTTCAGGGGCTAAAGCCCCCCCCCCCCCCGCGAAATGGGGAAAAGGAAAAAATTTGAGGAGAGAATCAAAAAAGTGCAATTTTTCGCCTATGACCGTCCAAATTCTTAAAACTTTCACTTGCGGCAATGAAAATGGAAAAAATTTTACACCTTGAAATCGACCCACTGGCTACGCCCGTAGAATCTTGATAAGAAGTCAACGTCAGAACAAAGGATTGGGCAGGTTACCGGAAGCCGCAACATAATGAGTAAGAGCGAGGTAAAAGTTTGATCCTGGCCAGGCTTCGATCCTGCGACCCCCCGGAAGTTATTGCTAAGCGCTTTCGGTAGCCACGTACAGATGCTCTGTTAACTGAGCTACCGGAATGCTGCTTTCACCTTCTCTTTTAATGAATCTTAAACTCCCGCCTAGTAAGCGTTTTAAATGCTAGCTGGATCTTTCTCTTCCTTACATGAGGAGAATTTAAAACGAACTTTCCCCCATCCATACTAGCTTCTACCATCATTCTTAAACAATGAATAAATAATCCAAAATTTTCAGGTGTAATATGGGCAGCATCTCTCCCCAAAAATCCAAGTGTTTCGACAACTTTGAGGAATGCTGCAGAATCATGACGGGATAAATTTGGGGTTAATACAATTGTTCCACGTTTGTATAGAGAAGAGCCACTTGCATAACTTAATTCTTTATCTGAAGGTGGGAGTTGTTGTAAAGGTTGTTGAGGAGAAGTTAAAGGAGCTGGAGGAGAAGAAGATACTGGATGGATAATCTAAATATTTTGATTTAAAATTAGCATAGTTCACAATCGGTTAATTTTTCCCTATAATGGCTCAAATGCTCTTATTTTCCTCTTTATGAACAGCCACGAGGAAATATTAACCGGCTGTGAATAATCTTAATTTAAATAATAAAGTATTAAGAGTGTTTGTTAAAAAGAAGGGTTTTTAATTCCAAAAACATTTATATTGTTTAAAAGGGGCAATTTTCAGGCACCTAAATTAAAGCCCAACTTCCAAAAAATTTAGAGACTATTGTTCAGAAAAGCCTGTAAGCTTTATAAAACTTCATATTATAGTGCTAAATAGTGTTGTTCACTATAATTCCAAAACAGCTCTGTTTCTAACGAAAAACTGTCAATACGAAAATATTAGAATTTCTAGACCAGAAAATTTTAGAAAAAAATTAATTTACATCCACCAAATCAAAATCATCGTCTTGATAAGCAGCAGCCCCGACAGCTTCCAAAATAGAGAAAAACATTGCCCAATGTTCAGCGCTATGTACATTTGCTGCATTTGCTCTTAATAATTGTTGAAGACCATTTGAAATTTGTTGAGAAAATAAAAGTAAATCAGAGGGTCTTAATTCTAAAATTTTTCGGGCCATAAATTGAAGAACATCATCAGCACAGCAATTAGTTTTGTGTTGAATAGTTTGGGAAGAAGCTATATAAAATAAATGGAAATAAAGAGTTGTTTAGGGGAAGTTGATAAAAGTTTAGCCTAGAGCAGTCATTAAACATATAATCTCAGTTATTGCCAGGCACCTCCTCTTAAAACTTACAGGTGCTCTACTGACTAAACTAGTGAGCGATCCTTTCTATTATAGAAAGCTTTCTATATGTTCGTGCATGCTGTGGAAAAATTGTTTGGATGGGAGATGGAATAGAACCATCATGGAATGAGCCCAGACCGAAGAACACCGACTGTGCCACGTGCTGGGTTACTTATTTTCAATTATGTTCTTTCTGTAAGTGCGGGCTCAACACTCACCTCTGTCGCGAAACGCGAAAATTCTTTAACTAAACTTTTATTTTTAATTCAATTTATTTTTGTCTCCTTTATCTAAAACATAATCTATATAATTTTCCCATACATTCTTTGTTTTCCTAACATACTTAATGTTTGGCCTTAAACCTATAAAATTAGTTTGTGTTCTTTCTTCCTGAACTTCACTTTTTTTATGTTCTTCGTAAACATTAATTCTCCTTTTTGCTTTACATTAGCAACTTTTCCTACTTTTGCCTTAATATAATTTATATTTGTGACCTGAATAAAATTTGATTGAAAAAAAAGAGGTGTTTTTTGTTTATTATTAGAGAAATTAGGCAATTTCTCTACAGTCTTACCCAGATCACGAACTTTTTAGACTACTTGTATTTTTATTCTATTTTTTGAATTTCCTTACTTGTTTTCTCCTGTTTGTTTATTTATACTTTTTCTTACTGATTCCGACATTTCAAATTTTGATTTGACTCTCATTTATTCAACTCTGAAAAATGTCTCTCCCGTTCAGAACTCAGATAAAAAGCCTATATCCGGAAATCACCGGAATTTTGGAAGCGAATAAAACCTTTCCCGTCCCTCTCCGAACCCAGGGACAATCGGATCATATTTACTTTACCCAGATCCGTTCTTACCTCCGAGAACTAGATTTTACGCTTTCTGAGGCCTCCGATAACCTCACCGACCTTTCTACTACTCATGACCAATGGATGGACCTTCGAGCAAAAATGACTGGTACCGAACGCACCCACGACAATGAAGTTTATGAGGAATTTACGAAAACCTGCCCGTACCCTTCTCTTATTGGCAAACTGAAAAAATACGTCCGATCCTTGACCGCTCAAAAGAATGAACTAACCGCAATTTTACCCGGCAATAATTCCAATAGCCCTCCTCCTACCGCTACCACTGCCTCTACATCCTTGGCCCATCTCCCTAGAATGGCCTTACCGCAATTTTCCGGGAATTGCGTGGAATTCCCGTCCTTTTGGTCCTCCTTCCAGGCTGCCGTCGGAGACCTGCCGAATATTTCCGACTCCGTTAAACTCTCCTATCTCAAATCCTGCCTCCGTTCGGCTCCCTTAGCCGTTATTGAATCCTTCCCTCTGGTGGATCAATCTTACCCTCAGGCCGTTGAATTACTAAAACAGAAATATGAGAATCCTACAGAGATTTCCCGTTCATTATGCCAATCCCTAAAACAACTACCAACGGTTAGAAAAGGCGAAAATTTTTGCCGTGATTTGTCTTCCCTAGTTAATGAATTTGAAAGCCTAATCTGCCGATTTACACAGCAAGGAGAGAATACAGACAACATTCATATTCAATTAGAAATCGAATCAAAACTGCCGACTTTCGTATTAGAGGAAATTTATAGAGCGAAAGAAAATAATCCCGCCTGGACAACAGAACTTTTAAAGCAAAAATTAAAGGCTATATTAAAAAGAAAAGAAGACATCTCTGCAATGAACTACAGCTCTCCGCCAAAACCGCAAGTTTCTCCTTCTCAAAAATTTTATTCCCCTCGAAATGACTCTCCCCCGGGCCCTCGATCCTCTCTCACCTTTAATACTCAAACAACCCGGCGATCGAATGCCGTAGAACCCAAGCTTCCCTGCTTATTTTGCAACGTTTTTGGCCACTTCTCCCCTTCTTGCCAGCAATATCCCGACCTATATTCCCGCCGAAATAAGCTCAAAGAATTGCGGCGGTGTTTTAGTTGTATGAAGGAAGGCCACACCACCCCTCAATGCCGAATGCCCACGAAATGTTCCTCGTGTGGCGGTCCTCACCCGCGGGCCCTTTGTTCTCACCTATTCTCCCCAAAAGCACCATTTACCCCGAGGCCTCCCCAACGACCTCCTCAAACCTACCGTAATACGTCCAACGAAAACCCTCGCCAATACCAACATCCCACGAGACTGCCAAACTTCCAACAGCCCAAGCCAACGCCCGATTGCCATTTTTCTCAATCCGCAACTTACCCTAAAATTAATGACTACCATCCACCTCCTCCACCTAACTTAGAACCCAATCAACAAACAAACTCTTCTACTAACCCTACAAGCAATTACCGACCAATTTTGTTAAAATGCGTTCGAACCATGATTTTCAATCCGGACGTCCCTTCCTGTCAATACGAAGGAATTGTGCTTCTCGATGACGCTAGTACCAATACCTATATCCATACTACCGTAGCCAATGCCTTGAATCTAAATCTATCTCCCAGCTCTATTAACCTTGGGGTCTTTAATAACCCTTCCATAACTGCTCTGCCTACGTATACCACCACCTTCGGTCTTAAATTGGTAGATGGCCGTTCCTTAATAATAAAAGCCAATACATTGAACCACCTCACACAACCCACGCCATACGTACCATTTTCTAATGAACTTGTCTATGAAAAGGATCTTGTTCGAAATTACCAGAATATTGTTCCAAGCATCCTGTTGGGAGGTGACTTTTACTATGAAATAGAGCCCACACCAATATACCGATTACCCTCCGGCTACCACCTAATACAGACACTTCTTGGTCTTATAATTGCTGGAAAACCTTTCGGGTGCTCAAATTCCCTCCAGATTACCAACTTCTCTTCTCAAACAACAGTCACAGAACCTCCTAATGAATTTTTCACCCTCGAAAGTATAGGCATTACCGACCCTTCCCCGACCAAGACTGACGACTCGGTCCTACAAGAATTTAACCGAACTACCGAATTTACCAATGGCCGATACCAAGTAATGTTCCCATTTAAATCCTGCCCAAAAACTTTACCCCTTCCTTCAAATTTTGGATTATGTTGGGGAAGACTACGTTCTACATTGAATTCACTGAATAAAAACAACGACTTATTGGAAAAATACAACAAAATTATTGAAGAGCAACACCAACTGGGAATTATCGAAATTGTGGAAAATCCCAAGAATTTCCATTCCCCGTTACATTACCTACCCCACCATGCGGTCATAACTCCCAAAAAAGTCCGCATTGTTTATGATGGGTCCGCAAAACTTCCTAATTCATTTTCCCTCAATGACTGCCTTCATCCTGGACCTGTAATTTTACCGGAACTTGTAGGTGTTCTCCTCCGAATGCGAATTCCAAAAATAGTAATTGTGTGTGATATCCAAAAAGCCTTCCTACAAGTCTCAGTACATCCAAACCATCGAGACTCGATTCGATTTTTGTGGTTAAAGAATATCCATGAACCGTTATCCCTCGAAAATTTACAAATTTACCGATTTACCCGAGTACCATTTGGACTTTCTCCTTCCCCGTTTTTACTGGCAGCTACTATTTTATACCATTTACGACTAAATCCATCAAAATTAGCTGAAGAAATACTACCAAATATTTACGTGGACAACATTTTGTTTGGAGCCGAAACTGTCCTAGAAGCCAAAGAAAAATGCGACTCTTTAATTAAACTTTTTGCAACTGCCAATATGAAATTACGTGAATTTATTTCCAATATTCCCGAAACTATTAACCATATCCCCCTTGACGACAAACTCAATGGTCCCAAACAGAAATTTCTTGGTGTTGGATGGCAAACCGATACCGATTACTTATTTGTGGAAACCCATACCCCTCCTACCGAATTATCCAAAAGAACCATTCTCTCTTTTATTGCTTCCCACTATGATCCCTGCGGCTACATTAGTCCTGTTATTTTACCTTTGAAATTATTCCTGCATGAATTATGGTCTGAAAAACTCGCATGGGACGAGAAACTACCTGCAAATTTAATTAAATCCTGGGACAACTTAATGAATGACTGGCAAATCGGAACTGTACAAATTCCTCGACTAATTTCAACTTTACCTATTGACAACACCATTAATCAACCTGTTATTTGCTCCTCCCTGCCTTCTGAAACTGTTGAAATGGTCGCGGCATTCCGATTCCAACAACATACTTCCCTGGCAACGACATTAATTCCAACTCCAACAAATTTGAAAATTGCTGAAACCATCCCGAAGGATATTCCCGTGCAGGTAAACTTAAATGTCGAACCAACTTTTACAAATCGCCCCTCAATTTTTTCCCGCATGTCAACTCACCCGAACATGTATGCTCAACCTTGGACTGTCCGCATCCACCCCTACCTGCCAGTGCATCAACGAATTGGACCCATCCCGCTCTCCCGTATAAACTTTGTAATGCGTCACCCTCCAACGCCTTTGAATATGATCAACGTCAACCGTAACAACCACGATGCCCCATGCTGCAGCCGTCAACACTACCGATAGGAATGCCCTGGCCGGAATGTCGCGAAACGCGAAAATTCTTTAACTAAACTTTTATTTTTAATTCAATTTATTTTTGTCTCCTTTATCTAAAACATAATCTATATAATTTTCCCATACATTCTTTGTTTTCCTAACATACTTAATGTTTGGCCTTAAACCTATAAAATTAGTTTGTGTTCTTTCTTCCTGAACTTCACTTTTTTTATGTTCTTCGTAAACATTAATTCTCCTTTTTGCTTTACATTAGCAACTTTTCCTACTTTTGCCTTAATATAATTTATATTTGTGACCTGAATAAAATTTGATTGAAAAAAAAGAGGTGTTTTTTGTTTATTATTAGAGAAATTAGGCAATTTCTCTACACCTCACTTTTAATAAATCTTAAACCTCCACCCAGTAAATGTTTGAAATAATAGTCAGCTGGATCTCCCTTTTCCCTTACATTACCTGAAATTCATTTAAAAATTCCTATACCCGCTTAAAAATCCTACATCAAAATATATCTATCAGCCTAAAAAGGATGATTATCTAATCTCATTAAACAATCTACCATTCTCTTGTTGTGTTTGTTCATCTTCCACTACAATAACCACACTTTTAGTCAGCGCCGTCCGAGGCGCAGAAGGTAGTGGTGGTGGGAGTGGCGGAATTTTTACATTTTGTTGTGGATGACCAAGACGGAAAAGATTTCTATTAGCAATTCGAATTAATGCAATAATTGATCTTTCGGTTATTTGCTTGTTTTGGGCAAAATCAGGACTAAGTAGCCATTGCAAATGATCACGCACTAAAGGCCAAACTTGTGCTAAACGATCGCGGTTTTCGAGAACTATGTTTATCTATAAAATAAATTGAAAAATTAGAAAATTAGACATATTAGAGAATAGAGGCAGACCATAAAAAAGAATGGTAATACTAACCACCGTGCCGAATTTTGTGCTTAAAGGTTAAGAACATATGGCAAGAAAGCCGAGGTTTTACTTAAGCTTATTAGCTAATTATCGTCCCAACAAATAAGAATTTTAATAAGAATAGAGTGAAATTTAACAAATTTGTTGGGTTCCCAGCAGAGGTGAATCGGAATTCTGATTTCCGACTTCCGAAAATTTAGGCCGATTTCCGACATGAGTTCCGACTTTTGAGTCATTTCCGATTTCCGACAGTTCCGATTTCCGGCATCTTCGTCATTTCCGATTCACCTCTGGTTCCCAGATAGAGGATAATTCATCTAAAATGCCTATCTCATAAATATTTGTCTGTGTGGAATGTTAGCCTCCATACCACAAACAAAAATTAATTTCTTTCCTCACCATCAATTCCAACAAAAAAATCAAAGCTTCTTCCTCATCCAAAGTTAATTTTATTAGAGAATATTGATAAAGTAAATTTTGTTGTTGAATAATTGGTGGTTGTTCTTCCCCAGATTTTTTATCTTCAGAAAGTGAAGATTGGGAAAGTAATTGAGGGGGAAGAGGTGGGGGAGGAGGGGATTTTGAAGGGGAATTTAATGGAGATATTTTGTTATTTTCTGACATTTGTTTTTCTAAAATTTGTTGTTCTTCGGGTAACAAAGCTGCGGCAGCTGAACTTAAGTCGACAATAGAATCATCGTCTAAAAATTAAATTTTAGTGGTTTCTTATTAAAGTGGAAAATCTTCGGGTACCCAGACACGAAATAAAAAATCCTGTTTTTCCGTTATCTACCAACATTGTGGTAAAGGAAAATATAAAAATACATTAATTAATCCACTTTTTTAATTTTAAAAAATATAGGAATAATCGGTACTTCTCCGTTATACGACCGCAAACTTGGAAGCAGGCCAGTGTACCGCGAGCCCAATGTACCGCCAAGTCCAAAATTGTCGAATCCGTGGCGCCCTGGTATGGTTCGATGCGTCTCAACTAGCTGAATCAAACCATGCGAGGCGCAACGGATTCGACAATTTCGGACAAAGTTATAGTTTGGCGGTACATTGGGCTCGCAGTACATCGGGGTGTACCCCGCAAACATATTCCTCTTTAATATAAAACTTTGATTGGTTATAACCTTTTAATGGGTGATCAGACCTGATCCATGAGTTGGAAAAAAGATAGTAATTATCGAGGGTTTTTGAATGATATAAAATTCATTTGTATAGGATTAAGAATTAAAAAGTTATAGCCGATCGATGACGGCTGACTTTCAGTTTGTGGTAGTATAACGTAAAAGTACTAGTGTTTCACCGGAACCGGAACTTTTCTAAGTTCCGGCCCAGAACCGGAACTTTTAAAAAATTTTTGCTAGCAAATTTTAAAAAATTTGTTTTTCAAGTAGTGGTGTCGGTTTCGCCAAATTTTTCGATTAAATTCAGTCAAATTCTTCGGTTAATCGAAACCGAGCCGAATAACTAACCGAAACTTTCGATTAACCGAAAACGAACATAAAAACCGAACCGAACAATCCAAATCCCCTGCTATGCCAAATATCTCACCAACTTCATGATATCCTTTGATCCCCGAATTTCTTCGAATTATCCTTAATCCCACCAGATCCCTAGACATCAAATCACCGATGTGCCATTATAACTATTGATACATCGAAATCTCCAAATATCACTCCAAATCTCCATTAATTCATGCGAATTTTAAATAATATCATATTTATCCTTCTTTTTTAGCGCCGCAGGCGAAAATTTGCGAATTTAGGAAGACCATGTGAGAAATTCCAAGCTTTGGAAGGCCAAATCCATAGCTATCCAATTCCTGGTATCTCCTTGCACAGCTCAATCCCTTGATATCACACCCAAATCCCTCTATATTACCTATGACTTCTTGAACTCACATAATGTAACTCAAAGTCCATCTTCATCCATCCAAATCCTCCGATATACCAGCCAACTTACAAAAAATTTGGGATTTTAGGTGAACCAAGGATACATATTTCTTCCTTTTCAGCGCCGCAGGCGAAAATTTTGAGAATTTGTGTGGACAAGGCGCTAGATTTCTTCCTTTTCTGGCGCCGCAGGCAAAAAATTTTAAGAATTTTGAAAGGCCAGCCGGGGAAAATATTGCAAGGCCAACCCATATTTTTTTAAAAAACTAATCCTTAGGGGTGTAAAAAAGTTCCGGTTTGCCCGGAACCGATTTGTAAACCGGAGCCGGAACCAATTTGAGTCCCGGAACCGGAACCAAAAAAACACCGGAACTTTCCGGAACCGGAACTTCCGGTGAAACTCTAAAAAGTACCGAATAATCTCTAAAAAATTTTCAGGAAAATTTGGGTAAAAATAAAAAACTACCAATTGATATGCAAAATTTAAAGAAAAAAAAAATAATTTAAATATCCAAATTTGAAATTAGTATAGCCGTTGAGGCAGAAAAATCATTAAATAAATCACTCACTCAAACCCCCAAAAATCACAAAAAATTAAAAAAAAAACACCTTGACTTTGACTTCCCTGACTTTCATAATTTTGAACAATTTGTTCATTATTTAAATCAATTTGTTGTGTTTTTGATTGAATTGGGGCTATAGCAAAAGAACAATGGATAATATTATTTATTAATTCAGTAAATGCTGAAGTGGTTAAATAACGACTGTCGGTTATTAATTGTTCTGGATGGCATTCAGAAATTAATGATATTGCTGACTGAAAATATTTTTAAAAAATTTTTGTTAAATTTGCCCCAGACAATTCTGCAACAGAAGGAAAAAAGGGCAGAAAGGGGAAGAAAATGGGGAGAGATAACAGATACCTAAGTACCGAAAAATTTTAAAACGATAAAAATTTGGAAATTCATAAATTCTGATAAAATTTAAATCTGGTAAAAAATAAGGAAAATTTTCTAATTTTGCGGACTTTTAAATTTAGCCTTTTATGTTAGTATTCACTAGTGATGCTCGGGAGAAGAAAAAACCCGGGAAACGGGAGTCGGGTCGGGAAATGACCTCGGGAGTCGGGATACCCGAGCATCACTAGTATTCACCGCCTACCCATTTATTTTTAAATGAAAATTAATTTACTTAAGAGTTACTAAAAATTAGAAAATTGTAAAGCATATAGCCATTCAATTCCTAACGCTATGAAGTAGGCGGCGTGGTGAAATGGAGAACAACTCAGTCCGGTCTACTGAAGATGCTCCCAGCCGCCAATTAACCTTTTGCACTAGCTAAAGGAGAGAAATAGCTATAACCCAGCTGCTTTACTAAATTTTATCTCAAAAAAAGTTAAAGAAGAATCCGCAAAAAATGTCCGCAAAAAATTGCGGACATTTTTTGCACCCCCCCTCCCCGACAAACGTTGCATAATTGTTGTTCTTCTTCATTTATTTGTTTTTTATTTAAATCAGTTTCACTAGAAATTGAAGAAACACTTAAACCTAACCAACTAAACAGTCCACTTTCCTCTTTTTTTGGTAAAATCTGTGGACGTTTAAACTTTTCTTTAATTGTCACAATTCCTCTAACATCCACAAAATCTTCCAATTCCAACAATTTTGGTGGAAGTAAATTGGCACGTAATAAATATATTAAACAATCCAACACGTTTTTCCAACCCTTTAAAAAAATTTTTCCGATTTTTTAAATTATTTTTCAAGTTTTCTTTATTTTACGAAAAATCCGCAATTTTTTGCGGATAAAACTTGCAGAAAAAAATTGTATTTATAAAAGTACTTTATGGCTCCAATTTTTTCCTTCTATTCCCTTTAAACTTAATTCGTATTTTGAAAGTAAATCAATGAAAAATGTGTTTGGAGGCTAGCACGAGGAATTCCAATTCACGGAACAGACGCGAAACGACAATTCACGGAATTACAAATAACGGAACGACCAACTCACGAAATGACCAAAACAATGAATATTTTAAAAATCAGAATGTTTTTAGAAATCATAGATTTTCAGAATTTTAAAAAAATATTCAGATTTTTGAAAAAATTCCGTTTTTAAAATATTCCGTGATTCGGTTGTGTTGGTCGTTCCGTGATTTGGTAATTCCGCGATTTGTCCGTTCCGTCAGTTAGCCCGACAAAAAATTTATCCAAACTTTAGAAAAAACAGGCGAGCCAGGGTATTCAAAGCTAATTCAATTTTCAGAAAATTAAGGCAGTTAAACATCACCAAAATTTAACAACAAAAAAACCTCTCTCAAATTATCCCCATAATTATGCACTAATTCAAACAAAGCTCTAGCAGCCATTTGTGCCTTTTTATTTCTTGCAAAATTAATTGACAAACTTTCAGCAGTCGAATCAGAAAAGGCTAAAAAAGGAAAAAAATTTCGAAAAATTTTCATTTAAAATTAAAAATACAATTCAAATTAAGTGTAGAAATTGGTGCACTTGTTGCCCTAGGAGGGGGTGATAATGGACTTGTTGCTGAACTCATAATTGCTTAAATTTATCTGAAAAAAATTTTTTTAATTTTTAAAATTTTATTAGAAAAATAAAAAAAAAATACGAAACAAATAAGGAGAAATAAACGACAAACATTCCAGCTTTCTTTATTAAAAAACAAAAATAAAAACAGGAACACGCCGGCGCGCGCCCATAACGGCGCAGAAACATAATTTGCTGGAAAATTTCTGGCCTTTATTAATTTTGGTACCGATTTCTTTAGCTCGATGAGAGGAATCGTTTAATACTAAATTTGATAAGATCTGGAAATTTTGAAGCAAGTTATGGCATTGCGCCGTTATGGTCGCGCGCCTACTTGGGCTGTACCCATACGAACAATGTAAGAGAGACAACTAAAAAATGAGAGTACAAAGAAAAAGTCAAATGTTTGAAACGTTTCAAGTGAGTCCGTATTAATAAAAAAAATTTTTTTCAAAAAGCAAAATCCAACCGACGTTTGAATGGCATGCTCGCAAGTGCTGTCTGAACACTGTGACCAAGCGGCGGGTTTTGTCTGCTCCCTTTCGGGCCTGAACCGTTGCCCCGCTCTTTAAACAACCAGGAACACAAACGTTCCCGTTTGCGCCCCTTGTTGACTTGGCCCTTGCTCTAGACACTCGCTCTGTGCACACCCGTCAATTGGTGCTTTTGCCTCCTAGAAACTGGACTACAAGCGCCCGCCACGACGCTCGGCGAAAGTGAATTAAATATTATCGTTTATATTGTGTTCAGAAAATTGTCGTGCTCGGACATTAGAGTATTAAAATACATATCCTAGCTTAATAAAATTTAGAATAAATTCGAGGTAGTGAATACTGGAAAAACTGTCTGAAACTTGTCTGGTTTTAGTCCGGTAAAGATAATTTCAGGATTCCGGTAAAAATTACCCGGATTCCGGACCGGATCCGGGATTTTTTTTTCTAGGTGTTAAAATGTTCTTAGAGGTGAGGGATTATCCATGATTAAGAGGGTATTTGTGGGATTAACATGTCTTTAAATGGATTTGGAGGATAAGAAGGATATCCGAAGATCCTTTTTCACCAACGTGGACCTCTTTTGAATTCAATAATTTTAAAAATTCCTTTGACAATTGAATTAAAATTTTTTTTTAAATATTGAGAAATAAACAAAATATAATAATATTTTTAATAATTTTAAAAGTTTGCCTTTTTAGAATTTTAAAAATATTGGTACTATGCGTTTATATCCCCCCATGTCCGCAAATGTTTGTCCGCACTTTTCTTTCTTTTCCTTTCCCCTCTCATAAGGATTATAAATGGTCAAGTATTAATAAACTTTTCTTTTTTTCTCCTCTCATAAAGATTAAAATGGTCAAGTAAAAACTTAGTACAGACAAATATTCGTTTATAAAAAATATAAAAGCAAAAACAAAGCAATTTTAAAGAATGGTGACTATTGGGATACGACTCCCTTCTAACCATGTTCCGACTCGCAGCTGGACTTCAGAACGACACGTAGATTTACGACATCGCCATCTATTTTGATTTCCAATGCTTAGCTTCATTTCGTGACCATTTACACAAATTTTATTTGTCGGTAGAATGTTCTTTGATTGTAAAAATAGTATGGCTGCTTCTTCTGATTTAGGAAGCTTCTTAAAATTCATGATCTGAAAATAAATTCAAAAACGATAATATTAAATGTCGTACTTCTCATTTTTATTGCCATTTTATATGAATGATGCGTTATCGTATTTGACGTTTTTTAATATTCATGTGAAAAATTCTTTAGTTTTATTCTTACTTGACCATTTTAATCTTTATGAGAGGAGAAAAAAAGAAAAGTTTATTAATACTTGACCATTTATAATCCTTATGAGAGGGGAAAGGAAAAGAAAGAAAAGTGCGGACAAACATTTGCGGACATGGGGGGATATAAACGCATAGTACCAAAATATTTTTTAAAAAGTAAGCGTGTGATAGATTTATGAAAAATAAATAGTAGTTTGTGTAATATTTGCGCAACTTGGGTTAAATTACCAAGCTTTTCCGACTCGCATTTACCCAAAGTCTATAAGGGACGAATGTGTACATATTTTAATCAGAGATCGAATAATTTCGAACTTTTTTTCATCATTTTACTAATAAGGCGGTAATAATATAAAGCAAAACTGCCATAAAAATTTATTATACCTTTATATACCTTTATAAAAACAACAAATTGTGAAATATAAAATAATGTCAAAAATAAACAGATTTTGTCTATTTAAAGTCATGTCTATTATGAACTTTCCACACTCATTCATATTTTAATTAAATAATTTAATCCAATTTTTTAAATTAATTGTTTGGTAAATTTTTTTATGAATCTTAAATTTTGGCGCTACAAAAAAGAAGAATTTAGCTTCTTGGTCTCTAAGATCTCAAACATAAGGAGGATTTTTTTTCATGATTAGGAGAATTTTTGCCATTATTAGGATTTGAAATGAAAAACTAGACAGACTTTTTACTGATTTGTTGGATCCGTCAGCACTTCATATGACGCAAATTATCTTTAATCCCATTGAAATATTTTCTTCCAGTTCTTTTTTTAATTCCTAAGGGACCTAAGATACCCACCAAACATGTAAATTATTTAACAATTTTTTAAATTTTTTTGGAGTTTTGAAGATTTTTTTGTTTCAAAACATCACTGTTTACAAATTCCAAAAAAAATTTTTAACATTTAAGAGAAAATGTTTAAATTAATTCTCTTAATTATTTTCATTTTAATTTTTGTAAATATTTCACAACCTAACAAAAATTGTAAATATTCGAAAAATGGGAAGGAAAATAAAATTTCTAAAATTTCCCTTCGTAGACACAAAAGAGGTTTAAATACAAAAAATGATTGTGAAGAAGAAGCAAGTTCTAGTAGTCTAAAACATTTGAATAAAAATGTTGAAAAATTAAATTTGACGGAAAAGAAAAGGGGGTTGTATATTTGTGACAACTTTTTCTACTCACACATAAAGTTTAATGTAATTAATAATTTAATTAATTAAATAGTGGATGTAGGTTCCGATAAAGATTTATTACAGACCCTATATTATGTAAATTTATACTTTAAATATAGGTGTAATGTGTAAATGAGACAAAACTCCTAAAATTTTCTGTTGAACAGAAAATTTTTAAAGTCTTTAAAATTATTAATTAAAATTTCAGGAAATATTGGCCAACATTTTATCTGAAGAATATGAAATGGTTTTCTTACTTTGATTTTTATTTTAAAAATCGGTCTAAATAAATCAAACAAACATTATCTCTCAAAATAACCATCAAAAGGGTTCTTCACCTTTTTTAGTTTTTTCACTGCGCACAAATCAAGTTTACTCGACACTCCACACCTAAACTTATACGGTTGTATATTTCACCCAATTTTGGAACCGAAATTGTGGCTAATTAAATTGGGAGAAAACTTATTTATCCCAAAAATATATTCATTTCAAGAAGGAATGATAATAATTTTAAGGAAATAATAATTTATTTAAAAATATTATTAAGTATTTTATTAAGTATTTCTAGCTTTATAAATCATTATTTCATTTGCAGGATGTAGTAGTTTACACGCGAAGTGTAGGTGGACATCCTGTAAACCCGAAGAATGTTAATTTAATTATTAATGTTCCGATAAGTGAAAATAAATTGGATAAAAATGTTGTGGAAAATGAAGGAATTGAAGAAGCTTTTGATAAATTTAGATTTGATCCAAAATCTATTACAGGAATTTATGAAGGTAATAACTATTAAAGATACTGAAATTAAAAATCCCTTTCAATTGGGAATATAATTTTAGCGCTGACGCAGGTTGCGCCCCACAAGGGCGCCGAAGTTGTTAGGACGCTGGCCATAAGGGGTTTGGCCAGCGTACCCTCAAAGTATTTGACTTACGGGTTACGCGATTTCGGCCGCTCCAAAAAGATTTTCAATTTTTAAAGAAATAATTGCAAACAAACAAGTCAAAATTGGAAAGGAAATGGTTGAAGTTTATGACTGGTTAAGTAAACAAGAATATTCTTTTGGAATTGGTGAATTTAGATTCTTTGTTAGCCCTTTTGTTGTTTTTGAAGCTTTACGAATTGAAAATACTTTTGCAGTTTCTGCTTCTGTATTCATTCCTGGATATCTTCAATATCTTGGAATTGATGTTACTTCATACAGTATTCCAGGTATTTTACTAGTGACAAATGGGATGAAGATTCTGACTGATCGAGCTCACCACGTACTAGGTTCAATGAAGCGATATTGACAATTAGTTAGAACTAATAAGGAAGTGACGATAAAGAAAGGCAGAAAGAAAAAGAGAAAGTGAGTGTCGATAAAATGAGTCTCACTCAGAGTGCACTTTGTTGCTTAAAAGCACTCAGAGTGCATTAAAAGCACTCAGAGTGCACTTTGTTGCTTAAAAGCTCTCTGTTGATTCTCCTAACACTAAATTACTAAATTCTTTATTGTCCCTCCTTATTATCGCTAACAAACGTTGCCGCTTGTTTGTGTTAGTTGGCATTTCTGAATCGACATTTGAAGTCAATGTTACTTCATGGAATAGGTCCTCGGTGTTCTACAGACTAAGCTACTGGGCGTTTCTTTCAATTTTCTCCTTTGATAGATCTTAAACCTCCGCCTAGTAAGCTTTAAATGCTAGCCGGCTGACTTCTTCCTTCATACATATGTACTCTTGTTTAAAAATAAATCTAAAAATATTTCTTTCAATAAAGAATACTCAACTACAATGCCTGGAGACTGGTTAAACAATGAAGGTTTATTAAATAAAGAAAGTAAACGATATATTGAAAACAGGATAAAACATGAGGATAATAATAGAGGTTTAGATTGTTTTCATTCACAACAGTCTCTAGCTATCTTCAACGTTTTTTCTAATGCGAGGAATGTTAATGATTTACAAGTACCTTCGCCTATACAATTTTTATTCGAAAAAATTAAACTTCATTTCGTTAATCAACCTTTTCAAGCAAATTTCAAAGAATTTCCTGTCTCTGAAAAAATTATTTATATTGGAGGGCTTCTTGTTGACGAAAATGAAATTTTGATTAAAAGAAAGGTTATCTCGCGCGGGATTATGCGAAATTTTTTTTCGGCATTCTTTAAAGAGGTAAATTAATCAAGGAAAAAAAGTTGTAATTTTAAAATAAAATTATTTGCAAGGATGGGACCTGAGGGGTTGAAATATTTATTACGATTTTATCTCTTAATTTAACCTTAGTTTTTTTAATGAACCTTTGCTCCGAGGGCCACACTATACCCTTTCAAATATTTAGAAAAAAATTCAGCGGGATCCCGCAAACATAACTTTGTTGATTTACATATAATCTATGTAAATTTAAAGCCTAACTGCGTTGTTTTGGTCACTTTTGGAACGGTTAATTTAACAGGAAGGTTGGATCGCAAAAGTATGGCAAAAATGTTTGAAGAATTTGAAAAACATAGTCATTGTTTGTTTAAAGCTCGTTTAAATAAATTTGTAACAGAAAATTATAATAAAAACATAATTAAAGTGACAGATGAAATTCTTCCACAAAAAGAGATTTTAGGCAAAATAAATATTAATGTTTATAAATAATTAATTTTATTTTAATTTTACAGCTAAAGAAAATACAAAATTATTTATTTCTCATTGTGGGCAAAATAGTTTGACTGAGGTAGAGTTGGTCACGGTACGGTATTACCGCGGTATTTTTCGGTAATACCGCGGTATTTTTTACTGAAATACCGATACCGATACCGCCTCAATCAAAATACCGCGGTATTTTTCGGTATTTCGGTATTTTCCAGGTAGACTAAAAGGTGAGTTTTTTCGCCTACGGCCTTCCGAAATTTTCAAAATTTTCGCCTGCGGCGCTGAAAAATAAGAAAGTTGGCTTCCAATTCTAAAATTTTGGCTTCCGGCGGTGAAAAATGGAAGAAATCTGGCTTCATGGCCTTCAAAATTTTTCAAAATTTTCACCTGCGGCGCAAAAAATGAAGAAATCTGACTTAAATTCTGCGCAAGCAACGTCAGTAGAAAGTGAAAGGATTTTTTCCGTAGCAAGAGACGTCTTTGAATACAGGCTATCACTTTTGTGTCCAGTAAATGCAGAAATGTTAATTTTTCTGAACCAAACACTTCCATTGATTCATTATAAATAGTAAATTCATTATTTATTCACTATTTATAAACTTATTTCACATTTATTGTATTAAATTTGCTCATTTGGTAAATTAAAAAAAAAATACCGGAATACCGCGGTAATACCGACGATTTTTCGTCGGTATTTTTCGGTATCGGTATTTTACCGAAAATACCGATACCGCCTCAATCAAAAATACCGCGGTATTTGCGGTATCGGTATTTTACCGAAAATACCGATACCGATACCGAAAAATCGCATTTGATCAACACTAGACTGAGGTATTTTTTGTTTGTCTAAAAAGAGACCATATGTAGTAGTTCTAAAATTTAATTTATCTTTTTGTTGATATTTTCATCCAGAATCGCACATCCGTATTAAAAACTTAAATATTAATTAATTTCTAGGCAATATATGCCGGTGTTCCTTTAATTTGTATCCCAACCAACGGCGATCAGTTTTACCTTTCTTCCCTAGTTGAACATTTGGGGATTGGAATTTATGTAAATGTTTTATATAATGAAAATGGAGTTGACAGTGAAGCTTTTGGTGTTGACTTTCAAAATGCTTTAAATAAAATGATGATTGATGGGTAAGTGTATAGAAAATTAGAGTGACAAACACTCGTAAGACGTTGACTCCAAAAAATTAAAAAAAAAAGAATATTCTCTATTATCAACTAAAAACTTGAAAGAATTAATCCTATAAAATATTATCCTTTTTAGCAACATTTATCAAAAGACTGCTAACGAACTTCGAACAAAAATTCTTCTTGATTTAAAAGAAAATGGGCCGAAGAAAAATATTTTTCTTCAAAAGATTTCTGAAGTAATTGGTAAATAGTAAATGAAGAGGAATTACATATAAAAAATTTTTTATTTAATTTTTTATTTAATTATTTTTTAATATTTTTTATTTTTTTCATATTTAGTGTTGTCTTTGCATTTAAAAAATTTCAATTTTAAAATTTATATAATTATTATTTAACGAAACAATTTTATTAAAAACATCATTTTAAAAATATTTTTATAAATAAATTAATTGTATTTTTAATTTAAAAATTAAATAAAAATTTTGTAAATAAATAATTTATCAATTAAAAAGATAAAACAATAAATAAATAAAAGTAATAACAAAATTAAAAAATTATTTTAAAGAAAATTAATTGGTTCTTTTTAAACTTATTTGAACTAAAACTAGTTTCTAAATTTTCATTTTAAAACAATTTAAATGTTTAAGATTTAAAAATAATATTTATATTTATTTTTTTATTTTCTAAACTAAAAAAAATTTTTTCAAAATAATATACAAAAATAATTTAATAATTAATAACTAGGGTTAGGATTTTTAGGGCCTGTTTTTTCCCAACTCTATTAATAACTAATTACAGTCTAATTTTGATATAAAGGACCGAGAATATTTTCTATATTAAGAATAATTTTAGAAAAAAATCTTGATTAAGGACCAGTCAATAGGCTTGCTAATTTGAGAACTTTGTTAAATGGAGGAGTAGATTAGATCGAGGTTTGACTGTAGTAATAAATAATTATTATAATAACATTGTTAAATATTTTCTTCTTAATTATTAATGTATTATATAATTAATTGTATAAACTCCGACCCCGATGGATTTTTTTGGCAAGAACCCCAAACCCCGATATGCCTTCACCGGGAAACACCCGATCCCCTACACACTCGCCCCCGAATGGTCGGTTGCTACCCTAGTATAGAAAATAACAAAATTAATCAAAAATTAGATTTAAATATTATATTTAATAAAATAATTAACTCAAAAATTAAAATTATTAAAATTTTTTATTTATATTAAAAAAGGAGAGAATGTTTTATTACTATTTAATATTATTATTAATTATTTCTTTATTTTCTTTAAATAATTCTCTTAAATGTAAAATGGCTTTGATTAGCAATGAAGTAGCTAATGATGTTACTGAATTGTCTAATAAAAAAATTCTTTCTCAAATGATTGATACAGAATGCGATAAAAATGTAAGAAATTAATTTAAATAAATTTAGTGTCGGGATAATATTAGGGGTTAGTTGATCAGTATTTCCTTTGTTTTAATTAGAGATTGGATCAAACAAATATTTGACGTTGGAAATATTTGGTTTTGATCTAATTTTATTTTTGAATTGAGGGAGATCACTAGATATGGAGGGATTCGGATGATTTATGAAAGATATCCCCTTATCATTTTAAAACCCTTTTAATCTTTAAATCCACTTGTATTCCCTTAATCCATCCAAATCCTCTATATTACCCTTAATTCCTTCACTGATCTTAATCCTCCGATATCATCTCCAATTCACCTTTTAGACTTTATTTAAAAAGTTAGCTAAAAGAAGGATTTCTGGTTTCTTAATCATCCGATTAACAACACTAAAATTTATATAAGATCCTCGAAAATAAAAAAATATGACTGAGATTTATTTAAACATATTAAGCTAACGTTAAATTAACATTATTTAAGTTCCCTAAATATGTATATACAAATAAAAAAATTTATTTAGGACAATTATTGTGTTACATATACAGAAATAACTACATTAAATGCTACAGAAAATTTTCTTTTACATTCCTGTGAAAGTTTATGGAGAGATAATATTAAAAAAGCGAGACTTCGCCAGGGATTTGAGAGTGATACTTACACCTGTGAAGTTTGATTTTAAAAAATAAAAAAAATTAAAAATAATTTTATTTTGTTAATTAAAATATTTTTGAAGACAACAGACGGGGAAACACATTCAATGCAGGCTACAAGAACTCTTGCCTCCGGTGTTAAAGTCTCTGGAAGAGTTCGTTATTCTCTTAATTGTTGCGACACTGACCTTTGCAATGTTTCTAATAATTTTATTATTTTAATAATATTTATTTTTTTAAAGGCGTATGTACTTTCTGGACTTAGATAATTTTGTTTGTTAATTGGATGGAATTTTTAATAAATTTTATAAAATTTTGTATAGTTTTATGAAGAACCAGAATTTAATTTTATACTGTACACTGAAAAATACCGATAAATTTCAAAATTTTGACGTACCTTATTATGGTCATTATGGGCGATTTCCGTCCCGTATTACCGATACTGTACAGATTACCAATAAATACCCCGAAGAATACCGTCGGTAGTCTGATACCGTTCGGGCTCCAGCTTTATTATTAAAAAAATTTTTTTTTAAATACTTATTAAGAAATATATAAACGTCTACATTTAATTTTAAAAATTTGCCCTTTTAAATTTTAAAAATTATTTTTAAAATAGATTATTGATTGCGGTACAAGAAAATTAAAAAAATAAATTGTAGTTTGTATTTATTTTTTTGTATCTATGTAAAATCTAGTCAATATTATTTGTCAATTAAAAAATTAAAATTAATTAAAAATTATTCCCCTCTCTTCTTCCCTCCCCTCCCCCTCTCTTATTTCCTCCCCCCTCCATCCCTCCATCCCTCCCCCCTCCATCCCTCCATCCCTCCCCCCTCCATCCCTCCCCCCTCCATCCCTCCCCCCTCCATCCCTTCTTCCCTCTCCCCCCCCCCAATTCATATTTCATTTGCAGCGATACAAAAAATAGGTTTTATAATAATTTTCCTAAACAAATAAATTTAAAGTTAAAAACAAAAATTAAATTTAGGTATTTAATTGTTTTGTATCAATATTTTTTTTGTTTTTAGTAAAAATTATCGAATTTAATATGTTTAGATTTTAAATTAAGTTTAAAAGTTTTTTAAATAAAAATTTGGCTTCAGTCTTGTTTATGAGTCCAATGAAAATTTATAAGTCAGACAAAATTTTATAAAGCAATTAAAAAATGGAAAAAAATAAAGAATAAGAATTTTAATTATTATATTGCCTTTCTCAAGGGCTAACGGAACATAAAAGTGGGAAACAAGATTTTAATTGGTAATACCAGGTATCTGATGAAGACAGTTTATATATTTTTATTTTAAATTATTCTAAACTCTCAAATAATAAGGCATTCAGTGGCAGGTAATACTTGACCAGACAAAACGGCCGACAATATTCCGTCTTACATAAACTGCATCCAGCCAAAAGTCCGACCAAGACTTCGTCCAAAGAGAAAAATATGCATTTTTCACTGGGTGGGGGTCCTTTTGGCGCGAGTAATGCTATTTTTCTGTGGCATTTTGTCGTTTGGCATTTCCGATCTCCGACTTCAGAAAATTAGGTTGATTTCCGATTTCCGATTTACGTCACCTTCGTCATTTCTGACCCACCTCTGATCGCATGGAATCCGCTGAGTATTAATTTTTCCTAATCCGCCGAATCTGATACCCCTAAAGTTCGAAAATTAACATTAAAGATCACAAACCTCCATTGGACTTATAAATTAGACCTGAGCCAAAAATTCTAAAAATTTTATAAAAAAGTTCGCATCAGTAATTATTATTTTCGTATTATTTTTTATAAAGACAAAATTAAGTTTTGACTTTATAAACTAATAATGTTTGTATACTCGAATTTCGATTCACTAATAAAATATATTCTTACATTGTCTATATTCACTGATTTTGTTATCTTATTTAATTTTAGTGTTTTACTGACTAAAATCCACAGCTCTTTATTCTAAAAAATAGGAAAATGCGTTTGCGTTTTCCATCAATTTTGTTTCTAATTTTTTTGTTGACCACGGTCTGTGGAATGGAAAAACAAAAAAAGAGTAGATTTGGTCGTTCAAGAAAATTAAAGCGTGATGAACCCAAACAAATGTCTCTTGGAACAACCGATTCTGGCGACACAATTATTCGGAATACTCTGAATAAAGGAGTAGAAACGCTTACAAAAGGATTTAAAAATTTACTTGGAGGAAAAAAGAAGGAGAAGGAAACCACAAATAAAGTTTTTCAGAGAAATTTGAGTGAATTGGTTCCGTATAGAGAAGGTATAAATCTTAAATTACACGAAATTTGTAAAATTAAATAATTAGATAAGAATAATTTTCACGAACAAAATTTTAACAAAACACAATGAGATTCATAATTATTAATTTTAAAAATTTTGAAAACTTTATTTGTACATATAGTGAATTTTTATAATTTTAGTTTAATCCTTCAATCTTGTAAATTGTTGTAAGATAGATATTTATATGCGTATTCTTGCGGTACCCCCATTTCCCGGTACAGAGTCTCAATGAAAATGTCATTTATAGACTTTGTTCTTCTTACTTTTCTATTCAATATCAATGGAAATTCTCACAGAAATTTTAGAACCTTAAGAAATTAAAAAATCTTAGGTGGGGTTATAATTATGTTACACACTGTTTCGGACTTTACAAGAGGAGGTTTATTACTTAAACTCATTTACTTACCCTTACTTGGAGGGTATGTAATCGAGGAAATACGGTAAACAGTTGTAAGGCTTTAAAACCCCAAAAATTAAAAGTTATGCCGACAAATCATTTTAATAAAATGTTGTCTTTAAAAAATGGAATACCAAACTTTTCTTAACTTTATAAATTTAAGGCACGTTCCTTTTCCACCAGACATGGGCGAAACTCGATTTTTTTTTCGAACGAAACGAAACGAAACAAAATTTTTTAAAAATCGTTTCGTAAACGAAACGAAACAGCCAAGATCTTACGAAACGAAACGAAACAAAACGAAACATTTTAAGTTTTAAAAAATTTTCAAAACCGCATTTATTTCGCAATTATTTGAGCTCAAACATTTTATTAGCCGAATATGACTTAGTATAAATGATCAAGTTCTTGGTTTATTTACAACAATTGTGGTCCCATAAGCCAGGCCCGTAGCCACTATTTTTGCTCCATTCCCTACCCAAATTGTCTCAATATCTCCATTTCGTGAAAAATGGTATATAAGATAGTGCTTCGCCGAAAGTTCCAGTTCCGGTATTTTCGCAACTCGCAATCTGCAATTTTTAAAAATGGAGATAAAGGAATTAAATCACTTCAAACTATAGTTAAAATTGTATGTATATGAGCAAATAATGGTGAAGTGTCAATAACATTTCGGAGTTTTCTGGTAATAAACTCTTTCCGGCAATAGAATTGTCGTCGATAAGTAATAATATGTGGATTAGGGAGTGGAGTATAAACGGATTTGTAGTATATAAGTGATTGATATCGGACAATAAAAGAGGTTCTGAATTGTTAAGGAGGATTTAAGGAATATCAGTCTTCAATTTTTAGCGCCGTAGGCAAAAATTTTGAGAATTTTGGAATGCCAAGAAGCCGAAATTCTTCCTTTTTCAGCGCCGCAGGCGAAAATTTTTAAAATTTTCAACAAAAGATGGTAAATTTTTAAAATTTTGGCTTTAGTTTAGGCCTAAAAAATTGTTTCGTTTCGTTGCAAAATCACAGGTGTTTCGTAACGAAACGAAACGAAACAAATTAAAAAGTGTTTCGTGACGAAACGAAACGATACTCAAAAAAACCCACGAAACATACGAAACAACGAAACGAAACGTTTCGCCCATGTCTGTTTCCCACCCATTATAGCCTATCTGATTAAAAAAATGCGTATAAACTTAAACATTAGGTTTAAGTAAAAGTTAGCTAATTGTGACTTGTTATTTATTTTTTATCAGATAAAAAAATTGATCATGATAAAATGATGAAGAAATTAGAAGAATATACAGAAGCAGATTATATTAAAGAATTAAACAATAAAATTGAATTAACTAACGGAATTAAAGATGAAATGAATAAATATTTTGTTGATAAAGATAAATCAGAGAAAATAATAAATGAATTTAATGAATTTATTAAAATTATAAATGATTTGCGGATCGGAACAGAAGAAGTGAAAAATGTAATACTGTTTAAAATTACAGGACATTTGGAGAATGAGAACGTTTTGATTGAGGAAGAAAAGCTTGATGAAATAAAAACTGATATAATACATTATGGCCAGACTGAAGATGAAACATTTAAAGAGGTTAATGTTGTATAAATCATTTAGAATTGGGTAGGGGATCATTGTGTACCGGCCGTTTGTGTACCTGGCCATATTTTGGGCCATAACTTTTTCAATTCTTAATTGATTTAAATAAATAATATATCAATTGAAAGCCCTGGATGTGAGGATTATTTTCGCCAACAGGATCGATTTGATCAGATAATCATACAAAAAGTTACAGACAGATAAAGATCAAAATCACGATTGAGCGCATTTATCGAGATATAACTTTTTATAACATGATCTGATCAAATCAATCCTGTTGGCGAAAATAATCCTCACATCCAGGGCTTTCGATTGATATAATAATAATTGAAGTCGGTTAAGAATCAAAAAAGTTATGGCCCAAAATATGGCCAGGTACACAAACGGCCGGTACACAAGTGGGACGTTCCGTTTAGAATTGTGAAATTTTTTATTTAATTCTGGATACTTATTTAATCCCCCCCCCCCGTCCAAATATTTAGTTGATGTAAAAAATGGTCAGCCATTTTTTTGTATAAGTTCTTTGCATAAGTTTGGACATGGGTTCAATATTTGAAGTTAGGGAGCTTTAGCCAATGAGAGGGGAAACAAGGCATCTCTAAAATAAATAATAAACCTACCAATATTCCGACTTCCGTTTCTTGAAATGAAGAAGAGCCAATCCTAATTTAAAAATAGATTTACATACTATTAATTTAATTATTTATATTTTATTTCATTTATAATTTAGATTGCAACTAAAGAGTAAGTAGAATTTTATATTTTTATAAAATATTTAATTTTTTTTAAAATTTTATTAATAATTTTAATATATAAATAAATATTATTAGTTTTAATATTTTAATAAAAATTAATTTTTTAAATAAAAGAGTTGAATACAACGAGTTGTATAATAAGTTGATGAAGACTGAAAAATATTGGTTAAAAGTCAAAGAAAGTGATAATTTTAATACAAAAATGTCTAAGCATCAAGAAGAGATGGAAAAAATAATTAACGATTTTAAAGAGTTTAATTTAGCATATTTATCTGAAAGTAAACTTGTTAAAAGAAAATCTAAAGTTATTGAAGATGCGATATCAGCAAGGTCTCATTCAGGAGAACTTAGTCAATTTTCTGGAGAAAGCGAGGAAATGGGAAATCTTGAGAATATTAGCGAACATGGTGGATATGGATCTCCATACAGTGCTAGTGGATCTGCTAGATGTAAAAAAATTTAAATATTAAATCGTTCGGTTTTATAAAAGCCAATCTTTCCAATCAGTCATTTACTAAATTTTTAAGATCTAAAATCTAAAAAAAGTTCTACCGATAAATATCGCTACTCTAACAAGAGGGCAGGGATGTGCGTCATGGCGTTTTGGCGTGACGTTTTGGCGTTTTGGCGTGATTTTTGGCCGATTTTGGCGTGCTGGCGTTTGGCGTGATTTTCAGTTTTTGGCGCGCCAAAACGCCAAAATTATACACACCTAATGATGGGAATTTTCCAAATAAATGGGGGAAGTTTTTCAAAAAAATGAAATTTTTTTGCCCACAGCCTTCCAAAAATTTCAAAATTTGCGCCTACGGCGCACAAAAAAGGAAGAAATCTACTTATTAGCTTTCAAAAAATCACGAAATTTTTGCCTGTGGCACTAATAGAAGGCCTGTGACACTAATAGAACTTAATGCACTTTTCTTCAATCCTCCAATATCCATCAAATCATATTAATCTACCAAAGTCCACTAATTCCTCCTTAATCCTTTCTAAGTCCCTTCGATATTCTACAATTCTGGGGTTGTGATTTTTCCATTTTTCTTGCAATTTTTTAGAAAAAGTAGGATTTCTGCTCTTGTTCTTAACAAATTTCCATAATTTTGGGTGTAGGCGCTAAAAAAAGGATGAATTTTGGCTTCTGGAAGTCGTGAAAATTCAAAAATTTTCGCCTGCGGCGCTAAAAAGAGATAAACACTTGTTTTTCGGGCCTTAGTTTAATAAAATTTTTGGCGTTTTGGCGTTTGGCGTTTTGGCGTCGTTTTTTGCCGATTTTGGCGTTCTGGCGTTTGGCGTGATTTGAAAATTTGAAAAATTGGCGTTTGGCGCGCCACGCGAAAATTTTGGCGCACATCCCTGCAAGAGGGCAGTTTTAAAGTTAACAAAAATGGAAAAAATTTTTTATATACATAACCAAGTTGTTAACTTTTCCGTAGCAACATAGAAATTAAAAACAACTTTTCAAGTTGTAAACTAAAAATCTGGTCTCTATTAAAAATAATTTTTAGTTCATAATCATCATTCACCAAGCGGTTCAGGTAGTAGTGGACGTAGCCGCCGTAAAGGTTTAATGACAAAAGTTGGTTCGGCTCTGACCTCCATATTACCTTCAGCAAAAATAAATAAACTTTTAGAAAAATGTGATGAAAATATTTCACCTTTGTGGAATGAAATACTTGTAAATCGCAGAAAAATTCGAGATTTTTACAAGGCAATACTTTAATTTTAATATAATTTAATTTTATAAAATTTAAATAAATTTCAGTATGTCGAAAATTCACAAAAAATTTTTGAAAATTTGAAAGGAAACGCAGCAAATATTAATTCAATAATTCAAACATCTATAAATCCTTCTTTGGGCCAAGCAAGCTCAAGTCAACAGCCTTCAAGTATATTAAATCAATTTAAATTTAAATGTGTATTTAAAAAATCTTAGCTTATAATTTAATATAATTATATGAACAATTTTTTTACACTTCATTTCATTTATCAATGGTATCCCATCAGATCCGTTGATTAACTTCTAATTTCTTCAAATTCCAATACATATATCACCCTTTATCCCTTGATATACCTCTTAATTCACCAAAATCACTTCATATCATTTCTAATTCCCCAAATCCAATCCTCTTACTGCCTCTAAATCGCTTGATATAACCTTAAACCTCAAATATCTCCCTTAATCCCTTGAAATCGACATATATCCCTCGATATCACCGATATGCCTCTTGTCCCTCGATGTAAATACAAGTCTCCTGATATTCCCTTCATGTCCATCCAAAAAATATAAAAGAATGAAATGTGCAGACTGTAAGGAACTGCTCGCAGTCCAAAAATTTATACATGTCGAAGTCCTATTGCTAACTTTACATGTGGTCTGCGAAATTGATAAAAATAATTTACTAAATTATAAACAATTTTTTTGTAAACAATTTAAGAAATAAACAAAATATTTATTTAATACTTTATTTAATAATTTAAAAGATTTTGCAAAAAAAATTTTTATTATTTTTTTGGGAGGATCAGCACTTTACAACAGGGCTTCGATCTCGAATTTTTAAAAATCCGCAATTTCGATCGAAAAAATCCGCATTTTATATGAAAAATCCGCAAAAAATTATCAAACACAAAAATTGAATTAAAATCACTTCATGCGTTATATTTTTTGACTCAAACAATTGAAGTGAGCAGTTTTTTCACTACTAAAGACTCTTATTAAAATCCGGACAATTAATTGAAAAATTACAGTTGACTTGACCAATGCCTTCACCGTCCCTTGTTGTAGTGAATTGTTTACTGGAAGAACCTTTTTTTGCGCCGCAGGCGATAATTTTGGAAATTTTTAAAGACCAAGAAGCCAGCTTTCTTCCATTTACAGCGCCGCAGGCGAAAATTTTTTTTAATTTTGGAATCCTTAAGCTAAAAATCGTCCTTTTCTGCGCCGCAGGCGAAAATTTTGAGGATTTTTGAAGGCCTTAAGAGAAAAAAATGACATTTTATTCTAAAAACTACATGAAAATATAAAAAATCCTCATAATCTTCAAAAGGCCACAAAAATCCGCAAATCCGCAAATTTAAAAATAATCCTCATCGCCCTATCAAAAAACCACAAAATGAGGAAAAATCCGCAGAAATCGAAGCCCTGCTTTACAATCTAATAAATTTTACTTTTGCATATTTTTAAGCAAGTCAAGTTGAACTTCTAAACAATGCTTTGGAACAACTTCGGAACAAACCATCAATTATTTATTTGATAGATTCATTTCAAAAATTAACATATTGTAAAAGAAGCGTATATATGAATAATGAACAACGTAGAACTGTGGAAAAAATTGCAGAGGCAGATAAAAACGTGTTATTATATAATTATAACAATGATGAAGATAAAATTAAATATATTAATGCATGCCTCAGTGTAAATTTTTAATTTTTAAGGAAATAACGGGGAAACACATTTTTGAAATTTTCTATTACACTAACTATAACATTTTGTGTTTTAGAAAATTTACATGTGACTGATTTTACGTTAATCTCAATAATTTACGTTAATCAATTTACTCTATTTTGGTTAACTCTTTCCTAATCTGATGTTACGTTAGCCTTGTGTATTTTTACAGTTCATGTGTTTATCTTTTTAAACAATACAATTCTTTTCCACATAACTCTTGAGGCCTGTTATTCCTGGCCAAATTTCTGCCATAAATGTTTTAGTTTATTGGTTAGTAGTTAGATAAAAGTCGGACCCTCAAAACTCATTCCAGGGATAATTAACGTTAATTTACCATCTTTCGGAGTAATAATCATTATCTTACTTTTAAATATAATAACTACCTATTAATACACCAGGGATAGCTCGTCTTGACATTACAGACCGGACTGGGAGTATCGTACGTGAATCGAGATCTCGGTTCTGTCCCTACTTGACATTGCTTACTTACAATTTTAAAAGAGTAATATGAAATAGAGTTTTACTTTATAAAATAGAGTTTCTATAGTGTATTATATTTAATAATATAACAAATAATATTTTAGTTATATGGTATTGAGTATGTTGGAAATGATAAAAAAAGTGAAATATGTTTCGAACGTGAAGATAATTGTCCTTTTTTAAATAAATACCTTGGAATGTATTTTTATTTTGATGGAGCTAAAAAACAGGAACAAGAAACTGGAAATTATTCGGAGGAAGAAAGTGGGAATAATGAAGGTGAAAATGTAGAATCTGTACAAGAGACCGAACATAATGAATCGGAAATTGGAGGGTCTGATCAGCAAGGTGACCATAATGAATCTGAAAATGAAGGGTCTGCCAATGAGCAGCAAAGTGAGCATGGTGGCCATGAAATCGGAGGTTCTTCACATCAATCTAATGTTATGGAAGATGAATATGGAAATACACACTTTAATGATGAGCATGGAAATCACCACATTTATGATATTCATGGAAATTACTACGTTTATGATGCAAACAATAAATTAATTTACTTTCAACCAGGTCAACCTTGAATTATCAAGGGAGTAACTTCTATATAATTTGTAATTATATATTTTATATTAAAATTATAGATTTTATTTTTGGGATATATCCTTATTTTGAGTATCATTATTATGTATGGTTAATCATTATTTGCCGATATTATTCCAAGAAATACTTGATTTAATTGAAAAAAACTAAATATTCTCACTTATCATGAAAGGCAGACGATGCAATAAGCAATTGCATCTAGTTTCAGACTACTAATTTATTTTGAAAATGTTTAAAGAAATCGTTATTTCCTAACAGATTTCTGATCTAAAAAGATAATTTTCACAAAAAGGGAAAATTTCTACTAAGAGTGTAAATGTGAATCGTAATTCAATGATTAATAATGATATTTAAATTAAAGGTTTTTGGGTTTTATTTCATTTTTTTTTATTTTTGGGGTTTATTTACCGTATTTTCTCTAAAATAACCCCCGGGGGTTTTTTCGATCGCCCTCTAGAGGGGAGGGGTAAGTTTTGTTTCCGCCCCCCCCCCTTTTTCCCGTTTCACTGACCATTTTGAACTTTTTTGTTTAATATATAGTTTATATCATTCGAAAGAACTCTTCGAGATTTGTTAAATGATACCCCAAGATCGGCTAAATTTGATGATTATTACCAAAATTATGAAGCTAAATCATTGCTGGAGGGGGGGGGGGCTATTTCAGAGGGTGAAGGTTATTTTAGGGAGGGGAGTATTTTAGAGAAAATACAGTATTTGTTGGAGGGTATTATTATTTTAGAGATTATTTACAGGGGTTATTTAATTCCAACAATTTATATACCGTAATAACTATTATTAACTACCCTGGGTAATTATTGTTTTGATCTCCCTCTACATGGGGTATTTAATACAGGTGGGGTAATTAATTCAGGGAGGGACATTAGTACAGTTTTTACGGTATACTCTTTTATTTTTATAAAGTTTAACATAGAATCATTTTTCAAACAAAGCGTGGCACTAAAAAATTTAAAATTTAATATTAAAAATTCTCCCAGTTTAGTTAAAAAATATTTAATTAGATACGAGAATTCTATATTTTTGGGGTCACGCTTGTTATTTTTCCACAAAATTATTTTTTAAGAAATCAGCAAGGGATATGCACAAATTTTTTTTGCTTACAATACTCAAAAATATTTTTTAGAAATAATTAAACTAAAATTATTACTAGCTCATTTTTTAGTCTAAATTCACAGGAGATTGAAGAGAAAATAATATTAAATTATTATATGTATATACCTACATAGTTTTTATTCAATTTTTGAGTTTGTAAGATTTTTTTATTGTGCTCATTCCTTGCGTTCTCTACAAAAATTGCGAAAGAAATTTTTTTATTTAATTTAAAAATGTATTTACAATTTTTTCATCATCTTTTTGATCTTTATTTAAATATTTTTTTCCTTTCACTCCTAAAATAATTTTTGTTATTTTCAGCCTTTGACCAATCTACATCATCCTTTTTATTTTATAAAATTTTAAATTACTATTATCAATCTTTATGGTTTTTGTTAATTTTTAACTCTGAATATTTTTGTGTGGTCCTCTAATATTGGGAAAAATTTGCAAAATTTCCAACAAACTAAATTTACTAAATTATTCTTAAATTCCTTTAAAATTTTTAAAATTAATTAAAATTATTCTATTTTTTTAGTTTTAGAGATTGTATTTAGTATATTGATTTAAAATTAGTAGTATTATATAATTTTTGATTGGATAAATTATTTATTTTTAAAATTTGTTTTTTATTAATTTAAAATTCAAGTTAAAATTATTGTTAGAATTTGCTATAATAGTAAAAAATTGAAAAAATTTTTGACAATATTTAAATAACAAATAAAGTGGGGATAAAAGTTATATTATTTCATTGCCTAAATGCTACCCCTACACCTCATAAGCTTACATCTTTAGTCGAAAAGGTGTATTTTATGGTTTAACCTAATATCGAGCAATTTTCTTAGCTTTTTCGATGAATTTTCAAGTAAAAAATTCAAAGTACAAAAATTTTAATAAAATTTGATAAAAGGTAACTTTATGTTATTTTCATGAAATTATTTAAATGATATCCGGAACCAAACTTTTTATCAAAGTAATGAAGTTTCTTCGTTACGTAGGGTCACTGAATAATTTTCTGTGAGACAAATCTATTGTAGCGGATAAAAATATTGTAAGGCGGACGCAGGATCTTTCATTTTTTGCACCGCAAAAAATATTGAGAATTTTGGGAGGCTCTATTAATTGCGAAAGAAGGAAGTTCTGTTAAAATCATTTCTACGCACAAACTAGACCAGAGACAAAAAATTGTCTTCAGTCTTGTTATTTATTTTTGATCTTGGAGTCAAGTCTTGGTCTTGTGCAGTATTTAATGAATCATAACTTCGTCTGAAGTTGTTGAAACAATAATTTTGATACCATTCGATTTGGCTCGACTAAGCTCGAAATCGATGAATTCTCAGGACCATGTCAATCCAAGGAACGGTAGGCTTCCTCCTATTATATCAGGGCCTTTTCCTAAATTAATTCATAAATTAAATAACCATAAATTTTTAGAAATAAAGCTCCCAAGCAGACGTGGGCGAAACGTTTCGTTTCGTTTCGTTGTTTCGTATGTTTCGTATGATTTTTACTGTTTCGTCTCGTTTCGTTACGAAACACTTTTAAATTTGTTTCGTTTTGTTTCGTTACGAAACACTTAAAATTTTTCAACGAAACGAAACAATTTTTATTGATTTTTTTTAGAAAAATGACTAGCAATAGCAAATACACAAATTATTTTATATTTGAAAAAACTAAAATTTCCTGTCGGCAAGAAAATTGTGATTATTTTTATGCACCGAAAAATGAAAGTGGTTTTCCAACGACTTCTTTGCGTAAACATTTAGAGCGAAGGCATCCATCAGTGTTTTCTGAGCTCCTCCAATTCGAAAAATCAGAAAAAGAGATGGGTGATGGAACAGAAAAACTTAAACAGACAAGTTTAAAAAGAATATTTTCCATTTCTGCCGGTTCGGCTTCAACATCCCAAGGAATGACAACAACAAAACAGCCGAAAATAGAAGAATCATTTAGTAAGAATTAATCAGATTTTGATATATAATAAATTTTTATTTAAGAACAATGGACAGCAGATGGTGAAATGACTGAAAGAGTTGATAAAGCAGTAATTTCCTTGATATGTACTGCTGGTCTTCCATTTTCTTTCGTTGAAGAGCCAGGTTTCAAAAATTTGTTACATATTCTGCAACCACAATACAAAATCAGGTTTTTTGAATTAACATTTTGAGATTAATTTGAAATTTGAGGTCAAGAAAATTTTTTGTATATGAATCATTGCCAACTATGTATCAAGACATGGTGGATGTTGTAAAAAAAGATGTTTTTTCTGCTCCTTCTGTTTCATTGTGCATTGACTCGTGGTCCTCAGAAGAAAACTCTCAAATAATAAGGCATTCAGTGGCAGGTAATACTTGACCAGACAAAACGGCCGACAATATTCCGTCTTACATAAACTGCATCCAGCCAAAAGTCCGACCAAGACTTCGTCCAAAGAGAAAAATATGCATTTTTCACTGGGTGGGGGTCCTTTTGGCGCGAGTAATGCTATTTTTCTGTGGCATTTTGTCGTTTGGCATTTCCGATCTCCGACTTCAGAAAATTAGGTTGATTTCCGATTTCCGATTTACGTCACCTTCGTCATTTCTGACCCACCTCTGATCGCATGGAATCCGCTGAGTATTAATTTTTCCTAATCCGCCGAATCTGATACCCCTAAAGTTCGAAAATTAACATTAAAGATCACAAACCTCCATTGGACTTATAAATTAGACCTGAGCCAAAAATTCTAAAAATTTTATAAAAAAGTTCGCATCAGTAATTATTATTTTCGTATTATTTTTTATAAAGACAAAATTAAGTTTTGACTTTATAAACTAATAATGTTTGTATACTCGAATTTCGATTCACTAATAAAATATATTCTTACATTGTCTATATTCACTGATTTTGTTATCTTATTTAATTTTAGTGTTTTACTGACTAAAATCCACAGCTCTTTATTCTAAAAAATAGGAAAATGCGTTTGCGTTTTCCATCAATTTTGTTTCTAATTTTTTTGTTGACCACGGTCTGTGGAATGGAAAAACAAAAAAAGAGTAGATTTGGTCGTTCAAGAAAATTAAAGCGTGATGAACCCAAACAAATGTCTCTTGGAACAACCGATTCTGGCGACACAATTATTCGGAATACTCTGAATAAAGGAGTAGAAACGCTTACAAAAGGATTTAAAAATTTACTTGGAGGAAAAAAGAAGGAGAAGGAAACCACAAATAAAGTTTTTCAGAGAAATTTGAGTGAATTGGTTCCGTATAGAGAAGGTATAAATCTTAAATTACACGAAATTTGTAAAATTAAATAATTAGATAAGAATAATTTTCACGAACAAAATTTTAACAAAACACAATGAGATTCATAATTATTAATTTTAAAAATTTTGAAAACTTTATTTGTACATATAGTGAATTTTTATAATTTTAGTTTAATCCTTCAATCTTGTAAATTGTTGTAAGATAGATATTTATATGCGTATTCTTGCGGTACCCCCATTTCCCGGTACAGAGTCTCAATGAAAATGTCATTTATAGACTTTGTTCTTCTTACTTTTCTATTCAATATCAATGGAAATTCTCACAGAAATTTTAGAACCTTAAGAAATTAAAAAATCTTAGGTGGGGTTATAATTATGTTACACACTGTTTCGGACTTTACAAGAGGAGGTTTATTACTTAAACTCATTTACTTACCCTTACTTGGAGGGTATGTAATCGAGGAAATACGGTAAACAGTTGTAAGGCTTTAAAACCCCAAAAATTAAAAGTTATGCCGACAAATCATTTTAATAAAATGTTGTCTTTAAAAAATGGAATACCAAACTTTTCTTAACTTTATAAATTTAAGGCACGTTCCTTTTCCACCAGACATGGGCGAAACTCGATTTTTTTTTCGAACGAAACGAAACGAAACAAAATTTTTTAAAAATCGTTTCGTAAACGAAACGAAACAGCCAAGATCTTACGAAACGAAACGAAACAAAACGAAACATTTTAAGTTTTAAAAAATTTTCAAAACCGCATTTATTTCGCAATTATTTGAGCTCAAACATTTTATTAGCCGAATATGACTTAGTATAAATGATCAAGTTCTTGGTTTATTTACAACAATTGTGGTCCCATAAGCCAGGCCCGTAGCCACTATTTTTGCTCCATTCCCTACCCAAATTGTCTCAATATCTCCATTTCGTGAAAAATGGTATATAAGATAGTGCTTCGCCGAAAGTTCCAGTTCCGGTATTTTCGCAACTCGCAATCTGCAATTTTTAAAAATGGAGATAAAGGAATTAAATCACTTCAAACTATAGTTAAAATTGTATGTATATGAGCAAATAATGGTGAAGTGTCAATAACATTTCGGAGTTTTCTGGTAATAAACTCTTTCCGGCAATAGAATTGTCGTCGATAAGTAATAATATGTGGATTAGGGAGTGGAGTATAAACGGATTTGTAGTATATAAGTGATTGATATCGGACAATAAAAGAGGTTCTGAATTGTTAAGGAGGATTTAAGGAATATCAGTCTTCAATTTTTAGCGCCGTAGGCAAAAATTTTGAGAATTTTGGAATGCCAAGAAGCCGAAATTCTTCCTTTTTCAGCGCCGCAGGCGAAAATTTTTAAAATTTTCAACAAAAGATGGTAAATTTTTAAAATTTTGGCTTTAGTTTAGGCCTAAAAAATTGTTTCGTTTCGTTGCAAAATCACAGGTGTTTCGTAACGAAACGAAACGAAACAAATTAAAAAGTGTTTCGTGACGAAACGAAACGATACTCAAAAAAACCCACGAAACATACGAAACAACGAAACGAAACGTTTCGCCCATGTCTGTTTCCCACCCATTATAGCCTATCTGATTAAAAAAATGCGTATAAACTTAAACATTAGGTTTAAGTAAAAGTTAGCTAATTGTGACTTGTTATTTATTTTTTATCAGATAAAAAAATTGATCATGATAAAATGATGAAGAAATTAGAAGAATATACAGAAGCAGATTATATTAAAGAATTAAACAATAAAATTGAATTAACTAACGGAATTAAAGATGAAATGAATAAATATTTTGTTGATAAAGATAAATCAGAGAAAATAATAAATGAATTTAATGAATTTATTAAAATTATAAATGATTTGCGGATCGGAACAGAAGAAGTGAAAAATGTAATACTGTTTAAAATTACAGGACATTTGGAGAATGAGAACGTTTTGATTGAGGAAGAAAAGCTTGATGAAATAAAAACTGATATAATACATTATGGCCAGACTGAAGATGAAACATTTAAAGAGGTTAATGTTGTATAAATCATTTAGAATTGGGTAGGGGATCATTGTGTACCGGCCGTTTGTGTACCTGGCCATATTTTGGGCCATAACTTTTTCAATTCTTAATTGATTTAAATAAATAATATATCAATTGAAAGCCCTGGATGTGAGGATTATTTTCGCCAACAGGATCGATTTGATCAGATAATCATACAAAAAGTTACAGACAGATAAAGATCAAAATCACGATTGAGCGCATTTATCGAGATATAACTTTTTATAACATGATCTGATCAAATCAATCCTGTTGGCGAAAATAATCCTCACATCCAGGGCTTTCGATTGATATAATAATAATTGAAGTCGGTTAAGAATCAAAAAAGTTATGGCCCAAAATATGGCCAGGTACACAAACGGCCGGTACACAAGTGGGACGTTCCGTTTAGAATTGTGAAATTTTTTATTTAATTCTGGATACTTATTTAATCCCCCCCCCCGTCCAAATATTTAGTTGATGTAAAAAATGGTCAGCCATTTTTTTGTATAAGTTCTTTGCATAAGTTTGGACATGGGTTCAATATTTGAAGTTAGGGAGCTTTAGCCAATGAGAGGGGAAACAAGGCATCTCTAAAATAAATAATAAACCTACCAATATTCCGACTTCCGTTTCTTGAAATGAAGAAGAGCCAATCCTAATTTAAAAATAGATTTACATACTATTAATTTAATTATTTATATTTTATTTCATTTATAATTTAGATTGCAACTAAAGAGTAAGTAGAATTTTATATTTTTATAAAATATTTAATTTTTTTTAAAATTTTATTAATAATTTTAATATATAAATAAATATTATTAGTTTTAATATTTTAATAAAAATTAATTTTTTAAATAAAAGAGTTGAATACAACGAGTTGTATAATAAGTTGATGAAGACTGAAAAATATTGGTTAAAAGTCAAAGAAAGTGATAATTTTAATACAAAAATGTCTAAGCATCAAGAAGAGATGGAAAAAATAATTAACGATTTTAAAGAGTTTAATTTAGCATATTTATCTGAAAGTAAACTTGTTAAAAGAAAATCTAAAGTTATTGAAGATGCGATATCAGCAAGGTCTCATTCAGGAGAACTTAGTCAATTTTCTGGAGAAAGCGAGGAAATGGGAAATCTTGAGAATATTAGCGAACATGGTGGATATGGATCTCCATACAGTGCTAGTGGATCTGCTAGATGTAAAAAAATTTAAATATTAAATCGTTCGGTTTTATAAAAGCCAATCTTTCCAATCAGTCATTTACTAAATTTTTAAGATCTAAAATCTAAAAAAAGTTCTACCGATAAATATCGCTACTCTAACAAGAGGGCAGGGATGTGCGTCATGGCGTTTTGGCGTGACGTTTTGGCGTTTTGGCGTGATTTTTGGCCGATTTTGGCGTGCTGGCGTTTGGCGTGATTTTCAGTTTTTGGCGCGCCAAAACGCCAAAATTATACACACCTAATGATGGGAATTTTCCAAATAAATGGGGGAAGTTTTTCAAAAAAATGAAATTTTTTTGCCCACAGCCTTCCAAAAATTTCAAAATTTGCGCCTACGGCGCACAAAAAAGGAAGAAATCTACTTATTAGCTTTCAAAAAATCACGAAATTTTTGCCTGTGGCACTAATAGAAGGCCTGTGACACTAATAGAACTTAATGCACTTTTCTTCAATCCTCCAATATCCATCAAATCATATTAATCTACCAAAGTCCACTAATTCCTCCTTAATCCTTTCTAAGTCCCTTCGATATTCTACAATTCTGGGGTTGTGATTTTTCCATTTTTCTTGCAATTTTTTAGAAAAAGTAGGATTTCTGCTCTTGTTCTTAACAAATTTCCATAATTTTGGGTGTAGGCGCTAAAAAAAGGATGAATTTTGGCTTCTGGAAGTCGTGAAAATTCAAAAATTTTCGCCTGCGGCGCTAAAAAGAGATAAACACTTGTTTTTCGGGCCTTAGTTTAATAAAATTTTTGGCGTTTTGGCGTTTGGCGTTTTGGCGTCGTTTTTTGCCGATTTTGGCGTTCTGGCGTTTGGCGTGATTTGAAAATTTGAAAAATTGGCGTTTGGCGCGCCACGCGAAAATTTTGGCGCACATCCCTGCAAGAGGGCAGTTTTAAAGTTAACAAAAATGGAAAAAATTTTTTATATACATAACCAAGTTGTTAACTTTTCCGTAGCAACATAGAAATTAAAAACAACTTTTCAAGTTGTAAACTAAAAATCTGGTCTCTATTAAAAATAATTTTTAGTTCATAATCATCATTCACCAAGCGGTTCAGGTAGTAGTGGACGTAGCCGCCGTAAAGGTTTAATGACAAAAGTTGGTTCGGCTCTGACCTCCATATTACCTTCAGCAAAAATAAATAAACTTTTAGAAAAATGTGATGAAAATATTTCACCTTTGTGGAATGAAATACTTGTAAATCGCAGAAAAATTCGAGATTTTTACAAGGCAATACTTTAATTTTAATATAATTTAATTTTATAAAATTTAAATAAATTTCAGTATGTCGAAAATTCACAAAAAATTTTTGAAAATTTGAAAGGAAACGCAGCAAATATTAATTCAATAATTCAAACATCTATAAATCCTTCTTTGGGCCAAGCAAGCTCAAGTCAACAGCCTTCAAGTATATTAAATCAATTTAAATTTAAATGTGTATTTAAAAAATCTTAGCTTATAATTTAATATAATTATATGAACAATTTTTTTACACTTCATTTCATTTATCAATGGTATCCCATCAGATCCGTTGATTAACTTCTAATTTCTTCAAATTCCAATACATATATCACCCTTTATCCCTTGATATACCTCTTAATTCACCAAAATCACTTCATATCATTTCTAATTCCCCAAATCCAATCCTCTTACTGCCTCTAAATCGCTTGATATAACCTTAAACCTCAAATATCTCCCTTAATCCCTTGAAATCGACATATATCCCTCGATATCACCGATATGCCTCTTGTCCCTCGATGTAAATACAAGTCTCCTGATATTCCCTTCATGTCCATCCAAAAAATATAAAAGAATGAAATGTGCAGACTGTAAGGAACTGCTCGCAGTCCAAAAATTTATACATGTCGAAGTCCTATTGCTAACTTTACATGTGGTCTGCGAAATTGATAAAAATAATTTACTAAATTATAAACAATTTTTTTGTAAACAATTTAAGAAATAAACAAAATATTTATTTAATACTTTATTTAATAATTTAAAAGATTTTGCAAAAAAAATTTTTATTATTTTTTTGGGAGGATCAGCACTTTACAACAGGGCTTCGATCTCGAATTTTTAAAAATCCGCAATTTCGATCGAAAAAATCCGCATTTTATATGAAAAATCCGCAAAAAATTATCAAACACAAAAATTGAATTAAAATCACTTCATGCGTTATATTTTTTGACTCAAACAATTGAAGTGAGCAGTTTTTTCACTACTAAAGACTCTTATTAAAATCCGGACAATTAATTGAAAAATTACAGTTGACTTGACCAATGCCTTCACCGTCCCTTGTTGTAGTGAATTGTTTACTGGAAGAACCTTTTTTTGCGCCGCAGGCGATAATTTTGGAAATTTTTAAAGACCAAGAAGCCAGCTTTCTTCCATTTACAGCGCCGCAGGCGAAAATTTTTTTTAATTTTGGAATCCTTAAGCTAAAAATCGTCCTTTTCTGCGCCGCAGGCGAAAATTTTGAGGATTTTTGAAGGCCTTAAGAGAAAAAAATGACATTTTATTCTAAAAACTACATGAAAATATAAAAAATCCTCATAATCTTCAAAAGGCCACAAAAATCCGCAAATCCGCAAATTTAAAAATAATCCTCATCGCCCTATCAAAAAACCACAAAATGAGGAAAAATCCGCAGAAATCGAAGCCCTGCTTTACAATCTAATAAATTTTACTTTTGCATATTTTTAAGCAAGTCAAGTTGAACTTCTAAACAATGCTTTGGAACAACTTCGGAACAAACCATCAATTATTTATTTGATAGATTCATTTCAAAAATTAACATATTGTAAAAGAAGCGTATATATGAATAATGAACAACGTAGAACTGTGGAAAAAATTGCAGAGGCAGATAAAAACGTGTTATTATATAATTATAACAATGATGAAGATAAAATTAAATATATTAATGCATGCCTCAGTGTAAATTTTTAATTTTTAAGGAAATAACGGGGAAACACATTTTTGAAATTTTCTATTACACTAACTATAACATTTTGTGTTTTAGAAAATTTACATGTGACTGATTTTACGTTAATCTCAATAATTTACGTTAATCAATTTACTCTATTTTGGTTAACTCTTTCCTAATCTGATGTTACGTTAGCCTTGTGTATTTTTACAGTTCATGTGTTTATCTTTTTAAACAATACAATTCTTTTCCACATAACTCTTGAGGCCTGTTATTCCTGGCCAAATTTCTGCCATAAATGTTTTAGTTTATTGGTTAGTAGTTAGATAAAAGTCGGACCCTCAAAACTCATTCCAGGGATAATTAACGTTAATTTACCATCTTTCGGAGTAATAATCATTATCTTACTTTTAAATATAATAACTACCTATTAATACACCAGGGATAGCTCGTCTTGACATTACAGACCGGACTGGGAGTATCGTACGTGAATCGAGATCTCGGTTCTGTCCCTACTTGACATTGCTTACTTACAATTTTAAAAGAGTAATATGAAATAGAGTTTTACTTTATAAAATAGAGTTTCTATAGTGTATTATATTTAATAATATAACAAATAATATTTTAGTTATATGGTATTGAGTATGTTGGAAATGATAAAAAAAGTGAAATATGTTTCGAACGTGAAGATAATTGTCCTTTTTTAAATAAATACCTTGGAATGTATTTTTATTTTGATGGAGCTAAAAAACAGGAACAAGAAACTGGAAATTATTCGGAGGAAGAAAGTGGGAATAATGAAGGTGAAAATGTAGAATCTGTACAAGAGACCGAACATAATGAATCGGAAATTGGAGGGTCTGATCAGCAAGGTGACCATAATGAATCTGAAAATGAAGGGTCTGCCAATGAGCAGCAAAGTGAGCATGGTGGCCATGAAATCGGAGGTTCTTCACATCAATCTAATGTTATGGAAGATGAATATGGAAATACACACTTTAATGATGAGCATGGAAATCACCACATTTATGATATTCATGGAAATTACTACGTTTATGATGCAAACAATAAATTAATTTACTTTCAACCAGGTCAACCTTGAATTATCAAGGGAGTAACTTCTATATAATTTGTAATTATATATTTTATATTAAAATTATAGATTTTATTTTTGGGATATATCCTTATTTTGAGTATCATTATTATGTATGGTTAATCATTATTTGCCGATATTATTCCAAGAAATACTTGATTTAATTGAAAAAAACTAAATATTCTCACTTATCATGAAAGGCAGACGATGCAATAAGCAATTGCATCTAGTTTCAGACTACTAATTTATTTTGAAAATGTTTAAAGAAATCGTTATTTCCTAACAGATTTCTGATCTAAAAAGATAATTTTCACAAAAAGGGAAAATTTCTACTAAGAGTGTAAATGTGAATCGTAATTCAATGATTAATAATGATATTTAAATTAAAGGTTTTTGGGTTTTATTTCATTTTTTTTTATTTTTGGGGTTTATTTACCGTATTTTCTCTAAAATAACCCCCGGGGGTTTTTTCGATCGCCCTCTAGAGGGGAGGGGTAAGTTTTGTTTCCGCCCCCCCCCCCTTTTTCCCGTTTCACTGACCATTTTGAACTTTTTTGTTTAATATATAGTTTATATCATTCGAAAGAACTCTTCGAGATTTGTTAAATGATACCCCAAGATCGGCTAAATTTGATGATTATTACCAAAATTATGAAGCTAAATCATTGCTGGAGGGGGGGGGGGGGCTATTTCAGAGGGTGAAGGTTATTTTAGGGAGGGGAGTATTTTAGAGAAAATACAGTATTTGTTGGAGGGTATTATTATTTTAGAGATTATTTACAGGGGTTATTTAATTCCAACAATTTATATACCGTAATAACTATTATTAACTACCCTGGGTAATTATTGTTTTGATCTCCCTCTACATGGGGTATTTAATACAGGTGGGGTAATTAATTCAGGGAGGGACATTAGTACAGTTTTTACGGTATACTCTTTTATTTTTATAAAGTTTAACATAGAATCATTTTTCAAACAAAGCGTGGCACTAAAAAATTTAAAATTTAATATTAAAAATTCTCCCAGTTTAGTTAAAAAATATTTAATTAGATACGAGAATTCTATATTTTTGGGGTCACGCTTGTTATTTTTCCACAAAATTATTTTTTAAGAAATCAGCAAGGGATATGCACAAATTTTTTTTGCTTACAATACTCAAAAATATTTTTTAGAAATAATTAAACTAAAATTATTACTAGCTCATTTTTTAGTCTAAATTCACAGGAGATTGAAGAGAAAATAATATTAAATTATTATATGTATATACCTACATAGTTTTTATTCAATTTTTGAGTTTGTAAGATTTTTTTATTGTGCTCATTCCTTGCGTTCTCTACAAAAATTGCGAAAGAAATTTTTTTATTTAATTTAAAAATGTATTTACAATTTTTTCATCATCTTTTTGATCTTTATTTAAATATTTTTTTCCTTTCACTCCTAAAATAATTTTTGTTATTTTCAGCCTTTGACCAATCTACATCATCCTTTTTATTTTATAAAATTTTAAATTACTATTATCAATCTTTATGGTTTTTGTTAATTTTTAACTCTGAATATTTTTGTGTGGTCCTCTAATATTGGGAAAAATTTGCAAAATTTCCAACAAACTAAATTTACTAAATTATTCTTAAATTCCTTTAAAATTTTTAAAATTAATTAAAATTATTCTATTTTTTTAGTTTTAGAGATTGTATTTAGTATATTGATTTAAAATTAGTAGTATTATATAATTTTTGATTGGATAAATTATTTATTTTTAAAATTTGTTTTTTATTAATTTAAAATTCAAGTTAAAATTATTGTTAGAATTTGCTATAATAGTAAAAAATTGAAAAAATTTTTGACAATATTTAAATAACAAATAAAGTGGGGATAAAAGTTATATTATTTCATTGCCTAAATGCTACCCCTACACCTCATAAGCTTACATCTTTAGTCGAAAAGGTGTATTTTATGGTTTAACCTAATATCGAGCAATTTTCTTAGCTTTTTCGATGAATTTTCAAGTAAAAAATTCAAAGTACAAAAATTTTAATAAAATTTGATAAAAGGTAACTTTATGTTATTTTCATGAAATTATTTAAATGATATCCGGAACCAAACTTTTTATCAAAGTAATGAAGTTTCTTCGTTACGTAGGGTCACTGAATAATTTTCTGTGAGACAAATCTATTGTAGCGGATAAAAATATTGTAAGGCGGACGCAGGATCTTTCATTTTTTGCACCGCAAAAAATATTGAGAATTTTGGGAGGCTCTATTAATTGCGAAAGAAGGAAGTTCTGTTAAAATCATTTCTACGCACAAACTAGACCAGAGACAAAAAATTGTCTTCAGTCTTGTTATTTATTTTTGATCTTGGAGTCAAGTCTTGGTCTTGTGCAGTATTTAATGAATCATAACTTCGTCTGAAGTTGTTGAAACAATAATTTTGATACCATTCGATTTGGCTCGACTAAGCTCGAAATCGATGAATTCTCAGGACCATGTCAATCCAAGGAACGGTAGGCTTCCTCCTATTATATCAGGGCCTTTTCCTAAATTAATTCATAAATTAAATAACCATAAATTTTTAGAAATAAAGCTCCCAAGCAGACGTGGGCGAAACGTTTCGTTTCGTTTCGTTGTTTCGTATGTTTCGTATGATTTTTACTGTTTCGTCTCGTTTCGTTACGAAACACTTTTAAATTTGTTTCGTTTTGTTTCGTTACGAAACACTTAAAATTTTTCAACGAAACGAAACAATTTTTATTGATTTTTTTTAGAAAAATGACTAGCAATAGCAAATACACAAATTATTTTATATTTGAAAAAACTAAAATTTCCTGTCGGCAAGAAAATTGTGATTATTTTTATGCACCGAAAAATGAAAGTGGTTTTCCAACGACTTCTTTGCGTAAACATTTAGAGCGAAGGCATCCATCAGTGTTTTCTGAGCTCCTCCAATTCGAAAAATCAGAAAAAGAGATGGGTGATGGAACAGAAAAACTTAAACAGACAAGTTTAAAAAGAATATTTTCCATTTCTGCCGGTTCGGCTTCAACATCCCAAGGAATGACAACAACAAAACAGCCGAAAATAGAAGAATCATTTAGTAAGAATTAATCAGATTTTGATATATAATAAATTTTTATTTAAGAACAATGGACAGCAGATGGTGAAATGACTGAAAGAGTTGATAAAGCAGTAATTTCCTTGATATGTACTGCTGGTCTTCCATTTTCTTTCGTTGAAGAGCCAGGTTTCAAAAATTTGTTACATATTCTGCAACCACAATACAAAATCAGGTTTTTTGAATTAACATTTTGAGATTAATTTGAAATTTGAGGTCAAGAAAATTTTTTGTATATGAATCATTGCCAACTATGTATCAAGACATGGTGGATGTTGTAAAAAAAGATGTTTTTTCTGCTCCTTCTGTTTCATTGTGCATTGACTCGTGGTCCTCAGAAGAAAGCACGCATTCCTTACTTGCCGTAACTTGCCATTTTCTTAAAGAAAATTTCGAACCTAATCATGTTTTACTTGCCGCATCGCCTATTAAAGGAAGTCACACAGGCGATAAAATAGCATCTTTGGTTGCTAAGGTTATTACTAACTTTGGAATAGACAAAAAAGTACATATGGTTATACGTGACAACGAGAGCGCAATGCAGAAGGCAACTAGAATCGCCGGTCTTGAGTCGCAACACTGTTCTTCACACAAAATTCAATTGGTTTGGTAGTATTGAAAATTTTAACTTTTTATAACTTAAGGCAATTGGGGATGGATTAAAACTTTTGAGCGGTTTCAAAGAAGTAATAGAGCGTGTAAAGAAAGCTGTAAGAAGGATTAGAAAGTCTCGTTGTGCAAGAGATGAATTTGCAAAATTACAGGATGAACTTGGTCTTCCTCAATTAAATCTAAGAAAGGTTTTTTTTTGAAATTCAATTATTTTGATTTTTGATTTAAATAGGGTATAGAAGTAAGATGGAACTCGACATTTTTAATGTTGGAAAGGTTCACCAAATTTCGTGAAGTGATTCAATTAATGCCGGCCCACGATAATAAATTTCCAGTGTTCAGTGAACTTGAATGGAAGCTTATGCGAACGCTTTGTCGTATTCTTTCACCAGCATACAAAGCAACTATATTTGTTCAAAATAGAAAAGCAGGTTAATTTAAGGTCTTTTTTCCATCGATTTTGTATTTTAGGGATAGCGGGAATTTTGCCGTTATTTTCACTACTTGAACGAAAAATGATTAGCAGCGAATGGACTGCAGAAGACTTTCCAGTGGTCAGGGAAAAAATTGCAAATTCACTTAATGAACGAATGCGAGGTTTTATTTTAATAATCTACAAATATGTAAATTTTTGAAGATTGGGATTCAAATAAGAATTTAATTCTTTCTACTATTCTGGACCCACACTATAAACTTTTTTATTTTGATGAGTTTCAATTTTGGGGTTAATTTTTGGGGTTTTAAAGCCTTACAACTGTTTACCGTATTTCCTCGATTACATACCCTCCAAGTAAGGGTAAGTAAATGAGTTTAAGTAATAAACCTCCTCTTGTAAAGTCCGAAACAGTGTGTAACATAATTATAACCCCACCTAAGATTTTTTAATTTCTTAAGGTTCTAAAATTTCTGTGAGAATTTCCATTGATATTGAATAGAAAAGTAAGAAGAACAAAGTCTATAAATGACATTTTCATTGAGACTCTGTACCGGGAAATGGGGGTACCGCAAGAATACGCATATAAATATCTATCTTACAACAATTTACAAGATTGAAGGATTAAACTAAAATTATAAAAATTCACTATATGTACAAATAAAGTTTTCAAAATTTTTAAAATTAATAATTATGAATCTCATTGTGTTTTGTTAAAATTTTGTTCGTGAAAATTATTCTTATCTAATTATTTAATTTTACAAATTTCGTGTAATTTAAGATTTATACCTTCTCTATACGGAACCAATTCACTCAAATTTCTCTGAAAAACTTTATTTGTGGTTTCCTTCTCCTTCTTTTTTCCTCCAAGTAAATTTTTAAATCCTTTTGTAAGCGTTTCTACTCCTTTATTCAGAGTATTCCGAATAATTGTGTCGCCAGAATCGGTTGTTCCAAGAGACATTTGTTTGGGTTCATCACGCTTTAATTTTCTTGAACGACCAAATCTACTCTTTTTTTGTTTTTCCATTCCACAGACCGTGGTCAACAAAAAAATTAGAAACAAAATTGATGGAAAACGCAAACGCATTTTCCTATTTTTTAGAATAAAGAGCTGTGGATTTTAGTCAGTAAAACACTAAAATTAAATAAGATAACAAAATCAGTGAATATAGACAATGTAAGAATATATTTTATTAGTGAATCGAAATTCGAGTATACAAACATTATTAGTTTATAAAGTCAAAACTTAATTTTGTCTTTATAAAAAATAATACGAAAATAATAATTACTGATGCGAACTTTTTTATAAAATTTTTAGAATTTTTGGCTCAGGTCTAATTTATAAGTCCAATGGAGGTTTGTGATCTTTAATGTTAATTTTCGAACTTTAGGGGTATCAGATTCGGCGGATTAGGAAAAATTAATACTCAGCGGATTCCATGCGATCAGAGGTGGGTCAGAAATGACGAAGGTGACGTAAATCGGAAATCGGAAATCAACCTAATTTTCTGAAGTCGGAGATCGGAAATGCCAAACGACAAAATGCCACAGAAAAATAGCATTACTCGCGCCAAAAGGACCCCCACCCAGTGAAAAATGCATATTTTTCTCTTTGGACGAAGTCTTGGTCGGACTTTTGGCTGGATGCAGTTTATGTAAGACGGAATATTGTCGGCCGTTTTGTCTGGTCAAGTATTACCTGCCACTGAATGCCTTATTATTTGAGAGTTTAGAATAATTTAAAATAAAAATATATAAACTGTCTTCATCAGATACCTGGTATTACCAATTAAAATCTTGTTTCCCACTTTTATGTTCCGTTAGCCCTTGAGAAAGGCAATATAATAATTAAAATTCTTATTCTTTATTTTTTTCCATTTTTTAATTGCTTTATAAAATTTTGTCTGACTTATAAATTTTCATTGGACTCATAAACAAGACTGAAGCCAAATTTTTATTTAAAAAACTTTTAAACTTAATTTAAAATCTAAACATATTAAATTCGATAATTTTTACTAAAAACAAAAAAAATATTGATACAAAACAATTAAATACCTAAATTTAATTTTTGTTTTTAACTTTAAATTTATTTGTTTAGGAAAATTATTATAAAACCTATTTTTTGTATCGCTGCAAATGAAATATGAATTGGGGGGGGGGAGAGGGAAGAAGGGATGGAGGGGGGAGGGATGGAGGGGGGAGGGATGGAGGGATGGAGGGGGGAGGGATGGAGGGATGGAGGGGGGAGGAAATAAGAGAGGGGGAGGGGAGGGAAGAAGAGAGGGGAATAATTTTTAATTAATTTTAATTTTTTAATTGACAAATAATATTGACTAGATTTTACATAGATACAAAAAAATAAATACAAACTACAATTTATTTTTTTAATTTTCTTGTACCGCAATCAATAATCTATTTTAAAAATAATTTTTAAAATTTAAAAGGGCAAATTTTTAAAATTAAATGTAGACGTTTATATATTTCTTAATAAGTATTTAAAAAAAAATTTTTTTAATAATAAAGCTGGAGCCCGAACGGTATCAGACTACCGACGGTATTCTTCGGGGTATTTATTGGTAATCTGTACAGTATCGGTAATACGGGACGGAAATCGCCCATAATGACCATAATAAGGTACGTCAAAATTTTGAAATTTATCGGTATTTTTCAGTGTACAGTATAAAATTAAATTCTGGTTCTTCATAAAACTATACAAAATTTTATAAAATTTATTAAAAATTCCATCCAATTAACAAACAAAATTATCTAAGTCCAGAAAGTACATACGCCTTTAAAAAAATAAATATTATTAAAATAATAAAATTATTAGAAACATTGCAAAGGTCAGTGTCGCAACAATTAAGAGAATAACGAACTCTTCCAGAGACTTTAACACCGGAGGCAAGAGTTCTTGTAGCCTGCATTGAATGTGTTTCCCCGTCTGTTGTCTTCAAAAATATTTTAATTAACAAAATAAAATTATTTTTAATTTTTTTTATTTTTTAAAATCAAACTTCACAGGTGTAAGTATCACTCTCAAATCCCTGGCGAAGTCTCGCTTTTTTAATATTATCTCTCCATAAACTTTCACAGGAATGTAAAAGAAAATTTTCTGTAGCATTTAATGTAGTTATTTCTGTATATGTAACACAATAATTGTCCTAAATAAATTTTTTTATTTGTATATACATATTTAGGGAACTTAAATAATGTTAATTTAACGTTAGCTTAATATGTTTAAATAAATCTCAGTCATATTTTTTTATTTTCGAGGATCTTATATAAATTTTAGTGTTGTTAATCGGATGATTAAGAAACCAGAAATCCTTCTTTTAGCTAACTTTTTAAATAAAGTCTAAAAGGTGAATTGGAGATGATATCGGAGGATTAAGATCAGTGAAGGAATTAAGGGTAATATAGAGGATTTGGATGGATTAAGGGAATACAAGTGGATTTAAAGATTAAAAGGGTTTTAAAATGATAAGGGGATATCTTTCATAAATCATCCGAATCCCTCCATATCTAGTGATCTCCCTCAATTCAAAAATAAAATTAGATCAAAACCAAATATTTCCAACGTCAAATATTTGTTTGATCCAATCTCTAATTAAAACAAAGGAAATACTGATCAACTAACCCCTAATATTATCCCGACACTAAATTTATTTAAATTAATTTCTTACATTTTTATCGCATTCTGTATCAATCATTTGAGAAAGAATTTTTTTATTAGACAATTCAGTAACATCATTAGCTACTTCATTGCTAATCAAAGCCATTTTACATTTAAGAGAATTATTTAAAGAAAATAAAGAAATAATTAATAATAATATTAAATAGTAATAAAACATTCTCTCCTTTTTTAATATAAATAAAAAATTTTAATAATTTTAATTTTTGAGTTAATTATTTTATTAAATATAATATTTAAATCTAATTTTTGATTAATTTTGTTATTTTCTATACTAGGGTAGCAACCGACCATTCGGGGGCGAGTGTGTAGGGGATCGGGTGTTTCCCGGTGAAGGCATATCGGGGTTTGGGGTTCTTGCCAAAAAAATCCATCGGGGTCGGAGTTTATACAATTAATTATATAATACATTAATAATTAAGAAGAAAATATTTAACAATGTTATTATAATAATTATTTATTACTACAGTCAAACCTCGATCTAATCTACTCCTCCATTTAACAAAGTTCTCAAATTAGCAAGCCTATTGACTGGTCCTTAATCAAGATTTTTTTCTAAAATTATTCTTAATATAGAAAATATTCTCGGTCCTTTATATCAAAATTAGACTGTAATTAGTTATTAATAGAGTTGGGAAAAAACAGGCCCTAAAAATCCTAACCCTAGTTATTAATTATTAAATTATTTTTGTATATTATTTTGAAAAAATTTTTTTTAGTTTAGAAAATAAAAAAATAAATATAAATATTATTTTTAAATCTTAAACATTTAAATTGTTTTAAAATGAAAATTTAGAAACTAGTTTTAGTTCAAATAAGTTTAAAAAGAACCAATTAATTTTCTTTAAAATAATTTTTTAATTTTGTTATTACTTTTATTTATTTATTGTTTTATCTTTTTAATTGATAAATTATTTATTTACAAAATTTTTATTTAATTTTTAAATTAAAAATACAATTAATTTATTTATAAAAATATTTTTAAAATGATGTTTTTAATAAAATTGTTTCGTTAAATAATAATTATATAAATTTTAAAATTGAAATTTTTTAAATGCAAAGACAACACTAAATATGAAAAAAATAAAAAATATTAAAAAATAATTAAATAAAAAATTAAATAAAAAATTTTTTATATGTAATTCCTCTTCATTTACTATTTACCAATTACTTCAGAAATCTTTTGAAGAAAAATATTTTTCTTCGGCCCATTTTCTTTTAAATCAAGAAGAATTTTTGTTCGAAGTTCGTTAGCAGTCTTTTGATAAATGTTGCTAAAAAGGATAATATTTTATAGGATTAATTCTTTCAAGTTTTTAGTTGATAATAGAGAATATTCTTTTTTTTTTAATTTTTTGGAGTCAACGTCTTACGAGTGTTTGTCACTCTAATTTTCTATACACTTACCCATCAATCATCATTTTATTTAAAGCATTTTGAAAGTCAACACCAAAAGCTTCACTGTCAACTCCATTTTCATTATATAAAACATTTACATAAATTCCAATCCCCAAATGTTCAACTAGGGAAGAAAGGTAAAACTGATCGCCGTTGGTTGGGATACAAATTAAAGGAACACCGGCATATATTGCCTAGAAATTAATTAATATTTAAGTTTTTAATACGGATGTGCGATTCTGGATGAAAATATCAACAAAAAGATAAATTAAATTTTAGAACTACTACATATGGTCTCTTTTTAGACAAACAAAAAATACCTCAGTCTAGTGTTGATCAAATGCGATTTTTCGGTATCGGTATCGGTATTTTCGGTAAAATACCGATACCGCAAATACCGCGGTATTTTTGATTGAGGCGGTATCGGTATTTTCGGTAAAATACCGATACCGAAAAATACCGACGAAAAATCGTCGGTATTACCGCGGTATTCCGGTATTTTTTTTTTAATTTACCAAATGAGCAAATTTAATACAATAAATGTGAAATAAGTTTATAAATAGTGAATAAATAATGAATTTACTATTTATAATGAATCAATGGAAGTGTTTGGTTCAGAAAAATTAACATTTCTGCATTTACTGGACACAAAAGTGATAGCCTGTATTCAAAGACGTCTCTTGCTACGGAAAAAATCCTTTCACTTTCTACTGACGTTGCTTGCGCAGAATTTAAGTCAGATTTCTTCATTTTTTGCGCCGCAGGTGAAAATTTTGAAAAATTTTGAAGGCCATGAAGCCAGATTTCTTCCATTTTTCACCGCCGGAAGCCAAAATTTTAGAATTGGAAGCCAACTTTCTTATTTTTCAGCGCCGCAGGCGAAAATTTTGAAAATTTCGGAAGGCCGTAGGCGAAAAAACTCACCTTTTAGTCTACCTGGAAAATACCGAAATACCGAAAAATACCGCGGTATTTTGATTGAGGCGGTATCGGTATCGGTATTTCAGTAAAAAATACCGCGGTATTACCGAAAAATACCGCGGTAATACCGTACCGTGACCAACTCTACCTCAGTCAAACTATTTTGCCCACAATGAGAAATAAATAATTTTGTATTTTCTTTAGCTGTAAAATTAAAATAAAATTAATTATTTATAAACATTAATATTTATTTTGCCTAAAATCTCTTTTTGTGGAAGAATTTCATCTGTCACTTTAATTATGTTTTTATTATAATTTTCTGTTACAAATTTATTTAAACGAGCTTTAAACAAACAATGACTATGTTTTTCAAATTCTTCAAACATTTTTGCCATACTTTTGCGATCCAACCTTCCTGTTAAATTAACCGTTCCAAAAGTGACCAAAACAACGCAGTTAGGCTTTAAATTTACATAGATTATATGTAAATCAACAAAGTTATGTTTGCGGGATCCCGCTGAATTTTTTTCTAAATATTTGAAAGGGTATAGTGTGGCCCTCGGAGCAAAGGTTCATTAAAAAAACTAAGGTTAAATTAAGAGATAAAATCGTAATAAATATTTCAACCCCTCAGGTCCCATCCTTGCAAATAATTTTATTTTAAAATTACAACTTTTTTTCCTTGATTAATTTACCTCTTTAAAGAATGCCGAAAAAAAATTTCGCATAATCCCGCGCGAGATAACCTTTCTTTTAATCAAAATTTCATTTTCGTCAACAAGAAGCCCTCCAATATAAATAATTTTTTCAGAGACAGGAAATTCTTTGAAATTTGCTTGAAAAGGTTGATTAACGAAATGAAGTTTAATTTTTTCGAATAAAAATTGTATAGGCGAAGGTACTTGTAAATCATTAACATTCCTCGCATTAGAAAAAACGTTGAAGATAGCTAGAGACTGTTGTGAATGAAAACAATCTAAACCTCTATTATTATCCTCATGTTTTATCCTGTTTTCAATATATCGTTTACTTTCTTTATTTAATAAACCTTCATTGTTTAACCAGTCTCCAGGCATTGTAGTTGAGTATTCTTTATTGAAAGAAATATTTTTAGATTTATTTTTAAACAAGAGTACATATGTATGAAGGAAGAAGTCAGCCGGCTAGCATTTAAAGCTTACTAGGCGGAGGTTTAAGATCTATCAAAGGAGAAAATTGAAAGAAACGCCCAGTAGCTTAGTCTGTAGAACACCGAGGACCTATTCCATGAAGTAACATTGACTTCAAATGTCGATTCAGAAATGCCAACTAACACAAACAAGCGGCAACGTTTGTTAGCGATAATAAGGAGGGACAATAAAGAATTTAGTAATTTAGTGTTAGGAGAATCAACAGAGAGCTTTTAAGCAACAAAGTGCACTCTGAGTGCTTTTAATGCACTCTGAGTGCTTTTAAGCAACAAAGTGCACTCTGAGTGAGACTCATTTTATCGACACTCACTTTCTCTTTTTCTTTCTGCCTTTCTTTATCGTCACTTCCTTATTAGTTCTAACTAATTGTCAATATCGCTTCATTGAACCTAGTACGTGGTGAGCTCGATCAGTCAGAATCTTCATCCCATTTGTCACTAGTAAAATACCTGGAATACTGTATGAAGTAACATCAATTCCAAGATATTGAAGATATCCAGGAATGAATACAGAAGCAGAAACTGCAAAAGTATTTTCAATTCGTAAAGCTTCAAAAACAACAAAAGGGCTAACAAAGAATCTAAATTCACCAATTCCAAAAGAATATTCTTGTTTACTTAACCAGTCATAAACTTCAACCATTTCCTTTCCAATTTTGACTTGTTTGTTTGCAATTATTTCTTTAAAAATTGAAAATCTTTTTGGAGCGGCCGAAATCGCGTAACCCGTAAGTCAAATACTTTGAGGGTACGCTGGCCAAACCCCTTATGGCCAGCGTCCTAACAACTTCGGCGCCCTTGTGGGGCGCAACCTGCGTCAGCGCTAAAATTATATTCCCAATTGAAAGGGATTTTTAATTTCAGTATCTTTAATAGTTATTACCTTCATAAATTCCTGTAATAGATTTTGGATCAAATCTAAATTTATCAAAAGCTTCTTCAATTCCTTCATTTTCCACAACATTTTTATCCAATTTATTTTCACTTATCGGAACATTAATAATTAAATTAACATTCTTCGGGTTTACAGGATGTCCACCTACACTTCGCGTGTAAACTACTACATCCTGCAAATGAAATAATGATTTATAAAGCTAGAAATACTTAATAAAATACTTAATAATATTTTTAAATAAATTATTATTTCCTTAAAATTATTATCATTCCTTCTTGAAATGAATATATTTTTGGGATAAATAAGTTTTCTCCCAATTTAATTAGCCACAATTTCGGTTCCAAAATTGGGTGAAATATACAACCGTATAAGTTTAGGTGTGGAGTGTCGAGTAAACTTGATTTGTGCGCAGTGAAAAAACTAAAAAAGGTGAAGAACCCTTTTGATGGTTATTTTGAGAGATAATGTTTGTTTGATTTATTTAGACCGATTTTTAAAATAAAAATCAAAGTAAGAAAACCATTTCATATTCTTCAGATAAAATGTTGGCCAATATTTCCTGAAATTTTAATTAATAATTTTAAAGACTTTAAAAATTTTCTGTTCAACAGAAAATTTTAGGAGTTTTGTCTCATTTACACATTACACCTATATTTAAAGTATAAATTTACATAATATAGGGTCTGTAATAAATCTTTATCGGAACCTACATCCACTATTTAATTAATTAAATTATTAATTACATTAAACTTTATGTGTGAGTAGAAAAAGTTGTCACAAATATACAACCCCCTTTTCTTTTCCGTCAAATTTAATTTTTCAACATTTTTATTCAAATGTTTTAGACTACTAGAACTTGCTTCTTCTTCACAATCATTTTTTGTATTTAAACCTCTTTTGTGTCTACGAAGGGAAATTTTAGAAATTTTATTTTCCTTCCCATTTTTCGAATATTTACAATTTTTGTTAGGTTGTGAAATATTTACAAAAATTAAAATGAAAATAATTAAGAGAATTAATTTAAACATTTTCTCTTAAATGTTAAAAATTTTTTTTGGAATTTGTAAACAGTGATGTTTTGAAACAAAAAAATCTTCAAAACTCCAAAAAAATTTAAAAAATTGTTAAATAATTTACATGTTTGGTGGGTATCTTAGGTCCCTTAGGAATTAAAAAAAGAACTGGAAGAAAATATTTCAATGGGATTAAAGATAATTTGCGTCATATGAAGTGCTGACGGATCCAACAAATCAGTAAAAAGTCTGTCTAGTTTTTCATTTCAAATCCTAATAATGGCAAAAATTCTCCTAATCATGAAAAAAAATCCTCCTTATGTTTGAGATCTTAGAGACCAAGAAGCTAAATTCTTCTTTTTTGTAGCGCCAAAATTTAAGATTCATAAAAAAATTTACCAAACAATTAATTTAAAAAATTGGATTAAATTATTTAATTAAAATATGAATGAGTGTGGAAAGTTCATAATAGACATGACTTTAAATAGACAAAATCTGTTTATTTTTGACATTATTTTATATTTCACAATTTGTTGTTTTTATAAAGGTATATAAAGGTATAATAAATTTTTATGGCAGTTTTGCTTTATATTATTACCGCCTTATTAGTAAAATGATGAAAAAAAGTTCGAAATTATTCGATCTCTGATTAAAATATGTACACATTCGTCCCTTATAGACTTTGGGTAAATGCGAGTCGGAAAAGCTTGGTAATTTAACCCAAGTTGCGCAAATATTACACAAACTACTATTTATTTTTCATAAATCTATCACACGCTTACTTTTTAAAAAATATTTTGGTACTATGCGTTTATATCCCCCCATGTCCGCAAATGTTTGTCCGCACTTTTCTTTCTTTTCCTTTCCCCTCTCATAAGGATTATAAATGGTCAAGTATTAATAAACTTTTCTTTTTTTCTCCTCTCATAAAGATTAAAATGGTCAAGTAAGAATAAAACTAAAGAATTTTTCACATGAATATTAAAAAACGTCAAATACGATAACGCATCATTCATATAAAATGGCAATAAAAATGAGAAGTACGACATTTAATATTATCGTTTTTGAATTTATTTTCAGATCATGAATTTTAAGAAGCTTCCTAAATCAGAAGAAGCAGCCATACTATTTTTACAATCAAAGAACATTCTACCGACAAATAAAATTTGTGTAAATGGTCACGAAATGAAGCTAAGCATTGGAAATCAAAATAGATGGCGATGTCGTAAATCTACGTGTCGTTCTGAAGTCCAGCTGCGAGTCGGAACATGGTTAGAAGGGAGTCGTATCCCAATAGTCACCATTCTTTAAAATTGCTTTGTTTTTGCTTTTATATTTTTTATAAACGAATATTTGTCTGTACTAAGTTTTTACTTGACCATTTTAATCTTTATGAGAGGAGAAAAAAAGAAAAGTTTATTAATACTTGACCATTTATAATCCTTATGAGAGGGGAAAGGAAAAGAAAGAAAAGTGCGGACAAACATTTGCGGACATGGGGGGATATAAACGCATAGTACCAATATTTTTAAAATTCTAAAAAGGCAAACTTTTAAAATTATTAAAAATATTATTATATTTTGTTTATTTCTCAATATTTAAAAAAAAATTTTAATTCAATTGTCAAAGGAATTTTTAAAATTATTGAATTCAAAAGAGGTCCACGTTGGTGAAAAAGGATCTTCGGATATCCTTCTTATCCTCCAAATCCATTTAAAGACATGTTAATCCCACAAATACCCTCTTAATCATGGATAATCCCTCACCTCTAAGAACATTTTAACACCTAGAAAAAAAAATCCCGGATCCGGTCCGGAATCCGGGTAATTTTTACCGGAATCCTGAAATTATCTTTACCGGACTAAAACCAGACAAGTTTCAGACAGTTTTTCCAGTATTCACTACCTCGAATTTATTCTAAATTTTATTAAGCTAGGATATGTATTTTAATACTCTAATGTCCGAGCACGACAATTTTCTGAACACAATATAAACGATAATATTTAATTCACTTTCGCCGAGCGTCGTGGCGGGCGCTTGTAGTCCAGTTTCTAGGAGGCAAAAGCACCAATTGACGGGTGTGCACAGAGCGAGTGTCTAGAGCAAGGGCCAAGTCAACAAGGGGCGCAAACGGGAACGTTTGTGTTCCTGGTTGTTTAAAGAGCGGGGCAACGGTTCAGGCCCGAAAGGGAGCAGACAAAACCCGCCGCTTGGTCACAGTGTTCAGACAGCACTTGCGAGCATGCCATTCAAACGTCGGTTGGATTTTGCTTTTTGAAAAAAATTTTTTTTATTAATACGGACTCACTTGAAACGTTTCAAACATTTGACTTTTTCTTTGTACTCTCATTTTTTAGTTGTCTCTCTTACATTGTTCGTATGGGTACAGCCCAAGTAGGCGCGCGACCATAACGGCGCAATGCCATAACTTGCTTCAAAATTTCCAGATCTTATCAAATTTAGTATTAAACGATTCCTCTCATCGAGCTAAAGAAATCGGTACCAAAATTAATAAAGGCCAGAAATTTTCCAGCAAATTATGTTTCTGCGCCGTTATGGGCGCGCGCCGGCGTGTTCCTGTTTTTATTTTTGTTTTTTAATAAAGAAAGCTGGAATGTTTGTCGTTTATTTCTCCTTATTTGTTTCGTATTTTTTTTTTATTTTTCTAATAAAATTTTAAAAATTAAAAAAATTTTTTTCAGATAAATTTAAGCAATTATGAGTTCAGCAACAAGTCCATTATCACCCCCTCCTAGGGCAACAAGTGCACCAATTTCTACACTTAATTTGAATTGTATTTTTAATTTTAAATGAAAATTTTTCGAAATTTTTTTCCTTTTTTAGCCTTTTCTGATTCGACTGCTGAAAGTTTGTCAATTAATTTTGCAAGAAATAAAAAGGCACAAATGGCTGCTAGAGCTTTGTTTGAATTAGTGCATAATTATGGGGATAATTTGAGAGAGGTTTTTTTGTTGTTAAATTTTGGTGATGTTTAACTGCCTTAATTTTCTGAAAATTGAATTAGCTTTGAATACCCTGGCTCGCCTGTTTTTTCTAAAGTTTGGATAAATTTTTTGTCGGGCTAACTGACGGAACGGACAAATCGCGGAATTACCAAATCACGGAACGACCAACACAACCGAATCACGGAATATTTTAAAAACGGAATTTTTTCAAAAATCTGAATATTTTTTTAAAATTCTGAAAATCTATGATTTCTAAAAACATTCTGATTTTTAAAATATTCATTGTTTTGGTCATTTCGTGAGTTGGTCGTTCCGTTATTTGTAATTCCGTGAATTGTCGTTTCGCGTCTGTTCCGTGAATTGGAATTCCTCGTGCTAGCCTCCAAACACATTTTTCATTGATTTACTTTCAAAATACGAATTAAGTTTAAAGGGAATAGAAGGAAAAAATTGGAGCCATAAAGTACTTTTATAAATACAATTTTTTTCTGCAAGTTTTATCCGCAAAAAATTGCGGATTTTTCGTAAAATAAAGAAAACTTGAAAAATAATTTAAAAAATCGGAAAAATTTTTTTAAAGGGTTGGAAAAACGTGTTGGATTGTTTAATATATTTATTACGTGCCAATTTACTTCCACCAAAATTGTTGGAATTGGAAGATTTTGTGGATGTTAGAGGAATTGTGACAATTAAAGAAAAGTTTAAACGTCCACAGATTTTACCAAAAAAAGAGGAAAGTGGACTGTTTAGTTGGTTAGGTTTAAGTGTTTCTTCAATTTCTAGTGAAACTGATTTAAATAAAAAACAAATAAATGAAGAAGAACAACAATTATGCAACGTTTGTCGGGGAGGGGGGGTGCAAAAAATGTCCGCAATTTTTTGCGGACATTTTTTGCGGATTCTTCTTTAACTTTTTTTGAGATAAAATTTAGTAAAGCAGCTGGGTTATAGCTATTTCTCTCCTTTAGCTAGTGCAAAAGGTTAATTGGCGGCTGGGAGCATCTTCAGTAGACCGGACTGAGTTGTTCTCCATTTCACCACGCCGCCTACTTCATAGCGTTAGGAATTGAATGGCTATATGCTTTACAATTTTCTAATTTTTAGTAACTCTTAAGTAAATTAATTTTCATTTAAAAATAAATGGGTAGGCGGTGAATACTAGTGATGCTCGGGTATCCCGACTCCCGAGGTCATTTCCCGACCCGACTCCCGTTTCCCGGGTTTTTTCTTCTCCCGAGCATCACTAGTGAATACTAACATAAAAGGCTAAATTTAAAAGTCCGCAAAATTAGAAAATTTTCCTTATTTTTTACCAGATTTAAATTTTATCAGAATTTATGAATTTCCAAATTTTTATCGTTTTAAAATTTTTCGGTACTTAGGTATCTGTTATCTCTCCCCATTTTCTTCCCCTTTCTGCCCTTTTTTCCTTCTGTTGCAGAATTGTCTGGGGCAAATTTAACAAAAATTTTTTAAAAATATTTTCAGTCAGCAATATCATTAATTTCTGAATGCCATCCAGAACAATTAATAACCGACAGTCGTTATTTAACCACTTCAGCATTTACTGAATTAATAAATAATATTATCCATTGTTCTTTTGCTATAGCCCCAATTCAATCAAAAACACAACAAATTGATTTAAATAATGAACAAATTGTTCAAAATTATGAAAGTCAGGGAAGTCAAAGTCAAGGTGTTTTTTTTTTAATTTTTTGTGATTTTTGGGGGTTTGAGTGAGTGATTTATTTAATGATTTTTCTGCCTCAACGGCTATACTAATTTCAAATTTGGATATTTAAATTATTTTTTTTTTCTTTAAATTTTGCATATCAATTGGTAGTTTTTTATTTTTACCCAAATTTTCCTGAAAATTTTTTAGAGATTATTCGGTACTTTTTAGAGTTTCACCGGAAGTTCCGGTTCCGGAAAGTTCCGGTGTTTTTTTGGTTCCGGTTCCGGGACTCAAATTGGTTCCGGCTCCGGTTTACAAATCGGTTCCGGGCAAACCGGAACTTTTTTACACCCCTAAGGATTAGTTTTTTAAAAAAATATGGGTTGGCCTTGCAATATTTTCCCCGGCTGGCCTTTCAAAATTCTTAAAATTTTTTGCCTGCGGCGCCAGAAAAGGAAGAAATCTAGCGCCTTGTCCACACAAATTCTCAAAATTTTCGCCTGCGGCGCTGAAAAGGAAGAAATATGTATCCTTGGTTCACCTAAAATCCCAAATTTTTTGTAAGTTGGCTGGTATATCGGAGGATTTGGATGGATGAAGATGGACTTTGAGTTACATTATGTGAGTTCAAGAAGTCATAGGTAATATAGAGGGATTTGGGTGTGATATCAAGGGATTGAGCTGTGCAAGGAGATACCAGGAATTGGATAGCTATGGATTTGGCCTTCCAAAGCTTGGAATTTCTCACATGGTCTTCCTAAATTCGCAAATTTTCGCCTGCGGCGCTAAAAAAGAAGGATAAATATGATATTATTTAAAATTCGCATGAATTAATGGAGATTTGGAGTGATATTTGGAGATTTCGATGTATCAATAGTTATAATGGCACATCGGTGATTTGATGTCTAGGGATCTGGTGGGATTAAGGATAATTCGAAGAAATTCGGGGATCAAAGGATATCATGAAGTTGGTGAGATATTTGGCATAGCAGGGGATTTGGATTGTTCGGTTCGGTTTTTATGTTCGTTTTCGGTTAATCGAAAGTTTCGGTTAGTTATTCGGCTCGGTTTCGATTAACCGAAGAATTTGACTGAATTTAATCGAAAAATTTGGCGAAACCGACACCACTACTTGAAAAACAAATTTTTTAAAATTTGCTAGCAAAAATTTTTTAAAAGTTCCGGTTCTGGGCCGGAACTTAGAAAAGTTCCGGTTCCGGTGAAACACTAGTACTTTTACGTTATACTACCACAAACTGAAAGTCAGCCGTCATCGATCGGCTATAACTTTTTAATTCTTAATCCTATACAAATGAATTTTATATCATTCAAAAACCCTCGATAATTACTATCTTTTTTCCAACTCATGGATCAGGTCTGATCACCCATTAAAAGGTTATAACCAATCAAAGTTTTATATTAAAGAGGAATATGTTTGCGGGGTACACCCCGATGTACTGCGAGCCCAATGTACCGCCAAACTATAACTTTGTCCGAAATTGTCGAATCCGTTGCGCCTCGCATGGTTTGATTCAGCTAGTTGAGACGCATCGAACCATACCAGGGCGCCACGGATTCGACAATTTTGGACTTGGCGGTACATTGGGCTCGCGGTACACTGGCCTGCTTCCAAGTTTGCGGTCGTATAACGGAGAAGTACCGATTATTCCTATATTTTTTAAAATTAAAAAAGTGGATTAATTAATGTATTTTTATATTTTCCTTTACCACAATGTTGGTAGATAACGGAAAAACAGGATTTTTTATTTCGTGTCTGGGTACCCGAAGATTTTCCACTTTAATAAGAAACCACTAAAATTTAATTTTTAGACGATGATTCTATTGTCGACTTAAGTTCAGCTGCCGCAGCTTTGTTACCCGAAGAACAACAAATTTTAGAAAAACAAATGTCAGAAAATAACAAAATATCTCCATTAAATTCCCCTTCAAAATCCCCTCCTCCCCCACCTCTTCCCCCTCAATTACTTTCCCAATCTTCACTTTCTGAAGATAAAAAATCTGGGGAAGAACAACCACCAATTATTCAACAACAAAATTTACTTTATCAATATTCTCTAATAAAATTAACTTTGGATGAGGAAGAAGCTTTGATTTTTTTGTTGGAATTGATGGTGAGGAAAGAAATTAATTTTTGTTTGTGGTATGGAGGCTAACATTCCACACAGACAAATATTTATGAGATAGGCATTTTAGATGAATTATCCTCTATCTGGGAACCAGAGGTGAATCGGAAATGACGAAGATGCCGGAAATCGGAACTGTCGGAAATCGGAAATGACTCAAAAGTCGGAACTCATGTCGGAAATCGGCCTAAATTTTCGGAAGTCGGAAATCAGAATTCCGATTCACCTCTGCTGGGAACCCAACAAATTTGTTAAATTTCACTCTATTCTTATTAAAATTCTTATTTGTTGGGACGATAATTAGCTAATAAGCTTAAGTAAAACCTCGGCTTTCTTGCCATATGTTCTTAACCTTTAAGCACAAAATTCGGCACGGTGGTTAGTATTACCATTCTTTTTTATGGTCTGCCTCTATTCTCTAATATGTCTAATTTTCTAATTTTTCAATTTATTTTATAGATAAACATAGTTCTCGAAAACCGCGATCGTTTAGCACAAGTTTGGCCTTTAGTGCGTGATCATTTGCAATGGCTACTTAGTCCTGATTTTGCCCAAAACAAGCAAATAACCGAAAGATCAATTATTGCATTAATTCGAATTGCTAATAGAAATCTTTTCCGTCTTGGTCATCCACAACAAAATGTAAAAATTCCGCCACTCCCACCACCACTACCTTCTGCGCCTCGGACGGCGCTGACTAAAAGTGTGGTTATTGTAGTGGAAGATGAACAAACACAACAAGAGAATGGTAGATTGTTTAATGAGATTAGATAATCATCCTTTTTAGGCTGATAGATATATTTTGATGTAGGATTTTTAAGCGGGTATAGGAATTTTTAAATGAATTTCAGGTAATGTAAGGGAAAAGGGAGATCCAGCTGACTATTATTTCAAACATTTACTGGGTGGAGGTTTAAGATTTATTAAAAGTGAGGTGTAGAGAAATTGCCTAATTTCTCTAATAATAAACAAAAAACACCTCTTTTTTTTCAATCAAATTTTATTCAGGTCACAAATATAAATTATATTAAGGCAAAAGTAGGAAAAGTTGCTAATGTAAAGCAAAAAGGAGAATTAATGTTTACGAAGAACATAAAAAAAGTGAAGTTCAGGAAGAAAGAACACAAACTAATTTTATAGGTTTAAGGCCAAACATTAAGTATGTTAGGAAAACAAAGAATGTATGGGAAAATTATATAGATTATGTTTTAGATAAAGGAGACAAAAATAAATTGAATTAAAAATAAAAGTTTAGTTAAAGAATTTTCGCGTTTCGCGACATTCCGGCCAGGGCATTCCTATCGGTAGTGTTGACGGCTGCAGCATGGGGCATCGTGGTTGTTACGGTTGACGTTGATCATATTCAAAGGCGTTGGAGGGTGACGCATTACAAAGTTTATACGGGAGAGCGGGATGGGTCCAATTCGTTGATGCACTGGCAGGTAGGGGTGGATGCGGACAGTCCAAGGTTGAGCATACATGTTCGGGTGAGTTGACATGCGGGAAAAAATTGAGGGGCGATTTGTAAAAGTTGGTTCGACATTTAAGTTTACCTGCACGGGAATATCCTTCGGGATGGTTTCAGCAATTTTCAAATTTGTTGGAGTTGGAATTAATGTCGTTGCCAGGGAAGTATGTTGTTGGAATCGGAATGCCGCGACCATTTCAACAGTTTCAGAAGGCAGGGAGGAGCAAATAACAGGTTGATTAATGGTGTTGTCAATAGGTAAAGTTGAAATTAGTCGAGGAATTTGTACAGTTCCGATTTGCCAGTCATTCATTAAGTTGTCCCAGGATTTAATTAAATTTGCAGGTAGTTTCTCGTCCCATGCGAGTTTTTCAGACCATAATTCATGCAGGAATAATTTCAAAGGTAAAATAACAGGACTAATGTAGCCGCAGGGATCATAGTGGGAAGCAATAAAAGAGAGAATGGTTCTTTTGGATAATTCGGTAGGAGGGGTATGGGTTTCCACAAATAAGTAATCGGTATCGGTTTGCCATCCAACACCAAGAAATTTCTGTTTGGGACCATTGAGTTTGTCGTCAAGGGGGATATGGTTAATAGTTTCGGGAATATTGGAAATAAATTCACGTAATTTCATATTGGCAGTTGCAAAAAGTTTAATTAAAGAGTC